>JAFEMH010000144.1:0-600000 GCA_022495995.1 Adenophora triphylla var. japonica | reverse complement strand
AATCTTGATGATTATGTAAGTAACCCAAAATGTGCATTTTGCTTGGGAAAAGAATTGGCATTTTCGCACATTTTTTTTTTTTTTTTTAAATTTGAAAATTGCATGTGAAAATTCGAAAATTGTGATTGTTTTTTTGAAATTGAATATTGCATGTTGATGATGATGATTTTTTTTTTTTTGAAATTGAATATTGATATTGATGAATGATGCAATGCATGCATTTTGTTTGGAAAGAATGGGCATTTTGCCAATATGAGATGTATGTATGTTTAGGATTTTTTTTTTGAAAAGTGGGACGGATTTTTCCTCCCGTTGCATGTAAGATGGATGATATGCATGTATGCATTTTTTTTTTTTTGAGATGATGGATGGTATGCATGTTATTTTATGAAAATGGGACGGAGTTTTTACTTCCGTAGGAATGCATCTTTTTTTTTTTTTTTTTTGATGAATGCATCGGGATTTGCCGAAACCTGTTTTCTTTCATGCGAGAAAATGGGGCTATGCTCATTGTATGCTGTTATGCTGTCGAAATTTTTTTTTTTTAATGCATGTGTATGCTTTTTTTTTTTTGTGTAAATGCAAATGCAAATTTTTTTTTTGACATTTTCTCTCTTTTTTTTTTTTTATGGCGAAACCGTTTTGTGACTGAGCAATCGAACAAAATGAAGACTCGAGGATCGGTGGAGTCCGTGATTGACTTGTGGGACCGGCTTCCGAATGCGGGCCGAGGAGCTTTGCCGAGTCCGAGACAGATTGTTGTCGAGACGGGGCTTGGGAGTTTGTCGAGTGCTTCGAGGGGACCGGTCAAGTTCCCTAAGAGCAAGGGCTTCGATGTTTGCTCGCGCAAAGATTGGTGGGACGCGACCCACACCTTCCACTTCTTCTCTCGGGGGCGAGGCTACGGTTACGCCCTCCGACTATGCCGCGATTACGGGCCCGTCCTTTAATGGACGCAAAGATTGAGTGGCGGGATGGCTACAGCGATGCCGATCCGTGCTCTTCGGGATTTTCCCTATTCCCAAAAAGGGGATGGGATGGAGTATGCCGTGGTCTACGGCAAGATTGTGGAGACCATAGCGAGTTACGAGGCCGGGAGGAGAGGATAGGCGCCGATCGATTGCCGTGGCCTTCTTGTGGTTTGCTTTTTCGAGCACGCTCTTTGGACATGCCGAGGGGACGGCAGCCTTGCCTTGCTGAGGTCCTTGGAGGACATGGAGACGGCCGGAGATGTCTCGTGGGGAGAGGCCGGGCCGGGCAGAGCTTTATTTTGCTCTTGATAGGTACAAATGAAGGCCGTGAGCTCTTTGTACCGCTTGAGTTTGCCCCGGAGGTATAAGCTCTCTTTTGCTTTCCTCTTTTTTTTTTTTTGAGCACGCACTTTTCTTTTGCACCGGATTGATTGGATTTTTACCTTCGCAGTATGGGCGTTGGAGTTTTTCCACGTCACGATGTGGCGGCACTGGCGGAGTACGTCGGGCGTATCCGGCCATGCGCCTTGGTCCAAGCATGCCCGGGAGAAGATAAGCTCCAGTGGGGCGTACGACTCTCGTGTACGCGGATTGCCTTCCTTCGACGGAGGCCGAGACAGATGAGGGGATGATATTCTTCCCCGGGATCGCTTTGAGGTGGCGCACCGAAGGGCGCCGAGATCCGGACTGCAAATGGAGGATTTTGAGGGGTCCGACTCGCGATGCATATTATCCGGGAGAGAGGGTGACGCGGCCAAAGATGGCGTGAATTCGCCTTTCGAGGACACCGGTGGAGCCTCCCGCCGATATGATGCACTCCGAGCGATCGGTCCGTGACTGGGATGATTACCGAGCCGGCCAAAGACTTCTCGGATTTCGTGGCGATTGAGCCATATGCGACATTCGCCTTGAGGAGGCCGAGGATGCCTCAGTTCTGGATAGGGAGGGGCTTGGGATCCCGCGGTACCCTCGGACGGATTTTTCCTATATCCAGATGGGGTCCGATTGAGGGTGCAGATCCTCACCCGAGCGACTTCCACGAGCTTTCCGGCCTCGTCCGGCATGAAGGTATGGCTTCACCTTTTCCCCTTCTTTTCTTTCTTTTGTTTCATCATCTTTAGCATCACCTCTTTTTTTGACGCTTTTGCTTTTGTGCAGCTGAGGTGGTCGTCGAGAAGCCGACGAAGCAAGTGATCGGGGCCAAGAGATTCATCAGAGGATGGTCGCTTGCGGGCTCCTCGTGCTAGAGCGAGGCGACCACGGCCGGCGCCCGTCGACGGGAGGCTTCCCTATTCGCTCGTAGACTTCTTCGTAGACTCCTCTGTCTCCTCTCCTTGATCCCCGCGCGGTGCCGCTTCGGATCACGTCATTCTCTGGGATCCACACGGCAGGGACACGTATGGCAAAGACGGCGGGTCGTCTTCGTACGTCCAGTGAGTCCGACGCCTTCACCTTCGGATACGATTTTTCGCAGATCTCGCTTGCCCTATCGTAGCGTGCCGGCTGGTCCCGATGAGCCTCTTCTCGGAGACGAGGACGATTCTGAGCCCGAGATTTTCAGGGCTCCTGAGGAGGCGGGCCCGAGTCGCAAGAGGGGCCGGGGGGAGACATCGGGCGCTGGAGACTCCGATTGATTTTTTTTTTTTTTGAGATTTGAGATTGAGATTTAGATTTGTACAGCTTATGCACATTTTTTTCTTTTTTTTTTTTGATGTAATAATTTAGGATTTTATTTATGTTTGTTTGTTTTTTTTTTTTATGCACACTCTTTTTTTTTTTTTGGAATGTAATAATTTAGGATTTTATTTTATGAATGCAATGCAGTATGAATGCAGTGTTGCATGAGCCTTGGTTTTTTTTTTTTTGCAAGGGTGTTTGGTATATGGACTGGTTTGGGGAGGTTTTTTGCACAGGTTTCGAGCAACCGGGACGGAATATTCCTCTTTTGGTGTAGCAGCTTGGACTGTTGCAGATTTTTCTGATGGAAAGCAATCCTATCCGCGCGGATGGGGACTGCATCTGACACTGTCCTTTAATTTTGGTTCAGACCTGGTCTTGCTTTATTTCAAATTCAAATATCCTCTTCAACCTCCAGTCCAAACAGCCATTTTCGGGGAGAAAGAGAGAAAAACCATGGAAAACTTTAGAAAAGCTCCATCAAAATTGTCCCAAGAATCCCAAATGTCATTCTTCAACAAGTTCAAGGATTGGTCCCGGGAGATCATGCATGAGAGGAGGTCCTTCTTTGAAGAAAGGTACAAGGTGAAGTGCTTATGGTCTCTCAAGGAATTGATTCCGGATTATGAGCTTTTGAGAGCTTCTTCATCATTTTGGGATACTAGAAGGCATGTCTTTTGCCTTTCCTTCAACGAGATTGTTCCGACTGTCGAAGAATTTCGGGCCTTGCTTGGAGGTCCGGAGGTGGAAGAGATAGCGGTTCCTTTGCCCGGAGGGGCTTCTTTTGTTGACAGATTGTGCGTCCTCCTTCATCTTTCCCCGGAGGAAGCGCAAGGTATGATCCGCGGTCCCGATCATTTCGATATTTCCGGTCTTCCCGACAGATTTAGGGGCCTAGGCTTGGTGGATGATGCCTATTGGGATGCCTTTGCACTTTGTATGTTTGGCACCCTGTTCATGGTCTATTCCTTTGGGATTTGCCATCGGTCCTCGCTGGATGTTGTCCGTTCACCGTCGCCCGGCGTAGATGTCGTTCCTTTGATTCTGGGGGAGACTTTTCATGCTCTCGATGCATTAGCTACCGGAAGGCGGTATATGCACTGGGGCAGCCCGTTCCTCTTGACCCCGTGGCCGATGGAGCGTTTGGGGGTTCTTCGGGAAACCTCTCGATATGATCGTGCCTTGGACTTTTGCCAGAGAGGTGTTGATGTAGATTTTGATGATCGTGGCTCGTGGGAGCGTTGGATGGCTGGGTCTCCGACCGAAGATATCGATGGTCGGTGCCTCATTGGCGGGTGGAGACTCGCAGAGTGCTTCAGACGGGTCCCATGTGGTCATGCTTCCGGGGCTTTCACCCAGCTTCTATATTCCGGCTTGGTTCCGAGACGCTTTGGCTTGGAGCAGGTTCCTTTGGAGGGTTTTGATGATATAGCCACCGTGAGTGGTGGCTCCTCGTTTCTATGGATGATCCCTCTGTTTCCATTTCTTTCCCGAGCATGGAGGTATGATGCCTTTCCTCCTCGGGTCATTCTCAGCGTCCGAGACCGGTGTTCCCGACCACTTGGTACCTGGATTGGTACGAGAGGCATCTCGGGAGAGACTCAGGTGGCTATTTTGAGACGGCGTGAGGCCATTGTGGGTGCGGAGGACCCGACTGTTTCGAGAGGAGGAGGGCCGAGGCGAGGGCCAACCCTCATGACAGAGCGGAGACGCCGTGACCGATTATGAGGCTTACGTCAAGAGACAGGAGAGGAGGGCTCCTATGCTACCGGCTAGGTTACAGGAGATGAGGGATGACGCTAGGGCTACTAAGGCCCCGACAGAGGCCGGTTTGATAGACCCCGTCCCTATACCAGAGCTTGGTAGGAGGAACACCGACATTTTTCCTGTTCGTAAAAAGAAGACTCGAAGGGGAAGAAGAGGGGAGAGGCCACGAGTGGCTTGGAGTGACTCGAGGTTTCCAAGTATCCCTTTCTTGTCATGGAGTACACATTAGTTTGATTATGTATCTTAGTTTTCCTTTAGCAGGGTTGCCGCTTGTAGGAATGAATCGGGCTTAGACTCATCAAAGAGCTTTTAACTTGTAATGAATATTTGAATTGCTTTAGAGTTTTTCGAGACGCTTTCATGGTCCGATCAATTGTATTGATGCCAAAGTATGGCTTTTATTTGTGCTTTAGACCGAACCGTTTCCTGCCTACGTTCCTCATTTTGAGGAGCTCAGGTCTTCGTAGTTCAACCGGTGAACTTTTTTTTTTTTTTTTTTGTTTTTTGTTTTTTTTTTTTGTTTTTTTTGTTTTTTTTTTTTGTTTTTTTTTTTTGGTGCAACCTCGTTTTTTACCTAGGCCGCCCTCTAAGGTTTTCAACCTAGTTGGGTATTACTCTTTTAGCACTCTTTTTTGTTTTTTTTTTTGGTCTTTTTTTTACGCGTAGTATCTCGCAGCCTTGTCACCATTCACCGGGTGTACAAAGGGATTCCCGTCGAGGTCTCAAGGAGTTGCATGGCTCCTCCGGAGAAGATCTTCCGGACGACATATGGCCCGACCCATACAGGCTCCCATTTGCCGAGGGGGTTGATACTGACTGGGGCTTTTCTTTCAAAACGAGATCACCTTCTCGGATCTCCCGATGCTTTACTTTCTTGTCGAAGGCTCTAGCCATTCTTCCTTGGTAGGCCGGATGTGTTCCCATGGCCTTCAATCGGCGTTCATCTAGTAGGGCCAATTCGTCATGGCGACTGGAGCCATTCGACCTCGTTGATCCGGCTTTCCAGCGGATACGGAGCGAGGGATTTCTAGCTCGATTGGGAGTACGGCTTCCATTCCGTATGTGAGGGCAAACGGTGTTTCCTCGCTTGCCGTTCCGACCGATGTTCCGTAGCCCCAGAGTGCCAGGTGTAACTTCTCGGGCCAATCTCCGCCTTGGACAACCATTTTCCTGATGATATTTTCCGTAGTCTTGTTTGTCGCTTCGACGGCTCCGTTGGTTTGGGCCCTGTAAGGAGATGACTTGTGACGGGTTATTCGGAATTCCGCTGCCAGCTTTTCACATTCCCCTTCGAAGTGGGATCCATTATCCGAGATGATTTCTACTGGCAACCCGTATCCGCACATGATGTTTTCTTTGATGAAGAGGGCTACTTTCCTTGAGTTGAGGATTTTGTAGGACTTGGCTTCAACCCACTTGGTGAAATAATCCACGGCTACCAGTGACGAACTCGTGGCCATATCGCACGATGGTGTGATTTTGCCTATGACATCAATTCCCCAAGTGACGAAAGGCCAAGGGGTTGTCATGCAAGATAACTCGTGAGGAGGCAAGTGATTAAGATTTGAGTATCGCCGACATTTGTCGCAGCTTTTGACGAACCTGGATGCGGTCGGCTTTCCATGGAGATCCAAAAGTACCCCATTCTCGCATGATTTGCATCGTAGCTCGAGCATTCATGTGAGGGCCGCAGTACCACCATGTATTTCTTTCATGAGTTCGGTAGCCTCTTGTTTGCCGATACATCGCAGAGGGGGCCTTGATAACGCTTCTTGTATAGCATATTTCCCAAAAGAACATAATGGGAGGCGAGCCGCTTCTGTGGCCGAGAGACTTTTCGCTTTGATTCCTTCTTTACATTCCCCATCTTCATTTTTGAAAGAGGCCTCGCCATCCTTCGTGCACTGGTAACTGAGTGTACCAGTGGATCATTGATCGGTTCGGCTTCCGCTTCAATTTCGAAGCAATAGGCGGGGTTTTCTCTTCTCCCGACTCGAATGGTTTAACAGACTTTCCTTCGTGTATTTCGACAAGAGAGGCTAGTGTAGCCGTAGCATCCGCGAACCTGTTTCGGTCTCTTGGCGGGTAATGAAAGCCGATTTCTTTAAATTGAGCCACTAGTTCTTCCATGTAAGCATGATACTTCTGCAAACCCGGATCCACGGTCTTCCATTTGTTAGAGACGATTGATGATGAGAGGCAGAGTCTCCATACACCTCCAATTCCTTGATATTTCTTTCAAGGGCGGCTTCCAACCCGGCTATGCAAGCTTCATATTCAAATAGTCATTGCTGTGACTTCAAGTTCACTTTATCGCTATGGGGGTGTGTTCGTCAGTAGGATCGACCGTAAGCATTCCTATCCCGTTCCCCTTTTGTTTGACGCCCGTCGAAGAAGAGTTGCCGCGATTTTCTCCTTCTAGAGCGAAGATTCCATCATCGGGAAATTGAGGTTCAGTGTCCTCGGGACTCATCACTTGGGAAATCGGCCAAATGTTCCGCCATTATGCGTCCTTTTACTGATTTCCTTGAAACATAAGTGATGTCATATTCGGCCAAAAAGAACGACCATTTTGCCAACCTCATGGAGATGGAAGGCTTGTCGAACGTATATTTGATGGGGTCTATTCTTGAGACAAGATGTATCGGGTGAGACCTTGCATGTAGTGTTTCAACTTTCCCACTACCTGCAGACCAAACTCCGCGCAAGTCTTCTCGCAAGCGAGTAATTGAGTTCGCTTCCTTGGAGCTTTCGCTACGAAATAGATGGCGTTTCGACTTTGGAATCTTTCTTCTCTTGAAGCTAGCATAGCCCCAATTGCCGTATCCGTGACAGTTAGATATAGCAAGAGTGGCTTTGCCGATGTGGTGGGCGAGAGAATCTGGGATTCACAAGGTATGCCTTAATCTGCTCAAAGGCAAGCCGACATTCTGGGGTCCATTCCGTGTAGGCATTTTTCTTCATCAACTTGAAGATCGGCTCGCAGATCGAGGTCACTGATTTACAAAGCGGCTTATGTATTGCGGTCTTCCCATGAAGGATTTCACTTCGTCGGTGTTCGGGGTGGCTTCATTTCAACTATCGCCTTGATTTTACGGGGATCTACTTCGATTCCCCGTTCTGTCACCATATATCCTAGCACCTTACCTCGTCTTACACCGAAAGTACACTTGGCCGGATTCGGCCTCATGCCGTGGTCTCTGAGGCGGCCGAAGAATTTTCTCAAATCAACAAAGTGTGGCCATCTCGATCTCCCGGAATGTATTATCATGTCGTCCACATAGACCTCAATTTCTTTGTGGATCATGTCATGGAACAAAGCCGTAGCCGCCCTTTGGTACGTAGCCCCGCATTCTTTAGTCCGAATGGCATGACCGTGTAGCAGAGGGTGCCCCAAGGGGTTGTGAAGGCCGTTTTGGCTTGATCTTCTTCGCCATTTTGATTTGGTTGTAGCCGGCAAAACCGTCGACGAAGGATTTGACTTCATGGTTGGCCGTGGAATCTACCAAAATGTCGATGTTTCGGGTGTGGGGAAATCGTCTGATCGGCTTTGTTCGCATCCTCGAAGTCTACGCAAAGATCGGATCTTTCCGTTGGCCTTGGTCACCGTTACTATGTTGGGATGCCATGTTGGGTATTCAATGACCCCGATGAAACCCGGCCGAGCATCTTTTCTATTTCCTCTTTCACTTGTAGGGACCATTCGGGCTTAATTCTTCTTAGCTTCGCTTCACCGGCTTGACTGGGTCGAGCGGTATTCGGTGCTCAACTATGGAAGGATCGAGGCCTCGGCATATCTTTATAGGACCATGCGAACACATCCACGAATTCTTTTAGCAGCTCGATTAGGGCATCCCTTTCAGTCCCTTCGAAGAAACTACCAATCAAGGCGTCTCTTTAGACTCTTCCGCAGCTCCCAGATTCACACTCGTCAAAATCTCTTCGGCAGCTTGGGCTCGATTTTCCTCTTCCGGACAACCCGCTTAAAGATTTCTTTGATATATTGTTCATTTAATGTGTCTCGCCTCTTCATCTAGTGAATCGTTATTAACCGTTTTTAGATTATTAGTTAATTCATCATTAGTTAAAGTTGCAATTAAGGGATACTGTAAAGGTTCATCATTTCATTGAAGACGAAGGGGAACACAATGTTCGCTATGTACTCGTAGTCTTCAGCGTAAGGCCATCTGGACGACTCGAGAGACTCGAACTCAACAATGAGAGACTCGGAGGACTTTACAAAGGTTGACACGAAAGGACGGGGGACCAATCCAAGCTTGGTGATCATTTCCTCTTTGGTCGCGGATGGGCTTGAGAGAGTTTCCCAATTCTTTAGCGGCATCGCTGTCGGTGGCTTCACAACTCGGGAAGGGCATGGTCTCTGTGCTCCCTCTTCAGTCGTTGCCATTATCTCTTTGGGCCGAACCGTAATCAATTGTGTTTGGTGTCCGAAAGCCGAGCATGTGGATGTAGGGATCTTCCTCAATCCTCGGGATTTCCGCTTTCATCACAATCCGACCGCTCAATCCAGTATGTAAGGACGTATTGCGTCCTCGGTGAGCTGCTAGAAAAATCTCATGTCCCATACTCGAGCGGAAAGGCTCGGCAGGTAGTTCAGCAAGGAGGACGTCCCACACGACGTTCATAGATTCGAGCCGAGTCTGTCGGTGTTTGCCGACTTTTATCATGAAAATCTCCTCGCCTGGCGAGGCCAAAGAATGGGTTTGCGTAATGCCGACAAATCTGTGATTGAGGACCGGGACTTGTGTGCCTCGTATCATGGCGGTGTTCGCCGTTTCCTTCCAAAGACGCCTCCAAGTGTTGAAAATAACAATTAAATTTGATGAATTGAACTTCTTCTGAGTCTCGCTCGCTTGAGTGTGTCGACATAGTTGGCATTGCCGGATTCCAAAGAATGCCGGCGAGACTTGCCTCTTGAAGGATGTAGCCTCGGTGTTTGACTGTGGGCGTTCTTGGCTATTGTTTCAGCCTTCTGTTCCCATGAGGAAACCTGTCACCCCTTATGACTTCAAGGTCTCCCGCCGGTTGATGAATTTGACGCATTGGTGGAGAGTGGAGGCTATGGCTTTCATGTGATGCAACCAAGGGCGCCCTAGTAGGGCATGCGAACTCTGAGGGGATATCCATTACATGGAACTTTGCGGGCACCACTTGGGTTTCGTACTGCAGTTCCGCAGTCACCGTCCCTGTAATGGGACGAGATGAACCGTCGTAGGCCTTGACGTCCCGGTAGATGGGATCACGCGCCTTTCATTTATGCGGAGGGCCCTCATCATGCCGAGGGGAAGGACGTTTACCGATGATCCATTGTCCACTAATACCCTGTGGAGTGACATGGTGTTGAGCCGAATAGTGATGTACAAAGCTTCATTGCGTTTGGGAGACATCTCTTGGCAAATCTTCATCGCAGAAGGTGATCATACTCCCATATAGGTGAGGATCATAGATTTGGTCCTTGTCTCGGGATAGAGAGTCATTAAACCTCGTCGCTTCGCGCCTTTTTCTTGCGAGGTAGAGTCTTTGCCGAAGCCCCCGGGTTATACCGATGCCTTTTGTGGCGGTTGCCATCTCCAAATAACATGTTGATTGAGTGGGGCGCTGCATCGGCGTCGGTTTTTCTTCATCGCGTATACTGAACCGGACAACCGAACTTGGCCGACCCCGAGGGGGCTGACTTCCGTTCGCAGCACGGCATCCGAAAGTCTCAACTCTGTCGTCTGGCAAGGCTTTTCTCGCTCTTTTATCCCTTTTTGCTTGGGAAGACTCGACCGGAGTAGAGTACATAATAATCAAATCCCCTGATGGCTCCCCGAGCGTTCCCACACCGTTATCACCGGCCTCGAATCTCTCCTTCAATTTTTGCCGGGAGGAAATTTTCTTTTTCTTAGGAGGACGGTCCTCGTGTATCCAAATTCCCGATAGTCCCTTTCAAGGCAATCGGGACAGCCACAAATATCCCACCAAATGTGTTCTACGGCTGCGGCGGATTTGGGACCTCGTGCCGAGCGTGCCGGAATGACTTTGAGTGGAACCGGTCCTGGGATCTCGCCGGGCTCATCTCGGTAGAGAGTGATTGGACTCCGCGGATAATGAGAGATAGTGAGGTCCCTGGGAACGGGCACATGTTTGTCCTTCAGGTAGCCCCGCCGGGCTGGGATATTGTTAAGGTCCCGAAGGGCGTGTGGCCTCTTCAATCCAGCCCGCTCGTCCGTTCCGGCGTTCTTCCAGGGCTTTGATGGCCGACCATATTTCTTCAACTGCTCCCCGATTTTCATCACTCAGCCGATACTTGTGGAATCATCACTTTGAGAGGGGACAACCGACAAGATACCGAACTCTTTCGTCCCCGATCGCTGTTTGGGGGCCGCTTGCCCCGTAAGTCGACGGGCAGGAGTCCCGGCGGTGGAAACATAGGAATCTTGGGGTAGCATCTTGATGTATCCGGGACTATTAAGAAGAGGAGGAGAACCCTCTTCCTTCTTTGCGGTAAAAGTGCCATCGGAACTGAGACTAATAGTCAAACCATGACTTGCGACAATCCCTGAAGGTTATCAATTTGAGCCTCATGTCGAAGTCTCATCTCGTTCTACCAAGCTGGATCCATCGGGTCCGTCTCGAGGGATTTTGGAGGACGGAATGACGTTATCCCCATCATTACCGGGCGATGCGGACATTACGAAACCCGGAGTCGGAACAAACGGTGAAGCCGACGATGCGCTTGACTCTTCCCAACTGATCAAACGGTGACCCGGTGCCCGAAACCAAGCTTTGTGAGGAGGCATGCGGGGAAAGGACATGAAGGTTGAGATGTCTGGGAATGGAAGGAGGGTAGGTGTTTGGGCATTAGGATCATGCAACATGCAGTTATTTGCTCACGTTTACTTAAAACATGTTTTATTAACCTAATCGGTTGGAAAAGATTGCTCTTCTTTTTCGCAAACTACTCGATCCTGGATCGGTGGGCCCCGTCACTACGTCTATAAGCCCCTCGTATTCCACCGTATTTCGACCTCCCGGGGTGGACAGCCCGGGAGAGGGTCCTATAGGGCAAGCGGGTCCCACCGACCGAAAGAAAAACGATCCTAAAAGTTGGCGGGTAATCGAGTCTTAACGAGCATTCGATGTAAATTACGGACAAGGCGACGTCAAAAGTCCAGATCATGTCCAGGGCTCGACGAAAAGTCGGCATGATTTGGACCGATAAGCGTCCACAATTGATCTTGACTTGTCGTCAATTAAGCCGTAATTAGGCATGGAATATTCATTAATCCTTGATGACTCGGTGTCAATCCGGGAGTCGGTGTATAATTTGTGCCGGTCAGAGCCGAAGTCAAGGCGCCGGTCAATATCTTGGTCAAAGTACGCGGCGGAAAACCGGCGTAACTTCGGCGATAAGGGTCCCCGAAAGATATTGAGTCGGTATGCCGACAAAGGCCTGAAAGGAAAGGTCTATACACGGACAGGGCATGACACAGACCAGACTAAAAACCAACCGGGTCTCGGACAAAGTGTGTCACGGACAAGTGCATGGTCGACACGAGGCTCCATGGGATGTTTGGGTAGTCCTGTGCTCATCCGAGAGGCGTAATAAGACCAAACGGACCGCGACAAGGATTTCCCCGGGTTAAGGACGTAGTGTGCAGTGTACGGTCACGTGCGCGTAGTGTGCAAGCAGTCTATATTCTTTTTCTGAGTAAAATAGAGATTTTTTTTTATGTGTCTTAAAAATATGATGCATGATTTTTTTTTGAGAATTTTCTTCTTCTTTTTTTTTTTGAAAATTCTTTTTTTTTTTGAAATTTTTTTTTTGAAATTTAATGAGCACATAAGCACGTAAGCACGAAAATTCCGACAGTTAGGGACATTATTCCGACAGTCAAAATTTTGACTTTCTCCGAGGCGGCCAAAACAACATGAAAACTGTGCAAAAATCAACACACACACAAAAATGATTTTCAAAGCCGGGACGGAAGCTTGACCCTCAAAAGCTTTTTTTTTTGAAAACGGTGATACCGGTACGTGGGATTGTTAGACCACAATTTATCCCCGACTCGTGTTAGGAGGCGATAACGGGAAATTTAGTGGTTTCCACCAATATACCAAATACCATTTTTTTTTTTTTAAAAAGCTTAGTCCCCAGCGGAGTCGCCACTGTGATGATGTGTGAATGTATCGAAAATTTTCCCATTTTTGTTTGAAAAAATCAACGAAAACGGAGTCGCCACGCCATTTTAATTTTGAGGGCCAAAACTTTGAAAAAAGCCCGAGATCAGAGATTTAGGTTCGGAGGTCATGTTACGCGTCGGGAAGGACGTTAGTGTGCACCCGACGCGCCTCGTAAAACGAGTCTTCCAAGCTGAAAATCATTTGTGTGTGTGTGTGTGTGTTTTGGCCAAAATAAGTTGAAACTCAGAAAAGTAAAAATTGGGATATCTTTTTAAGACTTTAAACTGATCCCATGATTTTTTGGGGGATTTTTGGATTGAGATTTGGTACTCAAAAGACCTTTTGAAGTTGAGAGCCATTTCTGCCAGAATGAAAAAGGCAGTGGACCTTTGATTTTGAAATGGATTCAAGGGTCTTAAAACTTCATAATCTGGATAAACTCAGAGAATGAAAGTTGTTCTAGACACCTTAAATAATATTTGTGCGAAGGAATTTTCCATTTTGGAAAAGATTTGAGGGGTCAAAACCTTCTGGAAACCTCAGATATGAGATCTGGATTCCCAGAAGCTGATCAACTAGCCTCTGAAAGAAAATTTGAAAAGAGGAGTTTTACTCACCCAAAAAATAAAGTAAAAATATTTCTGGAAATATATGGATGTTGGATACAAAAAATGTTTTGTAGTCAACACCAAATTTCAAGTTCATCTGTGTCCAAAAATTAAGACAATGGACTGAGGTCTGGGAAAATTGCTACTGGACAGCAACTTCTCAAGAAAGAAAATATGATTTTAAGGGGGGTTTTGCATCCATGCTTGTCCCCATTTCCCTAGGTTTTGGTTAGTGATCACTAGACATTTTAGTGGTGAATCAACTATACCAAACCATCCTTGGGGTACATTAGGACTAAGCATTTCATTTGCTTGGGAAGGGGATTTTTATCCTTTGAAAATGAGATTTTATGCTTGAAAATGGTTTTTAGGGTTTTGAAAATGAGTTTTCTTTGCAAGAAAGTAAGAGAACTTGAAAATAATTTTTGATCTTTGTAGAAGATCATCCATGGAGATGGTCTTCCATGGTGATCTTCTTAGATCTAAAGCAAGAAGATGAAGGAACTACATTTTGTAGTTTGAAGATGCATGCATGGAGGAGATTTAGGGTTAGGAGAAGGAGGGTTTACCAATCTTCCTTGTGTTCTTGAGTGTTTGGCTTGTATGTATGAGTGTTTAGGGCTTTAATATGAGAGTGAGTGGATGAGTATGAATCGGGAAAGATTGGAGAGAAAATGGTGACAATTCAAGTGAATTCTCACTGTTTTCTCTCTATATTTCGCCAGAGGTTCGGTGCAAAATGTGTTGTGGCTCCTTATTTTTGTGACTGGAGGGCTCAATTTATATCCCTCTGGAAATTGCAAACCCATCCGCGCGGACAGGACCTGCAGCGTGCACTGTTCATTAAATGCAGCTTCAGGCTTCGGACAAGAGGAATAATCTTTTTGAAATTTCAAATTAACAGCCAGTTTTGTGTTTCCAGCCATTGCTATTTGTGGTTTTATTCCTTTTGTTTTGCTTTTTGAGATTCTTTTTGAGGTTTAGCCTTAAATAACAATGCCCATTTTACCCTCACTTTGTTAGAAAAGTTAGGATTGTTAGGAATTGTTAGAAATGTTATGACTTTCGTTAATTTTCTAACGAAAAGACTAACAAGCTCAAATTGGAGCACTTACAGATACTGAGGTACATGGTTACAGAAAGAGGTATCGAAGCCGATCCCAAGAAGATCAAGGCAATCATCGACATGAAGCCGCCTCAAACCCTGACAGAAGTAAAGAGCTTCATGGGAAGACTTCAGTACACCAGTCGCTTCATCAACCAGTTGACATCTCTCTGCGAGCCCATGTTCAAACTGATGAAAAAGAATGCCGACATCAAATGGGACTCCGAGTGCCAAACAGCTTTTGAGAAGATCAAGACCTACTTGGTGAATCCCCCAGTCGTGCCCGCCACATGAAGACAAGCCACTACTCTGTATCGACGGTGAGACACGTCAATCGGAGCAATGCTGGCACAAGAAGTAAAGATTCCAAGGTTGAGCATGCAATCTACTTCGTAGGCGGAAGCTTCAAGGAAGTGAACTCGGCTACTCGGCATCGGAAAACTTGTACCGCCTTGGTATGGGTAGTCGGGAAACCGAAACACTACATGCGGTCGCATTCGGTGCTCTGGTCTCCAAAGTGGACCCCGTCCGATATCTCTTTGACAAGCCATCCCTGTCAATGCGGCTAGCCAAGTGGTCATTCTTCTGGCTGAGTTCGACATCAAGTACATGGTCGGAAAATCAACAAAGGGTAGAGTCATGGCAGATCAGTGGCCGACTTCGAGCGGTGAACCTAAGGGTCACGATCCGCAATTTCGACGACGGAATCTTTTCACTTGACAGGCGAAACCGCCGTGCAACTCTTCTTCGATGGGGCAGCCAACAAGAAGGGGAATGGCATTGGAATGCTCCTTGTCGATCCCAGGACGAGCATACTCCCATAGCCATCAAGGCGAATTTCGAAGCAACCAACAATGCGGCGAGAATACGAAGCTGTGCAGCGGGTTTGGAAGCCGCCCTCGAGCGCAACATCTCGAGCTGGATGTATATGGAGACTCGGCATTGATCATCAATCAAGTGTCCAACAAATGGAAGACGGTAGATTACGGCCTTGAAGTACCACGCGTACATGGAGGAGCTCATTGCTCGGTTCGAGGACATCTCTTTTCACTATTTGCCAAGAGACGGGAACCGCTTCGCGAGACGCCGCAGCAACCCTCGCCTCTCTTGTCGAAATTCTTGATGGGAAAGCGGTAAAACCCCTCGGAATAGGCGGACGGGAAACACCCGCCTATTCTTTGTGAGATCGAAAAAGAAAAGAAACGATCGACGAACCACGGTACAATCAGTTTACCGGTACCTCCAGCGGAGAAGCTTCCTTCACAAAGGAAGATGGAAAATACAAATAAGGGATCAAAGCCAAAAACATGATGGCATTAAAACGCTGGCATCCCACTTCGTCGTGCAGGGTATGTTGTACAAGAAGCGCCACCAAGGGCCACTCCTTCGGTGTGTAAACAAAGAAAAAGCCAGCGAGCTAATGAATGAAGTTCACAACGGAACCTGCGGTCCGCACATGAACGCCCGAGCATTGACACAGATCATTCTCCGTATGGGATACTATTGGATATCAATGGAAACAGACTGCATCCAGTTCGTCCGAAGCTGCGACAAATGTCGACGGTTCTCCAACCTCAATCACATTCCTCCACATGAACACTATTGCATGACTACGCCATGGCCTTTCGCCACATGGGGAATCGACGTCATCGGCAAGATCACTCCTCCGGGAAGCAATGGTCACGAGTTCATCTTAGTCGCAGTCGACTACTTCACCAAATGGGTAGAAGCCAGATCGTACAAGGTACTGAATTCTAAGAAGGTGGCCGAGTTCATCCGAGAGAACATCATGTGCCGATACGGAGTGCCCAATGAGATCATCTCCGACAATGGGACCCACTTCGAAGGAGATTGTGACCAACTACTGACCGAATTCAGAGTCACACGTCACAAGTCTTCTCCTTACAGACCACAAACCAATGGTGCAGTAGAGGCAGCCAACAAAACTCTCGCCATGATAATCAGAAAGATGACCACCAGAGGTCGGGGCCCGAAAAGCTACATTTAGCCCTGCGGGGATACGAACGTCGGTCGAGAACCGCCACAGGGGAGACTCCGTTCGCGCTTACCTACGGAATGGAAGCGATGTTGCCCGTGGAATTGGAAATTCCATCCCTTCGAGTCCTCTTGGAAAACGGGATCAATGAAGTTGAATGGCTACAGAGCCGTCATGACGAACTTGCTCTACTCGACGAGCGCAGATTGAAAGCCATGGAACATACTCGAGCCTACCAAAGCAGAATGGCCCGAGCATTCGATAAGAAAGTCAAGATCCGAGACATCAGAGAAGGCGACTTGGTGCTAAAGGAAAAGCCTCCTACGCAGACCAATCCCCTCGGAAAGTGGGAGCCTACCTGGATAGGACCGTTCGTGGTACAAAGAATCTTCTCCGGAGGAGCCATGAAGCTAGCAGACTTGGACGGAAACCCTTTTGTTAACCCCGTGAATGGAAGCAAGCTCCGCAGATACTTCATTTGAGGAAGAGCACGAGTCAACTCACCTTCCCCATACACCGTCCCCTCAGTAAAATTAAAAGTGCTAAAAGAGTAATACCCAACTGGATACATTCCCGCTAATGATCCAGGTAAAAAACAGGGTCGCACTTCTTTTGTCTTTGTTTTTCTCAAATTCACCTAAAGTGTCGAACTACGGTGACCTGAGCCCCTTAGTCCAATTGTAAAAGGGGAACGTAGGCAGCCATCATTGGTTCGGTCTAAAAAAAAATACAATAAGCATCAATTGCTTGTGTTTCGAAAAACTCTTTTCATTTAACCTACAAATTCATAACGGTTAAAACATTCTTTGATGAGTTCAAGCACGGTCAACTCTTGACTCGCTACACGCTAGCAAAACTACAATAAAACATTAATCAATTAATGTGTCTGCAATGACAATGGGTGGATACTTTGGACAGCAAGGTCAACCTAGTTTCCCGTACTAGGTCCTTCATCCTTCTTCCCTTTCCCTTTTCCCCGGCGAGTGTTCTTCACCTTCGCAGGAAAAATTCCGGTAGGCCTTCTACCTGGCTCAGGGACTCTTCCCGACGCCTCCGTCAAGCCTGTGGCTGTCAACGCAGCCCTTTCTCTAGCTCTGTCTTGAGCCGCCTCGCTTTGAGCCATCATCACAGTGCTTTGATTGGCCTCCCGATCAGCACTTGTCTCATAATCAGCCATGGCATCGCCAATACGATTCCCAGGGTTAGCCCTTGCTTCAGCCCTCCTCAAGGTCGAGTGTCCGGTGATCGGCACCCAACGGCTCACTCCGTCTCCACAAGATAGCCATCTGTGTCTCCCCTATACACTCTTCGTACCGGTTCGAGATGCGTCGACGAACGGTGCCCTCTCTCCGGTGAAAGAGAACCCTGCGGGGAAAGGACGTGTATTGCCACCAGGGTAATCGGCAATAGCGTCGAAGGATCTTCCATCCGCGAGATCCCACCTCAAAGGTAGCGGCATAACTCGGATCGGTCGGTGGCACACTCCGGCCCGTCTTGTCGCAGAACCAATGATGGAATATAGAAAGACGTGCGAGACGGCCCGGCACTCGACAACCAACGGACCCTCCTGAGTGGTCCTACAAGTCTGTAACTTCCAATGGGGAACCCACCATCGTAAGTGATGCGTGCAAAGTCTGGCCATCCAGAGCTCCGGCTCGGCTGATCGCCCCCTATCACCGAGAGGACGTCGAGAGAAAGACCAAGCGTCACAAGACATTGGCACCTCGGACATCATATGTAGCCTCTCCCTCAACCACATGGTAAGCATAGCGGGACTCCCTCCCACATGTATCGGCTACCGGTTGCCATCCGACCTATGCCCGTGAACGTCTCGCCCAAGACCCGGCGGCACGATGTCTCCCCCACTCCGGCACTGCCTCACCGAGGTCCGGTGCACTTTGTGATGGCACACACCCGAAGACGTGAATATGAACAGAGTAGCAATCGCGCACGAGCAAACGCGTCCCATGAAAAGACGCTCCCCTCGGCTCACGGCAAATCTTTCGGGCGGTCCCGAAATGTCAACGTAATCGGTATCTGTGCTCGGCACATCCCGTATGCTTCTCCGGCCGAGATACCAAACAAAGACACTAGCTTCTCAACGGTGGCCATGCCACCGGCATACGGAAGAACTAGGCTGTTCCGTCTCGGGTCCTCCCGTAGAATGGCGGAAATCTTCAAACGTAGGGGTGATTTCGTTGTACGAAAAGCCGTACACATTCCTCCGTACGTCCCCGAAGCTTGAGAGACGCGGCTCTCAAAAGATCCCAATCTGGCATGAGCTCCTTCAACGCCCAAACAGATTTAATCCCGTAACAACCTTCGAAAAACCCTTTGTTCTGCCTCGTGTGGTTCCGTACCCACGGCGAAAGTTGTCCAAATATCGCTCTTGCATCCGAGACGATAACTTGGGAAAGGGAGCCATGAAAAATGAAGGGAACCTTGGAAGTTTGAGAGAATTCGGCAGGAATGATCAAAAACTATGCGCGGTTTCTTAACCAATTGCAAAGCTAAAGCGCAATTTAAAGAATACGGAAATTCACTCCAAGTCCGGCGGACTCCTCTGCAATTGACTTGGTCAACTCTGCGGCCATTGCCCCTAAATTGGAAACATTTCCAAACAACTCCTGTTCACCCTT
The DNA here is from genome assembly GCA_022495995.1 of Adenophora triphylla var. japonica. Taxonomy (NCBI): domain Eukaryota; kingdom Viridiplantae; phylum Streptophyta; class Magnoliopsida; order Asterales; family Campanulaceae; genus Adenophora; species Adenophora triphylla. The sequence continues at coordinate 581,050 of JAFEMH010000144.1, read as the reverse complement.
AAGAAACTGCGTCTTGCCTGTGGTTTCATTCAACCAATATCGGTATCCCTTCCGCAGGGCTCGTGCAACAGTGCAAATAATTAATAATTAGTGCATATAGGCTTAAATTTTGACCCGTTCAATTTTTAATGCATTTCTCATTTTATTTATTTTTGATTAACCTACTTCCTTATTTGCCAAAAATAACAGAAGGTGATCACAGAATAAATATGCGAAATACGAGTTCCCGCCCCACGGGCGCCTTTTTGCAAATACAGTTCAAATCAAATTTGTTCCTGACAAATACATGCATTTTGTCTAAACAAAGCAGTAAAGAAAGAAAGCAGTAAAATAGGACTACTCTAAGTCCTGCTCGTCATCCGAGCACTCGACGCACTGCTCCGCCGCTGCCGGATCCATCGCAAACAGGAACTCGCCAAATTCCTCTAGTCGGGAATAGGAAAAAGGCCTCCTCGGAGTACGCAAACTCGAGGACTCCCCCCTCTCGTGCCCCGAGTGCGCAGAAGAAGGAGCTCCAAATCCAGCCGTTTCGCTCGCGAACTGGCCGAATCCCTGTGCAAAGTCCTCCCCACCAGCTGTGGGAGCAGGCGAACCTCTCGGCCTAGACGGCCCTCGATCACGGACATCCACGCGCCTCCGGGAACTGCACCGCATGAACTCCATGAGCCTCCTAGCGTAGGCGGACCACCCGTCCACAGCCTCATGGCGTCGTTGTACGTGCGGCCGGACACTGCGAACCGGGAAAGTCATCGAAGACAAGCGAAAGTACGGATGCAACATTTGCGGAATACTACTATCAAATGCGAAAATTAAAAGGTGCTCACCGAAGCATTGGGGTCGGCCATGTATCGTGGTCTCGGCTCGGCCGAGCGGGATCACAAGTCGCTGCGCAAACCATCCGGCCCCTCGTACGCCAGCCGAGCTCGTGGGACCGGAAAATATCGAGGACCTCCAGGGGACCTCGCCTTCCACTGTCTTGCGCTGTGGGCTCCTCGGCCTCATCCTCAAGAAAGCATCATAGGCGGCCCCGCTATGATGTACTCGGTGTAGTACACGCCACTGTATGTACCCCTCCAGCTCCTCTATCGGCATCTCCCGGGGATGCTGCATGTACATAGGAGGATCCACCGGCACCAAGGGAAGGAACCCCGGCCTATGCTGACGAGTCACCCTCTCCCCCAGATACATGGCGTCGCAGTGAAGTCCCACCAGGAGCTTCCGCCGCCGTGTAGTCTCGCTAGCAATCTGAACAGCGACGGCATCGAACCTACTCCACCAGGTCAACCGAATCCTCTCGGAAAACTCTCGGCTCAAGGCTTGGGACACCTCCTCGTATGACACTCGAGTGCCAACTCTCGACGAGACCGCCCTCTTCGCTTTCTTACGCCAAACCAGCATGGCAGAGAACAGGGGTCGGTACGGCTCCTTGATGTCCCAATCCTGCGAACTGAACACCTCATAGCACCAGACCTGCCAAGAGAATGGAAAGTTATGTCAGCTATAAAGCAGATACTTACGAGTACATAAAAGAGGCAAGGAAGAGAAAAGTACGTAAACTTACATCCAAGACAGGTGTGAAGCAGCTAAAGGAGTGCTCCTCTCCCCGCGAGAACCTGTCCAGGGAATGATAGAGCTCGGCCAGTCCAGCCTCCCCCCACGCGAACCCCCTCACGGCATCCAGATCGTCGGCGGCCCGAGCGAGAGGAAGTGATAGGATGTGTCGAAGTCGGAAACAAAGTCGGCGACGGCGCAAACCAAAGGAACCCTCGAGCCGGGCGCTCCGCGGTCATCCTCAAGGATCCGGCCCGGATAAGCGGCGACACCCGCCTCCAGATGCCTCTCCATCGGCCCGTACCGAATGCCTAAGCCCCTGGCATCGGTAATATCAAAACCCAAAGAGCCTGAGACAGCGCTGGGGTGTAACCATCAACCCACACCGGCGTGTTGCCATAAGTCGGCAACCCGGTAATAGCGGCAAAATCCGTGGGAGTCACCGTCGCCTCCCCATCCCACGGGAAATGGAAAGTGTGGGTCGTATCCCACCAATACTCGCTCGAGCAACATACATGGACCTGGCCCCTCGGCGTATCGGTATCGCAGCCACACGGCGATGAACCCGGCCAACCGGAGTCAAGCACCAGCTGCCGCGGACTCCTCTCTCCCTCTCGAGCCACGTTCGGGATAATATCCCACAATGCTCGCACCGCCTCAAAAGCACCCCGACTCTTCTGGTTGTGGGTATCAACCGTCCCTGTCCCCTGCAGACAAACAACACAGAAGCAACGTCAACAGAATGCACCAACGCATGTCAAAAGGATGCAATGCAGATACGGTTCTCATTCATTTCCTACGTATATTCCCATCATTTCGAAAACTCCGTCTAATTCGGAACTTTCAAAACATTTCGAAAACTCCGTCGAATCCGGAACTTTCAAAATCTTTCGAAAACTCCGTCTAATCCGAAACTTTCAAAACATTTCGAAAACTCCGTCGAATCCGGAACTTTCAAAATCTTTCGAAAACTCCGTCGAATCCGGAACTTTCAAAACATTTCGAAAACTCCGTCGAATCCGGAACTTTCAAAATCTTTCGAAAACTCCGTCGAATCTGGAACTTTTAAAATCTTTCGAAAACTCCGTCGAATCCGGAACTTTCAAAATCTTTCGAAAACTCCGTTGAAACCGGAACTTTCAAATCTCTTTCAAACATTTCGAAAATTTACTCCGTCCCGAATTAAAGCTACTTTAATTTTGGAAAATGCATCTAGACATGGAATTTTGCAACCAAAATTTTTATGTCATCCACCCATAGTGTCAATTGAACTACATCCTAGTCAATTTCAACAACAATTCATGGCAAAGTCAAAAGCCCCAATTCGGGCACCAAAATCCCTAAGTTCATTCCTAAACAAATTTCTAACATTTAAAGAATGCACATTCTTAAAATTAATGGAATTTGTAGGAAGCTTACTTGTCTCTTGATCCCTTCCTTGGAGTTGGGTCGGTCCCTAGCCGGGTAAAACTCCGCTGGATTCAATGGATGCACAATGGTTCGAATGGTCCGAACCAATTGAGTTCTTTCGTCATCGGTCCTTCCGTGGCGAGCCATTGGTCCCAAGTCACCTTCCATAGCGATTTTCCTTCACAAATACGAGCAAACCTTGCAATTTGGGTTGGATTTTCTTTCCTCCTCTCTTTCCCTCTCGTCGGAATTAATGGAAGAAAATGACTCTTCCTTCCTCGGCCTCGGCGCTAAATAGGCCCTGGTCAAAGTCAGTAAAAGTCCGTGGGACTCTTACCGCACCAGAAAATTTTACGCCACTTTGCCCCCTCGGCTTTATGCGGTTCAATTTTACCTCTTTTGGCCCCCCAAAAGTATAAAATTTCCCCAGATTAGACATTTCTAACCCCCCATCCCCTGAGGATAAATTCCCAGTTAGTTTTCACTAACGCTCGTCTCCAGACGTTAAAATTCCTAATGGTTTTCACCATCACTCATATCCTTAATCGCGACCTTTCCCGGTCCGATTCCAATCCTTAATCGCGACCTTTCACGGTCCGATTCCAATCCTTAATCGCGACCTTTCACGGTCCGATTTAAATCCTTAATCGCGACCTTTCACGGTCCGATTCCAATCCTTAATCGCGACCTTTCACGGTCCGATTTCAATCCTCAATCACGACCTTTCACGGTCCGATCTCAATCCTTAATCGCGACCTTTCACGGTCCGATTCCAATCCTTAATCGCGACCTTTCACGGTCCGATTCCAATCCTTAATCGCGACCTTTCACGGTCCGATTTCAATCCTTAATCGCGACCTTTCACGGTCCGATTCCAATCCTTAATCGCGACCTTTCACGGTCCGATTCCAATCCTTAATCGCGACCTTTCACGGTCCGATCTGAAATCCTTAATCGCGACCTTTCACGGTCCGATTCCAATCCTCAATCGCGAACTTTCACGGTCCGATTTCAATCCTTAATCGCGACCTTTCACGGTCCGATTTCAATCTTAATCGCGACCTTTCACGGTCCGATTTCAATCCTGTCGCGACCTTTCACGGTCCGATTCCAATCACTGTCGCGACCTTTCACGGTCCGATTTCAATCATAATCGCGACCTTTCACGGTCCCGATCTCAATCCTAAATCGCGACCTTTCACGGTCCGATTTCAATCATAATCGCGACCTTTCACGGTCCGATCTCAATCCTGTCGCGACCTTTCACGGTCCGATCTCAATCCTAATCGCGACCTTTCACGGTCCGATTTCAATCATAATCACGACCTTTCACGGTCCGATCTCCAATCCTTAATCGCGACCTTTCACGGTCCGATTTCAATCCTTAATCGCGACCTTTCACGGTCTGATTTCAATCCTTAATCGTGACCTTTCACGGTCCGATTTCAATCCTTAATCGCGCGACACTTTCCGCGGTCCGATCTCAATCTTAATCGCGACCTTTCACGGTCCGATCTCAATCCTGTCGCGACCTTTCACGGTCCGATTTCAATCACCATCGCGACCTTTCACGGTCCGATTTCAATCCTTTAATCGCGACCTTTCACGGTCCGATCTCCAATCCTCAATTGCGACCTTTCACGGTCCGATTTCAATCATGTCGCGACCTTTCACGGTCCGATCTCAAATCCTTAATCGCGACCTTTCACGGTCCGATTTCAATCATGTCGCGACCTTTCACGGTCCGATTTCAAATCCTTAATCGCGACCTTTCACGGTCCGATTCCAATCCTTAATCGCGACCTTTCACGGTCCGATTCCAATCCTTAATCGCGACCTTTCACGGTCCGATTCCAATCCTTAATCGCGACCTTTCACGGTCCGATCTCAATCCTCAATCGCGACCTTTCATGGTCCGATTCCAATCCTCAATCGCGACTTTTCATGGTCCAATTCCAATCCTCAATCGCGACCTTTCACGGTCCGATTCCAATCCTTAATCGCGACGTTTCACGGTCCGATTCCAATCCTTAATCGCGACCTTTCACGGTCCGATCTCAAATCCTCAATCGCGACCTTTCACGGTCCGATCTCAAACAGTCAATCCCGACCTTCGCGGTCCGACCTCCACTCTCCTATCGAGACCTTCGCTATTCATCTTTCCGACAGCAGCAATAAGCCCGAACCCCAAGGCACGAACGCCTTGCAACAATCCCTCTTCGGCCATCCTCGTAAGCCCGAACATCTTTTCACTTCAGCAAGTGAACATTCGTCTTCCCGGCCGCCAGTCGTAAGCCCGATCGTTCCACCTCAGCGGGAGCTGTAGTAAGCCCGCACAACAATCCCTCTTTGGCTATCAAGGTAAGCCCGAATGCTCATCCCCAGTAGGATTCTAGAGAAGAAAAGTCGATCCCTCCGTGTTGTTAATAACGCCAGTTTAACACAACCGTTCCCCTCATTGTTACCTCATCCCCAGCAAGATAAAGTTGGCAACAGCAATAAGCCCAGCACCCAAGGCACGAACGCCTTCGTCACAGGATAAATGTATCCTCGCAACCCCGGTTTGAGGCGCCACACGCCCTCGTCAGCATCGCAACTCTGGTTTGAGGCGCCACACGCCCTCGTATGATTCAGCAACTCCGGTTTGAGGCGCCACACGCCCTCGTATGGTTCAGCAACTCCCGTTTGAGGCGCTACACGCCCTCGTATGATTCAGTAACTCCGGTTTGAGGCGACACACGCCCTCGAAGGTTTCAGAAGTCCCAGGTTCTGACGCCTCCCAATAGTCTCCATTCAGGTACAGGTACCTCGCGAATGGTCTCATTCAGGTTTAGACGCCTCCTAACATGTCTCGCTCAGGTCAAGGTCCCCATGCGCGGCCCTTGCCCCCTTTCGAACTACGATCGGCTTGATTCCCGCTCGGGATACGTAGGAATCCTTTTCGCTAAGGGTCCGGCCCGGTGACCGCCTGTGTCTCTTTCAAAGTAAGGCATCCCGATTTGGATCCTTATCTTTTTCAACGACCCCACCTCCTTCGGAAGAGACGTCGGCGAGGGCTAGCGTAAGTACCCAAATCCGGATCGTCCAAATCCGTCAGAAAGTTAACTGAAATCCGTTAACTGGCCCGCTCCAGGTTAACCGGAACTCGTTAAACTCCCCGTTGCCATGCCAACGAGACGTCCCGGGACTGCCCCGTGCATCCCGACGTCGAACCGTACTTAACACGTGTCATCACACGTAAAAGTACGTCTTTCCCGGAAAAACGCACTTTCCGGCACTTTCCGGGGGCATTTCGGATATTTTCCGGGCTGTTATTTTAAAAAACGGACAAAACCGGGACCGGGAAACGAACTCCCACATGGCTGGTGACTCATAGGTCACGTGGCGCCATGCCACCTCCCTCTAGTCACTCTTCAATCACAAATCAAGGCCAAAAGACCAAAATACCCCTGATTTGCAAGCCAAGTCCGGCCGAACTCCCTGTGCACATTTTCTGAAATTGCCAGCAAGTCCTTCAAATTCTCAAAATACCACAAAACCCCTCTGGATTCAGGAAAAGTCCGTCCGGACTCCTACTGCATTTTTCACCTATAAATAGAAATGGCTGTCAAAGCCAAAGGGAGGAACTTTTTGACCCCAAAATTCACCACACCCCACGGCCCAACTGATTTTCACCCCTTCCGAGCTTCCGTTCTGTCTCGATTCACGTGAAACCTTCGTATTTCGATCAAATACGCCCCTTACCACTTCGAAACAACCTTTCGAACTACTTTCCGTGTCCCGTACACACCTTCCGAGCCAAAGGAGTCAACCCTAGCCATAGGTATAACTCCCTCTCTCTAAATCTCTCGTTCCGTCTCGGTTTACGCGCCAATCGCTACAACCGTTTTGAACAACATTATCAAAATGTAGACGCCTCTGTCTAACGGGATCCGATACGTTTTAGCCCCTCTATCCTCTTCTCTTTCCGTAAGATAAGTAATCATGGGTTAAAACGGGGTTCCGACCCCGTTCCGTTTACTTTCTGTCATTTACCAATTCCGGATCGATCGATTCCGTTGACACTGCTTTAAATACTGTCATTTACAAGTCCGACCCGTTTTGGATCGTGATAGTATTTACTTTTCAAAGTCCGAGTCGCAACCCGATTCATTGATCGCATATCATTTAATACGCATTTTTCCCGTAAAAATCGTTAACAATGTAATGCCCAGTTCAAAATCGGAGTTCGTCCGTCGAACTCTCTTTCAAAATGCGCGACATGACGTTTGGCCTCCAAACGCTCATCTTCAAACTAAAAGCTGCCATTTGACACTCAAAATCATTTATTACACATTTTTCCCGTAAAAATCGTTAACAATGACTCGCACGGTTCAAAATCGACGTTTGCCACGCAAACGCTCATTTCAAACTCAAAATCGACGTTTGCCACGCAAACGCTCATTTCAACTCAAAACCGACGTTTGTCATTCAAATGCTCGTCTTTTCAAACAAAGTCACCTAATCAACGTTTGACATTCAAACCAAGATTAAGCTTGTCATTCAAGCCCCCATTTCAAAACAAACACACACACACACACGTTTTCGAGAAAGGTAGAAAGACTCGTCATGCGAGGCGTTTCGGGCGATCTCGTAATACTCTACCTGAAACGTAACGTGACCTCCGAACCTAACAATCTCTGGTACTAAAAAAGCTTTTTACTCATTTTTGCTACCAATAAAAATGATCCCCCATTTTCAAAGCTTTTTCCTAAGTTTTTGCTACCAATAAAAACGACACCATTTTCAATAGCCGTTTCTCAATGTTTGGGCTCAAAAAACAAAAACCACGTGGCGACTCCTCATTTTTCCTTCCCGTGAAGTGAGGTCTCAGACACCAACCCTCCGCGAAAGACAACCGCCTTCGCTCGCGCGAATCACGGGTAATTTCAGCCCCCATCAAATAGTGTTACCACTCTCTAAGGCAATGGACGACAAACGTCATTTCCTTCTTTTGAACCATATAACGACGTTCCGTGTCATTGAGCTTTCTACTCTCGAATGCCACCGGATGCCCTTCTTGCATCAATACTCCCCCAATAGCAAAGTCAGAGGTGTCGGTATGCACTTCAAATGTCTTGCTAAAATCGAGTAATGGTAGGACCGGCTCTTGGCTCACGGTGGTCTTTAAGTCATCAAATGCTTCTTGACACTTTTTGGACCATTCCCACAATTTTCCCTTCTTAAGCAAGCCCGTCAAAGGTGCCGCTCTGGCCGAATACCCCTTTATGAACCGTCGATAGTAGTTGACTAAGCCAAGGAAAGACCTTAGCTTGGTAACTTTCGTTGGCGCCTCCTAATCTACTATAGCCTTGATCTTGGTGTCATCCATCTTAAGCTTCCCGTGCCCAATGGCATGCCCAAGAAAAGGCACCTCCTCTTGTGCAAAGGCACATTTCTCATTCTTAACATAAATCTCATTCCTCCTTAGCATTTAAAAGACGGTTCGCAAATGCTCGACATGCTCTTCCATTGAGTTGCTATAGACCACAATGTCGTCTAAGTATACCACCACTAACCTATCCAAATACAGGTGATAGATCTCGTTCAAACAAAACTGATAAGTGAGGTTTTGACAAGATTAACTGCAAACACAATTCACAACTTGGATAACTAAAAATGAGATCATACAGATAAAGATAAAATAATCAGTCAAGCACCGTAAGTGAAATGCAGAAATGTAAGAACACAATATTTGGAGTGGTTCAATAGTAAATGATCTACATCCACTACCAAGATGGTTAGTCTTGGATTTTCTAAGAGTTAGATTTTATATTGAGTATGAGAGAGATTACAAAGATACAAGTATTCAAACTCAGATCTAAAATCTATTCTATGAAGATCAGATCCTAAACTATAACCAGTGTATCTCAAATGAATAATCTATGTGATTAATCAAGTGAGGTGTGTGTGTTTAACAAGATCAATACTCTTTGAATCTATATGATATAGAGCACAATGATTCTTGGGTGATAAAGGGAAATATTTCTTGAAGGAAGAAGATGAAGATTCAAAGGGTTGAATATTTCTGGGCAGAGCTTCAATCTTCTTATGAACTCACTGTAATTTCAATTTCTCAAACAATCTTCAAATGTTGAAGAATGGGGGTATTTATACCCAAGCACCAAGAAAGTAGCCGTTAAAAACAGCTGTAGCAAGAACTGTCCTTTGCTACAGAAGTTGCAGATAAAGCTGATGAGACCTCAGCTGCAAATAAGGGATGAAGGATATCAGCCACCTTTTCAGGATCCTTGCAGATCCTGTCTGACACTTAGTCACGTGACAAGATTTGGTGGTTAATTTTTGATATTGCTGACATAGATTCCAATAGTCATAAGTGGTCCATCTTTAAGTCTTCAATCATTGGATGCAGTTTGGTGAAGATGCGGTTTAGGCATGCGGTTTCACCAGTAAGGTTTCACTGCGGTCTTAAGAATGGAACTGTACTGCGGTTTAGCAAGTGCTGATTCACTAATGAGAATTCACTGCAGTTCTTTGAAGTGCGGTTTCAAAGTACGAATTCCACAATGCGGTTTCATATGTGCGGAAACTTCTTGAATTGAAACCTCATGTCCAATGCATCTTGTGCCAGTCTTCAAGCCTAAATAAACCTATTCTACAAAATGGTCTTATACAAAAAAATTGAAGTCTAAGCTTCATTACATATGGGCCTAAAGTCAAGAAAATAGAGATGAGGTTATGATATCAATCAAATCAAAGCTAAAGTTAGGAGGGTTAAAGTATGCATAGCCAACAATCTCCCCCTATTTGATTGATGTCATTACCTACTGTAACAAAAGCATACATTGTTCTTGGTAAAAACATGTCCATAAGAATTAACATGGTAAGTCATGTCCCAAGACAATACACACACTAGCTTAAGCTATAGATTTCTATACTATTGAAGGAATTTAAACTTACAATTTGAAAGTATAGAAATGCATTCAGTGCATACATAAAAATATGATTTTTAGTTCAAGTATGTAGTTTAAACTGAATGTTTAAACTTCAATTCAAAAATATGATTTTAAGTTAAGAAAGTTTGAATGAGGTTTTAAACCATTGTGGTTTCATTGTTCTACAAACAAGCAGTTTGATATGAACAAGGTTTTGGAACCATGATGCAATTTTCATTACTACCTTAAATGGTTTGAGTTACAAGTGCAGGTAGGAAAGAAAATTACATGGTTACAAAAGAGGTAGACCAAAAAAAAACAAAGAGAATGCGGTCTAACTTAAGGAAAAATTGTTCAACAAAAAAAATTTACAGAGGTTGCAGTTTCATTGCTGGGGCGGTCCATCCACGAAGTGATCAGGTACATGCGGTCCGGTGAAATTAAATGTTGAATTCTCTGCTCTGAGAGTTCTTCTCAATCTCCTGACTTCTTTAGCGGTTCTATCTTGGGCGGTCTCAACTGCTCTCAAGGCATTCACTGTATGAGCTAATGTCGAATTGGTGAAACCAATCGCTCTAGTGTTGGCTACAATGTTTTCCTTGAGTTCATCAATTTGAATGTGGAAGGAGGAGTTGAGAGTGTTGTAGAAGGTGTGAATCTCCCCCTAAATAGCAGCAATCTGAGCAGAAATGGCTTGTTGGAGGTTTGGTTCTAGCTCTGCTATACTCCCTCTCAAGGAATTTTCCAGCTCATTGATTTTGGAGCTAAGTTTAGAGTTGAAACCTTCCTTGAGGTTTTCCAATTGGTCATTAACTTTATGAGTAAGGTGTTTATCTTGGCAGACAAACTATCTCCTATGATATTCATCTTCACATTTAATTCTCCTTTTAGAGAATCAAGCTCTTCTTGAATGCTTGTTTGCATTGAATCCAAAACTAATTTCAAGTCTGAGTCTGACTGCGGTCTGTATTGAATGGCATATGCTATTGAAGTCATGAATGATTCGAGAGCATTATTGGTGGAGGATATAAAGACACTGGAGAGTTGTTGAAGCATCTCATGGAGTTGTGTTTTTGAAACCACATCTCCAATTGCTTGTAGAACTCCATTTCCTAGATCTTCTCTGAAAGATTTAAAACATGCCTCAACGGCGGTTTTGACTGAAGCTGCGGTTTGGGTTGCGGTTTGGCTGGTTGAATTACTTTCCCCCTTAATGGCATCAATCAATTGCAATTTAAGGATGACCATTTCTTGGGTTTAAGATTCCACCTTAGCCTACAGGGAGCGGTTGGAATCAACTAGGAAGGAGTTGGAAGCGGCTAACTTGATCATGTGGTCTTGGTTTATGAGAAGTTGGCCTTGGATCAAGTGAAGGGTAGAAAGAATTTGAGTGTAGTCTGAGGGAGGAGGGTTTGAAGCGGAAGGGGCGGTTTGGTTAATGGGAGTGATTTGATTAGGGAGTGCGATCAGAGGTTGAGTTGGAATAGTAGGGGGTGGAAGTGTTTGGGTAGGAGTGGTTTGGTTTGGTAGGGTTGGAGGGGTAGTTTGAGGAGGGAAGTTTTGAGGAGGGGGTAAGTTAGAGGGAGTAGCAGTATGGATGAAATGGATTTTTGCAGTTCAGGGGACTGCCGTTTGGGTGAGGGAGGAGGTGGAGTTTGGTCGCGGTTTGAGTGAAGGGGGAGGAAGGGGTTGGTTCCATGAGGTTGGAGGTGGAAATGGCTTGTCCTCCAGAGGGTTTGGGTTTCCAGGGTTAGAAGGTATTTGAAAGTGAAGGGGTGTGATAGGAATGATCGGAGTGTTCTGAGTCAGAATCAGAAGTAGATTTGGATTTGGATAGGAGTTTTAGGCTGGATTCAGAGGAGGAAGGTTTGGGTGAATGAGATTTTGGTGAAGAGGGTGAAGGTGGGGGTGAAGGTTCAACATGTTTACCCTTCTTAGAGGTTTTCTTAGCCATCATTTTCTTTCTTTTCTTAGGAGGATCCTCCTGACTAGGTGAACCCTTTTGCGGTTTTGGGGAGGGTTGCGATTTGGGAGAAGGTTGTGGTTTTGGAGAAGGTGCGGTTGACTTTCCCTTGGCAGCTCTCCTCTCTTCAGCCTCTCTCTCCAATTTAGCCAATGCATCCCTGTGGAACTGGAGCAAATCCTCAGGTGATAAGTTCTCCATATCATCCTTTGCATTTCTGGCTCTAGCAATGAGGGAGGGAATGGTAGGGTCTTCTTCTTCATCATCATCTTCGTCAACTAGGTTCATCTTTTTCTTCACCTGTCTTGGACCAGCAGCAGCAGCACGCGGTTTTGAGACTGGTGCGGTCTTAGCCTTCTTCTGAAGCGGTTTAGATTCAGCCTTCTTCTTCCTTGCTTGCTTGACAGATTTCTTAACCACTTGATTTGCGGTTTCAGGATTCATAGCTACGTAGAGTTCTTTGGTTCTAAGGGAGTCAGCATCCCAAAGCTTCTTGTATTCTTCATCACCATTCTTCAAACAAATAGGTGGCAAACATTCAGACTAAGGGTTTCTTCATTTCCCCATTCCACCATTAGTTCAGGGTTAGCTTTCCTGAGGAATTTAAGGTTTTCAAAGTTTAGGATGAGTGCGGTCAGAAGTCTGCAAAAGGGCCTCCATCTTTGGTCAACACCCTTCTCCTTGGATTGGTAGGTGGCTACACTGGCAGAGAGTTCTCTGAAGAGGATCTTGGGCTAGTGAAGACATAGATTGCTGTAGATGGAAGAACAATACATCCATTGTTGGGATGTAAAGTTGTTGTGGTTTCCAGTCTTTCCACAGACAGACTTTCGTACCAAAAAGCACAGGTGGCTCATCAACTCACCTAATTATTTTCTAGGTACATTCTTGTATTTCCTTACCAAGGTTGGAATGCCCGCAGTTGTGGAAGCAATGGCATCTTGAATATCTTGATCTACCTTTTCAGGAGCATTAGGAACACGAAATTGGTAAGTGCTCCTTATGTCAAGGTAATCGATGGTAACATCCAACCCTTCCACATTGGCGGTTAGACATGAAACTCTTCTTCCATCATCTAGGATTCTAACCCCAAGCTTGGCATCTGAATAGAACTGGACCACAAAGGAGGGGATGGTGAAAGACTGCTTCTTAGAGAAGAGGGGTAAGATTCATGAGGCCTTCATCTTCTTAATCAACTCCCTTCCAAGAGCATCATGCATAAGTTCAACTTCATTTATCTCCCAGCCTGGTTGAAAGAAATGAGGATCCTACAAAATAAAATTGTAAAGTTAGATCCATTAAAAAGTCACAGTTCACGTGCAGTTTGAGCACCCATGCGGTTTAGCAATGGTGCGGTTTGAGAAGTGAAATACCTCAAACCCCAAGTGAACTGTGAATACAAGGAAATAAAATGAAGACTTGAAAATATAATTACTAGTACGTGGCATTGTAATCCAAAATTATCCCACACTTCCAAGAAGTGCATGTTAGGGAAGGTTATGGTTTTCAGCCTATATACTAAGTAAAATCCAAGAAAGCAAAAGGAAGGAATAGCATGCGGTTTAAATGAAATTCGGTCTCACACAAGCAAAGTCAACATGCGGTTTTAGAAGAAGGTATGCATGCGGTTTCAACATATATAGAATTGCGGTTTCCAACATGCGGTTTTATTTCATAAAAGAACATGCGGTTTTAACTTGCGGTTTAGAATTTGCGGTTTAGACCTAAGCATGAGGTTTGAGAGATCAGACTCCAAGGCATATCCAAAATACAAAATTTTCAAAAATTTTCTAAGTATGGAAAAACACAATTGAAAATCATTGAATCCAAAACATAAGCATTTTCTGAAAATCTCATGAACATCATGAAGAACACGAAGAACAGTTATGAGCATGAAGAACATAGGCAACCAAAAACTTAACCAAAATCAAATAAAAACATATCAAAATGACCCTAATTAGTTGTGGAACAATAATATAACAACAAAATAAGAACTTTTTCTCAGATTCATCAAGAAAATTGAAGAACACAAAAATGGGTTTCGAAAAATGAAACCTGTAAATTGCAAAATCAACAGCCAAAACATGTATAGACCGTGAAATAAACAACATAAATAGATTCTATACTATAATCCAAACAAAACCCTGGCGGGAAATGAAGATGATCAACACCGAGACCAAGGGAACGTTGGTAACGAAGGGGGTAATGGTAATCAGAACGTGGAGATGATGAACATGTTTCGAGTTTTCTTACAAAATATGGCTAATCAAGGGAGAGCTCAACAACAGCCTGAGGGGAGGCAAGGGCACGGACTTGAGAAGTTTGTTAAGATGACACCACCAAGTTTCAATGGTGATCCTGATCCGGTAAAGGCGAAAAGATGGCTTGAATCAATGAACAAGATATTTGCGGCAATGGAGAGCCCTGATGATGAAAAAGTTAGGTGTGCGGTTTTCAAATTGGAAGGAGCGGCAGAACATTGGTGGAACATCATTCAAGATAGTTGGGATAGGGATCATATACCGAGGACCTGGGAGAATTTAACTCGTAAGTTTTGAGACCACTTCATTCCATTGGTGACTAGAGATCGGAAGGAGGTTGAATTCCTTAGATTGGAGCAAGGGACTTTGACGGTAGCGCAGTACTCAGCCAAATTCACAGAGTTGGCTCGTTATTGTTCACACTTAGTGCCTGATGAAGAGAGACGGGTATACATATTTGTGAAAGGATTGAGGTTGGAGTTCCGTAAGCAACTGTTGGCGCATGATTTCAATGACTTCCAAGCAGCGGTGAACCGAGCTTATAGAATAGAGAATGACATTGAAGAGCACAAAGGCAAGTCGGAAGGAGGAAGTGGAAGCAAGCAAAGGTTCCAAGGACAAGGTTCGGGACAGAATCGAGGGCAATCAAGGTTTCCAAATCCGGGTGCAACAAGAAGTGGAATAGTGGTGACTCCCGTGGTTCGTACTCCTTCCAGGCAGTCCGGGATTGTTTGTGAGTTTTGTAAGAAGCTGGGTCATTCCGAAGATAGATGCTGGCACAAGTTGGGGAAGTGTGTGGAATGTGGAGGAGATGGACACTTTAGGAAGAATTGTCCCAAGTTGAGAGGGCAAGCTTCAGGTAGTGGACAAGGCGGACCACGAGGTGGAATAAAATGGGATAATGAAGGAAAGCCTAAAGATAAAGTTCAGGGTCGAGTCTTTGCCCTAGGTAGAGGGGAGGTTGATCCTAATACAGTCATTAGAGGTATTATTCCTGTCTCAGGAGTTAAGGCCCGCGTCCTTATAGATCCCGGATCTTCTCATTCGTTTGTTGCATCTCATTTTGCATTCGCATTGCATAAATTACCTGATATTATACCTTATGTGCTTGAGGTGTCGACTCCTATGGAAGAGTGCCTCACTTCTTCTGTGATATACAATGGATGTGATGTGATTATTTGTGGGCACGTGTTGCCAGCGGATTTAGTAGAGTTACAAATCCGGGATTTTGATGTTATACTTGGTATGGATTGGTTGAGTCATTACCATGCCATGGTTGATTGTCGTAAGAAAAAGGTTTTATTTGATATCCCTAATATACCTTCTTTTGTGTTTGATGCCGACAAGTCTTTGTTTGGTATTCATGTTATTTCTGCTATAAAGGCTAGAAAATTGCTTTCAAAAGGGTGTGCGGGGTATTTAGCTTATGTGGTAGATTCCAATAAGATGTCCCCTGAGCTAAAAGATGTTCCCGTAGTAAATGAATATGGTGATGTATTTTCTACCGAGTACTCTATGCCTCCTGATCGTGAGATAGAGTTTTGCATTGATTTAGTGCCCGGTACCACACCTATTTCTAAGGCACCTTATAGAATGGCTCCTGCTGAATTTAAAGAGTTGAAGACTCAGTTACAAGAGTTGTTAGATAGGGGGTTTATCCGCCCTAGTGTGTCACCGTGGGGGGCTCCTGTTTTATTTGTCCGTAAGAAGGATGGTACTCTGAGATTGTGTATTGATTACCGTCTTTTGAATCAAGCTACTATAAAGAACAAGTATCCTCTCCCGCATATTGATGATCTGTTTGATCAACTTCAAGGTTCCGTTATTTACTCAAAGCTTGATTTGAGAAGCGGATACCATCAGTTGAAGATTCGGCCGGATGATATTTCCAAGACAGCTTTCAGAACTAGATATGGTCATTATGAGTTCGTGGTTATGCCTCTCGAGTTGACTAACGCTCCGGCCGTATTTATGGATATGATGAACCGTATCTTCAAACCTTACTTGGATAGCTTCATCGTGGTGTTCATTGATGATATTCTTGTCTACTCTAAGTCCCGTGAGGAACATGAGACTCATTTGAGGATCGTTCTTTCTCTTCTCCGGGAAAAGCAATTGTTCGCCAAGTTCAGTAAGTGTGAGTTCTGGCTCATGCAGATATCTTTCTTGGGGCATGTTGTTTCTAGTTCGGGAATAGCAGTGGATCCTACCAAGATTGAAGCCGTTGTTAGTTGGAAGCAACCTTCAACGGTGACTGAGGTTCGAAGTTTTCTTGGGTTAGCGGGGTACTACCGAAGATTCATTGAGGGGTTTTCTCGTATTGCAACTCCGTTGACTCGGTTGACTCGGAAGGATGTACCGTTTGTGTGGGATGCCAAGTGTGAAGCTAGCTTTGAAGAGTTGAAGAAAAGGTTGACGTCAGCTCCTGTTCTTACACTTCCAGATGGTTCCGAGAATTTTGTGATATTTAGTGATGCCTCGAAGGAGGGCTTGGGATGTGTGTTGATGCAAAATGGGAAAGTAGTTGCTTATGCTTCTCGAAAGTTGTCACCGGCTGAACAGAACTATCCTACTCATGATATGGAGTTAGCTGCGATTATTTTTGCGTTACACAAATGGAAGCATTATCTATACGGAGCGAGATTTGAGATTTTCACAGATCACAGGAGTTTGAAATATTTATTTACACAAAAGGAGTTTAATAATAGACAACGAAGATGGCTAGAGTTTCTGAAGGATTTCGATTGTGTGATTTCATATCATCCGGGGAAGGCAAATGTTGTTGCGGATGCGATTAGCCGGAAGGCTTACTTATCAACCTTGAGTTCTCGGGAGTCAAGGCATGAATTACTTTTTGCGAATGTCCGAGCCGTTCCAACTTTATATGAAGATTTGATGGAAGCTCAATCACTTGATGCGGAATTGAAGAAAATATTGGTACAAGTTCAAGATGGTAAAACCGGGGATTTTTCTTTGAATAGAGATGGACTCCTTACTTTCCGAGGCCGTATTTGTGTCCTTCATCACCGGAGATCAAGAGAAAGGTTTTAGAAGATGGCCATAAGTCCAAGTTCGCCGTTCATCCGGGTAGCACGAAGATGTACCAAGATTTAAAACGAGGATATTGGTGGAATGGGATGAAAAGAGAAATAGCGGAGTTTGTATCTAAGTGCCTAACATGTCAACAAGTCAAAGCGGAACATCAAAGACCGGCAGGATTACTTCAACCATTAGAGATTCCGAAGTGGAAATGGGAAGGGATTTCAATGGACTTCGTGACAGGTTTGCCTCTTACTGTGAAGAAGATGGATGCCATTTGGGTTATAGTGGATCGATTGACGAAATCGGCTCACTTTCTTCCCGTATCAACTAAATTTTCGATGGAGAGACTAGCTCAGTTGTACATGAAGGAAATTGTTAGACTCCACGGGGTTCCAGTTAGTATCGTGTCAGATAGAGACCCGAGGTTTACTTCTAGATTCTGGAGGGCTTTGCACGAAGCTTTGGGTTCCAAGCTATGTTTCAGCACGGCATTTCATCCTCAGACAGATGGGCAGTCGGAGCGCACTATTCAGATTCTAGAGGATATGCTCAGAGCGTGTGTGATGGATTTTCAGTTATCTTGGGAAGATCATTTACCTTTAGTGAAGTTTGCTTACAATAACAGTTATCAATCTAGTATCGAGATGGCTCCTTACGAAGCGTTGTATGGTAGAAGATGTCGATCTCCTATATGTTGGGATGAAGTGGGGGAAGCTAGACTTTGGGGTCCGGATTTGGTTAGGGATTCAACGGAGAAAATTAAAGTGATTCGAGACAGGTTGAAGATGGCACAAAGTAGGCAGAAGAGCTACGCCGACAACCGAAGACGGGATTTATCTTTCCAAGTTGGTGACTTGGTTTTCTTGAAGATTTCTCCGCGGACAGGGATCAAAAGGTTTGGGAACAAAGGGAAGTTAGCTCCAAGATTTGTTGGTCCATTTGAGACTGTAGAGAAAATTGGGGAATTAGCTTACCGTTTGGCGTTGCCTCCATCCTTCTCTTCACTTCACGATGTCTTCCATGTGTCTATGCTTAGGAAGTATTGTCACGATCCATCTCATATCTTGAGTTCACCTCCCGAGGAGATCCAAGCCGACATGTCTTATGTAGAAGAGCCTTTAAGAATTTTAGAATTTCAAGTGAAAGAATTGAGAACTAAGAGCATTCCGGTAGTGAAAGTGCTTTGGAGAAATCATACGATTGAAGAGGCTACGTGGGAGTTATAATTGGAGATGAGGGAGAAGTATCCTTCTCTATTTGAGAGTTCAAGTAAGTTTACTTAAAATTCGGGGCGAATTTTCTTTAAGGGGGAGTGAGTGTGACGACCCCGATATTAGGCACTATTTAATTACTCGTTCAGCACGTGGGGTTCGGGTGGAAATATGTCATTTTGTGTTTTTTATGATTTTATTTGACTTTATGTGGCTATTTATATGTTTGGTTGAATGAAGTAAGTTTGAATGAGAATTAACTAACTTAGGTGAAAATGGGATGAAAATGAATTAAAAAGAATGTTTTAGGGTCTAATGGGAATAATAATAAAAGCTTCTTATGAATTAATAATAAAGATAAATTTATTAAAATGCTTACTAATGTTAAAATGTTTAATGGTAAATAAGTATAGTTAGAATTTTAATTATGCCTTATTAAGTAAATGAGGAGCTTTTGTGTATTTATGTTTAGTCATGGATTTATTAAAATATTAGAAGCCTTTTACACTACCTCATTTGCCCAGTATCATCACTTCTTCTCCAAAAATCAATTTTCATGGGAAAAGCTTATCAAACCCTAACCTCCTCCTTCAAATAATTCTAGCTCCTTCAATACCATTCTGTTTTCAAAACAAATTGCGGATTCGGGTTCGTGGTGAAGAGGGGATCAATTTAAGCTACTCAAAGAATTATTTCATTTTTCCTCATTCAAGTAAGTTATTATGTTTTATTTCAAATAATTGTTCTTATAATTATATTATCTGATAATTGGTTCAAGGAAATAATTTTGGGTTGTTAAAACCATGAGATTTGATTTTGAAAAGTGTTCTTGGAAAGGTTGGAACTGATTTTGGGTGGAATTGGGAGACTTGGATTGAAAAAAATAATGGTGAAAGGGTTAAATGGTGTTATTGTTTTTGTAAACGTGATTGCATGGATAAATGGGTTGTAAATTTGTTCTAAATGGATGGAAATGATGTTAGAATGGTTTTGGAGATGAGTTAGAAATATTGGTACTGATTTTGGACATTATGGGTCTGTTTTAGACTCATGGAAAACAGAGTAAATGAGTACAAAATTGTTATTCCTTGTTACTGCTGCTGTTCTGAGTTCTGATGTCTGATTTTACCCGTGGCACGAGTCGTGCCAAGGGGCACGAGTCGTGCCCTTTTATCATTCGTGGCCACGAGTCGTGGCTAAGGGTCTCAGTCGTTCTGAGTAGATTGGAGGAAAAAGGCACGAGTCGTGCCATAGGGCACGAGTCGTGCCCTGAACTGAAATTTCTGTACAACTTTGAAGGCTTGGAAACCTAAGCAAACGAGAACCAAATTGATCACTCTTTAACTTAGATTAAAGAATAACCTTTTAGCTACACAATGATACTTTAGTTGATCAAAATGGAATAGTATAAGTACTTGTAATATTGTTGTGAATTTGCTTCGTAACATTGATTTATTCTTAGCCAAAGTAACTTCAACTTGGCAAATGGTACTTGAACCTTTATAGAGGTTATCTGTTAACTTATATTGACTGGGTAGGAATAGTTTGTTATACTTTCCTACTTCATTTGAGTTCATATGCATTGGCATTATGGTACCTAGTGCATGAAATAAATGTTGCACTCTAGTATGGATTGAACATGAGTATGTTTTACCATGTTATATATATATATATATCGTTGTTGTTATCCCGTATTGTGGATTTTATTCAAGTAGCTTATATGTGCTTGAATGGTGTTAATCAGCTGATGTAGGGGGTGTAATGGAGTACGATCACTTATGAGAAATCGTTCCATAAGGTGCTCGGACTACATTATATCTTTGGCCTTTCCCCTTCTGTGGCCACAGATCGGGGTTTCAACTTCTATGAATATGTGCAGTCAGTTCATATGAAAGTTGAAGTCTTATATCTTCCCTGGAAAATGGGTTTTATAAGACGTGAATATGCAATCAGCAGTTCACAAGAGATGAGTTACTATTGTAGCTATCTCCGTTATATGATATTGATTCTGGTGGACATGTGTTCACGGAATACTTGGAATTTGTCTTCCAACATGGTATGACTTATTGGTCAGACGAGAAAAGGTAAACCAAGGTAACGGAATGTGGCTACGGTTTTTTCCAACATGATTATATGCACCTTATATGTGTTGCATTTACTTGGCATATTGATGCATGCATAATAGCTTATTGAGATTTATTCTCACCCTTCTCCCTTTATTGTTTTAGATCGAACTGAGACAGGCGGACCAGGCCAGTGAGTTCGGGGCGGAGTTTGTGATAGTATTTTGGTTGTCGGGTATGTTGGGAGCTAGATGGTTTATAATTTGGTTAATACTCCTTGTTTGGAGTTTGTTAATAAAACAAGTTATGTAAGCTTGTAAATTATGTCTTAGATCTTTGTAAATATGTGAAGTAAGTAAATAGTTGTTTAAAGTAGAAGTAGATGGTAACTTTTGTAAAGAGTTTGGTTAAACTTTTGTGGAGTTGGTTAAGTGTTTAACCCCTTTCCTCCAAGTGGAGATGTCCTTAGTTAACTTTGAAATGTTAAGTTAAAGTTAGTGATTGTCAAGTCAAGTACAATTAATTTCAAAAAAAAAAAAATTTACAGGTTGTTTTATTTGTTTTGGGACTCTCCGGGTTGGGGAGCCCACAGAAAATGAGCATTTTATCAAGAAAAATCAAAAGGAATACGAAGGGTTTCTTCAACTGTTCATTAATGGCAATTTGCAGAAATTAAGTGTTTAAAGATAGAGATTGTTACCATGTCATTGAACTGTTTCTTTGGAGCCCTAGGAATAGCAGAATCTCTAGTTCTTTTGGTAGCTATTGATGTTTTAAAGGGTTTGAAAATGGAGGTTATAGAGAGTTTGTAGAGAGAGAAAGTGGTTGAGAAGGAAAGTACAATTTTGACAGAGAGACAATAGAAAAGGTAGTGTTTGCACGAAAATAGGTATATATATGAGGTTATGGGGTGGAGTGCAAATAGCAGGTGATGGTTCCACTTTCCACTAAGTGTACCACCAGCACACACTCTTACCTCTGTAACACCCTTTCAGCTTCTGCACAGAGCCCTATGATGGCTGATAAGAAGGTTTTTAATGCACATGTTCCTTTTGCATTAAATGCATTTAAATTTTAAATAAAGGTGGGAAAACATTTGCAAAAATACACTTATGTCAAAATAAGGACCAAATAATAAATAAGGAAAACTTACCTGGGTCCACGTGGTAGACATGCATGCGGTTTGAAAAATAATTTTTTTTAAGGAAATAAATTTCAAACCACATTGGAGCTTCTACAAAGCTCTAGAACTTGAAAAATGTTGAAAATTTTCTAAGTGTTGAAACACGATTTTGATTTTGCAGTTTTGAAACATCATGCGGTTTTAAAAATATACGCAGTTTAGATACTACATGCGGTCAGGAGTTGCATGCGGCTTACCTCATGCGGTTTGTCCACGCGGTTTCAACAAGGGTGAGGTTTGAAACCTCAACAGAAATTTTAACCTAACATCCACATACTTAACACACAAGTTAGCAATAAAAAAATATGGACTTATTTAAGTTCAAGCATACCCATTTCTCCTCTGAGGAATGAAAACCTCTTGGAGTCAAGAGCTTTGGTGAGGATGTCAGCAATTTGATTATCTGTCCCCACATACTCTAAATGGATATTCCCCTTTTCCACATGGTCTTTGAGGAAGTGATACTTGATATCAATGTGCTTGGTCTTTGAGTGCATGACAGGGTTATTGGAGACTGAAATTGTTGATGTGTTGTCACACATGATTGGGCAATTTCCTTGATTAATTCCATAGTCCACCAACTATAAAAGAATTTGGCAGCAGCAACTTCCAGCAGCAATATATTCAGCCTCTGTAGTTGACACTGAAACTGAAGCTTGCTTCTTGCTGGCCCAAGCAACTAGTCTATTTTCGAGGAAGTGACAAGTCCCACTAGTGCTTTTTTTGTCAATAGTATAAGCTGCATAATCTGCATCTGAATATCCTACAAGATCGAAATTCGAATCTTTGGAATATCAAAGTCCAAGATTAGTAGTTCTAGAGAGATAGCGGATTATATGCTTGACTGCACTCAAATGTGCTTCTCTAGGATCAGCTTGATAGCGAGCACAAACGCAAACACTAAATATAACATCTGACCTACTAGCAGTTAAGTAAAGTAATGAGCCAATCATACCTCGATATAAGGTTTGATAAACCTTCTTACGTTTTAGATCTTTGTCTAGATTATTACCGGTGGCCATGGGAGTATCGTATGCTTTTGCATTTTCTAGTCCAAACTTCTTTATTAACTCCTTGGTGTATTTGGCTTGGCTGAGGAAGATTCCTTCTTCGCATTGTTTGATTTGAAGTCCGAGGAAGAACGTCAATTCTCCCATCATACTTATCTCAAACTTGCTTTTCAATAGCTTTTCAAAATGCTTACATAATAATTCACTAGTAAAGCCAAAAATAATATCATCAACATAAATTTGAACAAGTAATGAATGATTGTTATATTTGGCAATGAATAGAGTTGTATCGATTTTACCGCGTTTGAAGCCCTTTTCTAGTAGAAATTTAGATAGAGTCTCATACCATACCCTTGGAGCTTGCTTGAGTCCATACAAAGCTTTTTGGAGTTTGAAGACATGATTTGGAAATTTTGAGTCTTCAAATCCAGGAGGTTGAGAAACATACACGGTTTCTTGAAGTTCACCGTTGAGTAAGGCACTCTTTACGTCCATTTGATATAACTTGAAACGCTTGAAATAGGCGTAGGCCAAGAAGATTCTGATTGCTTCTAGTCTTGCAACTGGAGCAAAGGGTTCTTCGTAGCCGATTCCTTCTTCTTGCCTATATCCTTGTGTAACCAACCATACTTTGTTTCTGGTGATGCTTCCATTTTCATCCATCTTGTTCCTAAACTCCCACTTTGTTCCTATCACTCCTTGATCATGAGGTCTAGGCACTAATGTCCAAACCTTACATCTTTCAAGCTGGTTGAGTTCTTCTTGCATAGCAATGACCCAACTGAAATCTTGGAGTGCTTCATCAACTTTCATGGGTTTAATTTGAGATATCAAAGAAGTATGTTCGTCATAGTTTGATCTCCTTGTTTGAACTCCGGAAAATAAATCACCAATCACATTTGGGAGAGGGTGACTGCTGACTTCACGAACCTCTGGGGGTAAATCTGGTTGAACTGAGGTTTGCAGAAAATCTTCTAATGGTACATCGTTAGATTCTTCAGTGAAGTCATGAAATGTAAGTTGACGAAGAGGTTCTATAAGTTGGTTGGGTGAATTCTCAACTTCTTCCCTTGCAGTTGCATCTGGAGTAGGAACTTCAGGTGTGGTTTCAAAATTGCGGTTTGAGGGAATTCCAGTTGAGGTTGTTGGATTTTTCAGTTCTTGAGGTTCAGGTGCGATTTTAGAAGATTCACCTGTTTCATTAGTCTCAATAAAATCATCAACAACATTTGGAGCCAAATGTGGCTCAAGGAGAGAATGTTCATCAAAAGTGACATGGACAGATTCTACTATCTTTAAACTAGATTTATTTAAAACACGAAAAGCTTTAGAATGTTTAGCATACCCAACAAAAATACCTTCATCGGCCTTAGCTCCAAATTTACCTCTGTTTTCTCTTCCATTATAGAGGATAGAGTATTTGCAGCCAAAGATTTTGAAGAATGCAATGTTGGGGGTTCTTCCTCTCCAAAGTTCATATGGAGTTTTGTTGTAGGTCTTGTTGATGAGGGAGCGGTTCTGAGTGAAGCAAGCTGTGTTGATTGCTTCAGCCAAAAAATACTCAGGAAGCTTTGCTTCAGATATCATCGTCTTTTCAGCCTCAATCAACGTCATGTTCTTTCTTTCCATAACCCCATTTTGTTGTGGAACACCAGCAATAAAAAAATTGCGATCTATTCCATGATCATCACAATATTGAGCAACACCATTGTTTTTGAATTCTGTTCCATTGTCGGACCTTACACTAACGATGTCATCTTCTTTTTGGGTTTGGATCCGTCTAAAGAGTGAGGTTATAATTTCATAGCAATCATCTTTTGTGATCATCATCTCAACCCATGTATATCTTGAATAATCATCCACCACCACTAAAGTATATCTATTTCCTCCGATGCTGGCAGTGGTGATGGGTCCAAACAAATCAATGTGGAGCAGTTGTAAACATCTTGCAGTTGAGGGCACGGTCTTGCTGGTGAAAGACGACGCGGATTGTTTACCAAGTTGACATGCACTGCATTTCTCTGGATGGCGGTCAGCCACTTTGGGTAAATCCCGAACGAGGTTTTCCCTTCCAATCTTTGCTAGATACTTGAAGTTCAAGTGACTCAACCTCTTGTGCCATAGCCTACTATTTTCGCTCACATTTTTAGCTACAAAACAGAGATTAGTAATACTACATGCAAAATTTAAATCGATAATGTAAATATTACTCTTACGAATCCCTATGAGTAGGGTGACTCCGGAAATGCTATCTTTGATAAAGCAGTTTGATGAAGTGAAGTTGCAATGCGTTCATTTGTCACAGAATTGAGAAATTGAAAGGAGATTGTGCTTGAGTCCTTCTATAAGAGAAACCTACTCAATGGTTAGGTTTACTCTCCTTATCATACCATACCCAATGGTCTTGCCTTTGTTGTTGTCACCAAAGGTTACAGATAGAACGCTGGCTTCAATGACATCTTCGAGTAATGATCTATCTCCAGTCATATGTCTTGAATAACCACTATCATGATACCATTCATTATCCTTGGAGTGTCCAGCCATTAAGTAGAGGACCTGAAAAATAAACATTTAAAAATGAGGTCCCCTTTATTCTTTGGGTCCTGAGGTTAGCATCTTTTGATGACCCACACCTGTTTGACAGAAGGAGGATTATTTTTCCTGGCATTGGGTGTGAATCTCAAAAGGCATTCTGTATTCTTGTGACCTAAACCATCACACACAGAGCAATGATGAAAGCTTTGAGCAACAAGAGGTTTTACAAACTCTTTACTCTTCTTAGGGTCAGCATTCTTTTTGGGAACTGTGGTTTTAGCCTTCACAAAGGTGATCTGTTGCGGTTTGACCGCGGTTTTTCTAGGAACGCTCCCCTTGCTTTTGAAGGCAGGAGGTGCGGTCGAAGAAGAAGGGTGGTCAGCCGTGCGGTTGGCTGCACCACGCACTTCACCAGGTGCAGTTGAAGTAGAGGTGCGGTCAGCCGCATATGAAACCTCCTCTGCGGTTTCAACCACATATTCTTTTCTTTTCATTTGAGAATTTTTCTCAAATTGTTTCTTAGGGTAGACATAATGGAAGTTAAGTGGAGCCTTTTGTTCCTGTCCTTTACCCTTTGAAATAGAATGCTTTTCCTTGAGAATTTCATTAAATTCCTTATCCTTTTCACAACAGGATCCACACTTCACCTTTTCACCTGTTTGAAATCCCAGACCTTCTTTATCACAACTGGTCATTTGGGATTCTAAAATTTGATCCAAGGTGACACGTGATTTGGTCCACTCATCAATTACCTTCTGGAGGTCATTGTTTTGAACAACCAAGTCATTGTTTTGAGCAACAAATTCATCGTTCCTAAGTTGAAGTGCAGATATCTTAGTTTCTAGAATGAGGTTTTTATCAGTAAGAGGAGACATACTTTTAACTTGGTCTTTAAGATTAGAAATTTTAGACCTCATTACAGTTTTCTCCATCTTAAGCTGAGAAAGTTCATCATGTGCTAAAGATAAAGCTTTCTTAACATTTTGAAATTTCAGGATCATCATTTCAGCTTCCTTGAACATTCTTTCATGTTCCATGGGAGAAACCTCTTCCACCACCTTTTTCAAAATTTTCTTATTTGGAATTATTTTTGAAGGTGTAGCATTTTTGGAAGGAAAAATGGGACGTGAGTAAGAACTATTCTCAATCTTAATACTAGGAGTAAGTATCACTACATCATCCTCTCTAGTTTTGGATTTCATTGGTGAAACCTCTTCTTCTTCTTCCATATCCAGCGACTCAACTGACTCATAATCTGAATCATCGGAAGCGTATGCAACTAAGCAGAGATTAACCTCTTCGGTTTCATCGTCATTTCCTTCATCAGAATCTGTTTCATTCCAAGTTGCTAACTCTTTTGAGTTCTCTTCCTCTTCAGCAACCATTCCCTTGCGACGAGAAAATTTCGCAGGAGAGGTTTTCCTTTTCATGTATTCAAATCTAGGCTATGGACACTCAGATGCAATGTGACAGGTTTTCTACAATTGTAGCAAACGAGATCACTCTTCTTCTTTATATCAGCAACCTTGGAAAAAGTTGATGGAGGTTTGCCTTTTGAAAATGGTTTATTAAAAGGTTTTGAAGATTTTCTAAACTTTTGAAATCTTTTCACAAACATGGCAAAATCATCATCATCCATTTCGATGAGTGGCGCAGTTGAGATGGAAGAATCAGCGGTTTGATTTGAAGTAGATGGTTTCTTCTCATGTTCCACTACAGACATAGAAAGTGATTTGCCTTTCCCTTCAACCTCTTCAATATGATCTAATTAAGTTCATGGACTTTTAGATTTGCATACAAGTTACTTAACGTCCAAGTATTTAAATCTTTAGAGTCCTCTAGAGATGTGGCTTTATTGACCCATCTCGAACCTAAAGCAGCTAGAAAAGTCATATTGACTTCTTTATCAGTTAAATTTTGCCTAAAGATCTACAAGCATTAACTACCTCAACGTAGCGATCGTAAGTTTGGCACAAGGTTTCGTTGGATTTTCTGTTGAAGTTGTTGTAGGATCATTCAACAGCATATCTTTTATTTTCCTTGCAGAGATCGTCACCTTCGAGGTAGCTCTCTATGGCATCCCACATCTGCTTTGCGGTTTTGGAGTACATCACCTTTTGAAGGGTTGAAACAGGCAAGGTTCCAGAAATGATGAATCTTGCTTTGCTGTCCAAAGCAGCTAATCGTTTTTCCTCATCAGACCACTCAGATTTAGGCTTTGGGACTTCTGGAGTTTCAGCACTGGTGGTTGGACTTGTGTTGGCCTTCATGGGAACAAATGGGCCATTCGTCATGCATTCCACCAACATCTCATCAATAGTTTCCAAATGAATTAATATTCAGACCTTAGAGGTGTCAAAGTGGTCTTCGTCCAAAATAGGAATGTGTAAATAGTTAACCGTTGTCATGGTTTTTAAGTTTGCCATAATGAATCGGCACACAAGTTGTTAAGCTTGAAAAATAAAGGTTTTATAAATGTGTTGGCTCTAATACAACTTGTTGGTCCCAAAGGTAGCAACAAGGGTGAAAAACAGCTAGAGCGGGGGTGAATAGCTATTATAAAATTTCTGCCCTCTTTTTGAAAACAAAATCTCTTGCTTACAAAACCGCTTGCAGTGTATTAAAACCGCAAGTAGTATTGTAAAATGAACAGCAGAATTTCTTAAGTAAAGTGGTGCGGTTTAGAGGTGCAGTTTTGTGTGCGGTTTTCAGTGCGGTTTTTACAAAACTGAAAAGTGAGGTTTTGACAAGATTAACTACAAACACAATTTATTGGATTTTGGGGTTACAAACGCAGCGGAAGAACTTAGAAATAACATCAAAACCCTAGCCCTATGATCCGTCTAGCATGAAGAGATTAGAAAAATATATGAGATAGATTTTACATACCTTGAATGCGATTAAGTTTGCTTGAAATCAAATCTGAAAATCGGATCTCCAAAACGAATCTCAAATCCTTTGATGAAGGTTTTGATCTTCTCCTTGTCCTAGGCCTTGCGATGAATCAACGATTGAAGTCTTCAAGCTTTTGGTGATTAACTTATCACCCTCTATCGGTAATCCACACGCGAACGGACCAAGAACAATTCTTGTTTGATTGCTAGATGATCTCCGATTATTGAATCTCTATTCAATAATCAATGGCTGTTCAATGGAATTGATTTGGGGTGTTTTTGATCTTTGATTCTCAATCAAAATCAATGTTTTAGTGTTTCAAAAACCTCTAAAAACGTGTGTGTTGACTGAGCTAAAAGGGGCTATTTATACTTTATAAATCTCCCTAACACTTAGGGAGAAAAGCCCTAATACAAAGCCAACACGGAATCTGTCGGACCTTGGGAGCGGACGCTCCCCTCCTTTGGGAGCGGACGCTCCCAATTTCCAGAAACTTTTCCCCAGTTTTAACCAATTGGGAGCGGACGCTCCCCTTTATTGGGAGCGAACGCTCCCCTAGTCCAGAAACTGATGGGGAGCGTCCGCTCCCCTAGTCCAGAAACTGATTTTCATATTGAGAGCCATTTTTCAATCCGTTCTTTATGTGTGACCCTTTAGGAATTATATTTTATGTTGGTAGTGAGTCAAAACATCGACCTCACAAGACATAAGTGACTTCTAGCAAATCATTATGTCCACCCAATTAAATATAACATCAAAGCTTGATTCCTTAATAGATCCAATGTCACAATCCGTTTGTTCACGATGTCCAATTGAACATGAGTCATGGTCTAGGTCAACTCATTCCGTTCAATGCTTTCTCGATTCCGAATATGTTGATAATGCAAATGCATTTGATCTTTATCAAATCACTTGAGTGCGGCCACACATTTCATCAACATCATTCATCGAGGGGCCTAAGTAAACATCTCTCTTCATAAGAGGGACAAATCCCGTCTTGACTTATCATACTTCCTTACATGATTCCAATTGTGCTAATATAGCCCTTATTGCTATCCGATTAAAGACAGTGTTAGACTATATTAAACACGATCTTCGTCATGTGGAAGAAGATGATAATCTCAGGTACAAGAATTCAATAACACGACTATCATGAGATTTATTCATGACACATATGACTATTGACCATGTCATAAATCTCATTGGTAGCTCATGTCCAATACTTGTTCTCTAGCAAGTATCTATAAGTGTAATGTGCGTCACATGCATATACCAACTTATACTAGTTGTTCAGAACAACTAGGGACGTAGTTCAATATAATAAACATGTAAAACATATAATGAACCAAATAATACTTTCTCTATAATAAATGATAAAGATGATTACAAAGTGGTTTAGATAGTAAGTCAAATATAACTAAATGCCTAGGGCACTACACCAACAATCTCCCACTTGCACTAGGCTCCATCTATGTATCTAATACCCATGGACCTAACATGACCATCATGCTTCGCTTGTGCGAGGGGCTTTGTAAGCGGATCCCAAATATTATCATCTGTTGATACTTTGCATATCTTAACGTCTCCCCGATCAATGAACTCTCGAATGAGATGGAAATGTCTAAGTATGTGTTTGGATCTCTGGTGTGACCTTGGTTCCTTTGCTTGCGCAATGGCACCATTGTTGTCACAATAAAGTTCCACCGGATTAGTGATACTTGGAACAACATCCAAGTCACTAATGAACTTCTTGATCCAAACCGCCTCCTTAGCTGCATCGGATGCCGCTATATATTCGGCCTCAGTAGTAGAATCGGCAATAGTACTCTGCTTGGAACTCTTCCAACATATCGCACCTCCGTTAAGCATAAACACAAATCCCGACTGCGATCGGAAATCATCCTTGTCGGTTTGGAAGCTAGCATCTGTGTAACCTCTTACAACAAAATCTTCTTCCATCCCTCCAAATACCAAGAACGCATCCTTATTCCTTCGTAAGTACTTTTAGAATCGTTTTGACTGCCATCCAATGGTTCTCACCCGAATCAGATTGGTAACGACTTGTCATGCTCAAAGCATACGAGACGTCGGGTCTAGTACAAATCATACGTACATGATAGAACCAATAGCCGAAGCGTATGGAATATCATTCATCCTCTTTCATTCATCAGTTGTCTTAGTACACTGAGTCTTACTAAGGGTAACACCATGACCCATTGACAAGTTTTCTCTCTTAGAATTTTCCATCTTGAATCTTCTAAGAACCTTGTCAATGTAGGTACTTTAACTCAAACCAATAATCTCTTTTGATCTATCTCGATAGATCTTCATACCAAGGTTGTAAGCAGCTTCTCCCATATCTTTCATTGAGAAACACTTCTCTAACCAAGACTTGACAGTCTCAAATGCAGGAATGTCATTTCCAATGAGTAAGATATCATCGACATACAACAAGAGAAATAGCACAACGCTCCCACTAAATTTCATGTATACACAAGGTTCATCTTCGTTCTTGATAAAACCAAACTCTTTGATTTTCTCATCGAACCGAAGATTCCAACTCCTAGAAGCTTGCTTCAATCCATAAATGGATCTTTGCAACTTGCACACCTTACTAGAATTTTGTGGATCTACAAAACCTTCGGGTTGTGTCATATACACATCCTCAAGCAGTTTTCCATTAAGGAAAGCGGTTTTGACATCCATTTGCCATATCTCATAGTCATAATATGCGGCTATGGAAATCAAAATTCTAACAGACTTAAGCATGGCAACAGGCGAGAAGGTTTCATCATAGTCAACACCATGAGTTTGCCTATATCCCTTTGCTACAAGCCTAGCCTTATAAGTATGCACCTTCCCATCCATGTCAGTTTTCTTCTTGAAAATCCACTTGCACCCTATGGTTTTTACACCTTCGGGTGGCTTAATCAAGTTCCAAACTTGATTATCCGACATGGATTGCAATTCGGACTTCATGGCTTCTAACCATTTATCCGAATCGGGATCGAACATCGCCTCTTGATAGGAAGTAGGTTCGTCATTCTCAATTACTTACACTTCATTACTTTCCGACATGAGAAATCCATATCTCTCGGTTGCGGATCGTAACCTATCTGATCTACGATGGACTTGTGGATCTTGAACCGGTTCTACAACTTCTTGTGGAGTTGGTTCAGTCTCTACTATTGGTTCCATGTTATTTTTGGGTTCTTGAACTTCTTCAAGATCAATTTTACTCCCACTAGATGTTTTATTGAGAAATTGTTTCTCAAGAAAAGCACCATATCGAGAAACAAACACTTTGTTCTCGTTGCGGTTGTAAAAATAATACCCTTTGGTTTCCTTAAGGTAACCAATGAAAATAACCTTGTTGGATTTAGGTTCTAGCTTATCCAAGACAAGTCTCTTCACATAAGCTTCACAACCCCAAATCCTCATGAAAGACAAACTAGGTTTTCTTCCATGCCACATCTCATGTGGAGTCTTAGGAGCCGATTTAGTAGGGACTTTATTCAGTGTGAACGCAGCAGTCTCTAATGCATGTCCCCAAAAGGATATAGGAAGGTCTACTTGACTCATCATTGAACGAACCATATCTAATAGGGTTCTATTCCTCCTCTCGGAAACACCATTCCATTGTGGCGTTCCGGGTGGAGTCAACTCTAAAATAATTACGCAGTTTTTGAGATGATTGTCAAACTCTTGGCTCAAATACTCACCACCACAATCAGACAAAGTGCTTTAATTGTTTTGCCAAGTTGATTTTGTACTTCATTTTGAAATGTTCTAAACATCTCAAACGATTCACTCTTTGACTTCATTGGATAGACATAGCCATATCTAGATAAGTCATCAGTGAATGTAATGAAATACCAAATCCTCCCCTAGCAATGCTGCTCATTGGTCTGCATATATCAGTATGTATTAGGGCCAATAAGTCACTAGCCCTTTCACTACTCATAGTGAAGGGTGGTTTGGTCATTTTGTCCAATAAACAAGATTCGCATATCTCATATGATTCATAATCATGTTAGTCTAACATTCCATCTTTGTGGAGTTTAGAAATGCGTTTCTCATTTATATGACCAAGCCGGCAATGCCACATGAACGAGTTGTTCACGTCATTCGGTTTAGACTTCTTGTCCACATGATAAACATTTTCAACACTATTTTGTTTCTCATCAACATCAAGAACATAAAGGCCATTAAATGAATTTGCAATACCATAAAGCATATCATTTAAATAAATATAAAACTTCTTATTCGAAATAAGAAAATTATACCCCTCATTATCCAAACAAGAAACATAAATAATATTCCTACTCAAATCTGTAACATAGTAACAATTGTTCAAAACAAGTACTAAGCCCCTAGGTAAAGTTACATAATATGTCCCTACAGCTAATGCAGCAACTCTTTCTCCATTCCCAACATTCATGTCAACATCACCTTGTTTGAGTAGCTTCCTATTTCTCAGTCCCTGCACATTTAAACAAATGTGAGATCCACATCCGGTATCTAATACCCATGAACTAGAAACAGAAAGGAAAATATCTATCATATAGATACCTGAAGTAGTAGCAATCGCATTGCTCTTCTTCGCCTTTAGGCATTCCTTATAAGCCTTGCAGTTGCACTTCCAATGTCCAACCTCTTGGCAATGGTAGCAAACCGCATCCTTTTGAGATGCCTTGGGAGCCTCTTTGGCATCAGCAACTTTTGCCTTAGGTTTAGCAACACTTGCCTTACCTTTTCCATCTTTCTTGAACCCTTAGCCTTTGTTAACCATTAACACAGTATAGGTTTTAGGCTTCTTGATATTCATCTCTGCGGTCTTAAGCATCGCATGCAATTCCGAGAGATTCTTATCCATGCCAGTCATGTGATAGTGCATAATAAAATGACTATAACTTTCATGCAATGAATTCAATATCAAATCCGTGGTGAGTTCCAAACTCAATGAATTTCCAAGCCTATCGAGACGCTCAATATGACCCTTCATCTTAAGGACATGATCTCCCACTGATTGCCCTTCTTGCATCTTGCATGCAGTTAGGGACTTAACCACATCATACCTCTCGTTTCTTGCTTGCACTTGGAATATTTCCTTTAAGCGCTCAGCAAGATCAAATGCTGTATCTATGTGCTCAAGGTCCTTCTGAAGAGCCTTAGACATAGTGGCTTGCATAAGGCATGCGACATCCATAGAATCATCATTATGTTTCTTATGTGCATCCCTATCAGTCCTAGGAGCATTTGGAGCAGGTTGAGGTGGAATGGGTTCATTGAGAACGTACATTTTCTTCTCTTGCTTCAGTACAATTCTGAGGATTCTGATCAATTAGAATAGTTTGTACCGTTCTCCTCAAGCTTGTCCTTCTCAAGAACCGATCACAGTGACAGGGGTTGATTATTGTGTGTAGCCATTCTACAATAAAATATGCAAACAATATAAACATATATCAATATCTACACATTTATTATCTAAGAGCAAATAATGTATTTCATAAATAATCCCACTAAATTATACACCTTCAAATACAAACATGTATCATATAATCATAGTAGACTAAGATCCATATTTCACTTAATTCCGGTTTAACTGAGCTAATACCCGAAATCAAGCTATTTAGGTAGAAACATCAATCATATCAATATATGACTCTTAGATCTTTTATGAGAATTTCTTAGACATCATATGTCAAAAACATGTTTTTAAATCTCATCTATGCCTTGGGTCAAATCTTATTCAAAAGCATCAATTAAGTCAAAACCTTTTTCAAACGTATAAGACATGGAACGATGCACTTGACTATGGACAAAACTATATCAACCATAATCTTATCTTGATCACAAACTAAGATATAATGATGCACCCAACTATGGCTGAAACTACATCAAAATACCCTAAATTTCACAAGTGTTCTAATCAAGGAATGGCATAAGGCTTAAATGTTTAGAAGGTTTTCAACATGTAACAAACATCGCATGGTTGTAACATAGATCTCATGTGAACATAATCATGAACATAGGGCTTCACAAAATATCATACAAACAATTTGATTCAATTTTGAGAAATTACAAATCTAATTTAATCATATTAAAAGATTAATAACATATGTGATAAACTAATCTAATTAATTTATCATTAATCATAAATCATGGCATATCAAATATACTTGTTTTTCATAGAAACAAATCACATAGGATCTAGATCTATTTCATATCACATGGTAGCAAATAATCATATTAATTCTAGCATGCAATTTCAATCCTAATCATGGCAAGACAGGGCTATGATACCACTGTTGGATTTTGGGGTAACAAACGCAGCGGAAGAACTTAGAAATAACATCAAAACCCTAGCCCTATGATCCGTCTAGCATGAAGAGATTAGAAAAATATATGAGATAGATTTTACATATCTTGAATGCGATTAAGTTTGCTTGAAATCGAATCTGAAAATCGGATCTCCAAAATGAATCTCAAATCCATTGATGAAGGTTTTGATCTTCTTCTTGTCCTAGGCCTTGCGATGAATCAACGATTGAATTCTTCAAGCTTTTGGTGATTAACTTATCACCCTCTATCAGTAATCCACACGCAAACGGACTAAGAACAATTCTTGTTTGATTGCTAGATGATCTCCGATTATTGAATCTCTATTCAATAATCAATGGCTGTTCAATGGAATTGATTTGGGGTGTTTTTGATCTTTGATTATCAATCAAAATCAATGTTTTAGTGTTTCAAAAACCTCTAAAAACGTGTGTGTTGACTGAGCTAAAAGGGGCTATTTATACTTTATAAATCTCCCTAACACTTAGGGAGAAAAGCCCTAATACAAAGCCAACACGAAATCTGTCAGACCTTGTGAAATTACCCGGATTTCGCGCGATGCGAAAGGCGGTTGTCTTTCATGGAGGGGTTGGTGTCTGAGACCTCGCTTCATGGGAAGGAAAATGAGGAGTCGCCACGCGGTTTTGTATTTTGAGCCTAAACGTTGAGAAACGGCTATTGTGAAAAGGTGTCGTTTTTATTGGTAGCAAAAACTTAGGAAAAGGCTTTGAAAACGGGGATCATTTTTATTGGCAGCAAAAACGAGTAAAAAGCTTTTTGTACCAGAGATTGTTAGGTTCGGAGGTCAAGTTACGTTTCGGGTAGAGTATTACGAGATCGCCCGAAACGCCTCGCATGACGAGTCTTTCTACCTTTCTCGAAATCGTGTGTGTGTTTGTGTGTGTCTTTTGAAATGGGGGCTTGAATGACAAGCTTAATCTTGGTTTGAATGACAAACGTTGATTAGGTGACTTTGTTTGAAAAGACGAGCGTTTGAATGACAAACGTCGGTTTTGAGTTTGAAATGAGCGTTTGCGTGGCAAACGTCGATTTTGAGTTTGAAATGAGCGTTTGCGTGGCAAACGTCGATTTTGAGTTGAAATGAGCGTTTGCGTGGCAAACGTCGATTTTGAGTTTGAAATGAGCATTTGCGTGGCAAATGTCGATTTTGAGTTTGAAAAGGAGTTCGAAGGTCGAACTCCGGTTTTTTGAACCGGGCGTGTCATTGTTAACGATTTTTACGGGAAAAATGCGTTTTAAATGATTTTAAGTGTCAAATGGCGGCTTTTAGTTTGAAGATGAGCATTCGGAGGCCGAACGTCATTTGCGCATTTTGAAAGAGAGTTCGACGGACGAACTCCGATTTTGAATCGGGCATTACATTGTTAACGATTTTTACGGGAAAAATGCGTTTTAAATGATATGCGATCAACGAATCGGGTTGCGACTCGGACTTTGAAAAGTAAATACTATCACGATCCAAACGGGTCGGACTTTGTAAATGACAATATTTAAAGTGCGGTATCAACGGAATCAAACGATCCGGATTCGTAAATGACGATCAACGAGGCCAAATGGCTCGGATTTGTAAATGACGATCAACGAGGCCAAACGGCTCGGATTTGTAAATGACAGAAATTAAAATGACGATCGATGGATCGATCGATCCAGAATTGGTAAATGACAATAAAAGTAAACGAAACGGGGTCGGAACGCCGTTTTAACCCGTGATTACTTCTCTTACGGAAAGAGAAGAGGATCGAGGGGCTAAAACGTATCGGACCCCGTTAGACGGAGGCGTCTACATTTCGATAACGACGTTCGAAACGGTTGTAGCGACTGGCGCGTAAACCGAGACGGAACGAGAGATTTAGAGAGAGGGAGTTATACCTATGGCTAGGGTTGACTCCTTTGGCTCGGGAGGTGTGTACGGGACACGGAAAGTGATTCGAAAGGTTGTTTCGAAGTAGTAAGGTGCGTATTTGATCGAAATACGAAGGTTTCACGCGAATCGAGACGAAACGGGAGCTCGGAAGGGGTGAAAACTGGCTTGTGCCGTGGGGTAGTGAATTTTGGGAGTGAACATTGTCCTTCTTTGCCTTTGACAGCAACTTCTATTTATAGGGTGAAAATTGCAGTAGGAGTCCGGACGGACTTGGACTGAATCCAGGGAGTTTTTGGGTATTTTGGAAATCTGGGGACTTGGCCGGGCAATTTCGTGAAAAGTGCACAGGGAGTCCGGCCGGACTAGGCTTGCAAATCAGGGGTATTTTGGTCTTTTAGCCTTGATTTGTGATTGAAGGGTGACTAGAGGGAGGTGGCATGGCTGCCACATGCCCTCTGAGTCACCAGCCTTATGGGAATTCGTTCCCCGGTTCCGGTTTTGTCCGTTTTTTAAAATAACAACCGGAAAATGTCCGAAACGCCTGAAAGTGCCGAAAATGCGTTTGTGGAAAGCCATACTTTTACGTGAGATGACACGTGTTAAGTACGGTTCGACGTCGGGATGCACGGGCAGTCCCGGACGTCTCGTTGGCACAAAGAACGGGGAGTTTAACGAGTTCCGGTTAACTGGAGCGGGCGCTTAACGGATTTCGGTTAACTTTCTGACGGATTTGGACGATCCGGATTTGGGTACTTACAGTTAGCCCCTCAGCGACGTCTCCTCCGAAGGAGGTGGGGTCGTTGAAAAAGATAAGGATCCAAATCGGGATGCCTTACTTTGAAAGAGACCTGGGCGGTCAGCTGGCTGGACCCTTAGCGAAAAGGATTCCTACGTATCCCGAGCGGGAATCAAGCCGATCGTAGTTCGAAAGGGGGCAAGGGCCGCGCATGGGGACCTTGACCTGAGCGAGACTGTTAGGAGGCGTCTAAACCTGGATGAGACCATTCGCGAGGTACCCGTACTCCGAATGGAGACTGTTGGGAGGCGTCTGAACCTGGGACTTCTGAAACCTTCGAGGGCGTGTGGCGCCTCAAACCGGAGTTGCGATGCTGACGAGGGCGTTCGTGCCTTGGGTGCTGGGCTTATTGCTGTTGCCAGTTTTTATCCTGCTGGGGATGAGCGTTCGGGCTTACCTGGATGGCCGAAGAGGGATTGTTGTGCGGGCTTATTGCAGCTGCCGCTGAGGTGGAACGGTCGGGCTTACGACTGGCGGTCGGGGAGATGAATGTTCACTTGCTGAAGTGAAAAAGGTGTTCGGGCTTACGAGGATGGCCGAAGAGGGATTGTTGCAAGGCGTTCGTGCCTTGGGGTTCGGGCTTATTGCTGTTGCCGAGAAGACGAACAGCGAAGGTCTCGATAGGAGAGTGGAGGTCGGACCGCGAAGGTCGGGATTGACTGTTTGAGATCGGACCGTGAAAGGTCGAGATGGGGGATTTTGAAATCGGACCGTGAAAGGTCGCGATTAAGGATTTGAGATCGGACCGTGAAAGGTCGCGATTGAGGATTGAGATCGGACCGTGAAAGGTCGCGATTGAGGATTTGAGATCGGACCGTGAAAGGTCGCGATTGAGAATTGGAATCGGACCGTGAAAGGTCGCGATTGAGAATTGGAATCGGACCGTGAAAGGTCGCGATTGAGAATTGGAATCGGACCGTGAAAGGTCGCGATTGAGAATTGGAATCGGACCGTGAAAGGTCGCGATTGAGAATTGGAATCGGACCGTGAAAGGTCGCGATTGAGAATTGGAATCGGACCGTGAAAGGTCGCGATTGAGAATTGGAATCGGATCGTGAAAGGTCGCGATTGAGAATTGGAATCGGACCGTGAAAGGTCGCGATTGAGAATTGGAATCGGACCGTGAAAGGTCGCGATTGAGAATTGGAATCGGACCGTGAAAGGTCGCGATACCGTGAAAGGTCGCGATTGAGGATTGAGATCGAACCGTGAAAGGTCGCGATTGAGAATTGGAATCGGACCGTGAAAGGTCGCGATTGAGAATTGGAATCGGACCGTGAAAGGTCGCGATTGAGGATTTAATGGTGAAGACCATTATTAAATTTTAACGTCGGGAGACGGAATAGTAACTGGAATGTCCGGAGACATGATTGAACGTTTGAATGTCAAACGTCAACTGGACTGAATTTAACGTCAGGAGACGAGCGTTAGTGAAAACTGACTTTGATTTATCCTCGGGGGATGGGCGTTAGAAATGTCTAACTGGGGAATTTTTTACTTTTGGGGAGGCCAAAAGTGGTAAAATTGAAACTGCAGAAAACTGAGGGGCCAAAGTGGCAAAAATTATTCTGGTGCAGTAAGAGTCCGGCCGGACTTTTACTGAATCTGGCAATGTCCTTTTCAGCGCCGAGGCCGAGGAAGGGAAGGGTCATTTCTTCCATTGTTGCCGGCGAGAGAGGAGAGAAAAGAGAGAAAAATTCCAACCCAAATTGCAAGGTTTGCTCGAATTTGTGAAGGAAATTTGCTATGGAAGGTGAAGGAGGACCAATGGCTCGCCACGAAAGGACCGATGACGAAAGAACTCGATTGGTTCGGACCATTCGAACCATTGTGCACCCATTGAATCTGGCGGAGTTTTATCCGGCGAGGGATAGACACAACTCCAAGGATGGGATCAAGAGACAAGTAAGCTTCCTACAAATTCCATTAATTTTAAGAATGTGCATTCTTTAAATGTTAGAAATTTGTTAGGAATGAACTTAGGGATTTTGGTGCTCGAATTGGGGCTTTTGACTTTGCCATGAATTGTTGTCGAAATTGACTAGGATGTAGTTCAATTGACACTATGGGTAGATGATATAAAAATTTTGGTTGCAAAATTCCATGTCTAGATGCATTTTCCAAAATTAAAGTAGCTTTAATTCGGGACGGAGTAAATTTTCGAAATGTTCAAAAGAGATTTGAAAGTTCCGGATTCGACGGATTTTTCGAAAGATTTTGAAAGTTCCGGATTCGACGGAGTTTTCGAAAGATTTTGAAAGTTCCGGATTCGACGGAGTTTTCGAAATGTTTTGAAAGTTCCGGATTCGACGGAGTTTTCGAAAGATTTTGAAAGTTCCGGATTCGACGGAGTTTTCGAAATGTTTTGAAAGTTCCGGATTCGACGGAGTTTTCGAAATGTTGGGAATATACGTAGGAAATGAATGAGAACCGTATCTGCATTGCATCCTTTTGACATGCGTTGGTGCATTTCTGTTGACGTTGCTTCGTCTTGTTTGTCTCATAGGGACAGGGACGGTTAATACCCATAACCGTAAGAGTCGGGTGCCTTTGAGGCGGTGCGAGCATTGTGGGATATTATCCCTGACGTGGCTCGAGAGGGAGAGAGGAGTCCGCGGCACCGGTGCTTGACTCCGGCCGGGCCGGGTTCATCAATGCCGCGGCCGCGACACCGATACGCCGAGGGCCAGGTCTATGTATGTTGCTCTGAGTGAGTATTGGTGGGATACGACCCACACTTTCCATTTCGTATGGGGAGGCGACGGTGACTCCCACGGATTTTGCCGCTATCACCGGGTTGCCGACTTATGGCAACACGCCGGTGCGGGTTGATGGTTACACCCTGAGCAGCTTGTCTGGGCTGCCGGGTTTTGATATTACCGATGCCAGGGGCTTAGGCATTCGGTACAGTGCCGATGGAGAGGCATCTCGGAGGCGGGTGTCGCCGATTATCCGGGCCGGGTCCTCGAGGATGACCGCGGAGCGTCCGGCTCGAGGGTTCCTTTGGTTTGCACCGTCGCCGACTTTATTCTCGACTTCGACACGTCTTGTCACTTCCCTCGCTCGGTCGCCGGTAGACTTGGATGCCGTGAGGGGGTTTGCGTGGGGGAGGCCGGATCGGCCGAGCTTTATCACTCCCCGGACAGTTCTCGCGGGAGAGGAGCACTCCTTTAGCCGCTTCACGCCCGTCTTGGATGTAAGTTTACGTACTTTTTCTCTTCCTTGCCTCTTTTATGTACTCGTATGTATCCGCTTGTAGCCGACATAACTTTCCATTCTCTTGGCGGTGTCCGGTGCTACGAGGTGTTCATCCGCAGATTGGGACATCAAGGAGCCGTACCGACTCCTCGTTCCCCGCCATGTTGATTTGGCGTAAGAAGGCGAAGAGGGCGGTCTCATCGAGAGTTGGCACTCGAGTGTCATACGAGGAGATATCTCCGGCACCGAACCGGAGTTCTCTCGAGAGGATCCGATCGACCCGGTGGAGTAGGTTCGATGCCGTAGCCGTTCGACATTGCTAGCGAGACTACACGGCGGCGAAGCTCCCGGTGGGACTTCACCGTGACGCCATGTATCCGGGGGAGAGGGTGACTCGTCGCAAAGATAGGCCGGGGTCCCTTCCTTTGGTGCCGGTGGATCCTCCGATGTACATGCAAAGATCCCGGGAGATGCCGATCGATGAGCCGGAGGGGTACATACAGTGGCGTGTACTACACCGAGTACATCATAGCGGGGCCGCCTATGATGTTTTCTTGAGGATGAGGCCGAGGAGCCCGCAGTACAAAGATAGAGAGGGCGAGGTCCCCGGAGGTCCTCGAGATTTTCCGGTCCCGCGAGCTAGGCTAGCGTACGAGGGCCGGGACGGTTCGCGTAGGCGACTTGTGATCCCGCTCCCGCCGAGCCGAGACCACGATACGTGGCGGACCCCAATGCTTCGGTGAGCACCCTTTTTGATTTTCTCGCATTTGATAGTAGCATTCTCGCAAATGTTGCATCTCGTACTTTCGCTTGCTTTCGATGACTTTCCCGGTTCGCAGTATCCGGCCGTACGTACAATGACGCCATGAGGCCGGTGGACGGGTGGTCCGCCTACGCTAGGAGGCTCGTGGAGTTCATGCGGTGCGCTTCCCTGAGGAGCGTGGACGTCCGTGATCGGGGCCGTCTAGGCCGAGAGATTCGCCTCGCTCCCACACCGGCGGGGAGGACTTTACGGGGTTCGGCCGGGTTCTCGCGGCGGAACGCCGGATTTGGAGCTCCTTCTTCCGCGCACTCGGGCGCGAGAGGGGGAGTCCTCGAGTTCGCGTACCCGAGGAGGCCCTTCGCCTATTCCCTACCGTTGGAGGAATTTGGCGAGTTCCGTTCGCGACGGATCCGGCAATGGCGGAGCAAGACGTCGAGTGTACGGATGACGCAAAGCGTGACTCGAGTAGTCCCCTTTTTTACCGCTTTCTTTCTTTACCGCTTTGTTTAGACAAAATGCATGTATTTGTCGTGAACAAATTTTGATTTGAACCGTATTTTCAAAAAGGCGCCCGTGGGGCGGAACTCGTATTTCGCATATTTATTCTGTGATCACCTTCTGTTATTTTTGGCAAATAAGGGAGTAGGTTAATCAAAAATAAATAAAATAAGAAATGCATTAAAAATTGAACGGGTCAAAAATTAAGCATGCATGCACTAATTATTAATTATTTGCACTGTTGCACGAGCCCGAGGCGGAAGGGATATTGATATTTGTTGCATGAAACCATGGGCAAAGACGCAGATTTCTCAAAGGTGAACAGGAGTGGCTTGGAAATGTTTCCAATTTAGGGGCAACTGGCCGCAGAGTTGACCAAGTCAATCGGCAGAGGGAGTCCGGCCGGACTTGGAATGAATTTCCGCATTCTTTAAATTGCGGTTTCACTTTGCAATTGTTTAAGAAACTCGCGCATAGTTTTTTGTTCATCCGGCTGAATTCCTTTCCATTTCTTAAGGTTCCCTTCATTTTCCGACATGGCTCCCTTTCCCAAGTTATCGTCTCGGATGCAAGAGCGATATTTGGACAACTTTCGCTGTGGGTACGGAACCACACGAGGCGTAACAAAAGGTTTTTCGAAGGTCGTTACGGGATTAAATCTCGTTTGGGCTTTGAAGGAGCTCATGCCGATTGGGATCTTTGAGAGCCGCGTCTCGGTTCGGGACGCACGGAGGAATGTGTACAGCCTTTTCGTACAACGAAATCACTCCTACGTTTGAAGATTTCCGGGCCATTCTCGGGAGGACCCGAGACGGAACGCCTAGTTCTTCCGTATGCCGGTGGCATGGCCACCGTTGAGAAGCTAGTGTCTTTGTTTGGTATCTCTACCGGAGAAGCATACGGGATGCCGATACAGATACCGATTACGTTGACATTTCGGGACCGCCCGAAAGATTTGCCTGAGCCGAGGGGAGCGTCTTTTCGTGGGACGCGTTTGCTCGTGCGCGATTGCTACTCGCTCACATTCACGTCTCGGGTGTGTGCCATCACAAAGACCGGACCTCGGTGAGGCAAAGCCGGAGTGGGGAGACATCGTGCCGCTGGTCTTGGGCGAGACGTTCCTCGGGCATAGGCCGGATGGCGACCGGTAGCCGATACATGTGGGGAGGGAGTCCCGCTATGCCGACCATGTGGTTGAGGGAGAGGTTGCAGATGATGCCCGAGGTGCCAATGTCCCGTGACGCTTGGTCTTTCTCGCGACGTCCTTCCGGTGATAGGGGGCGATCAGCCGAGCCGGAGCTCGGATGGCCAGACTTTGCACGCATCATTTGCGATGGTGGGTTCCCCATTGGAAATTACAGACTTGCAGACCACTCAGAGGGTCTCGTTGATCGTCGAGTGCCGGGCCGTCTCGCACGTCTTTCTATATTCCATCATTGGTTCTCGCGACAAGACGGGCCGGAGCAGATGCCACCGACCGATCCGAGTTATGCCGCTACCTTTGAGGTGGGATCTTTGCGGATGGAAGATCCTTCGACGCTATTGCCGATCACCCGTGGTGGCAATACGCGTCCTTTCCCGCTGTGGTTCTCTTTCACCGGAGAGAGGGCATTGTTCTATCGACGCAAGATTCGAACCGGCACGAAGAATGTATAGGGGAGACACAGATGGCTATCTTGTGGAGACGGAGTGAGCCGTGGGTGCCGATCACCCGGACGCCTCGACCTTGAGGAGGACAAGCAAGGGCTAACCCCGGAATCGTATCGGCGATGCCATGGCTGATTATGAGGCAAGTGCCGATCGGGAGGCCAATCAAAGCACCGTGATGATGGCTCGAAGCGAGGCGGCTCGAGACAGAGCTAGAGAAAGGGCTGCGTTGATGACACACAGCTTGACGGAGGCGTCGGGAAGAGTCCCCGAGCTGTAGAAGGCCTACCGGAATATTTCCCGCGAAGGTGAAGAACACTCACGGGGAAAAGGGAAGGGGAAGAAGGATGAAGGACCTAGTACGGGAAACTAGGTTGACCTTGCCGTCCGAGTATCCACCCATTATCATTGCGTACACATTAATTGATTAATGTTTTATTGTAGTTTTGCTAGCGTGTAGCGAGTCAAGAGTTGACCTTGCTTGAACTCATCAAAGAATGTTTTAACCGTTATGAATTTGTAGGTTAAATGAAAAGAGTTTTTCAAACACAAGCAATTGATGCTTATTGTATTTTTTGTTTTTTAGACCGAACCAATGATGGCCGCCTACGTTCCCTTTACGCTTGGACTAAGGGGCTCAGGTCACCGTAGTTCGACACTTTAGGTGAATTTGAGAAAACAAAGACAAAAGAAGTGCGACTGCTTTTTACCCGGATCATTAGCGGGAATGTATCCAGTTGAGTATTACTCTTTTAGCACTTTAATTTACTAAGGGGACGGTGTATGGGGAAGGAGAGTTGACTCGTGCTCTTCCTCAAACGAAGTATCTGCGGAGCTTGCTTCCGTTCACGGGGTTAACGAAAGGGTTTCCGTCCAAGTCTCGCTAGCTTCATGGCTCCTCCGAGAAGATTCTTTGTACCACGA
This sequence comes from Adenophora triphylla var. japonica, assembly GCA_022495995.1. Classification (NCBI taxonomy): domain Eukaryota; kingdom Viridiplantae; phylum Streptophyta; class Magnoliopsida; order Asterales; family Campanulaceae; genus Adenophora; species Adenophora triphylla. The sequence continues at coordinate 536,938 of JAFEMH010000144.1, read as the reverse complement.
ACGGTCCTATCCAGGTAGGCTCCCACTTTCCGAGGGGATTGGTCTCGCGTAGGAGGCTTTTCCTTTAGCACCAAGTCACCTTCTCTCGATGTCTCCGATCTTGACTTTCTTGTCGAATGCTCGTGCCATTCTCGCTCCGATAGGCTCGAGTGTGTTCCATGGCTTTCAATCTGCGCTCGTCGAGTAGAGCAAGTTCGTCGTGACGGCTCGTAGCCATTCGACTTCATTGATCCCGTTTTCCAAGAGGACTCTGAGGATGGAATTTCCAATTCCACGGGCAACATCGCTTCCATTCCGTAGGTAAGTTCGAACGGAGTCTCCCCGTGGCGGTTCTCGACCGACGCTCGTATCCCTGCAGGGCTAGATGTAGATTTTCGCCGCCTCCCGACCTCTCGGTGGTCATCTTTCCGATTATCATGGCGAGAGTCTTGTTGGCCGCCTCTACCGCACCATTGGTTTGTGGTCCGTAAGGAGAAGACTTGTGACGTGTGACTCGAATTCCGGCCGCAGTAGTTGGTCACAATCTCCTTCGAAGTGAGTCCCATTGTCGGAGATGATCTCGTTGGGCACTCCGTATCGGCACATGATGTTCTCTCGAATGAACTCGGCCACCTTCTTAGAATTCAAGACCTTTGTACGATCTCGGCTTCTACCCATTTGGTGAAGTAGTCGATCGCGACTAAAATGAACTCGTGACCATTGCTCCTCGGAGGAGTGATCTTGCCGATGACGTCGATTCCCCATGTGGCGAAAGGCCATGGCGTAGTCATGCAATAGAGTTCGTGAGGTGGGATGTGATTGAGGTTGGAGAACCGTTGACATTTGTCGCAGCCTTCTGACGAACCGGATGCGCCTGTTTTCATTGATATCCAATAGTACCCCATACGGAGAATGATCTCGTGTCAATGCTCGGGCGTTCATGTGCGGACCGCATGTTCCGTTGTGAACTTCATTCATTAGCTCGCCGGCTTTTTCTTTGTTTACACACCGAAGGAGTGGCCTCGTGGCGCTTCTTGTACAACATACCCCTTAATGACGAAGTGGGATGCCAGTGCGTTTTAATGCCATCATGTTTTTGGCTTTGATCCCTTCTTTGTATTTTCCATCTTCATTTGTGAAGGAAGCTTCTCCGCTTTGGAGGTACCGGTAAATGATTGTACCGTGGTTCGTCGATCGTTTCTTTTTCTTTTTCGATCTCACAAAGAATAGGCGGGTGTTTCCCGTCCGCCTATTCTCGAGGGGTTTTACCGCTTTCCCATCGGGAATTTCGACAAGAGAGGCGAGGGTTGCCAGGCGTGTGAAGCGGTTCCCGTCTCTTGGCAAATAGTTAAAAGAGATGTCCTTGAACCGAGCAATGAGCTCCTCCATGTACGCGTGGTACTTCGAAGGCCCGAATCTACCGTCTTCCATTTGTTGGACACTTGATTGATGATCAATGCGTCGAGTCTCCATATACATCCGGCTTCCGAGATGTTGCGCTCGAGGGCGGCTTCCAAACTCGCCGCACAGCCAGATTCTCGCCGCATTATTGGTTGCTTCGAAATTCACTTTGATGGCTATGGGAGTATGCTCGTCCCTGGGATCGACAAGGAGCATTCCAATACCATTCCCCTTCTTGTTGGCTGCCCCATCGAAGAAGAGCTGCCGCCGGTTTGCGCCGTCAAGTGAAAAGATTTCTTTGTCCGGAAATTGCGGATCGTGACCCTTAGGTTCATTGCTTGGGAAGTCGGCCACTGATCTCGCCATTACTCGCCCTTTGTTGATTTTCCGACCATGTACTTTATGTCGAACTCACCAGAAGAATGACCACTTGGCTAGCCGCATTGACAGGATGGCTTGTCAAAGAGATATCGGGACGTGGTCCACTTTGGAGACCAGGAGCACCGAATGCGACCGCATGTAGTGTTTCAGCTTCCGACTACCCATACCAAGGCGGTACAAGTTTTCTATGATGCCGAGTAGCCGAGTTCACTTCCTTGAAGCTTTCCGGCTTACGAAGTAGATTGCATGCTCAACCTTGGAATCTTTCTGTTCTTGTGCCAGCATTGCTCCGATTGACGTGTCTCATCGTCGATATAGGAGTAGTGGCTTGTCTTCATGTGGCGGGCACGTAACTTGGGGGATTAACCAAGTAGGTCTTGATTTTCTCAAAAGCCGTTTGGCACTCTGAGTCCCATTTGATGTCGGCATTCTTTTTCATCGCTTAAACATGGGCTCGCAGAGAGATGTCAACCGGTTGATGAAGCGACCGATGTACCGAAGCCTTCCCATGAAGCTTTTTACTGTCTGTGGTTTGAGGCGGCTTCATGTCAATGATGGCCTTGATTTTCTTGGGATCGGCTTCGATACCTCTTTCTCGTAACCATGTACCCCAAGCACCTTGCCGCGCTTGACGCCGAAGGTGCACTTTGCCGGGTTTAGCCTCATGGAGTGCTTTCGAGTCCGTTGAAGAACTTTCTCGCATCCGTCATGTGCCGCATGTCTCGATCCCTCGAGTGGATGATCATGTCATCGACGTATACTTCGATTTCCTTGTGAATCATGTCATGGAAGAGGGCTGCTGCAGCCCGCCGGTAAGTAGCCCTGGTTTCTTCACCGAACGGCATGACCGTGTAATGCATGTCCCCCATGGAGTGGTGAAGGCGCCTTGGCCTCGATCCTCCTCGGACATATTGATCTGGTTGTATCCAGCGAACCCGTCCACGAAGGACTTTACTTCGAAATTTGCCGTGGTGTCGACCAAAGCATGTCGATGTTAAAGTGTGGGGAAATCATCTTTAGGGCTGGCCTTGTTGAGATCCCGGAAATCTACGCAAAGATCCGACCTTTCCGTTGGCCTTGGTGACCGTCACGATGTTGGAGAGCCAAGTCGGGTACTCAATCACTCAGATGAAACCAACTCGGAGCATTTTCTCAATCTCTTCTTTTACTTGCAAGGACCACTCTGGCTTGATCTTGCGCAGCCTTCGTTTGACAGCTTGGATTCGGGATCCAGGGAATTCTCGTGCTCCACGATGGAGGGATCGAGTCCCGGCATGTCCTGGTATGACCAGGCAAACACGTCAACATACTCCCGAGGAGGTTTATCGTGTGGCTTCCTTTTCTCGCATCGGCGAAGAAACCGCCCACTTGTGTCTCTTTAGGCTCTTGCACTGACCCCATGTTCACTTTGGTCATAACCTCTTCGGCAGCTTGGGCCCGGTTGTCCTCTTGGTCAACTACACGCTCGAGAACTTCCTTAATGTATTGTTCGTTTAATGTGTTTGCTTCTTTATCAATTGAATTATTAACGTCTTTTAAGTTGTTTGTTAACTTATCAGTTGTTAAAGTGGCAATGAGAGGATACTCCGAAAGGTCCGACTTTTCATTAAACAAGAACGGGAATACATGATTGGCTACAACATTATAGTCCTCCGGCGTAAGGCCATTGGATGACTCAGAGGACTCGGACTCGACAAGGACCGACTCGAGGGTTTGAGACCGGGTTTAGGAGACGTGGGTGCGGGCCCAGCCTTGTCTTCCAATTACGCCCGGCTTGCCCTTGGTCCGGTGAAAGTTACCCAATTCTTCGTGTGGCATTGCTGGATGCTTGATGAGGGTGCGGGGATCGAGAGGCTTGGCTTGCTGTCCCAATCATGGCAATCATGCTATTGTCTGAGCCCCGCCGATCAAGTTGGGCAGCTCCATGACTTCTTCAAACAAACTCGTAGAGCCGGTCCACCGAGAGCGTCTTCTATGAATTCCCGGTTCCTTCGCTTTGGACATACCGTCTCGAATGTGGCCTCGGTGGCTGATCCGAACAATCCGTTTCCCATGGAGAGTACCTTGAGTTGCTCCTCCAAGTCTCGGGATTCCCTTGAATGCGTACTCATGCCGGATCGTGGTGGCAGCTTGGTCCAGTAGAGCCGTGATGTCGAGGAACGCTCCTTATCGGATTAGCTTTGAGTCCTCCGAAACGCTTGAGGTCCCGTACTAGCCGTTCCATTCTTCCCGTAGTCTCCGTACCGACTATCTCTCGCTTCTTTCTCATCTTCATCGGGCTTCCACAGTCGGTCTCGCCGTCGGTCCCCTCGCTTGCCGGTTCCCTTGTCGGTCCCCCGCTCGCTTTGGTTCCCTTGTCGGTCCCTCGCCCGCCGTTGGTTCCCTTGGTGAAGTAATGAGCGAGGTCAAAGCCGTAAGGTCGGAGATTGGGTGTGCCGTCGGAGGTTCCCCTTTTGCGGGATGCTGCCTTGGTGCGGGCGAGCCTTTTGTCTTCCTTGATGTCAGCCGGTGTTGGCACGTAGCCAAGCCCCTGGATCGTGGTGTGGTCCTTGACTTCAATAACTTGGTGTTGGCCTTGCAGCCTCTTGCCGAGCCCCAGTCCTGGGATGAATTTCATGAGTTTCATCATCCTCATGGCAGGAGGAATCTGATCGTGAGACAGTGGAAGGTCCACGTTGCATATTTGGATCTTGGAGGTCTCCAGAGTGAATCCAGTTAATGGCATGTCATCATTATGCTTGATTTCCAACACTAGAATGTCGTTGGTGCTGGTCCCCTCGGTGGTGACGCTTTCGCCGTAGACTGTGGTTAGCTCGTTGCCTTGCATGAACTTGAGGCACTCATGAAGGGTGGATGCCACGCCATTGATTTGATGCAGCCAGGGACGCCCCAGGATGGATGTGAAAGTGATTGGAATGTCCAACACTTGGAATTCGGTGGGGATCATCCGCTTACCGAACTAGATACTGAGAGTAGCAACCCCGAGAACTATACGGGAAGTAGAGTCATAGGCCTTGACAGTGTGGACTGAAGGCTTAAGATCTGTGGGCTTGATGTCAAGCAGGTCCATCATCTTGGCGGGCAAGACATTCATTCCGGAACCTCCGTCTACCAACACGCGGGGAAGGCGACGCTCGTCCACTGGATCGTGATGTAGAGCGGCTCATTGTGATCAGCCCCAAATTATGGAAGGTCCAAATCTGTGAAGGTGATAATGTTGCCATAGTGGATGTTACCGATCATCCGAATGACTTCATCTGGGGTTGCGTCCACGGGGACCATGGTACGGGCCAGGCTTTCCTCTAGCTTGAGCTTGTGAGGATATGAGGAGGTGAGCAGAGACCAAAGAGAAATGTTCGCCTGAGTCTCGTTTGAGCCGAATGAGGATCGGGTCCTCTTTCAAGGAATTTGCGTCTTTGGGCTGGCAGGGTTGCAATTCTGGCTCCGTCGGCTTTTGGTGGCATTAGGTGGTAATGCATGGATTTGACCCGATCGGGTTAGACGCCGACATCGTGTTTGGTCCCTTCGAACAGCCGCCTGTGTTGAGCCATAGTTAGAGGAGGATTCCTCGTAGCATAGGGCCATATGTCCTCCCTCAACTCATTGATTGTGGATGAATTCCCTGGGAGCTTCGGCAGCCTTGACGGATTCTCGTCCCAGGGATACCGGCTTGGATGCCTCGCGGGGAGGTAGCCTACGCTTTGACGCAGCTTGTTCGAATGTCGGTGCACAACAGTGGTTGCCTGAACTGAACTATGCATTGCTGACCCTCCGGGGGAGGTTCGAGAGTTCTCGGCTCAAGCGAACGGTCTCCTTGATCTCTTCACGGTATATCGCGTTCCTTTCCTTCTTTTCTTTTTTTTCTTTTTTTCTTTTAAAAGAAGGGGATCAACACATTTCACCGCTCCCCCCATGATGCACTTCACAGAGGCGCCTAGCTATGTTAGGGAGGGCAATGTCATTCCCTCTAACCACTGGTGGGGGAATCGAACCCATGACCTCCAGGTTGGAAGCCATGAACTCTAACCATCAGGCTAAGACCCCGCGTGTGCGTTCCTTTCCTTCTTGCTGAGCATACTCAGGGCATTCTGGAGTTGGGTCTGGCGATACTCATGGTTTGCTAGTTTTCCTCCGCTCTGGGCCCAGATCAACCTTCTTGCAGCGGAGCCTGCGTCGAGAGTTAATGACTGCGTCTCCTCCCATGTGAGAATAGCCAGTGCTTCCTTGAACTGCATGCGGCAGTCTAGATAAACTTCCACCGGGGAGAGCTTTCTTTTCTGCTTTATATGAGTAGCGGGTATGTCGGAAGGTGTGTACACGGCTTCCCAAACATCTGCCCATGTGACTGGTGGCTGACCCAGTCGATCGTCTCTGTAAACGAATTCCATAGACAGTGGAATCTCCCTGAGTAGTTGCTCGAGACGAAGTTCCATCTTTCTCTTGTTTTTTAATAGACCTTCCTCCCTGAGTTGGCCTTTCAATTTGAGAGTGGAAATGATCCGTTTCCATCCTCCCAGGACCCTTGGGAGTCCGGTTTTGTTGACTTCATGCCTAGCTTGGAAGAGAATAGTTTCATCATCTTCGTCGTCGCTTTCACAGAGAACTTGCTTTCCTCGGGGAGGTGAGCGCTGGTATTTGCTCTGCTGTGCCGTTCCATCTCCTAGGTCATCGGGACCGTTGACCACCCTCGTTTGGCAGAGGGGGTTGGATGAGAACAGACGGTAGTCCAGGAAATTGCCGTGAGCAAAACCCTTGAGGTCGAACTGGTCTAGAGTAGCCTCTAGCTTTCTGTCTGAAGCTGCTTGTGACACTTTAAGGGCTTGGTCCCTGTAGGTCCTTCGAGCTTGGTCCTCGTCCCAAAGACGGCTTTCTTGAGCGGCTAGTTCCATGAGGGCTTTCCTTGCGAGAGCTAAGCAGTCTCCGTAGGTGCGTGCCGTCTGACTAGTGTCCAGAACCATGATCACATCCAAATCGCCGAATGGCGGGAATACTTGGATGATGTTGACGAAAGAAGTCGGACTGGGACATTCCATGCGGCTTTCCTTGATCTCGGTTACCAAGAAGTTTACCCAAATTTGCTTGATCGAACCTACGGGGGTGTTGAACTCTGCGATGTTGACAGTCTCGTGATCTCGCTCGATCGCCAAGTCTATCAGAGCTAGCAGTTTGCTGGAGGGGGGTCTGAATCCATTGCCGTGATGACTGAGAGCAGAACCGAACTGGAGCATGTTGATGCTGAGGTGGTCATTTCCCACGTCGGAAGTTGACTCTGTCTTTTGGGGAAGACCTTCACAGATGTTTTCGGGGTGGCTGCCGGAAGCGTTCCCGAGGTTGATCTGATTTGTAGCAGGGTGAGGATCTTTGTCTCCTTCGCTGTTGCCCTTGGCCTTGGCGGCGCTTGAGGGTATAAGCTTGACTGATGGCATGGGCCGGTTGCCACTGGGGCTGGTAGTTGGAAGTGATGATGAGCTCTAAGCTCGCTTAGCCAGGGCCTCGTTTACCATGAGCAGGCAATCGTCGAGGGTGACTTTGGCATTGCAGAATCTGACAATGAGAACCGGATCCTTGGTATCATCAGGATATCTGGAATAGATGATGTTGACAAAGTCGTTGTCAGTCACTTGATCAGAGGGATTCTTTGTCGTGTCAACCAGTTGCTTCCAATTGTCGGATAGCTGCCTGTACTGGATTTTGAGCTTGACAATCTCCATGGTATTGGAGCCTTGATCGTAGGTGACCTGATCGGAAGGAGTGCCGTCCTCAAAACTGAGCATGTGAATGCAGAGGTCTGCCTGCGGGTCTGCCGCGTCCTCGACTCCGGAGAGTCCTGACTCGTCGTCATCTGACGGTTCAATCCAAACGTAGGGATGTATTGCGTCCGGTTGCGTTATTGGAGCAGCTAGGAAAACATCGTGCTCTTCGTTGGAGAAGAGGGTTGCAGCGGGTAGTTCCTCGTAGAGGACATCCCATACGACTTCCATGCATTCAAAACGAGAATGACGGTGCTTGTTGACCTTTATCACAAAGATCTCTTCGCCTGGCGGGGCCAGAGAGTTGGTTTGGAGAATGCTGACGAATCTCCGATTGGAGACTGGGGGTTTATGTGCCCGCATCATGGCGATATTCAGCGTTTCCTTCCAATCTGCCTCCAAATGTTGGAAACGACAGTTGAACTTGATGTATCGGATTGCTTCTGTGGTCCGCCCGCTCGAGCACGTTTACATAGTTAGCATCTCCGGACTCTGAGGGATTCTGATGAGATTTGCCCCGGTAGTCCCTTGGTTGATTCGAAGGAGGTAACCCCGGTGCCTGAGTGCGGACACGCTTGGCTACTGTCTCGGCTTCATTTCCTATGAGGAAACTATCCCCTCGGATGACTTCGAGATCTCCCTGCCGGTTAATGAACTTAACACACTGATGGAGAGTGGAAGCTATGGCTTTCATGTGGTGTAGCAAAGGGCGTCCTAAAAGAGCTGTGAACTCGGATGGGATGTCCATCACATGGAATTTTGCTGGCACCATTTGGGTTTCGAACCAGAGTTCCAGAGTCACAGTCCCCAGGATGGGACGAGACGAGCTGTCGTAGGCCTTGATAGTCTGAGCTGACGGAATCAGATGGCTTTCGTTGATACGGAGGGCTCGCATCATGCTGAGAGGGAGAACGTTAACGGCTGACCCGTTGTCTACCAATACTCCGGGGAGTGATATGGTGTTGAGCTTGAGAGTGATGTACAGAGCTTCGTTGTGCCCCGAGGCATCTCTCGGTAGGTCTTCATCACAGAACGTGATCATACTGCCATACAAACGGGAGTCGTAGATCTCGTCTCTATCCATAGAAGGAGAGTCAACAAGCCATCCATTTCCTGTCTTCCTCTTGCGAGGTAAAGCCTTTGCTGGAACCTCAGGAGTGTGTTGAGGCTGCATGTGGCGGTTGCCGCCCTTGGTTAGCACATTGATCGAGTGCGATTTCCAAGCTGACCTTGATCTTCCTTTACTGGTCCGAGCTCGGAAGCTGGACAAATTGAATCTTGGCTGATCCCGCGGGGGGTTAGGCTTACTGGCATAAGATTACCAAGATCCGAGGTATTCGGTGTCCCAGTGGTCCGAATTCTGGTTTTAGCGGGACTTTTCGGCTTTCCCACCCCCGTCCGCTCTAAAGCCGCATGGCCGGAGGAAAAGAGGACTGGCCGGAGTACAAGACGTAGTAGTCGAACCTCCCGGAAGGTTCTCCGAGTGTACCTACACCGGTGTCCCCAGACTTCGTATCTTTCTCTCGATTCTTTGTTGAGAGGATTTCTTCTTTTGTTTTCTCGGAGGATTGCTCACGGACGGTTTCTCGGGACTCGTACTCCGGGAAGGCGGAGCGATCGCAAACATCGTAGCCGATGTGGACATTAGAGGAGGATCCTACTGAAAGAGGCGGAGAAACCGGTTCTGTGGCACTCTTCTTGGGCACCCACTCAATGGAATTCACGCCGTTATTGTTCGGAAAGGGGTTCTCGATCGTATTGGGCCACGGGGCGCTCTAACTTGCCTTCTTCTATCGGGTTACGGATTTCGTATCGTAACCCCAAACAGCTTGTCGGTGGTATGGCCGTGATGCGATGGAAGGCGCGATATTGCTCTTGTCCGCATTGGCTACGGGAATTTTGGGTTTGTAATTGGCAACGGGCTTAAGGAGACCCTCCTTGATTAACCCTTCCAAACATCTTTCTCGGTGGCATGTCCAACTTGTCGAAGTGTACGGCAGGCCGCTTCGAGTAGAATTGTTGCTTTGTGGGACTGGGTTTCGTTACCCAACCGTTGTCCCCGATGGACGTAGTTGACAGACGTATCTTTCCCTTTGCCGGGGCCGGTGCGGGATTGAATGCAACCGCGAGCGGTATCGGTATGGGCCGTGCAAGAGCCAACTTTTCCTTGAGATCCTTCTCGAACCGTGAGCCGGCATTGACCATGGCCCGGAGATCCGGGAAGAAATTGTGATCGATGAGAGTTCGATGGACGGTCTTAAGCGGTGACTTGAAGATCCGCATCGCTTCGTCTTTGGAGAGTGGCTCCATGATCTCGGAGAGTTTCCAGGCTCCATCTCTTGTAGAATTCCCCAACACTTTCATCCGCTTCGCTCGGTGGTGATTAAGTCCTCGCGACTTGTTTCCCACTCTAAGTTGGATCTGTACTGCCCAGGAAGATGTTACCGATCCGTTCCTGTGTGTGGCGATCCGCAGGCTTGACCCTCAGAAACCATCGTAACGCTGAACATTTGAGCGTATGCTGGAAGTGGTCGGCCATTTGCTGGAGGGTTGCTCCTTTTGCTCTCATGCCGAGAACGTAGGTATCGACGTGCGTTTGAGGACATTCGGTTCCGTCGAATCGGTCCATGGCTAGGGTTGACTCCTTTGGCTCGGGAGGTGTGTACGGGAAACGGAAAGTGATTCGAAAGGTTGTTTTGAAGTAGTAAGGTGCGTATTTGATCGAAATATGAAGGTTTCACGCGAATCGAGACGAAACGGGAGCTCGGAAGGGGTGAAAACTGGCTTGTGCCGTGGGGTAGTGAATTTTGGGAGTGAACATTGTCCTTCTTTGCCTTTGACAGCAACTTCTATTTATAGGGTGAAAATTGCAGTAGGAGTCCGGACGGACTTGGACTGAATCCAGGAGGTTTTTGGGTATTTTGGAAATCTGGGGGACTTGCTGGCAATTTCAGGAAAAGTGCACAGGGAGTCCGGCCGGACTAGGCTTGCAAATCAGGGGTATTTTGGTCTTTTAGCCTTGATTTGTGATTGAAGGGTGACTAGAGGGAGGTGGCATGGCTGCCACGTGCCCTCTGAGTCACCAGCCTTATGGGAATTCGTTCCCCGGTCCCGGTTTTGTCCATTTTTTAAAATAACAGTCCGGAATATGTCCGAAACGCCCCCGGAAAGTGCCGGAAAATGCGTTTTTCAGGGAAAGCCATACTTTTACGTGAGATGACACGTTTTAAGTACGGTTCGACGTCGGGATGCACGGGGCAGTCCCGGGACGTCTCGTTGGCACAGCAACGGGAAGTTTAACGAGTTCCGGTTAACCTGGAGCGGGCCAGTTAACGGATTTCGGTTAACTTTCTAACGGATTTGGACGATCCGGATTTGGGTACTTACACCTTGGGAGCGGACGCTCCCAATTTCCAGAAACTTTTCCCCAGTTTTAACCAATTGGGAGCAGACGCTCCCCTTTCTTGGGAGCGGACGCTCCCCTAGTCCAGAAACTGATTTTCATATTGAGAGCCAATTTTCAATCCGTTCTTTGTTTGTGACCCTTTAGAAATTATATTTTATATTGGTAGTGAGTCGAAACATCGATCACAAGACATAAGTGACTTCTAGCAAATCATTATGTCCACCCAATTAAATATAACATCAAAGCTTGATTCCTTAATAGATCCAATGTCATATTCCCTTTGTCCACGATGTCCAATTGAACATGAGTCATGGTCTAGGTCAACTCATTCCGTTCAATGCTTTCTCGATTTCGAATAATGCAAATGCATTTGATCTCTATCAAATCACTTGAGTGCGGTCACACATTTTATCAACATCATTCATTGAGGGGCCCAAGCAAACATCTCTCTTCATAAGAGGGACAAATCCCGTCTTGACTTATCATTCTTCTTTACATGATTCCAATCGTGCTAGCATAGCCCTTATTGCTATCCGAAGACAGTGTTAGACTTTATTAAACACGATCTTCGTCATGTGGAAGACGATGATAATCTCAGGTACAAGGATTCAATAACACGACTATCATGAGATTTATTCATGACACATATGACTATTGACCATGTCATAAATCTCATTGGTAGGTCATGTCCAATACTTGTTCTCTAGCAAGTATCTATAAGTGTAATGTGCATCACATGCATATACCAACTTATACTAGTTATTCACAACAACTAGGAACGTAGTTCAATATAATAAACATGTAAAACATATAATGAACCAAATAATACTTTCTCTATAATAAATGATAAAGATGATTACATAGTGGTTTAGATAATAAGTCAAATATAACTAAACGCCTAGGGTACTACACCAACACAATTCACTACTTGGATAACTAAAAATGAGATCAAACAGATAAACACAAAATAATCGTTAAGCACCGTAAGTGAAATGCAGAAATGTAAGAACACAATATTTGGAGTGGTTCAATCATAAATGATCTACATCCACTACCAAGATGGTTAGTCTTGGATTTTATAAAGAGTTAGATTTTATATTGAGTATGAGAGAGATTACAAAGATACAAGTATTCAAACTCAGATCTAAAATCTATTCTATGAAGATCAAATCCTAGACTATAACCAGTGTATCTCAAATGAATAATCTATGTGATTAATCAAGTGAGGTGTGTGTGTGTTTAACAAGATCAAGGCTATTTGAATCTATATGATATAGATCACAATGATTCTTGGGTGATAAAGACTTGATTTCTAGGCTGGAAATATTTCTTGAAGAAAGAGAAGATTCAAAGGGTTGAATATTTCTGGGCAGAGCTTCAATCTTCTTATGAACTCACTGTAATTTCAATTTCTCAAGCAATCTTCAAATGTTGAAGAATGGGGGTATTTATACCCAAGCACCAAGAAAGTAGCCGTTGGAAACAGCTGTAGCAAGTACTGTACTGGTGCATTATGATTGGTTCACAAATCCATATCTTTAGCAACCTGCCCCGAATTTGTAGGGATTTTCGGTTACTAATTGAATTCTTTATTATTTTTGGGGTATAAGAAGAGAGTTAGGGATAGGTGCAAGGATGGCAATTTTGTAACTCTCTCTATACTTCCACTTTGTAATCACTCAAGAAATATTATAAACATTTTGGTTTTAGGTATGTTTCCTAAAACCTTCCGAGGTTTTGTGCCGAAGATCAATTGATCAAGGGCTTTCCTCGTTACATCTTGGTGTCACATCTTGAATTTTCTCATTCTTATATTCCATTTGTGCCCAAAATCATTCCACGAAAAGTTCAGTTTCAAAGCATACAAGAAATTGACCAAAACAATTTGGCGCCGTCTGTGGGAACTTTGGTTTTTTAAGTTTGCTAAGAAAATTTCAAGATGAGCAATCCCAGTTCTGGTCAAGATACTCAGAATATTTCAGGAAGAAATGAAGATAGGACTGGAGCACTTAGAGCATCTGGAGTTCAAGTTTCAAATACAATTGGGATGCCAATTCAACAAAGCTCAACGGTTGTTACCACTTCAGCCGTGATTCCTCAGGAGCTGACCTTTGATTTTATCACTAACTTGACCAAGATAATGGAGTACTTAAAAAATAAACAAGAAACTCAAAAGTACACCAATGAGATGTTGTTCAATGCTATCTCCCGTCTTCAAGGTGCTTTTTCCCAAGGTCCTGGAACATCTCCAATGCCAAGCACAATATCTCCCCTATAACCTCGATATTTCATTTTTGCAGGAGATTCAAGTGCAGAAGGTTCAAGTAGCCACATGACGCAATCAGAAAGCATCATCATTAATCCGTGCACCACTCTCCCAACTTCAATTCCACCATTTCAGACATCAGCTTCAGGATTAACAGGGGGTTTTACAAATTATGCATATAACTTTGTTAATCCTATTCCTAATCCTAATAACCCTGATGCAGGAAATTTCGTGGCTAGATAGTTGCAGGAATTAAGGGAAATGGTTATGAACGTTCCAGGAGTTGCATCTCCCGTGCATAGATCATCTCCAACATACTACAATGATACCCATTTTGTACCTGCTATTGCCTATGCTGAATTACCCAAGAGATTTACTGTTCCTCAAATGAAGCAGTACTATGATACTACAAACCGGTTGGAGCATGTAGCCCTCTATCAGGAAAAGATGGATGTCTTTTATATCCCTTTGCCGTATAAAGAAGCATGTTTACGCAGAGGCTTTGGATCAACATTGACTGGAGCAGCCTTAAGATGGCTCATTAATCAGCCTTTGGGTTTTATTGGATGTTATGCACTATTAGTTGATATGTTCACTAATCAATTTTCTTGTAACAGGGTATTTGAAAAACTTATTAGTGACTTGTATAGGATAACTCAGCAACCTGAAGAAACTCTCAAAGATTATTTGAGCAGGTTCAATAAAGAAGTAGTGGACATACCAAACTTAGACATGTCAACTACAACCGAAGCATTCAGGATGAGTCTTAAGAAGGATTCACCATATTATGAAGATCTAGTCAAATACCCATACAAGAAACTTGAAGATGTCAGAACAAGAGCTGTTCAATTCATACGTCTTGAAGAAGACAGACTAATCCGAGAGAAAAATGCTAAAGAGACTCCTGTTTACGAAAGCACTGCCAGGAAGGCAGAATCTTCCCATCATAAGCATAATAAGGGAAAACCCTACACTAAATTCGAGGATCTTAAAATTAATTTTGTTGAAGATGCTATAGATAATGATGATTCTGAATTTCCAAAAATTGATGAATATTATTTTTCTGTCAATATTGCAGGACTATTATGTGTAATGGACAACTTGGGCAAAAAAGCAAGATGGCCCAGGAAGAATGAAAAACCAATAGCTTGGAAGGATAATTCTAAATGGTGTTCGTACCATTAATACTTTGGCCATACTACAAACAACTGTATTGCCCTTTGTAAGGAGATCAGTCATCTATTATCTAAAGGCCATCTTAAGGAGCTCTTGGGCAGGAGAAAAGAGCATGGTGAAGCTAAGGATCCCACTCTAGAAACACCTCTATCACCCCCAACAACAACAAAAACTATCAATGACATCTCTGGAGGCTCAGAAATCAGGGGTACAACTTATTCGGTAGCAAAACGTCATGCCAAAGATTCGAAAGAAGACAAATTCAATACACCAGTTAGGTCCTCTTCAAGATGTAAAGATTCTCTAATAACCTTTGATCAAGATGACAAGGCAGATATCATGGGTCCCCACCATGATGGACTAGTTATCACCTTGCAGATAGCAAATTGCAAGGTGAAAAGGATTCTCATCGATAATGGAAGTTCTGTCAACTTGATGATGCTCAGCACCTTGAAGGAAATGGGCATTCCAGACTCTGAAGTTGTAAATAATTCTTCTGTATTAATTGGATTCAGTGGTGAAACCAGCAAACAGTTGGAGAAATCAAGCTACCCATATATGTTCAAAGTGTCAATTCTATGGAGCGGTTCTGTGTTATTGATTGCCCTTCTTCTTATAACATTATCCTAGGCAGACCATAGATACACAATATGAGAGCTATCCCATCTACGTATCATCAGTGTGTCAAATTACCAACACCGTGGGGGATAATCACGCTTAAAGGAGATCAACAAATAGCCAAGGAATGTTACAAGACCTCTATAAAAGCCTCATCTGCATCCCGTCAAAAATAGCAATCAAAGATAACCTTATATCTTCAATACATCAAAGTCCTTACAAGCCGTATCTTTCACCTTTTTAGCAAGGTTCTAAAGAAGGAAAAGTCAGTAGCGGATGCCCTATTTAACATGCAAGCAAACAATACTATTACGCCAAGTATCCAGTTATCCAGCAACTTGAAGACTAGATCGTGATAATCATTCTGGGGGCAAATCATTGTCATCTAAGGAAATTTACCAAGAACTCCTGGGAGCATGTTGATGGTATGCGAGTCCTATGGAAGTGGAAAAATTATTTATCTTAAAAACCTATTTCATGTAAGTCAACACATGTTTAGTATAATTAGGATCAGGTACACATTCTCTATTCATCTTGTTCTTTTATTTCCTTTCAATTTCTTTTATATCTTTCTTGGAGCATTACTGACTTAAGCATCGGAGGGGTGTTAGCTAATCTAACACCCAACCCTAACATGTTTCTATTTTGCAAGATTCTATATATCTACATGTTAAAAACGCAAGATAAAACTTCAGAAAATCTATATCACCAGTTGAAGACAGCTTGTGACTCCAGAATGTAAGGTACATACTTCCTAATTGTTTCTTAGATTATACATTTTTTTCTAAAGAACGCATGTTATTCAAATCTCGCCTGAGCGCACGTTTTTCACTATATGTGAACTAAGTACTTAAGGTTGTAACATATACATGTTACTCGCAAAATCTTAAAGGTTGTAACATATACATGTTACTCATAAATTCTTAAGGTTGTAACATTTTCATGTTACTCACAAGGTTTAAGAGGTTAAACACATTCAGTGTTTCATACAATCAAATGAGTTACTTGACTAAAAAACTAACTGTTTGCCTGCTAGAATCCCAAAAATGGTGTCATGCTAACATCAACATGACACCTCAAAAACCCTAGATTGTATACCAATAGAGGTATGCCAAATGTTTACAAACCAAAATCCAAATCCATATGCCAACAAAGGCATAACCAAATATTATATATTAAAGATAAATTGTTTTTGAGGACACACCCTCAACAAAAACATAGAGTACTTCAAATTAAAGCTATTTTTAAACATAAAGTTAACAATCCTTCATTTCTTGGCCGGCTGCCGCATTGTTACCACTTTCCTTCTTCTCTTCTTTCCCATCTTCAACTTTGTTCTTATCCTCGCTCACATCCTGCATATCCACATCAACTCGACTAGTTTTGACATCAACATCTGGAGAATTTACTTCATCATCATCAACCTCCTCTCTTAAATAGAGCTTGAGCATCTGACGAGCTTCCTCAATATCCCATGAAAGATGCTTGCCATCTTTAAAATCTTGCATCATCGCAACACCCTAGTTTCCAACATAGTCTTGGCAGCATCGTTAATGAATTTCTCTTTTGCCTCATTTAACTCGTGTAGGTGAGCAGCCTCAATGGTTGACAGCCAGCCAGATTGCTCATCCATTAACTTGTTTAGACCTTCAATCTCTTTAGCCCTTGTCTGAGATTCCTTTTCAGCCTTGGTAGCCCTACTACCTTCGAACTTGGCTTTTTGCTCAAAAATCTTGACTTTATCGTCTCGAAGACTCATCTCATTCATCAAAAATTCAATCAGATTTGTGCACTGAAATCTTCAGCATGTCAGTATAATTTTTAGCCAGAAGAAGCAAGATGAAAATGTGAGATCGTTACCTCTTCCTTGAAGTTATCAGTCTTTACCTTTAAATTCTCAACCATTTTGCTGTAAACCTTCTTTGCTGAACCAACTTGCCAATTCTTTTTCTCCACAATCCTCACGATCTCAACGTCTTCCACTTTCCTCTTCTTAACCTTTGAAGATGAACTTTCCACCCTTGGAATTGGTGGCTTCCCAGCTTCAGGTTTGCCTTCCTTCTTCACTTCAGATTTAGCCTTGATCCTTGACATCACATCATCCATAGTAAAACCTCCAGTTTGTGATCGGTTGTCTGGTTTGAAGCAACAAGAAATTATTAGATGCTATAGCAAAATTCAATATGACAAAATTAAAACAACAAGTCTATCTTTACCTGAAGACATCCTGTTAATACTCAAGGTTGGGGAACTTCTACTTTCAATCTGCTCCTCTGTGTCAGCTTCTTCAATACTCGCAGTTTCGAATTCAACCGGCAACGGCATGTATTTGCGTAAGTCAGTAGGCAGGTTTAGAATCTTCTTCATGTTAGTATAGGTGTCCTACTTCTCAGGAAATAAAACGCTCAACTTGGCAACTGAGAAATCTAAGAAGAAAATAATTAGATAACATGTAGAACAGAGGTAAAAAGGAGTAAGGTGTTAAATAAAGAGCCAAGGATACACCTTGTGACCTCCATTTCATAACCAACTCCTCACTACCTTCCAGAGTATCCTTTCTCACAAAAAATAATTTTCTCTTCCTGTTGGTGTTATGCCCTAGGCTGATGATTACTATGACTAATTATCGATGCCATTATGCAATAGTCTTTACCATTTATTATAGAGACTACTTATTTGGATTATTATATGTTTACATGTTTATGATAATAATTTGTGTCCCTAGTTATTATGAATAACTAGTATAAGTTGGTAATGGATAATCATAGAGATGATTATATGCATAGGATGCACATTACACTTATGGATACTTGTTAGAGAACAAGGTACTGGACAGACCCATCTATGAGATTTATGACATGGTCTATATATGTCATGATTAAATCTCATGATAGTTGTGTCATTAGAATCCTTTGTACCTGAGATTATCATCATCTTCGACATTATGAAGGTTATGTTTGATGTAGTCTAACACTATCTTTAATAGGATAGCAATAAGGGTTGTGTTGGCACAATTGGATTCATGTAAGGAAGATGATATGTCAAGATGGGATTCATCCCTCGTAAAGAGAGATGTCTGCTTGGGCCCATTGATGAATAGTATTAATGAAATGTAAGGCCATACTCAAGAGATTTGATAGAGATCAAATGCAATTGGAATATCAACATATTCGGATTCGAGAAAGCATTGAACAATATGAGTTTACGTAGACCATGACTCATGTTCAATACGACATCGTGGACTAAGGGATTGTGATATTGATTTATCAAGGAATCAAGCTTTGATGTTATATTTAATTGGGATGACATAATGATTTGCTAGAGGTCACTTATGTCTTGTGAGGTTGATGTTTCAACTCACTACAAACATAAAATATAATTCCTAAAGGGTCACACAAAAAGAACGGATTGAAAACGGTTGAAAATTGGAATTTGGATTGATCACGACTCGTGACTAGGAGCACGACTTGTGCTCTCATTCAGCACAAGTGGTTTTTAGGTCACGACTCGTACCACGACATGGAATTGGACAAAAGGGTTGTATCGCGTGGGACAAGGATTCCGTACAACTTTAGTGGATTGGACCGTAGCATTGTATCGCGCGGGACACGCCAGTCTTGCGTGGGACAATGTTTATGTCAGCTCTAGTTTTGGCTAGGAAAAGTGCTCTTTTCCCTAAGGGTTAGGGTTATTTATAATGTATAAATAGAACTCTTTTGCCTTAGTCATGGTTGACGAAAATTGGGGTTTAGGAAACCCAATTGATTGATTTTGATTATGAATCAAAGATCAAAAGTCCTCAGATTCAATTCCATACTAGCCATTGATTGTTGAAAAGAGTTTCAACAATCGGATCATCTAGCAATCCAACAAGATACAGATATTGGTTCATTCGCGTGTGGATTACTGATAGAGTGTGATTTCTTTATCACCTAAAGCTTGAAGATCACCATTGTTGATTCATTACCAAGGAAGAACAAGGAAGAAGATCCATGTTTCGTCTACGATTCAAATCTGAACTATGAATCGGATACGAAAGACAAATTCGCAACAAGGTTAGCAGATCTATATTTCATAGTTTTAATCTCTTCATGTTAGACGGATTCATGGCTAGGGTTTTGTTATTTGCTATACCTGGTAAATTCATTATCAGCTCTCTAAGATCTTGCATCTGCTTGGCTAACGGATTTCCTGCAAAAGGGTCAGCCATAGGAATACGATTGAAAGTATTATTATTAAAAAGATTATTAGGCAAACCAGTGTTGTTTGCAGCTGCAGTGACAGTGGTGTTGTCAATGAATGGTATGAAAGAGGTGAATCCTGCTGAGGGTGGTGTCAATAAAGTGTCACTGGGCAAGGACGGCGACATCATTGAAGGTGTCGTTTGATGAGTCTGAGATGGGCCACCCATCAGAATGAACTCATTCTAAAACGGAGATCCTCCACTAGTCTCAAAGTTGATGTTCCTTGCGCGCAATGGTGAGATGTTACTAAGGTGGGATGCGATGAGTTGTTTATCTTGCTGCATCTTGAGCATAGCGTTGGCCAGCAGCTTTGAGTTGCTATCTTGATTATCCAACCTCTGATTCATCTTGGTCAAGACACTCTGGATGTCAGCGTCCACATTAGATGCTTGTGAAGGTTGCTTCATCTGAGGCCTCGACTGAGGAGGTGGCGGCAATGAGGTTGTTTTGTCCCCGGTTGACGGAGTGACGGCGACACTCTTGCCGGCGGCGGAAACCTTAGGGTCGGTTGACATGCTGATTTTTAGGAAATGATCCAAGTGATCAATAGACCAAGTGGCCCCTCGGTGGGCGCCAAACTATTTTGGTAGAAAAAATAATGGTGTAGAATCTTGACTATGAAAGTGTATGGATTAAATAATAAGGAGGGGACTTTGGACTTTTATCAAATGGATTAAACGATTTCATTAAAATAAATATGGACACAAGGATTTTGTTAACGAGGAAAACCTTAGAGATGACAACCTCTTCGGAAAAAACCCCGGGAGTTAGATCTCCAACCTTAAAAGTTCCATTATGAATATTGAGAGTACAAGCTGGAAGACGATGGAGAGATTACAAGCGTTATGAGCGTAAATGAACGTGTGTGTGTGTGTGTGTTAATCTCTATGTCCTCTATAAATAACAAAAGACTAGAAAGATAATAACAAACTCCTAAAATCTCGGCATGTCACTTATCCTTTCAACGTCCCACGACTTGGTCTCTTTTAACGTTGAAGAAGAGTCTTACGTGATTGGCCATACTCCGGATTTATCTCCTTTTATTCACTGTAAAATATGAATAAAAATAATTAAGTGAATATAATAAATATTATGCAATACTTACGGTGGAATAGGATGTTGACATGCAGGAACAACTGAAGATGTCACCATGCTGAAAATGGCCATAACACAAATATGAATGTATGAATTCTGAATAAATTTTATACATTCATATTCATTTTGATACTTGATACAGAGGTAATATACATTATTTAATTAATACTATATGTTATCTGTATTATTCATTTTTAATATATGTTATTTTTAGTATTTTAGAAATATTGATTGTATTGTTTAATTATATAATTTTATTGCATAATATTTAATATATACATAATATAATTTGAATCATATTATCAATCAATAATAATTTATCGATTAATGAAAAACATTTTAATTGAATGAAATAAAAAGAAATATATTGAGAATATTCTTATTTGGTATTGGTGCAAGATTTGAAGTAAGTTGTTGAAGGTAAAATATTTAATACTAAAATTACATTATTTTAGAAGGATAATGCAATTTCTGCAAAAATTGTTGAAGATGGCCTAAATAAATAAGTGTCAATTCTTTTCGAAAGTTCTTCTTTATTCACCTTTAGATTTAGATGATGTTTACGAGGTTTCGCTTTAGAAAATTGTCTCAAATAAGCATCAATTTTTTTTTACTAATTACCAGTGAGGTATGGTTTTAAAGACATGGTGTTTTATGTACTTTAGGTTGCTGAGGATGTAGAGCCCAATCTTTCGGAGCCAACTACTTTCAAGGAAGCAGTTACATGTTCAGAGTTTGCCTAGTGGCATGCAGCAATGGGTGATGAGATGGAGTCAATTCACAAGAATTTTACCTGGGAGCTAACCAAGAGGCCATAGGGCAGAAAGATTATGACTTGCAAGTGGGTTTTCAAGAAGAAGGAATGTATGCCACCATCAGAGGGGGTCAAGTATAAAGCTCGTGTAGTTGCAATGGGTTTCACATAGCGGGAGGGCGTTGACTACAATGAGATCTTCCCATCAGTGGTTAGACACACTTCTGTCAGAGTGCTATTAGTAATGGTGGCACATCAGGATTTGGAGCTTGAGCAACTAGATGTGAAAACAACTTTTCTACATGGAGAGTTGGAGGAGGAAATTTATAAGACACAAAAAGATGGGTTTCAGATTCCGAGAAAAGAAGACTATGTGTGTAAGTTGAAAAAGTCCTTGTATGGGCTCAAGCAATCACCTAGGTAGTGGTACAAGCGATTTGACAGCTATATGACAGAGATTGGTTACACGAGGAGCCCATATAATTGTTGTGTGTATCACAATAAGTTGGTGGATAGTTAGATCATCTATTTAGTTCTTTGTTTTGACGATATGTTGATAGCGGCTGTTAAGAAGTCGGATATTCAAAAGTTGAAGGGTCTACTGTCTCCAAAGTTCGAGATGAAAGATTTGGGTGCGGCAAAGAAACTTCTGGGTATGGAGATCTATAGGGATAGAAGCCAAAAAAAAAACTGTTCTTTACCCAGAAAGGATACTGTTTTGGTAGAAAAAACAATAGAGTTGAATCTTAACTTTGTTTAGTGTGTGGATTGAACAATAAGGAGGGGACTATGGAATTCGACTATATGGAACAAAAGCAAGAAAAAGAAATAATGACACCACGATTTGTTAACGAGGAAAACCTTGGAGGTGATAACCTCTTTGGAAAAAACCCTGGGAGTTAGGTCTCCAACCTTAAAAGTTTCACTATGATGATTATGAGTACAACTTTGGAAGAGAATGGAGAGGATTACAATCAGTTCGTGCGTAGAGTGTGTGTGCGTCTGAGCCTTAGTGTGTTCCATCTCCATTTCCCCTTAAATATAAATAAGTATGAAGGAGTCAAATACGGTTCCTACAATCTCGGGATATAAGCTTATCCTTTCAACCTCCGTGAGACCAAGTCGCCCTAGCCGTTGAAGGTATGTTGAACGTGCTGGAGAATATCCCGCATTTCTTCTCTCTTAATTACTGGAAAATAAGAATAAATATATTAGGAAATATTAAATAAGTAAATATTAAAACAATACTTACAGTGGAATGACATCTTGATATGCAGGATCAACTGAAGATGTCACCATGCTGAAAAATACCCACAACAATTTGTCCCCAAAAACATTTGGCTATGTAGGCAACTGAAGAGGCAAAATGTTTTTCTGTCCAATTAAATGCCCAACCGCCAGCTCTGCTTTGATGGGACGGTTTAGGGATACGTGGCGTCAATGGACGGTTGGGGAGAAGCGCTTGGAAAAGTAACTTTTTTGGAAAAAGAATCCTTTTTCTTTTTAATAACCGCTTGGATAAATAAGCTTCTCAAAGCTTCTCTTTCACCCCTGTTACGGCGCCGTTCATCTTTCAAGGTAACATTTCTCCGCTTCTCATCTTCTTCCATTGTTTATCTTTTTTCTTTCCTTTGTCAACCATGGGTAGGACCAGGTGCTCCTCGACCAAAACTAAGAGTGTCCCAACCCCACAAGGCCCCAAAGAAATTAGTCTCGATGATTTCGTTTGCGAAAACCTTCTTGCAAAACCAGACGAAGAGACTTGCTTGTTCAGTGATTCCCAAATAGAGTCCATGAAACAACAATGCTACTTCCCAAATGGTACAATTTTTCATCCTTTTTCCGTAAAGCTTAGGTCTGATTACGTTTCTCGCAAATGGATCTGTTTCTTCGAGTATCCCTTTCTTCTAGGGTTCAGCTACCCTTTTCCTTTGTTGGTTTCTGAGTTCTTCCAAAAGACCCAACTCGCTTATGCTCAACTGATGCCGATGGCTTGGCGAGTTTTTGCTTTTGTCATTAAAGTGAACCGAGAGAACGGATTAAACCTAGGGCTCCATGAAATTGCATATTCGTACGATCTTTAACCCTTTGGTTCCAAAAGATACCTTTTTAGGAAGAGGTCAGGTAGGAGTTCCCTAATGAGCACCACATCATCTAGTGATAGGGGATGGAAAAATAGAATTTTCTTTGTTGATAGGGCATCTATTGGAGAAGGAAATGAGATTTCAAGCGAGTGGAACAAGGGAGGTACTTAAATTCTTACTTTTGTGACTTCCTGTTCTTGAGACAAACTGAATTGTAATTGTTCTTGCCTTTATGCAGATATCGACTGGGGAGAACTATTCCCACCTGCTGAAGACACTCTAACCAAGATTGAAGAATTTTTCAGGCTCCCTCCAGATAAGAGATCTCCTAAGGGTTTATTGGAAGCATCTTTGACTATCCCGGAAGACCAAAAGGCCTCCACCTCCGTTATTATGTCCACAGGTAAGCGTGTTGTCCTCTCAGTTTAGTTTGTCAAACTAATGCACTATACTTATTGACAATCTTTCATATGTCAATGCAGTTTCCAAACCAGTCATCTCAGGATCGGATTTTGACCTCGATGAAATTGAGGCCATGTTTACAGGCTCTACTGTGAAGATAGAGATGAAGCCCCCGCCCGCTCCTAAGAAGACCCCAACTTTGGATGATAATGCAGGTATTGGTTCTAGAGTAAAGAAGCGAAAGGCTAATCAAGAGGAGGTAGTCGAGGTTGGAGATTCCTTTGATGGAATGTCAGTAGGAGATTTTAAGAAGAAATTCATGAGCTTTGCGACTGGGGTAAGATACTGTTAATTGGATATTGACTAGCTCAAAAGTTTTTATAACATCTAGTAATGTCGAGTTATTATTTTTCAGACTGTAGGGTATGTGGAGGAGTTGGTAAAAGAAGTTGAGATGCTAAAGAAGAAGTCCAAAGCTGACATCGCTTTGGTTAGGAAGGAGAAGTTAGCGTTAGAAAACAAGGTGAAGGAACATGAGAAGACCCTGGAGCAACAAAGCAAGTCATTGGGAGAGAAAGAACAAACGGTGAAGGACTTGCTTGAATAGTCCGGCGAAAAGCGAGGATGATCATCACAAAGAGATCGCGAGATGTGAAGAATTCTGCAAAGCCGGCCGCGGCAAAAAGCTTTCTCAATGCAAGATAAAAATGATGAAGGAGTATCAAGAAGGGAAGGCTGATACTTGGGATATCAACAGGGAGTGTGCCTATTTTTTTAAGTTGACAGGTGAGGTGATGGATGAGGGCGAGGTGTCGTCAAGCCCGTATGAAGCGATCGTTAAGGATGCACCAGTAGATGGAGAAGTTAACCCAAATACAACACCTGCGGCAGAAGCCACCTAAAAAAGAAGGTAAAACAACTTTGTTCTTGGTCTTTTGATGATGTTACTGGGGTGGAATCCCTTAAAACAATTTTTATTTTCGTTTGGTTATGTAATGGGTCCATAAGGACCAAAGACAATTTCCTTTACGTGTTGGGTTGGTCCAACACTTTTGCACTTTAAGTTTAGTAGTTTGGATGCTTTTATGATAACTTTATGGTTTAATGATTTTCAAGCGTGTCAAGGCTTGCTATATTTTGGATAAAAATTTTCTTTGGATGATCCTTTGTTATGCTCATAAGGTGACATGATAGTATGTCAAAACGGTAGGTACTTAAGATGACATGTATATGCCATAACCCGTAGATACTTTAGATGACACGTATATGTCATAACCATAAGAATAATACGTAAGATCAATCATTTAACTGAGTGGGAATGGGTAAGCTATATGAGTTTACCCATATAGGCCCACCCCACACCTCAATTAAAGAGATAACTTGCGCTCCAGGCAAAGGTGTGGTAACCTAACATCTTAAGAAAGAGGTAATTAACTCTTTAAACCTTAGAAGGGATTGTGTACCTTTACTTAAAAAGAGATGGCCAGTCTCTGACGGAGGAGAATTCATTGTTCTTTGCGTGCTTTTGACATGTCCCCATGTAAATGTGTTAATACCTCATAAGACAAAAACATGTTAAAAACGGACGCCAACTAAGGTTGACGTCTCTCCACAAAGTACGTTAGCGACATCTTGTTTTGTAAAGAATTAAAAAGGTACATAGGAAAGAAGAAAGGTTGCAAAAAATTAAAAGACGATCCATACCTGGAAAAGATGAGTTCATGGGGAATTTTGTTTAAATGTAATACCTTTTAAGATGAATGGCGTTCCAACTTCGCGGTATCATTTGGCCATCCAAGGTTGCCAGGCGATATGCTCCTTTCCCGGCTTGTGCATCTATTAAGTAGGGTCCTTCCCATTTTGGGGCAAGCTTGCCTGCATTGGGCTCCTTTGTATTTTGGAATGCCTTTCGTAGGACTAAGTCTCCTACTTGAAACCTTCTAATCCTTACATTTTTGTTATAAGATCTGGCTACCCTTTGTTGATATGCTGCCATGCGAACTTTGGCCATGTCCCTCAGTTCGTCCACGGTATCTAGGTCATGTATCAATATGTCTTTATTATGTTCAGACGTCAACAAACTGTATCTGGCCGTAGGTATAAGGACTTCTGCTGGAATAACTGATTCGGTTCCAAATACAAGTGAATAGGGGGTTTGACCAGTAGCGTTCTTAGATGTCGTTCTGTCAGCCTATAGGACCATTGGTAACTCTTCTGCCCATCGCCCTTTCTTCTGGTTCAGTCTCTTTTTCAAGTTGCTTATGATTATTTTATTGCTATATTCTGCATGTCCATTGGCTTGAGGGTGAACGGGTGAAGATATCACCATCTTGACTCCCCAAGATGTCAAGAAATCTTGGGTTCTCTTACTAATGAATTGAGAGCCGTTGTCACAAATTATCTCTGATGGTATTCCAAATCGACTGAATATGTTTCTTTTGATAAAAGACATAACCTCTTTGTCACGAACTTGTATGTATGCCTCAGCTTCTACCCATTTAGAAAAGTAGTCTGTCATAGCCAGTAAAAATACTCTTCCACCTGGTGCTCTGGGTAATTTTCCTACAATGTCCATTCCCCAAACCATAAACGGCCATGGAGACAGAATAGGATGTAGCAATTCGGTGGTTGGTGTAGGATGTCCCCATGTCGTTGACAGGAATCACATTTCTTTGCGTAATCGACGGCGTCTTTTCTCATTGTGGGCCAAAAATAGCCCATTCTAAGAGCCTTGGTATGCGGGCTTACGCCCGGTATGATTTCCACATTCTTCTTCGTGCGGCTCCTTGAGAACTGATGGGCTCTATCGCTTCTAGACATCTTAAGTAGTGACCTGCAGCAGATTTTCTAAACAAGAGGTTATCAATAAGTAAATATTTAGATACTCTTACCCTGAATGCTCTAGCATTTTTCTCCTCAGCTGGGATCATATCATCTAAGAGATACTTGATAATAGGAGCTGTCCAAGAAGTTGCTGCTGGAGAGGAAGGTATGTCGACATCTAGAGCGAACATCTCAAGATGATCAACTGCTGGGATGTCAATATGCACAATTGGGATACTGGTTTGTGAAATGCTTTTGAAGGCTGAACCCAAGTTTGCCAGAGCATCTGCTTGAGAATTTTCTTCTCGTGGGATTTGTTCTAAGGAAAATGATTTGAATTTGGTTGAAAGAATTTTTACAATTTCCAAATATATCGTCATCTTAGCATTTTTCGCTGTGTAGGATCCGTTGTAGTGGTTAACAATTAGCAAAGAATCCATGAACACCCGGATATGCTTGACATCTAGGTCCTGGGCTGCTGTTAAACCTGCGATTAGTGCCTCATACTCTGCTTCATTGTTGGTAGCCTTGAAATTGCAACTGATGGATTGTGGTATTATGTCCCCTTGTGGCGATTTTAGTACAACTCCCAGACCTGTACCTCTCATGTTAGAAGCACCATCTGTATAGAGAGTCCAAACTTTCAGGATGTCATCATCTTGAAGTTGCTGTACTTCCAATTCCACCTCTTGTTGCAGGGTTGGACTGAAATCAGCCACAAAATCAGCTAGGGCTTGGGATTTTATTGCAGTTCTGGGCTCATACTTGATGTCGTATGTGCTTAATTGTACAGACCATTTCGCCATTCGACCTGACATCTCTGGTTTTCTCATAACATTCTTAATAGGATAGTTAGTGCGTACAATTATAGTATGTGTTTCAAAATAGTGCCTTAATTTAATAGAAGCAGTTATCAAAGCTAAAATTAACTTTTGTAAATGAGAATACCTGGTCTCCGCATCTAAGAGTGTCTTACTTATATAGTAGATGGGTTGCTGATTACCATCTCGTCGTCACCAAGGCTTGCGCTTACGAGCGCCTTCGGACACTACTAGGTAGATGTAAAGATGTTCTTCCTTCGAGGTTTGGCCAATAATGGAGGTGTCGACGGGTAAGTTTTGAGCTCTGAAAGGCTTCTTCATGTTGGTCCTCCCATTGGAACTTCTTGTTCTTTCTTAAGATATCGTAGAAAGGTTTGCATCGATCGAGGATTTTGAAATGAATACGGTGAGTGCGGCAATCTTTCCGTCAACCTTTGGACGTCTTTGACAGATTGAGGCGATGACGGGTTGATAATAGCACGTATACGTGCAGGGCGGCTTCAATGCCTCTTTTAGTAACCATATAACCCAAAAACTTCCCGGCCTTCATTCCAAAGTTGCATTTAGCTGGATTAAGTTTCATATTGAAACAATCCAAGATGTCAAAGGCTTGCGAGAGGTTGCTTATGTGATCTTCGGCTTTCTTGGATTTTACTACCATGTCATCGATGTATACCTCCATTGTGTCCCCAATCTGATCCTTGAACATTTTGTTGACGAGTCTCTGATATGTTGCACCTGCATTTTTTAGTCCAAAAGGCATGGCAATATAACAATAAATACCTGTGGGTGTTATGAAGGCGGTGTCCTCTTGGTCAGATGGTTCCATCTGAATTTGTTGAAATCCTGAGGACGCGTCCATGAATGTGAGGAGTTCATGTCCGGAGGTGGCATCAACTAACGAATCTATGTGTGGCAAAGGAAAAGGATCTTTTGGACAGGCTTTGTTTAAGTCGGTGAAGTCGACACAAACTCGCCATTTCCCATTTCTCTTCTCTACCACAACCACGTTTGCTAACCATCTTGGATAATCGACCTCTCGTATCATGTTGGCTTTGAGTAGGCGCTCTACCTCTTCCTTGATGATCTGGTTTCTGGTTTCTGGTTTCTGCAAACTTCCTACGTTTCTGGTGTACTGGTTTAAAGCTAGGATCTACGTTAAGTTTGTGAGTGATGACATCTTTGCTGATGCCTGTCATGTCATCATGTTTCCAATCAAAACTCTTTATTCTGCTTCTTAATAAATCCACAAGCTTTTCTTCTATATCTGATGGGATGTCAGTGCCAATAAGTACTTTGATGTCCGGGTTGGAAGGGTCTAGCAATACTTCTTTCACATCATCCTCCCTATCTTCCAGGACTTTACGTACTTTCCTCGGTAATTGCTATGCTTGTTTTGGAGATGTCGACGCCTTCATTGAAGTTTTGTAACATTCCTTGGCCACCTGTTGATCACTGTAAATCTTAGCGACACCCCAAGGTGTTGGAAACTTCACACACTGATGGTAAGTGGAGGGTACAGCCTTCATTCCATGAATCCACGGTCTTCCAAGAATGACATTGTAAGATGTTGCGCAATCAATTACGTAGAACCGTTCCATGGTATTGAGGCCCTTCGAGTATATAGGAAGCTTTATCTCCCCCACCGTTTCTTTGACTTCCCCACTGAAGCCTACCGATGCGAGGACTTCTTAATGATCTACGATTACGGGATGTTCATTTCCTTAAGAGTGCCCAACATAATAAGATTTACAGAGCTACCCCCATCAACCAGTATGCGCCGGATTGTACAATTGGCGATCTGCAAGGAAATAACTAGACCGTCGTGATGGGGTTCCAGCAAGTTATCTCGATCACTTTCATCAAAGGTGATTGGATCCTGGCAGGGTGTCAACATCCTGGGCTGTCTTTCTGGCTTCTCCTCTTTTGACTCCTTAGCATGTCGTTTTCTTTGCGAGAATAGGATGTGCCACATATTTGAACCTCCGCTGATAAAATTGATCACCTTCGTTGATGTTTGGGGAAACTGGTCTTTCGGCTTCATGAGGAGCTTCCGCATTTTCAGCCTTCTTCTTCCTAGATCCCAAAGAACTCCTTAAGATGTCCTTTCGAGAGCAAGTAATCTGATCTCCTTCCTTAGTGCGATGCAATCTTGATAACATGTCCAAAGTCTTCATGGTAAGCGCACCATTTTGATTTGTCACGCCATCCTGTGGCTTTGTCCGTCTTCTTTGGCCATCGGCTTTGTCCCCAAGGTTGCCCATTGCACGAGTATACCCGAAATGTCAACGAGAAAAACAATAATCAAAATGTTAGGCACATTATCGTTATCTTCATCCTCACCGTCTATTGAATTAATTTTGCTAGTGTCAATTCTCGGATAAGGATTGGAACGGTGGTTCTGCGATGGGACGATTCGGTCTTTACTGTCGGGGTTGTCATATGTCGACATCTTGGATGAGGACTTTGATCTTCGCAGCTCGTCTTCCTCCGAGTCTTATGAATCTCACCGCCCTGCTCCCGACTTCTTTCAACCGCTTACAAGGAGTCATCACCAAATCTTGATATCTTGTGAATCTTTCTTGACCCCATTTTGAATGCTTACGTGGCTGTCGACATGTCAAGATTGGGAATTTGTAGCACTTCCTTATTGAACCGGTGGACATAATCCTTTAGAGTTTCATTAGGCTTTGGGTCACATTGTAGAGATCACTTGTCAACCTTTCAAATTGTCGATTGCATGAGAATTGGTTATAGAACATGTTGATAAGTGGGCGTAAGAACCAATTGAACCTAGAGGTTGCCTAATCAACCATTTGAGGGCTGGTCCAGACAAGGTTGATCCAAATCCCTGCATAAGCGAGGCCTCCCGGAATTGAAGAGGAATATGAATTATGTCCATCTTTTCTTGATAGTGTGCAACATGCTCCTCTGGGTCCGTGGTGCCGTCGTACAACTTCATAGATGGTACACTGAAATGCTTTGGGATGTCAACATTTGCAATTCTTTGGGACAAACCGGGATTGATTGTAGCGGTTTGAGTCACGGGTTGGATTGGAGGAGTTACGCTGGCACGTTCATTATCGGCTCTCGAGATCTGCATCTGTTTGGCTAGTGGGTTTCTGCAAAAGGGTCGGCCATAGGAATACGATTGAAATTATTATTATTAAAAAGATTATTTAGCAAACCGAGTTGTCCGTAGTAGTCGTGACGGTAGTGTTGTCAATGAATGGAATGAACGGGGTGAATCCTGCGGAAGATGGCGTCAATGGGGTGTCCCCGGGCAAGGATGTCGACATCATTACGGATGTGAGCGGATGAGTTTGAGGAGGACTGCCCATTGGGATGAATTCACTCTGAAATGTAGATCCTCCGGTGTTGTCAAAGTTGAGAACTCTTGCACGCAGTGGTGATATGTTGTCAAGCCGAGACGCGATGAGGTTGATCTTTACGCATCTTAATCATGGAATTGGTCGGCACCTTCGAGTTCTTTGTCTTCTTTGGTCCAACCTTTGATTCAACACAGGTCGGGATACTCGGATGTCAGCATCTACATTGGAAGAGGTTGTTCCCTTTTCTGGAGTCTTCGTAAGTTGAGTTGGGCGAGGTCCGGTGCGAGGAGGTGGTGGTAACAAAGTGGTTCTTCCTCGATGTGGGAACAACGGCGGGACTCTTGCCGGCGGCGGACACATTGGGGGGTGCAGACATAACTAATTTGCTTAGGAAATGATCCAAATAATCGATAAACCACGATGCCCCTCGGTGGGCGCCAAATTGTTTTGGTAGAAAAAACAATAGAGTTGAATCTTAACTTTGTTTAGTGTGTGGATTGAACAATAAGGAGGGGACTATGGAATTCGACTATATGGAACAAAAGCAAGAAAAAGAAATAATGACACCACGATTTGTTAACGAGGAAAACCTTGGAGGTGATAACCTCTTTGGAAAAAACCCCGGGAGTTAGGTCTCCAACCTTAAAAGTTTCACTATGATGATTATGAGTACAACTTTGGAAGAGAATGGAGAGGATTACAATCAGTTCGTGCGTAGAGTGTGTGTGCGTCTGAGCCTTAGTGTGTTCCATCTCCATTTCCCCTTAAATATAAATAAGTATGAAGGAGTCAAATACGGTTCCTACAATCTCGAGATATAAGCTTATCCTTTCAACCTCCGTGAGACCAAGTCGCCCTAGCCATTGAAGGTATGTTGAACGTGCTGGAGAATATCCCGCATTTCTTCTCTCTTAATTACTGGAAAATAAGAATAAATATATTAGGAAATATTAAATAAGTAAATATTAAAACAATACTTATAGTGGAATGACATCTTGATATGCAGGATCAACTGAAGATGTCACCATGCTGAAGAATACCCACAACAGATACATCAAGAATGTTTAAGAGACTTTTGACATGTATACAACAAAGCCTTTAGATTCTCCGATTGCAGCGAATGCAAGTTTGTCGGTTGCTTTTACACCTAAGTCGGATGAAGAGAAAGAGTATATGGCTCGAGTACCTTATGCTAGTGCAGTTTTGATGTATGTTATGGTTTGCACTAGGGTGGATCTTGCTCATGACGTTAGTGTTGTTAGTAGGTTCATGGAGAATCCTGATAAGGAATATTGGCAAGCAGTGAAGAGGATCTTCACGTACCTTAGGGGTACATCTGATGTTGGGCTCATTTATGGAGGTGGTACATAATGTGCAGTTGAGGGTTATTGTGATTCGGACTACTCTGGGATGTTGACACGAGGAGATCTATGACATGGTATGTGTTCACTCTTGATGGGTTAGTTGTCAGTTGGAATGCTACTTTACAATATACAGTGGCATTGTCTACTATGGAGGCAGAGTACATGACATTGACAGAAGATGCTAAAGAGGGGATATGGCTAAAGGGTTTGATCAGCGACCTTGGGTTACATCAGGATCAGGCTACAATATTTTGTGACAGTTTTAGAGCAATCTGTTTGGCCAAGGATCAAGTTCATCACGAGAGTACCAAGCACATAGATGTGAGGTATCATTTTCTGAGAAGTGAGAAGCGGATCAAGGTGAAGAAAGTGGGTAATGCGGAAAATCCTGCTGATATATTTACGAAGTCCTTTTCAACTAGCAAGTTCCAACATTGCTTGGACTTGCTGAATATTCACAGCTATTAGATAGCATCTGAGGAAGAGGGGGAGTTCTGGTTATGATATGAAGGTTAGATGTCTAGGTAGAGATTTGTTGGGATTGGTGTTATCTAAGTTGGGGACGCCTAAATTAAGGGATTAAACAAGCAAAACTCGAAATTCTTGTGGCACACAAGGGAGATACCGCGCCAAGTTTCTGTCGAAAAGAAGCGATCGCGCGGGGGCCGATTTGGGAGACGGGGCGATCGCCCCTACCCAGGGGTGATCGCGCCCTCAGTCTGAAAAAGTCCTTTCAGCGACAGATTTTGGCCCAAACAAGAATTCGTACACTATATTAGAGATTGTAATCTGTTGATTTCCAGAAAATAATAATATTTTCTCCATGTAATCGTGAACGTAGCCAAGTTACATATATCTGTGTTTTGTGTGATTGTTGCTTGTTTTCTATCTTATATATAAACTCTGTTCTAACGGTCACAAAGAAAGTCACAAAGAAACATATGGGTCAAATTCCTTTCTTTCTCTTACTTTTCTCTACTTATATTGTTAAGACCAAGTTTCGAAAAATCGCTAGGCGGCTCCTAGGCGGCGAGGCCGGGCCTAGCGCCTAGAGCGCCTAGGCGGGGCCGCGAATTTACACACATTTTTATATATATTTCATAGTTTCTGTCCATACATAATACATAGTGACAAATTCAAATATATATTCCATAGGCGGGGCCGAGAATTTTGACACAAGGTTATAGAGCATATGAAAATTATAAATGTATTCCATCATCCACAACATAAACTAAGGTTAAGTCAAATTCAACCATGTGTTATTTGTCTTCATTTTCAATCCTTATAAAACGACGTCATTTAAGGGTAAAAAAAATTAAAAAAAAAATTAAAAAATTAAATTTTTTTTAAAAAAAATTAAAAAAATTAAAAAAAAATTAAAAAAAAATAAAAAAATTAAAAAAATATTACTTAGACCGCCTAGGCCCGCCTAAATCCGCCTAGGCCCGCCTAAATCCGCCCAGACCGCCTGGTCCGCCTAGACCGCCTAAAACGCCTAGGACCGCCTAGGACCGCCTAGATCGCCTAACGCCTAATTGACCGCCTAGAGAAAAGTCGCGGCGCCTGGGCCCCGCCTAGCGCCTAGGCCCCGCCTAGGCGGCCGCCTAGCCCGATTTTTAGAACACTGGTTAAGACACTTGTCAACTTAAAATTAATACTCTTTTTAAAGACAATCTCAATTATTTAAGTGATTTAAATTTATCTTATCTTATCAAACAAGCTTAACTTTTTAATCTATTAAAATATAAGAGTTTAATTGAGTTATCAAATACTCCCTCCGTCCCACTACAAATCACACACTTTTTTCATCGGGTGTCCCGCTACAAATCACACACTTCCTAAAATGGCAAAGAATCTTTACTATTTCACCCACTAATTCTCTCTCCTACTTTACTTTTATACTCACAACATCAATCAAATCACTATTTCCTACCCCACTTTTTCTCTCCAACCTCACTTTACATACTTACAATATTTTTTTCATTATTTTTTTCTTGATTTACGCATAAACATAAACAGTAACTGTTATTTATAGCGGGACGGAGGGAGTATGTCTTAACTTAACATAAGGCTTTCTACAATGGTGGGTTGAAATGGGGGATGAAACCCATTTCAATCGGTTGAAATGCTACAATGGCAATATGAAATGGGCCAAGATGAAATGGCTGGATGAATTATTTCATCCAGCTGAAACTTGTTTTTTTTTTTTCTTTTTATATGACACGTGTCGGCTTTAAACTCAATTATCTCATAATAAATGATTTTAAAATAAAAAGAAAAATTCACCAAAATTTATCATTTTTTTTCTTACAAATTGATATAAGTTTCATTTGATTTGGACACAAAAAAAAAATACTTAGTTTTCAATTTGAGCTGAATTATTACCTAGTAAATTAATTATTTTTAAATTTTTTTCACCAAAATTCATCATTTTTTTTCCCTACAAATTGATATAAGTTTCATTTGATTTGGACACAAAAAAAAAAACACTTAATTTTCAATTTGGGCTGAATTATTACCTAGTAAATTAATTTTTTTTTAATTTTTTTTTCACCAAAATTCAGCATATTTTTTTCATACAAATTGATATAAGTTTCATTTGATTTGGACACAAAAAAAAAACACTTAGTTTTCAATTTGGGCTGAATTATTACCTAGTAAATTAATTTTTTTTTAATTTTTTTTTCACCAAAATTCATCATTTTTTTCCCTACAAATTGATATAAGTTTCATTTGATTTGGACACAAAAAAAAAAACAATTAGTTTTCAATTTGGCTGAATTATTACCTAGTAAATTAATTTTTTTTTTATTTTTTTTCACCAAAATTCATCATTTTTTTTTCTAGAAATTGATATAAGTTTCATTTGATTTGGACAAAAAAAAAATATTCACTTTTCAAAAACAGAGAATATAAATAAAATAAAAGTGGTGGGGTATAGAATGATGAGTTGGAAGAAGTTGAAATTTAATTTAAGTTAGTTATTGTAGGGGGTTAAATGAAATGGGTAGATAAAATATTAGGTGAATGAGAAAAAATATAAAAAGTGTTGAATGAAATGGGGAAAGAGAATGAAATCATTGTGGGTAGTCTAAGAAATGAAACATTTATTCGGGGACATGAGGCAGTATAAAGTGGATAGATTGTGAATTATTAACGAAAATAGAGGAAAGGTTTAACGAGCTTTTTATAAAATTTCAATGTGCACCTTTTAACATTGCTCTTTAACATCCTACCCTTTAACCAGTAACCACACAAACTATAAGTATATCATCTCTTCTCCAAATCCCATTTTAACTCCATCCCATTTATAACTTTGGTAACTAAACCCCATCTTATTAACATGTAACTAAAATCCAATTAATTCAATAATTATTTTTAATCAAAAACAAATTTAACATTTACTTTAGGACGGTGACTATATGGTTTGGTTTCAAATATTTCCAAACCGGTCAATGCCTCTCCATCCATAATTCTGTCATTTGTAAACAGTATGAGACTTTAATGATCTCTGATTTAAATAAAAGGGTACAAAGTGTAAATAAAACAATCCAGGGAACTTAATTGTTAATTGATTGATTTTGGAGATCTCAAAGTCAACTTAGCACTCTCAACTATCATCGCCTCCGTCTTCTACCACTCGACTTGGCTTCCCCAATCCGTCAGGCTCGCCATTCTCTCCACCGGCGCTTCTGTTCCTCCACCGGCGTCCGTTCAAACCCCAAACCGTTTATATTATGTAAGTTTTCTTGGTTTCTAAATTTTGATTTGGGGTTTACTTTTTGTATAGTTAGTTTACTCTTAGTTCTTACTTATTAGGATTAGAGATTGATTAATTGGATAAACTTTAAATGTTAATATGATTTTTGGTTAGCAGTGATAATATAATATGATTATAGTGTTATTGATTTGCATAAAATGATGTAGTTGATTTTGGATAATATAATATGATTTTTGGTTAGCAGTGATAATATAATATGATTATAGTGTTATTAGGATTAGAGATTGATAGACTTGGGATTTTATATTTATTGATCAAATTTGGTACTATTAATCCGATTATCGGATTTCTTGAGTAGGGTGTTAATCTGATTTATTCTTGTTATACATTCCGGATTCTATTATTCTTTGAACTATTGTACAACTTCAAACCGATGTGATGTACTCCCTCAGACTCTAAATGAATGTCCGAAATTCTTGCAAATATTTTTAGCAACACAAGTATTGAAAACCCTTAATGTTCTCACTGTTTTTTCATCACAAGTCTAAGTGTGAATTAAAAACTTGTTTTATTATGAAGGAGGATTTAGTCACTCCTCAAAGAGTGGACATTCATTTTGGGACATTTTTTTTGGAAATTTGGACATTTTTTATTTAGGGACGGCGGGAGTAAGTGCAAAACTTAAATAGTAGCGAATGTACTCATTTAATACTTAAGTATGAACTTGTAGTCATTACATTGTCTTTAGATGAACTGGTGTATATTGCTAATATGCATAGTCCCAAAGACTTATGATAGGTTCAAATTTTTGTGTACTTGTATGAATCTAACTAGTTACATTGAAGTAGAAAATGTACACTCATTAGTACTGGAGAGTGTAATATCTTTTGTAAACAACACACTACTGCGTAAGCTTACATAAGAGTAGAGCAAAACTGATATGAAGTCGTGAATTCCTATGTTGACGTTGCTTAAATTGTAGGTACATTCAGTTAGTTGCGTGACGTGCAGACATTGGTAAGACCAATCAGCATATAAAAAAATTGTTCTATGTTTTGTCGCTTCAGGGCAACTATCTGGAATACAAGCTGAAATATCTTCTTTTTAAGATATGAATTTTGAAGAAATAATCAATCTTCTGTGATTCCAATAATGACTGAAATTGAGAGAATAATTGGTGTATGTATATCAGTCCTGATATCACTATCCTATTGCTATTTCATATCCTCGAGAATTCCAAAAGGGAAATACAGATTAATCTCTCTCCTACCCGTATTGTACCTCTTCACCATTCTCCCTCTCTACCTCTTTATCACCTTGAACCGATTCATCACAACTTTCTTTATCGCCTGGCTGGGCACCTTCAAGCTCCTCCTCTTTTGTTTTGATAAGGGTCCGCTCTCATGGGGCCCACCAAACTCCCTTATCCTCTTCATAACCGTAGCCGCTCTTCCCAGCAAGATCAAGCTGAATAAAGATCACCCAGATTCCAAATTTTCAATCCCTACAAAAACCAGAAAGATCCCTCTAAATCTTGCTTCTGAGGCCATACTTTTAGCATTAATATCCACCATATTGCATGATGGCAGAAAAGGTAATTACACAATACACCCGAAGGTTGTATTGGTGCTCTACTGTTTTGTGTTATATCTTATTGTGGATGTTTTGGTGGCTTCTTCAAGCAAGATTGTTAAAGCGATAGTGGGGTTAGAACTCGAGCCACCATCCGATGAGCCTTACCTTTCAACCTCGCTTCAAGATTTCTGGGGTAGGAGATGGAACCTCATGATAACAAATATACTGCGTCACAGCGTATACCTTCCCGTAAGATCTGCTTCCATTGACTTATTTGGGAAGGACAAGGCCTCACTGGTAGCTGTGTTTGCCTCTTTTGTCGTGTCGGCTATAATGCACGAGTTCTTCCTGTTCTACCTAACAAGTGTGGAGCCCACGTGGGAGATGAGCTCGTTCTTTTTGCTCCATGGGGTTTGTGTTGTTGTGGAGATGGTGGTGAAGAGGAAGTTGGGGGACCGGTGGAGGCTGCGGCCGTATGTTTCGGGGCCGTTGACGGTTGGGTTTGTGATGGTCACTTGTTTTTGGTTGTTCTTCCCACCTATTACTAAAGCTGGGTTGGATGTGAAGGTGATTGGGGAGTTTATGTTATTTTTGGAGCATATAAAGAAGACGCTGCATGTTGTTATTATGAATGTTACTGCCCGAAGATGGAACTGAGCCATACAATGTAAAAGTAATAGACACAGATTTTGGTTGTTTGATTCATCAGTATTCCGTCTGCTAATTTGTATACATTCATTATATTTTAAAAATTATATACTCCCTCCGTCCCACCAAGAGTGTTACCCTTTTAGGGATGACACGCAAATTAAGAAAAAGTGTGGGAAGATAAAATGTTGCGAGTGTAATTTGAAAATAGGAGAAAGAATTAGTGGACCAAATAGGAATAATTACCAAGGAAGGTATCGTATTTAAGGTCCATTTTCAAATAAGGTAACGTACTAACTAGTTACTAACTTAGGTATCGTACTTTCAAAAGTAATTTCAAATAAGGTATTCCACCAAATTTTTAACTAACGTCGTTAAAAAATCTAACGGACTTGTCAACCTCGTTACTACCCCCCACCCCCCGCCACACACACCCCCCGCCCGCCCCCCACCCCGCCCTACCACCCCCACGCCCCATCCCGCCCCCCCAACCCGCCTTACCCCATCCCACCACCCACCCCGCCCCCTACCCCCCCCCACCCACCCCCCGCCCCGCCCCCCCACGCCCCACCCCACCCCCACGCCACCCCACCCCACCCCCACGCCACCCCACCCCTCGCCCCACCACCCACCCCCGCCCTACCCCCTACCCCACCCCCACCCACCCCGCCCTACCCCCACCCCCACCCCCACCCACCCCGCCCTACCCCCCACCCCCTACCCCGCCCCGCCCCCTACCCCGCCCCGCCCCACCCACCGCCACACACACCCCCCGCCCCCACCCACCCCCTCCCCCGCACCCCCACCCCCCACGCCCATCCCGCCCACCCCCAACCCACCCTACCCCGCCCCCACCCCCACCCCGCCCCCACCCCCCACCCCACCCCCCGCCCCACCACCCACCCGCCCCACCCAACCACCCACCCCGCCCTACCCCCCACACCCCCCACCCCCACCCCACCCCGCCCTTACCCCTCCCCCACCCCCGCCCCACCCACCCCCACCCCCACCCCACCCCCTACCCCCACCCACCCAACCCACCCCACCCCAACCTACCCCCCATCCCCACCCCCTACCAACCCCCCCCCCTCACCCCACCCCTAAATGAGGTTGACAAGTCCGTTAAATTTTTTAACGACGTTAGTTAAAAACTTGGTCCAATACCTTATTTGAAATTAATTTTGAAAGTACGATACCTAAATAAGTAACTAGTTTGTACGTTACCTTATTTGAAGAAAAAGTGAAAGTACGGTACCTTAGTAGGTTGATTGCCCACCAAATAGGAAATTTAAAAAGTGTTGTGAGTATAGAGGAGAGATAATTAGTGGAGGGAATAGTGGATGGGATAATAGAATATTAATAAAACATTTCCTTTTTAGGAAAGATGACGCTTTAAACGGGACGTCATTTTGGGTAAAGAGTGACACTTGGACGGGAACGGAGGGAGTATATAATATATACTTATATATATATATATATATATATATATATATATATTAATATATATGTATATATTAATACGAATCGAATCGAATAATTCGAATATCAATTTCGAATCGAATACGAATCAATTTTTATATTTGAATATGAATCGAATACGAATATTCGAATATTTTCACGAATCGAATCGAATACGATGATATTCGATTCGATTCGTTTACACCCCTTAATTGGGGAAATGTTATGAGTCAGAACGGGAGAAAACATACTAGTATTTCCTTTGTTTTTAACAATTACCAAACTGGTGTTTAAATTATTAAATACGGTTGATGTTGCCAGAAATGATCGGATCAGTCCAAATTCGGCGGTAGGTTATATCCCAGTAATTAAATAGCCTGAAACAGAGAAACAAACACGTAAACTAAGTCGGGGCTTCTTCGGCGAAGGCCCTCCGGCATGAGAGTAAGTATTTGCTTTGTGAGAGAGAGAAATCAATTGATAAGAGTTTAGAGTCAAAAGATAACGTATCAAATAATGTGAATTATAGCTTGTATTTATAGGCATGGCAATATATAATTCATGTTGAATTGTATTGCTTAAGAGATAAGGTATAAATCCTAAGAGGATTATATTTGTTGAGTCCTTGTTTGATCTGAATTTGGTATGTGAGGTGGTTAAAATCCTAGGAGGATTATAACTGCTCAATGTCCCAATTTGAATAAGACTGGATAACTGTCATTCTGCAAGTACGCCGGGGAGGTCTCTCCTCGTCATATGTGGTCATGTCGACCTACGTTGAGTCGGGGAAGAGATATGAAGGAACTGGGAATCCCAAATCCTAGTGATTTGATAGCCGAGGAGGCCTCCTCGACATGATCCACAAGGAGATCGAAGTGTACGTCGATGACATGATCGTCCACTCAAAGGGATCAGACGGACAACACCTCACAGACCTGAGAAAGTTCTTCAATCGCCTCCGAAAACACTCGATGAGGTTAAACCCTGCCAAATGCACATTTGGGGTCAGCCGAGGCAAAGTCTTGGGATACATGGTCACCGAGCGAGGCATCGAGGTTGATCCTCAAAAGATCAAGGCCATCATCGAAATGAGACCACCACAAACTCAAACAAAGGTGAAAAGCTTCATGGGCCGCCTGCAGTATATCAGCCGCTTCGTCAATCAATTGACCTCCATATGCGAGCCAATCTTCAAACTAATGAAGAAGAACGCCGACGTTGAATGGAACTCAGAATGCCAAGATGCCTTTGAAGAAATAAAGGCGTACCTTGTGAGTCCCCCGATTCTCTGTCCTCCTCACGAGGAGAAGCTTTATTCTTTGTACCTAGCGTGACCGACACTGCAGTTGGAGCCATGCTCTGTCAAGAAAAGAAAGAGTCACGAGTTGAGAACGCCATCTACTTCGTCAGTCGAAAGTTTCAAGGCAGTGAACTCAACTACTCAGCTCTCGAAAAAACCTGCGCAGCTCTAGTATGGGTCGTCGAAAAATTACGGCACTACATGCGATCGCACAGCGATTCGCTTGGTTTCCAAAATGGACCCAATCAAATACCTCTTCGACAAGCCATCTCTGTCAATGAGGCTCGCCAAATGGTCTTTCTTCTTAGGGGAATTTGAAATCAAGTACGTAAACCAAAAATCAATCAAGGGACGGGCATTGGCCGAACAGCTGGCCGACTTCCCCACCGACGAGGCCCGAGGCCCCGAACCACAATTTCCAGACGAAGGAATCTTCGCACTCGAAGGCGAAAATCGATGGCAACTGTTCTTCGATGGAGCAGCCAACAAAAAAGGAAACGGCATCGGTATGCTCTTGGTCGATCCCAAGGACGAGCACACCCCGATCGCCATAAAGCTCAATTTCGAGGTAACCAACAATGCCGCTGAGTACGAAGCCTGCGCCGCCGGACTACAGGCCGCACTCGAAAGGAATGTCCAGAAACTCGAGGTCTATGGGGACTCGGCCACGATCATCAACCAAGTTTCCAACAAATGGAAAACCATAGACCCAGGCTTGCAAAAATACCACGCCTGCATGGAGGACCTCATCACACAATTCGAAGAGGTCACCTTCCACTACTTGCCGAGAGACCTCATCACACAATTCCAAGGTTGGGAAATTTCTCGGGAGTAAGGTCCCATTTTCCTCGTTGTTATCCACTGACTTGGCCGTAGGGAGCGACGGGCCCACAGTGGCTGCGGTGGGAAGGATGTTGGACCTTGCGGCTTTGACAGCGGGGAGAGTAGTTCACGGGTATTCTTGATCACTCTCGGTTATTTGGAGGGTGATGGGCAAGGTTTAGACACGGGAAGGCCTTTGGGATAAAGGGGAAAGCTCGCGTGGCATGCGGTTTTGTTTTTTTTTTTTTTTTTTTTTTTAATTTACTTAAAACGTGTTTTCTCGAGTCCTAGGTAGGTTGGAAAAGATTGCTCTTCTTTTTCGCAACTATGCTAGATCTGGGTCGATGGAGACCATACGTGCGGCTATAAGCCCCTCGTTTTGCACACAGTATTTCGACATCCCGGGGTGGGCGGCCCCCAGGGCGAGGTCACATAGGGCGGCCAGCGGTTTCCACCGGCCTAAAAGAAAAACCGAACCTAAGGACCGAGCTGTCATGTTCGTTTTAATGCGTTAGCCATGTGAATAGTGAGCCGAGCCGGCACTGAGTCAAGATCGGGTCAAGAGTTCGGCATGACCTCTCTTTACATTGCTTGCGCAAGGGATCTGTGACGTTAGGCGTTGGCTGGGTCATATCGTCATGGCTGACTTATTAAAGGCTTGATGACATGGTGTCATGTGGGCATGGATGTATATCCGGGACGAAACATTGTCTGGGTGTAGCTTCGGAAAATCAAGATCAGGTCAAGATTTTAGCATGACCTTTCATCGCTTTGCTTGCGCGAGGATCTTGAGTTAGAGCTTCGACTCGAGAAAATGGTCGGCATGGGATATGTATCCAGGCTTGTATGACACGGACTGGGTAAAAACCAACCGGGTCTAGACAGAGTGTGACTCAAGACTCAAACGTGCAGGGTTGACGCTTGGCTAGGATGGGATGTTTGGGATGATCCCGTGCGCGTCCGAGAGGCGTAGGAAGGCCAAACGAACTGCAACTAAGACCACCCCGGGTTAAGGGTTGTAGTGTGCAATGTATCCGAGGCAGCAGTGCGCGTAGCTTGCGGTGTAACCGAGGCAGCAGTGCGCGTAGTGTGCGGTCTCTAAAATTCTTTTTTTGAGTAAAACAGAAGTTTTTGCAGAATTTTAAATGTATGCACAGAAGTATATTGATGCATTTTTTTGTATTTTTATTTTTTTTGTAAATAAAAAAAAGCAAAGCACGTGCACACACACACAACAGTTAAAGAAAGGGCTAAAATGAAAGTTTGACCCTCATCATCGTTTTAAAAATCTTTTGTTTTGTTTAAAAGTTTTTAAAACAAAATTTCCCAGGAGTCGCCAGTGAAATTACCGGGATCAGGCTCGCGCGCGGGGTCCCGTGCATCTCGCGTTTTTGCCGCGCTTGGAAATGGCCCGGATCCGATAGGCAGCGCGCTCGCGCCCCGGCATCTGGCTTATTCCGTTTTGCGGTGTTGGAGGTGTCTCGCTGTGTTTTTGCTTGTAGAGTCGCCACGCCGTTTTTATTAAGCCCAAAACATTGAAAAAGGGCATCAGTTTAAAAATAAACTGTTTTTTGTTATGTGATGAGATTTTTGAGTTCGGAGGTCAGATGACTCCTCGGGAAGAGAATATTAGAATCATAGAGCTCACCCGAGTCGCCTCGTAAAACGAGTCTTTCGGATACCCCTAATATTCTTTAACTATTGTGTGTGTGTGTGTATGTGCTTTTTTTAAAAATGCATGTTGTGTCGGATGTCTAGATTGTACACTGCTTTATTGAAATGTATTGAAATAGTATAGGAAGGAAGCCTTACCAATGTTGGTTCGTGTCTGTCTTCCGCAGGGAAATAGTGTTTGAGGATGGAATAGTGTTCCGGTACGGACCGGGATTTCTTCGGAAGGGGGCCGGTTGTCTGCGAACAGAGTTTCGGTGTGCGTTGGGATCGCAGGGATCACTCGGGCAGAGGTTCGGCGTGCGT
Source organism: Adenophora triphylla var. japonica (assembly GCA_022495995.1). Classification (NCBI taxonomy): domain Eukaryota; kingdom Viridiplantae; phylum Streptophyta; class Magnoliopsida; order Asterales; family Campanulaceae; genus Adenophora; species Adenophora triphylla. The sequence goes on along the minus strand of JAFEMH010000144.1, from coordinate 493,541 downwards.
TGGAATTGTTGGTTGGATTCGGGCAGAGGTTCGGCGTGGGTTGGAATTGCCGGTTTGACTCGAAAAGAGCCGGGACGCCTCAGGAAAGACCAGGCAAGGCCTCGGAGTACCACGAGGGGCCTCAGAGTACCTCGAGAGTGCCTCGGGGCAGCGCGGGAGCGCTGCGGGAGCGCTCGGGGAGGCGGAGCACCGCGAGGGGCTCGAAAGGCCTCGGAAGGATCAGAAAGGGGCGGGAGTGCCACGAAGGGTCTTAGGGAGAACTGAAGAGAATGGGGGAGAGGAGAGAAGAGGAAAATGTGTGAAAATGAGGGAGGGGGAGCCCTCTATTTATAGTGTAGAAAAACTGCAATAAGGTCCGTACGGACCTTATAGGTAATCCAAAATTTTAGTTTTCCTCGATTTGAGGGAATCTGTGATGATGAAGAAGATTTTGGAATGATGATGTCTAGGTGCAATAAGGTCCGTACGGACCATCTCAGCATGCAAAGAGGTCCGTACGGACCAACCATGCATTCCAGTAATGATGTTCTCCGGGATTTGAGGGAATATTGTGGACTTTAAGGGGATTCAGTCATCATTGCAGCAAAGAGTTCCGTACGAACCATCTCAGCATGCAAATAGTCATCATTTGGACTTTAAGGCGGCAAGGTATACTAGGGAGCCCCAGTATACCTTGCCGCCTGACAGCACTGTAAGTATACTTTTAGGATCTTTTTCCTCTTTCAGATTTCTTTGCTTTTTGCAATTCTGAGATTTTTCTGAGATTTTTCTGAGATTTTTCTCCTTTTTTTCTCAGGTTCCAGCTCGCACTTATGACAGACTGGTTAGGCAGAACAGGGGATGGAAAGACATGTGCTAGTCCCTTCTGAGGAAGCTGGCCTGCACTTCAAAGGCAGCGGCGGACGCACAGGAGCCCGGGCGCAAGAGAAGGCACGTCGGGGGCACAGCATCCTCCTCATCGGCTTCGGAGTACTCTTCTAGCGCCAGGCCTCGGGGGACGAGGACCCAATGCTGACATCTTGGAGCAGCTGGCTGAGTACGGGCACGATAATGTCCATCTGTCTGATGTGAGCGATGCAGAGGATTTGATGAGGGAGGCTAGCGTCTACGAGCTGAGCAGCGATGAAGAAGAAGAAGAATCTGAGGCCTAGGAGGTCTCTAGAGTGGATTGGGAACAAAAACAAACAATGAACACGTTTTTATGCAAATTTTGTTTATTTTTTTTGCTTTATTTGGGCGCCGATGGGGCGAAAACAATGTATTACTGTTTTATTTGCTTTTCTATTTATGCTTTTATTAATTTGCATATTACTTGAGCCTCGGGGCAGTTTTTTGCTTGGAATTGGGGATGAAACGGGGCCAAAATGATTTATAATGATATATAAATGCTTGGGTGACCTTTGAACATGTTTTTGTACAGGTCTTGGTTGAGAAAGTGGGGTGAAAAACTCCCTTGGGCAGCAACTTTGGTTGCTGCAGATTTTCTGCGAGATGGCAAATGTGGCCGTGCGGCATGGACTGAGGGCAAATGAGGCCGTGCGGCTCACGGTTCTGTGCAGGTGGTTATTTTACGAATAAAAGCAAGGCTTGGCCATTTCATTTCATTTTCACTCTAGACTTGTCCCAATTGTTCCCAGAGCACATATTGGACTTAAAGACACCATCTTTGGTCATTTTGCAATGGAGAAGCCCGTCAGATTGCAAAGGGAGAAGCGAGACCGTTTTCTGTCCGATCTTCAATATTGGGTGAAACACAACTTCCAATTTCACAAGGGGCTGCTTGATTCTTCTTTCAAGATCAAGTCTTTATGACATTTGAGGGATCTCCCGCCCGATTGGGACCTTTTGAGAGCAGCAGCAAGGTTTTGGGACGTTCGGAGACACGTTTACTGCTTTTCTTACAACGAGATTGTCCCAACGCATGAAGACTTCCGAGCCTTGATTGGGGGTCCCGAAATTGAGGCTATATTGATTCCTCTGATCGAAGAGATGCCGATGGCGACAAAGCTTGCATCTTTTCTGCAGATTCCTTTGGAAGAGGCTGAGGGGATGATGATAGCCCCGGACAGGATTGACCTTTCTGATATCCGGGCGGAGTTTGGGTCTCGGCTATGGCTGCGACCACGGTAGCTATGGATGCCTTTATTCTCTGCATATTTTACGCTCTGTTCACCGGCGAGTCCGTGGGGATCTGTCATGGTGGTCTCTTGGACATGGTCGAGAAGCTTGTAGAGGCTGGGAAGGACATCGTCCCACTTGGTTTTGGGAGAGACATTGCATGGCATTGACGGGATGGCTAGGGAGACCATTTCATGAGGTGCAGGAGTCAGTGTGCGACTTTATGGGCTGCGGGGAGAGGCTCGGGGCTTTGCCGGGGGCTTTGTCGACTCGGTGCCCTTGGGTGATTTCTCGGAGAGGTGCACCGAGGCAACGGGACCGGGGTAGGCTGGGAGGCGATGATGGCTAGGCTATCCACTTCGGACATCCGTTGGTGGATACCTCCTTTGGAGGTTGCGGACCGGGAGGATATTTCGGGAGTCTATATAGTGAGGGTTCCGGGGTTCTGCTGGTCGTCCTTCTACATTCCTGCTTGGTATCCGGGCGGTTCGGGGCCTTACGGGAGCCGTTGAGTGATTGGGAGGACATCCAGGACCATGGAGGTGGTGCCATTGGATATGAGGGATCGGCCCGGCTTCTTATTCTTCTCGAGGGCTTGGACATACCTGCTTTCCCACCCGGGGCTATCTTCGGGAGCGGGGAAGAGCACCATCTTGACCACTTGTCTACTTGGGTGAGTACGAGAGGGAAATGGGAGCGACTCGGGTCATTACGGGGAGAGACGTCGGGCTTTATTGGGGCTGGCTGCGACTCGAGTAGGACTACGAGGGAGGCGAGGCTAAGGCGAGTCGCCATAACCGGTCGGGTGACACGATCGGAGATATGGAGGCTCGATACAAGAGATTGTCGAGGTCGCTCCTTTGGCCGAGGCTCGAGAGGGAGGAAGTGCGGACTCGTGCTCGTGTAGAAAAGGGCACTTATTGACACGGGTTTGGTGGAGGCTCCGGTGAGGATACCGGAGATCGGAATGAGGGATACCGACATTATAGAGAAGAAGAGAGAAAGAAAACTCGACGGGGTCGAGTAAAGGGAAGAAGACCAAAGAAGACTCGGCGAATGACGGCGACGGATCTTTTCTTAGGATTCCCTTATTGCCATTTTGCAAACACATTAGTTTATTTAGGCATTTTTTTGTATTTTAGATCTTTGTAGCGGGTTAGCGAGAGTCAAGAGTAGACCGTGCTTGAACTCATCAAGAAGTTTTTAACTTGTAATGAACAAGAAATATTATTTTAGAAATTAATCAAGACACATTTCATGGAAATTTCAAATGTCTTATTGCTTGGGACCCGTTTTATGAAAACTGAAATGCCCTTTATTTTTATTTATTGTTTAGACCGAACCATATATGGCTGCCTACGTTCCCCTTTTACAAGAAAGACTAAGGGGCTCGAGGTCTTCGTAGTTCATTACGGTGAACTCTTTTTTCTATTTTTTATGTGCGGCCATTTGTTTTTGCCTAGACCGCCCTTTTTGGGTTTCGGCCTAGTTTGGGCATTACTCTTTTTGCACTAAGATTTTTTTATGTGCAACCTGTTTTTGCCTAGACCGCCCTTTTTGGGTTTTCGGCCTAATTTGGGTATTACTCTTTTTGCACTAAGATTTTTTTCTTTTTTTTTTTATTTTTTTTTTATTATTTTTAGACATAGTATCTTCGAGCTTATCACCGTTATTTGGGTGGACAAAGGGATTGCCATCAGTGCTGCAAGCTTCATGGCTCCTCCCGATAGTATCTTACGCACCACATAAGGGCCGATCCAAACGGGTTCCCATTTTCCCGGGGTTGTCTGCGGTAGGGGGCTTTACTTTCGGCACTAAGTCACCCTCTTTGATGTCTACGGCCTTGACCTTTTTGTCAAATGCTGCGGCCATTCGCCTCGATAGGCTCGGGTGTGCTCCATGGCTTTGAGCCTTCTTTCATCGAGCAAGGCCAATTCATCATGCCGGCTACGTAGCCATTCTACTTCGTTGACACTTTGTTTTCGGGAGGACCCTTAATGACGGGATTTCCAACTCAGCTGGTAACAACTTTGCTTCCATCCGTAAGGTTAGGGCAAAAGGAGTTTCTCCTGTGGTACATTCGACGGACGTTACGTAGCCCCGTAGTGCAGTGCGGCTTTTCGGGCCAATCACGACCACGGGTGGCCATTTTCCGGATGATCCGTTCGGCGTCTTATTAGCGGCTTCCACGGCTCCATTAGTGAGTGCATACGGGGACGACTTGTGGCGAGTGATTACGAATTACGACGGCAACCTATCGCGAGTCCCCTTCAAAGTGCGACCCATTATCGAAATGATCTCATTGGGCACCCCATATCTACACATTATGTTTTCTTTGATAAAGCTGGGCAACCTTCTTGGAAGTGAGGACCTTGTAGGACTTGGCCTCTACCCGCTTGGTGAAGTAGTCGATGGCTACTAGCACAAATTCATGCCCGTTGCTTCTGTAGGGGCTATTTTCCCTATCACATCAATACCCCGGGTTGCGAACGGCCAAGAGTCGTCATGCGGTACATGTCGTGAGGCGGGAGATGATTGAGGTTGGCAAACCGGCGGCACTTGTCGCATGCTCGGACGTCTTGGACACGATCTGTTTCCATGGAAATCCGGTAGTAACCCATTCGAGGATCACTTGCATCGGGGCTCACGGCATTCATATGAGGACCGCGGGGACCATTGTGGACTTCGGTCATCAACTCTTTGGCCCTTTCTTGAGTGACGCATAAGAGGAGTGGTCCTTGATACCGCTTCTTGTACGAGGTTGCCTCCTAGAATGACATAATGGGAGGCCAACCTTTCAAGGCTTGCAAGCTCTTGGCTCGACACCTTCTTTTGGTCTACCTTCTTCGTCTTTGAAAGGCCCGACTCTCCATCTTTGAGGAGCTGGTAAATTTGATTGTACCAAGGTTCCTTGATAGGCTCGGGTCCCGAGGTCTACTTCACAACGAAAGGCGGGGCTTCTCTTCTACCTACTACTGAAGGGTTTTATGGCTTTTCCCTCGGGGATCTCTACCGGTGAGGCTAGAGTAGCTAGGGCATCTGCGAATCTGTTCTTTTCCCTTGGCAAGTAGTGGAAAGTCACTTCTACGAGCTGTCCGATCAACTCCTCCATATGGGCATGATACCGGCGAAGATTAGGGTCCACAGTCTTCCATTTGTTGGAGACACTGGTTGATGATCGAGTGAGTCTCCATAAACTTCAAGCTCCTTGACATTCCTTTCTAAGGCGGCTTCCAAACCGGCAATGCGAGGCTTCGTACTCGGCGACATTGTTCGTGGCGGGGAAGTTTAACTTGAGGGCTATGGGCGTGTGCTCATCTTTCGGATCGACCGGTAGCATCCCTACGCCATTTCCTCTTTTGTTAGCGGCTCAGTCAAAGAATAATTGCCATCGATTCTCGGGCTCAAGCTGCGAAGATCCCTTCATGCAGGAATTGGGGTTCGGGCCCTCTGTCTTCATTGCGGGAAGTTCGCCGGGTGGTCGACAACGCTTGACCCTTGATGGCCTTTTGGTCACATAGTTGATGTCGTACTCTGCTAAGAAGAAGGACCACTTTGCCGGACGCATCGAGAGGGAAGGCTTATCAAAGATGTACTTGATGGGGTCCATTTTTGAGACCAAATTCACGGGGTGGGCTTGCATATAATGCTTGAACTTGCCGACTACCCGGACCGATCTGCACTGAAGTCTTTTCACATCTTTGAGTAATTGAGCTCACTTCTCTGCGGCTTAGTGACAAAGTAAATGGCGTTTTCTGCAGAGAGTCTTTCTTCTCTGACAGCGTAGCCCCATTGCCGTATCGGTGACGGTAAGATAGAGCGAAGAGGTTTTGTCTATGTGGGGGCATAGCACCGGAGGATGTACCAAGTATGCCTTAATGCGGTCAGCATCCTGGCATTCTTCGGTCCATTACGTGTCTACATTCTTCTTCATGAGCTTGAAGATGGGCTCGCACATAGTGGTCAGGCGATTGACGAAACGGGCGATGTCTTGCGACTTGCCCATAAAGCTCTTGACTTACATGCAGGTTTGAGGTGGCCTCATATCCATAATGGCTTTGATCTTTCGGGGGTCGACTTCGATACCTCGCTCAGTGACCATATACCCGAAGCACTTTTCCCCTTGTCACTCCGAAGGTGCATTTGGCGGGGTTTAGTCTCATGGAATGTTGTCTCGGCCTCTCAAAGAACTTCCGCGGAGTCAACAAAGTCTTGCCCGTCCTCGCCTTTGGAGTGGATTATCATGTCGTCTACGTAGACCTCAATCTCCTTGTGGATCATGTCATGGAAAAGCGCGGTCGCTGCCCTTTGATAAGTAGCCCGGCGTTCTTGAGCCCAAATGGCATCAGCGTATAACAGTAAGTTCCCCACGGTGTGGTGAAGGCATCTTTTCTTGGTCTTCTTCGGCCATCTTGATGCGGTTGTAGCTGCAAAGCCATCAACGAAGGATTTGACTTCGTAGTTGGCGGTGGAGTCCACCCGGGATGTCTATGTTTGGCGAGGGTAATCATCTTTGGGGTGGCCTTGTTCGGATCTCGGAAAATCCACACGGCGGCGCACCTTCCCATTGGCCTTGGTGACGGTCACAATATTGGACAACCATGTCGGATATTCGATGACTACGATGAATCCTACCCGCGGTAGCTTCTCAATTTCTTCTTTGACATGTAGAGACCACTCGGCTTGATTTTCCTCAATTTACGCTGCGGCTTAGCATGCGGTGCTAGAGGGATCTGTGCTCCACTATTGAGCTGTCTAGCCCGGCGTATCCTGTATGACCATGCAAACACGTCGACGTATTCTACGAGCGGATCGATCGGTCTGTCCCGTTCAACCCCCTGGAAGAAGTTTCCAATACGTGTCTCTTTAGGTTCCTCGACGGTACCCAAGTTCACACTTGTCAAAACCTCCTCGGCGGCTTGGGCCCGGTTTTCCTCTTTTACGTAACTTTGCTTAAAGATTTCTTTAATGTATTGTTCATTTAGTGTGTTTGCATCTTGTTCAAATGATTCATTATTGCTTGTTGTTAAGTTTTGAGTTAATTTATCATTTGTTAAGTTGGCAATAAGAGGATACTCGAAAGATCTGTCATTTCATTCAAAATAAGGGGAAAGATGACATCGATTACATTTTGATAGTCCTCGGGCGTGAGGCCTTCGGATGACTCGGAAGGGGCTTGGAATTCAAAGATTCTGACTCGGTTGTATAGACGCTGCGACTCTGGACCTTACATTACTTATTGACTCGAGGGTGTTTGACAAGGGTTGGACCGGGATCTCACTCCTTCTTCTTTGTTGCCACAGGGAGTACTTGAGTCTTGTCGGCGTTCTCATTTGGTACATGTGCATCTGTGGATCATAATTGCCTTTGTTGACACCATTTCCATGGGGAATACCTGGCCCGATACGGCGGAATCTCCTTTACGAACTTAACTTTATCCATACGTACCTCAGGGCGGTAGGACCGGTTGTGCTTTCGGCATACGAGATACGGCTTTCTTCATCCCAAAAGTCTTCGGCTTGTTCACTCTTCTTTCCACCTTTTCCCCAAAGCAGTGGGAGCTGATCCTCGGGAGCGGTAAGAGCCATTACAAATACATTATGCTCATCATGGGTGATGAAGGGCTCTGAAGAAACTTTCATTAACATGGCTTGGTTCACTTCAAACTCGCAATCTTCATAAGTGAGCCTTTCTTACGTAATCTTGACCATGGTTCTTGGTTCGATATCATAGAAAAGAGGTCGAGCTCGACAACATTAACAAAATCGGTTCGACTATGGGCCCAGCTTTGTCCTTCCGTAGCGGCGGCATTAATCAAATCTTTCCACTTTCCTTGTAATTCAGCATAAGGAACATTGAATTTCAGAATGTCTATGATCTCTGGATTTCCAAAGTTGACTGCATTCGTCTCCCCGAACTCGATCATGTTGACCTGATTGTTAGCAGGAAGAGGGTTCTTGACCACATTGGGACCCCGAGGCGGCTCCAGCTTTCCTTCTTCAATCAAGCGAGAGATTAGGAACTTTAGATAGGTGCAATCATTGGTGTTGTGCCCATGATATTTGTGAAAACGACAATGCTTGGTTTCGTCCATTTTGACACTAGGGTTTTTGGGTTTCCAGTTTTCCAAAGGTCTGATGAGTCCTTCGGCTACCAAACCGTCAAAGACCTTCTCTAGTGGCATTCCAAAATCTTCTGCGGTATAGAAGCGAGATCTTGGCTTTGCAGCTAATTGGCTTGAATTTTGTCCAACTTTCTCATTCTGAATATAATTGACAGCGCCGACCGTTTCTTTTCCTTTTATAGTGACAGGTTGTGGCATTTGGGCTTGGTGCTTTGTAGCGGTGGGAATTGGGCTCCTGTGGCCGGGGCCATGTTGAAGGCATTTTCAAACTTGGTACCGGCATTTACCATTGCCAGAAGGTCGGGATAATAGTAATTGCCAATTTGGACCCTTAGTTGAGGCTTTAAGCAAGATTGGAAGATCTCCATCTGTTCCTCTTCATTCGGTGGAGTCATCATTTCACTAAGCTTCCAATTCCATCTCTGTAAAATTCACTCATTTGGCTCATGCAGGCGCTGTAGAGTGCCTTGTAGGTCATTCTGCTTGGTTTCCCAATTCAAGTTGGCCTTATACTTCTCCATAAATGCTTCCTTAATTTGGTCCCAGGTGGCTCGGGCCTCTGGTTTTACATGCAAGAACCATCTAGAAAGTGAACCCTTTAATGTGCAGTGAAAATGGTCGGCCATTTGTTGATGTGTACAATCCTTGGCTCTCATGGCAAGAAGGTAGCTTTCAATATGAGTCAGGGGACAATCGGTGTCGTTGAACTTTTCAATCTACGGCATTCGGAATTTTGGAGGAAGAGGGACAATTTCTTTGGGATCGATGTCGTTGCCGCCTTTTTGGTGTTCAACTTCTCTTGGGGTCTTATGCGAGGAGGAGAGGGTGTCGGGACCACGATGGCTTGGGATCTTGGAAAAGGCGAAAAGGGACAGTCTTTGCGAAGGATCATATGTGGATGGAGGAGGGCATTGGTTATAGGCTAGGAAGTTTGAGATGGTTACTTACGGAGTTTCATCTTCTACCGTAACCAAGGAACCAGTTGGGCTCTACCACTATCTGGACCCCATGTGACGGAGCGCATCAATGAGCATGGACTGCTTTGTTCCTCATGGGCCTTACATTTTCGAGGCTAAGGCTAGCTCTTCTTCCCTAGTCATCTGGTTACTCAGGCAGATCTTGTTCTCTGTCGAATCGGACATTCGACTCTACGGGTGACCAAAGCGTGGATTACGGCGTCGCGAGAGTGCGCTAACAAGTCGCTACCCGGTGTTCTCACCCACTTCTTTCTCGGCTGCGGGAAAGGGATAGGAGAGGTTTAGACTCGGGGTAGGTGTTTAGAGTGAAGGCTCAAGCAATATGCAAATTTGGAATCTTCCGGTTACTTAAAACAGTGTCTTTTATTAATTTCTATTTGGTTGGAAAAGGGGATTTGCCCTTCTTTTTCGCAACTACTCTAGATCTGGATCGGTGGGTTCGTCACTACGTCTATAAGCCCCTCGTATTCCACGTATTTCGACCTCCCGGGGTGGATAGCCCGGGCGAGGGTCCTATAGGGCACGCGGATCCACCGGCCCAGTAAGAAACGCTCTAACGGGTCTAGCGGGTCATAGGAACTTTCAACGCACGAGTGATGCGAATTATGGTCAAGGCAATACGGGAAAGTCTCGTCTTTACGCCTTAACGAAATTTTGGCGAGTTTCGCTTGAGCGAATGACGTTTTGACTTTTCGGTAATGTCAGAAGATAATAGGCATGGGTCGGGCGGCAAAAGCCGGATGACGCGGTGTCACATTGAACTTTGTTGCATACGCGATCTTGAGTCGAGAATCGAAGTCAATGCGGGTCAAGATCTTGCCAATTTTTCCTTGTCGGAATTTTGGCAGAGCTTCGCTTGAGCGAAAGATCTTTGGACTTTTCTTGGCAAAGACTCGGTCTCGGCTCTTACGCATTCCGTGCAGGTCAAGGTCAAAGTCAATGTCGGAGTTAAGGTTCTACCAATTTTTCCTTGTCGGAATTTTGGCAGAGTTTCGCTTGAGCGAAAGACCTTGACTTCCGTTATGAACTAAGGCTTGACCTTTACGAGGGTATGCGGCGGGCTATATGACACGGACTAGACCAAAAACCAACCAAAAAGTCACGGTTTTGAAACGTGTGACACGGTTTGTGCATTGGTCGACACCTTTGTTGCCATGGGGAGGTTGGAATGATTCCGTGCGCGCCCGGGAGCATCGTAAGGCTGTCAGTGATGCACTGGAACCACCGGGTTTGAAGGACGTGCGTGCAAAGTGTACGGGATATATCGAGTGCGCGTAGTGTGCGGTCTCCTAAAAATGTTCCTTTTAGAGTTAAAACAGAGATTTTCATAAATGTGTTTTAAAGGAATGATTTTCGGGACGGGGAGAATGCAACGAGATAAGCACGTAAATTTTACGAGAGCCCCGGCCGGTCATGGGCCCGAGTAGCCCCAAGTTGCTAGGGCTGCCCGGATTAACCTCAATTTTTCCTGGTGGAATTGCCAGCGAGGTCGCCCTGGTCGAATCCAAGGAGGATTGAGCCGTACGACTGCATGGATCAATTTTCCAGGTTCCACTCCTTTGCTATTTTCGGGTTGTTTCCCGTTCGAAGTATGCACAGATTCCAAGATGCAAATGATGCAATGCAAGGCAAATAAAGCAAGCACGATTAATGAAATCAGCGACGGGAGTCTAACCCGCTCAAAGGGAAAAGCTTTCTTTTATTTTTTTCAAATTTTTTTTCGAAAAGGGATACTGGTACGTGGGATTGTTAAACCACCGGTTATCCCAAGCCCCGGGTTAGGGAGCGATACAGGAAGGTTAAGTGGTTTCCACCTATATACCAAGTATCGATTTTTTTTTTTTGAAAATAAAGCTTTTCTCCTTTGGGAAGTCCCCAGCGGAGTCTCCAAACTGTGAATGTGTGCCCAAATTTTGGATTCACGCGAGTTTGAAGACATCCGGTTTAATTTGAAAAACGGAGTCGCCACGCCATTTTGATTACCTCAAAACTTTGAAAAAAAGGTTTTATGGGTTCGGAGGTTAAGTTACCCCTTGGGAAGAACGGATCGTCGTTCACCCAAGGTGCCTTGCCGTAGCAAGTCTCCCAAGATTCCATTAACCGTGCTTGCTTGCGTGCTTTCTTGTGTGCATGTGTTTGAAAATAGGGGGAGGGAATGTCCCAAGTCGTCTTTCGGATGTACAAACCATTTATTGGTTGTCGCTCGGGATTTCTTGGATTTTATGTATTCGGGATTTTGATCCCGTCCTCATCTTGGACTTGTGATCATCGCTTTTTTAACCTCGGGACTTGCGTGATCGAGAGAGTGACTCTCTTTATAGTCAAAGATGAGGTTCTTTAGAAAAGGAGGGTCCTTAGCCCATCAATCCTACGCTTTAAGATGGTCGAGCTCATATAGATGCTTCATACTCGTCTTAAGCGATAATTGGAGATATAGGGTTCAAGGTTGTCCCTTTCTAAAGAGATCATGAAACCTTTATGGAAGAAACGATGTAAAGATAGGATCTTTACACCGGTCCGTTCCGAGGTTGCTAATAGGGACATGGGGGAATGCATGTAAAAATGACATTTTTAGTGAAAAGATGACATTTTGGTTTGCAAAGGATGCATTTTTGATTTAAAGAAGTGATCTTTATTGCAAAGGATGCTTTTTAATGTAAAGACATGATTTTTATGCAAATGATGCATTTTTATGAGGAAATTGGGATTCAATATGCAAAGGATGCATAAAGATTGCATTTTGAAAAGCATAGGATGCTAATTTAAGATAAAGATATGATCTTTAATGCAAAGGATGCATGAAAAAGGATTTTATGTGCAAAGGATGCATTTTTATGATAAAGACTTGATCTTTATATGCAAATGATGCTTTAAGATGACATTTTTATGTGAAAAATGGGTTTTTTAGGTGCAAAGGATGCACCTTTATATATGAAGATTACATCTTTAATGGCAAGGGATGCCTAATGCATGCAAAGGGGGAAGGGGGATGATAAAGATATGATCTTTAAACTACCAAGTCCCAAGCAAAGATAATAACAATATATGAATGCAATGAGCAAATTAATTCACATAGAGCAATTAGGATGCAAAGTTAGGGCGTGAGAGGTTACCAATGGTGGCCTCTTCTTCTTTGGGGTGGAGCTAGGAGGAAGGATCGATCTTGGATCTTCAAGGAGGAGGGAGGAGGCTTCTTGGCTTTCTTCTTCACCTTCTTGGACTTTCAGCAGCTTCTTGGAGTGTATTCTTCGTATTGTGGTGATATTGTGTTTTTTGTTGATTAAAATGGGTAGAGGAGGGCTCTATTTATAGGCAGTCTGGGAAGAGCGAATGAAGCCGTGCGGCTGGAGGTCCTTGGCTAATGCAGCCGTGCGGCATTATCCACAATGACTCAGCATTTCTAGAAACATGCAAGGTGGCAAATTCTAGAACTTTTCTCCCAATTAAGAAAAACGTGTTTCTTAATGGATAAGCCTCCCTTTCAGCCCTTAATTAATTTGGAACAGTTCCGGAATATTTCCGGAACACTAGGAAGGTCCGGGGAATTACCAGAAAACTTACCGAAATTGCCGGAAAGTTTAACCGGAAGGCATGAGCCAGATTTGGGTACTTACAGTCGCTTAGTTTCAACTCACCTTAGTACTTGAGGAGAGGTGCGATAGTGTCAAGCCAATATGGGGGGGGAGATGTGTTCGAAGGTCTTTACTCCGTGGTGGGAGTTGATGGGTGTTTTCTATGTTTGTTAGTTTAGTCTCTGGTGGGAGATTGTTGGGATTGGAGTCCTAAACTATGAGGAAAAAGGGGTCTAAGTCGGAGGAGTTGCTGAGATCAAGGAGGAAAAACGAGGACATTCTGTTGAGATGGGCGACCGCCCATGTGGTGGTGGGCGACCGCCCAGGTGTACAGAATGTCATGGCTCGTGGGATTTTCTGCTTGGGCGACCGCCCATGGTGTCTTAGGCGACCGCCCACGTGTCAGATCAGAATTTTCTGCAGCAGATTTGTTTCCTATTTTGATTAGAACTCTTCTTAATTTGATTTAGGGTTTCCTTGTATTACTATATAAGCATAGTGATGACCTAGAACAGATTTGTAGTTGTGTAGCAACATATTAGAAGGTGTCTAATACATATTGGCTTGGCAATTTCCCCCGGACGTAGTTCATAGGAGACGTCTGGAGCTATCCAACTTATGTAGAATTTTCTTCAAGGGTTCATTTGTATACACAGTGATGGGATGTTCAGAAAAGTAGGCACGTAGCTTTCTCGATGCAATTACTAGAGTGTACATTATATTTTCCGCGTTGAAATATCTACTCTCCACGTTTGACAATGCCTTGGAGACACAGTAGACTGGTTTCTAAGTACCTTCATCATTACGGACTAGTACTGCTGCTACTGTGTGGTCTGTGGCGGCTAGGAAGACATATAGCATCTCGCCAGTAATCGGACTGCTCAATAAGGGAGGGGATCCCAAGTACTCCTTCAACTGGAGGAATGATTCTTTACATTCAGGAGTCCAGGAGAAGCTCTTATCCCCCTTCAAGACCTTGAAGAAGGGCAGTGATTTTTCAGCGAACTTTGCAATGAATCTCCCAAGAGCCGCTATTCTTCCATTCAATCTCTGAACCTCCTTGATGTTGGTAGGTTCCTTCATGTCGTTCAGGGCTTTGATTTTTTCAGGGTTCGCCTCGATTCCCCTCTAAGATACCATGAAGCCCAATAATTTTTCGACAATCACCCCGAATACACATTTACTTGGATTTAGCTTCATGTTATTGGCTCGGAGATTGTTAATGGTTTATTCCAAGTCAGGGGCATGACTGCCATCTTTGGTCTTTATAACCATGTATGCCTCCATGCTACGGCCTATTTGCTCCCCAAAAACTTCATTGACCATACGTTGGTAGGTTGCGCCCACATTTTTAAGCCCAAAGGGCATCATGATGTAACAATAATTGTCTCCAAATGTTTGAAAGGCAGTCTTCTCAATATCTTCCTCAGCCATTTTTATCTGATGATAGCCTGAATAGGCATCTAGGAAGCTGAGAGTTCGGTGTCCGGCTATGGAGTCCACCAATTTGTCAATTCTGGGGAGAGGGTAACTGTCCTTCAGGCAGGCTTTGTTGAGATCTGTAAAATCTACGGACATTGGCCACATCCCATTTTTTTAACCATCACCACGTTGGCCAACCAAACGGGGTATTTCACTTTCCTTATGATTTCGGCGCTTAGCAATTTTTGCACCTCCTCTTTGATAGCTTCCTCCTTGTCATTTGCAAAGATCCTCCTAGTCTGCTTGATAGTTTTAGCAGACGAATCAACTTCCAAGCGGTGGAGAGCCACTTCTTCTTTAATTCCTCTCATATCCTCGACTCTCCAGGCAAAAACATCTAGGTTACTTTTTAGAAGGGTGATGATTTCTTCCCTTTCTCCCTGGGAGAGCTGGCCCTCGAGTTTGATTTTTTGTTCTGGGTACTCAGGATTGATGATAACTTCTTCCAGCTCATCTACGGGCTCCATTTCTGGACCGTCTCGGAATTCCAAGGATTTAATGATTATTTCTCTAAGTCTCCTACCCTCGCTACCATTTACGTCAAGGCCTTCCTCTTCCATTAGTTCATCTACGTTGGGCAGGTATACTATTCTCAAGTCAGGGTTGGCCCCTCGAGTTCTGGTCACTGACGAGAACAGGATCTGTCTCCGTGATGAACAGAACTATGTCCATGTCTTCATCAATTTCTAGAACCATGTGTTCCTCGTCCTCAACTTCGAAAATCAGGCTCATCCTAGAGCTGGTGTGGGTAGTTTTAATGGACTTAGATATTTTCATGTTATCCTCCGGTGTATCTATCTCCACCTATTGAGATGTTTTTCTACTCTTGACGACATGCTCCAAGAAGTCCTTGGCGGTCGCTCTCACGCCTCCAATTCCAGCACGAGTAGGAAATTTGATTCGTTGGTGAGGAAGGGAAGCGACCAACCAAAGTTTTGCTTGACTTGGAATGCCTAAGACGCGTGGTAGTCACTAGTTAGATCCATGACCATGAAAGTGACTGTAGCCTCAGTTCGGAAGGGATGTTCACCGACTTCCAGCAGCAGATCAAGAGTTCCCTTGGCACTGACCTTGTGATTGGTGAACCCTTCTAGTCTACCATGGCAAGGTTCTAGGATGCTATCTTTCAAGTCCATCATCTAGAAGGTGGAATAATAAAGAATATCTCGAGAGGCCCCCCGTGTCAATGAGGAGTCTCTCGGACTCACAGTTGTCAATTCTCCCTTTTATCGCCAAGGGTTGCTCGCGGGCGGCACGGCTTCCAGCCAGCTCATTGGGGGAGCTAATGACCTCTTCTGCCTTGTGAACCCAGGCGGGGAGATGATAGACTTTGCTTAGTTCATGAATTTGGTCCCTCCGTTTTCTAGTGGAGACTGTCTCTTCTCTGATTACATGCAGTTTGGCCTTAGGAGGCCTTGGTTCCATGTTATCGTCCTTATCATCGTCCTCCTTCCTTTTTCGCTTGCCCTCTTTTTTCATGACATAGCGATCAAGTTTGCCTTCATCAACCCACCTTTGGATCATCCTTTTGAGGGCAATGCAGTTCTCTGTGTTGTGACCATGGTCTTCGTGGAAATTACAGTATTTGGAAGGGTCAGTGGATCTTTGGTTTGTTATTGAGTGGATGAGGAGGTGGAAGATTCACCAATTGCATGATTTCTGTGATAGGCTTGGTGAGGGGGTGAAGATCTCAGCCTTTTCAATACCCCGTGTTCTATTCTTCCCTTTGTAGCCATTTCCGTTAGAAGCATGGTGAGTTTAGCTGCCTCTGTTTCTGTGTTGTCATATCTCTTTTTGCTTTTCTCTTCTGCTATGGAAATTGCATAAGCCACGTTGTATAAGTCAGACTAGGACTTTGGCTCTCTGGCGGAGAGTTCATATATTAGTGAAATTACCCGGATTCGCGCGAGCGAAGGCGGTTGTCTTTCGTGGGGGGTTGGTGTCTGAGACCTCGCTTCATGGGAAGGAAAAATGAGGAGTCGCCACGCGGTTTTTGTATTTTGAGCCCAAACGTTGAGAAACGGCTATTGAAAATGGTGTCGTTTTTATTGGTAGCAAAAACTTAGGAAAAGGCTTTTGAAAACGGGGATCATTTTTATTGGCAGCAAAAACGAGTAAAAACCTTTTTTGTACCAGAGATTGTTAGGTTCGGAGGTCAAGTTACGTTTCGGGTAGAGTATGACGAGATCGCCCGAAACGCCTCGCATGACGAGTCTTTCTACCTTTCTCGAAATCGTGTGTGTGTGTGTGTGTGTCTTTTGAAATGGGGGCTTGAATGACAAGCTTAATCTTGGTTTGAGTGACAAACGTTGATTAGGTGACTTTGTTCTAAAAGACGAGCGTTTGAATGACAAACGTTGGTTTTGAGTTTGAAATGAGCGTTTGCGTGGCAAACGTCGATTTTGGGTTTGAAAATGAGTTCGAAGGTCGAACTCCGGTTTTTTGAACCGGGAATGTCATTGTTAACGATTTTTACGGGAACAATGCGTATTAAATGATTTTAAGTGTCAAATGGCGGCTTTTAGTTTGAAGATGAGCATTCGGAGGCCGAACGTCATTTCACGCGTTTTGAAAGAGAGTTCGACGGACGAACTCCGGTTTTGAACCGGGCATTACATTGTTAACGATTTTTACGGAAAAATGCGTTTTAAATGATATGCGATCAACGAATCGGGTTGCGATTCGGACTTTGAAAAGTAAATACTATCACGATCCAAACGGGTCGGACTTTGTAAATGACAGTATTTAAAGTGCGGTATCAACGGAATCAAACGTTCCGGATTCGTATATGACGATCAACGAGGCCAAACGGCTCGGATTTATAAATGACGATCAACGAGGCCAAACGGCTCGGATTTGTAAATGACAGAAATTAAAATGACGATCGACGGATCGATCGATCCGAAATTGGTAAATGACAATAAAAGTAAACAAAACGGGGTCGGAACGCCGTTTTAACCCGTGATTACTTCTCTTACGGAAAGAGAAGAGGATCGAGGGGCTAAAACGTATCGGACCCCGTTAGACGGAGGCGTCTACATTTCGATAACAACGTTCGAAACGGTCGTAGCGACTGGCGTGTAAACCGAGACGGAATGAGAGATTTAGAGAGAGGGAGTTATACCTATGGCTAGGGTTGACTCCTTTGGCTCGGGAGGTGTGTACGGGACACGGAAAGTGATTCGAAAGGTTGTTTCGAAGTAGTAAGGTGCGTATTTGTAAGTACCCCAATCTGGATCACCCCCTTTCAAGCACACGGGAAACACCGCAGACTCATCAACGCAGTCTCGACGACCTCTGGCACTCAAAACCCTCTCAAAACCCCCAGCCAAACCAAGGGAGGAGCCTTTCTGGGATAAAAAGGGACAAAAGGACCTTTTAGGAATTTTCAGGAAATTGGAAAAGCAATAATGGTCCGTACGGACCTCTTTGCTTTAATAATTACTGAATCCTCTTAAAGTCCACAATATTCCCTCAAATCCCGGGAAAAATGATTACCCTCTTGCTTAGTTGGTCAGATGCGGACCTCTTTTTGCATGTCGAAGATGGTCAGTACGGACCTTATTGCTCAGGGGACATCATGATTTCAAAATATTCACCATCATCACAGATTCCCTCAAATCGAGGAAAACCAAAAGTCTGGATTACCAGGGAGGTCCGTACGGACCTCTTTGCACCAAATCTGGCACTATAAATAGAGGGCTCCCCCTCCTCATTTTCACACACCTCCCACTTCTCTCTTCCTCCCTAGGCCTTCTGGCTTCCCCTCTAAGTCCTCTCGAGGCATTCCCGGCCCCTTTCGGATCCTTCCGAGGCCTTCCGAGCCCCCTCGTGGTGCTCCGAAGCCTCCCCGAGCGCTCCGCGACGCTCCGCGCTGCCCGAGGCACTCTCGAGGTACTCACGAGGCCCCTCGTGGTACTCCGAGGCCTTGCCTGGTCTTTCCACGGTGTCCCGGCTCTTTCCGAGTCAAACCGGCGATCCCAAACCACGCCGAAACTCTGCCCGAGTGACTCCTGCCACCTCAACCACGCCGAAACTCTGCCCGAGTGACTCCTGCCACCTCAACGCACGCCGAACCTCTGCCCGAGTGATCCCGACGATCCCCACGCACGCCGAACCTCTGCCCGAGTGATCCCGACGATCCCCACGCACGCCGAACCTCTGCCCAAACGCAGCCTGCAACATCAACTCACGCCGAAACTCGTCCGCGGACAACCGGCACCTCAGAAGCCATCCAGATTCATACCGGAACGCTACTCCGACCTCAAACACTATTCCTCAGCGGAAGACAGACACGAACCAACATTGGTAAGGCTTCCTTCCATTACTATTTCAATACATTTCAATACATAGTATACAATGTAGACATCCGATACAACATGCATTTTTAAAAGCACACACACACACAACATTTAAAGGATATTAGGGGTATCCGAAAGACTCGTTGTACGAGGCGACTCGGGTGAGCTCTAATATTCTAATATTCTACTCCCGAGGAGTCATCTGACCTCCGAACTCAAAATCTCATCACACAAAAACAGTTTAAAATTATCTTTAAACTGATGCCCTTTTTCAATGTTTTGGGCTTAATAAAAACGGCGTGGCGACTCTACGAATGCGAAAACAAAAACGGCGAGACAAACCGCCCCAACGCGAAAGATGCTAGATGCCGGGGCGCGATCGCGCTGCCTCTCGGATCCGGGTAATTTCAGTTGGCGGCTCCGCTGGGGACTTTTTGTTTTAAAAACTTTTAAACAAAACAAAAGATTTTTAAAACGATGATGAGGGTCAAACTTTCATTTTACCCCCTTCTTTAACTGTTGTGTGTGTGTGCACGTGCTTCGTTTTTATTTTACAAAAAAAAAAAAATACAAAAAAAAATGCATCAATATACATCTGTGCATACATTTAAAATTCTAAAAAAAAAAAAACTTCTGTTTTACTCAGAAAAAAAAAGAATTTTAGAGACCGCACACTATGCCTTGTTGCTCTTTGCCTCGGTTACACCGCACACTACTCACTCCTGCCTCGGTTACACCGCACGCTACGCGCACTGCTGCCTCGGATACACTGCACACTACAACCCTCAACCCGGAGTGGTCTCAGTTGCAGTCCGTTTGGTCTTCCTAGGCCTCTTGGACGCGCACGGGATCATTCCAAACATCCCATCCTAGCCAAGCGTCAACCCTGCACGTTCGAGTCTTGAGTCACACTCTGTCCACATATGATCCCCAAGCCATAGTACCAGCTACCACTGTGCCACCCTCTGAGGAGGAGAGGGTGTGGGGACCCTGATGGCTTGGGATACTGGAAAAGACTGAAAAGGGACAGTCTTTGGCAAAGGATCATATGTGGATGGAGGAGGGCATTGGTTATAGGCTAGGGGGGCTGAGATGGTTACTTCTGGAGTTTCATCTTCTACCATAACCAAGGAACCGTTGGGCTCTATCACTATCTCGGGACCCTGTCATGACGGCGGAGCGCACTCAATGAGCATGGATCTTTGTTCCTCATGGGCCTTACGATCAAGCTTTCCAAGGCTAAGGCTAGCTCTTCTTCCCTAGTCATCTGGTTACCCAAACCAAGATCTTGTTCTCTGTCGAATCGGACATTCTCGACTCTACGGGTGACTCAAACCGTGGATTCTGCGAACCTGTCCGAGAATTCTGCGCTAACAAGTCGCTACCCGTGTTCTCACCCACTTCTTTCTCGGCGGGGAAAGGGATAGGAGAGGTTTAGACTCGGGGTAGGTGTTTGAGTGAAGGCTCAGGCAATATGGAAATTAGGAATCTTCCAGTTTACTTAAAACAGTGTCTTTTATTAATTTCTATTTGGTTGGAAAAGGGGATTTGCCCTTCTTTTTCACAACTACTCTAGATCCTGGATCAGTGGATTCCGTCACTACGTCTATAAGCCCCTCGTATTCCACCTGTATTTCGACCTCCCAGGGTGGATAGCCCCGGGCGAGGGACCTATAGGGCACGCGGATCCCACCGATCGAGAGTAAAGAACGCTCCTAACGGGTCTAGCGGGTCATAGGAACTTTCAACACACGAGTGATGCGAATTATGGTCAAGGCAATACCGGGAAAGTCTCGTCTTTCTGCCTTAACGAAATTTTGGCAGAGTTTCGCTTGAGCGAATGACGTTTTGACTTTTCGGTAATGTCCGAGAAGATAATAGGCATGGGTCGGGCAGCAAAAGCCGGATGACGCGGTGTCACATTGAACTTTGTTGCATACGCAGTGCGCGAGTCAGAATCGAAGTCAATGCCGGGTCAAGATCTTGCCAATTTTTCCTTGTCGGAATTTTACGAGCTTCGCTGAGCGAAAGATCTTTGGACTTTTCTTGGCAAAGACTCGGTCTCGGCTCTTACGCATTCCGTGCAGGTCAAGGTCAAAGTCAATGTCGGAGTCAAGGTTCTACCAATTTTTCCTTGTCGAAATTTTGGCAGAGTTTCGCTTGAGCGAGAGACCTTGACTTCCGTTATGAACTAAGGCTTGACCTTTACGAGGGTATGCAACTGGGCTATATGACACGGACTAGACCAAAAACCAACCAAAAAGTCACGGTTTTTTGAAACGTGTGACACCTGACCGTGCATTGGTCGACACCGGCCGCCATGGGGAGGTTGGAATGATTCCGTGCGCGCCGGGAGCATCGTAAGGCTGTCCGCGATCGCACTGGAACCACCCCGGGTTTGAAGGACGTGCGTGCAAAGTGTACAGGATATATCAGGTGCGCGTAGTGTGCGGTCTCCTAAAAATGTTCCTTTTTGAGTTAAAACAGAGATTTTCATAAATGTGTTTTAAAGGAATGATTTCCGGGACGGGGGAGAATGCAACAGATAAGCACGTAAATTTTCTGAGAGCCTCAGCCAGTCATGGAACTGAGTAGCCCCAAGCTGCTAGGACTGCCAGATTAACCTCAATTTTTCCTGGTGGAATTGCCACTGAGGTCGCCCGGTCAGAATCCAAGGAGGATTGAGCCGTACGACTGCATGGATCAATTTTCCAAGTTCCACTCCTTTGCTATTTTCGGGTTGTTTCCCGTTCGAAGTATGCACAGATTCCAAGATGGAAATGATGCAATGCAAGGCAAATAAAGCAAGCACGATTAATGAAATCAGCGACGGGAGTCTAACCCGCTCAAAGGGAAAAGCTTTCTTTTATTTTTTTCAAAAAATTTTTCGAAAAGGGATACTGATACGTGGGATTGTTAAACCACCGGTTATCCCAAGCCCCGGGTTAGGGAGCGATACAGGAAGGTTAAGTGGTTTCCACCTATATACCAAGTATCGATTTTTTTTTTTTGAAAATAAAGCTTTTCTCCTTTGGGAAGTCCCCAGCGGAGTCGCCAAACTGTGAATGTGTGCCCAAATTTTGGATTCACGCGAGTTTGAAGACATCCAGTTTAATTTGATAAACGGAGTAGCCACGCCATTTTGATTACCTCAAAACTTTAAAAAAAAGGTTTTATGGGTTCGGAGGTTAAGTTACCCCTTGGGAAGAACGGATCGTCGTTCACCCAAGGTGCCTTTCCGTAGCAAGTCTCCCAAGATTCCATTAACCGTGCTTGCTTGCGTGCTTTCTTGTGTGCATGTGTTTGAAAATAGGGGGAGGGAATGTCCCAAGTCGTCTTTCGGATGTACAAACCATTTATTGGTTGTCGCTCGGGATTTCTTGGATTTTATGTATTCGGGATTTTGATCCCGTCCTCATCTTGGACTTGTGATCATCACTTTTTTTAACCTCGAGACTTGCGTGATCGAGAGAGTGACTCTCTTTATAGTCAAAGATGAGGTTCTTCAGAAAAGGAGGGTCCTTAGCCCATCAATCCTACGCTTTAAGATGGTCGAGCTCATATAGATGCTTCATACTCGTCTTAAGCGATAATTGGAGATATAGGGTTCAAGGTTGTCCCTTTCTAAAGAGATCATGAAACCTTTATGGAAGAAACGATGTAAAGATAGGATCTTTACACCGGTCCGTTCCGAGGTTGCTAATAGGGACATGGGGGAATGCATGTAAAAATGACATTTTTAGTGAAAAGATGACATTTTGGTTTGCAAAGGATGCATTTTTGATTTAAAGAAGTGATCTTTATTGCAAAGGATGCTTTTTTAATGTAAAGACATGATTTTTATGCAAAGGATGCATTTTTATGAGGAAATTGGGATTCAATATGCAAAGGATGCATAAAGATTGCATTTTGAAAAGCATAGGATGCTAATTTAATATAAAGATATGATCTTTAATGCAAAGGATGCATGAAAAAGGATTTTATGTGCAAAGGATGCATTTTTATGATAAAGACTTGATCTTTATATGCAAATGATGCTTTAAGATGACATTTTTATGTGAAAAATGGGTTTTTTAGGTGCAAAGGATGCACCTTTATATATGAAGATTACATCTTTAATGGCAAGGGATGCCTAATGCATGCAAAGGGGGAAGGGGGATGATAAAGATATGATCTTTAAACTACCAAGTCCCAAGCAAAGATAATAACAATATATGAATGCAATGAGCAAATTAATTCACATAGAGCAATTAGGATGCAAAGTTAGGGCGTGAGAGGTTACCAATGGTTTCCTCTTCTTATTTGGATGGAGCTAGGAGGAAGGATCGATCTTGGATCTTCAAGGAGGAGGGAGGAGGCTTCTTGGCTTTCTTCTTCACCTTCTTGGACTTTCAGCAGCTTCTTGGAGTGTATTCTTCGTATTGTGGTGATATTGTGTTTTTTGTTGATTAAAATGGGTAGAGGAGGGCTCTATTTATAGGCGATGCAGGAAGAGCGAATGAAGCCGTGCGGCTGGAGGTCCTTGGCTAATGCAGCCGTGCGGCATTATCCACAATGACTCAGCATTTCTAGAAACATGCAAGGTGGCAAATTCTAGAACTTTCCTCCCAATTAAGAAAAACGTGTTTCTTAATGGATAAGCCTTCCTTTCAGCCCTTAATTAATTTGGAGCAGTTCCGGAATATTTCCGGAACACTAGGAAAGATCCTAGGGGAATTACCGAAAAACTTACCGAAATTGCGGAAAGTTTGCTTAGGAAGGCATGAGCCGGTTTGGGTACTTACAATAAGGAAGCTTCTTTGTCTTCGAGTTTGGAGAAGGATTTGCAGACTTCGAATATACGGGAAAATGAGGTGAATAAGGGGGATGATAATGGGTTTTGTTATATGGGTGGTATTGATCTATCGTCCGAGCCATTGGGTGAGGCTATATTAGTAGAGGATGAAGAAATTGAGGTTGATAATGAGCATGCTTCAGGATCCGAAAGGGGTTGAAAATTCGAGGTGAAATCTAGGGGTGATTGTTCTAGTGGGTGACGGTGCACCTTCACGAGTGTTGTAGCGGAGGTTGATAAAGTAGGAGTTGTTGTGGTTTCTAATGAGGAGGCTTTATCTTCAGCCGGAGAGGAAGACTCGCTTGGGGATTCTTCTTTTTCTATTGAGGATAGAGAAGGGCAAGAAGGTAATAAAGACGTGCGAGAAAAGGAGTATCTCCTCGAAGAACTCGGAGTAAACGTAATGGGGTGTCTCTTAAGCCAAAGTTTCCCAATGATTGTTCTAATTTGGAATGCTAGAGGGGTTGGGAACGTAGGAACGATGGATGTATTGAAATTATTGGTTGCCAAGCATAAGCCTTGGTGCCTTGCAATTTTAGAACCCGAAGCTCGTGGGATAGACTTGCGAGGATTGCCAAGCGATTGGGGTTTAATAATTTTTGCATGGGAATCCGATCAATACGCACATTTGGGTGTTGTGGAGTTCGGGGTTTGACATGAATATGATATGTAGTTCGAGACAGCGGATTACGGTGCGGGTTACCTGTAATGAGGATGATTATGGTATTCTTTCTTTTGTTTACGCGAGTTGTGATCGGGTAGAAAGGCAAGCTTTGTGGATAGAGCTTATAGATATTTCTGTTCAGTTTGATGTCCCTTGGCTTGTAGGTGGTGATTTTAATATTATATCACACTCATTCGAGAAATTGGGAGGTAATGGTTGGGATTTCTTGGGTATGGATGAGTTTAATTCCTGTATGGTTGATGCGGGTGTTTTTGAAGTGGACTTTGAAGGCAGCGTTTACACATGGTGTAATGGGCATGATGGGTCAACGCGAATATGGCAACGTTTGGATAGGGTGTTGGTAAAAGGGGCTTTTCTTGTGAAGCACGAGCTTGTCACGGTTACTCATCTGCCTAGGGACATGTCGGATCATTCGCCTCTAAAGGTAAGATTTTCGGCGATTTCCAAACCTAGGTACATATTTAAATTTATGAAAATGTGGTTGGATCATCAGGGATTTTTGATTTTTGTGCAAGAAGTTTGGGGTCGATGGACTGAGGGTAATCCTTTAGAAAAACTCCATAGGAAATTGCATGCTCTTCGAAAGGCCCTTAGACAATGGAATTGGGAGGTTTTTGGAAATATTTTTAAAAAAATTGATGGGCTTCGGGAGGATTATGGCTTTGGATGTTCAGTTACAGCAGGGTTGGGATGATTACATTTGCCTTACTGAATCTTAAGCAACAGGGAGTTGGCTCGGGCTGCGTTGGGAGTATGATATGAAGCCGGCGTATTTGTCGAGGAAGTTGTGGGTAAAAGATGAGGACAGAAATTCAGCATTTTTCCATGCGAGCATTAAAGAGAGAAGACGGATGAATGCTTTCAATCTACAGATGTCGGATGGGTCTTGGTGTGATGATGAGGCGGTGTTGGGTAACGTCGGGGCTGCTTTCTTTGAGGACATGTTCAGATCGATTCCTCATGTTATGGATGATGATTTATTTACGGGTAATGATGGTGCTTTGTCTATGGAGGATAATATGGTCATTACTGCTATTCCGGAAGAGAGGGAGATATGGGAAGCTGTTAAGTCCTTGAATGCAGATAGTGCTCCAGGGGTGGATGGATTTACGGGTCACTTCTTTAGGGGTTACTGGCCTATTATTAAAGATGATGTAGTGGCTGCGGTGTAGGCTTTCTATATGGGGTTGGAGCTGCCAAGGGGTTTTTTCTTCAAATGTTTTAGTGTTGATTCCTAAGGTTGATAAACCAACGGGTTTTAAGGATTTGCGGCTGATAAGCTTATCCACTTTCATGAACAAGGTTATCTCTAAGATTCTGACAATCCGTTTGGCTTTGGTGATTCCCAAGGTGATTTCCCCGGAACAAACGGGTTTCATTAAAGGCCGGGGTATCCAAGAAAACATCGCTTTGGCTCACGAGTTGGTGCATCGAATTGATCAAAAAGTTTCGGTGGGCAATGTATTGTTAAAGCTTGATATGTCTAAGGCATATGATCGATTGGAATGGGACTTCCTGTTTCGTGCTTTGACTTCTTTCGGCTTTAGTGATGGATGTCGGGATTTGATTTGGAGATTGGTCCAAGGTAATTGGTACTCATTTCGAATGGGTGGGATCTCTTATGGTTTTGCTTCGTCCCGTGGGGTGAAACAAGGGGATCCTATATCACCCCTTTTGTTTATTATTTCTCAGGAGGTATTGTCTCGGGCCTTGCAAAAAGCAATGGCGAATAATGTCTTCCTTTCGTATTTGCATGGTCGGGGTGGTTTTCCTATCACCCATTTGTTGTATGCGGATGATATGTTGCTTTTTGTAATGGGAGGAAGAGTTCGATTGAGGATTAAGGGGTGTTTTGGCAAAGTATGAAAGGGCTTCGGGCGGCTTATAAGTCTTGAGAAAAAAGCGGAGTTCTATGTAGGCAAGAAAATGCGTAATTTTGAGGTGGAGAACATTCGGCGTTGGTCGGGTTGCACCTATCAGCGGTTCCCAGCCCCGAAATATCTTGGTATTCCTTTGTTCAAAGGGAGAACGTTGAGGGTCCATTTTGCGAGGCTAGAAGCGAAGGTGATGAAGAGAGGATAAGAAGGATGGGAAGGCCCCCGGTATGTTATCTTTTGGGGGTAATACTGATTTTAATCCAAATCCGTGTTGAGTAGCATCCTATTTATTCTATGGGAGTGTTGAAAAGTGCCGGAAGAGGTAATAAGAAAGATTGAGGGGATGTTGGCTAATTTCTTATGGAGTAGTGGGGGGTGAGAAGCGTCCCCGATTAGTTGCTTGGAATGAGGTTTGTAAGCTATTCAAGAAGGAGGTTTGGGGTGAGATCGATGGGGGATGTCAATAATGCTCTATGTAGCGAAGTTGGCATGGGTTGCTTGTCATGGAAATTCCTCTTTGGTCTCGCTTTATTAGGGAGAAGTATGATTTGAGGAATGAGGGCGGAGTCTAGTTTCTCATGCGTGGAAGGCTAGCTGCTTCTGTTACCTCGGTTGGAGGATTGTCGTAGAAAGTAGATCATAGGCCGTGGGGATGTGCGGTTTTGGAGTGATGATTGGTGTGGTGATCGGTTAGAGTTAAAATTCAGGAGGATCATAATCTCACGGTTCGAGATGGTTTTAAGGGTTATTGATGATCTATAGGATTTCATTCCGAACCTGACTTGCATGATACTATTCGCCGGGGTAAGGATTGCTATGGATATGGAGGATAGGAGTGGTGTTTACATTGACTAAGTCGGGGGTGTTTGAGACGGCGGCTTGGTGGGAACATCATCGTATTCGGAGTCCTTTGAGTGGATTGGGGAGCCAAAATTTGGCACAAGCACACATTCCTACCATTAATTAAAAAGTCGGCGGAGTTTTGGTGGAGATTAATGGCCATAATGTGCCTCCCGATGGATGCTAGATTGGAGGAGAGGGGTTTACGACATCCCACCTCGATGTGTTTTGTTGCCCTTCCGGTAATAACTTGGGGAGACGTTGGATCATTTATTTTTACACTCGAAGATGGCTAGGTCGTTATGGCAGCTGCAGGCTCATGCTTCGAGGATTGGGTTTCGGTATGTGGATTTCCATCATCTTTGGTCAACGTGGTGTGGAGGCCGAGTCTAAAAGATCTCGGTTGGGTTTGATTCGAGATGGAGAACTATGCTTTTCGATGCGTGCTGAGGGTTTGTGGAAAGCCCGATTGTAAAGAATGGTTTTTTACGGGGAAACGAGATGGAGTGTGGATGCGATTATAGATAGGGTCCAACGGCATGCATTGTTGGAGATGTGTTATTATTTGGTTCCCAAAGGAAGGCCCAGCTGGAAGCCCGGATTAGTTTATCGGAATTTGGGTTTACGGGTTTGCGGAAGTGCAAAGAGCGGGAGAAGAGTAAAGAGCGTTGAGATGGGAGCCTTCGCCATGCCCAGATTACTTCTATTCTCTTAACACGAGATAGATCGATGCTACTAATGGTGAGTGTTCGGGAGCGGGGGATTATTCGGGATTGGAGGGGAGGTTTCGTTAGCGCCTTTTCCAATTTCACCATGGAATGGGCACCAAATATGCGAGCGAGATTTTTGCGGCTACGAGATGGTTTGAGGTTATGCCGGGAACTTCAATTTACCTCGGTTTAGGTGGAATGCGATTCTTTTTTTTGTGGGCGTAGGGGATATTGAAAGGTCGGTTTTGCGGGCCTTGGCGATATGCGTATGAGCTAAGGGAGTGCATCGGTTTAATGGGTGGTACGGCATTAGACACGTGTTAAGGGAAGTAAATGGGGTGGCGGATAGGCTTGCAGCGATTGCTCATGGTCATCGACAACATATGAGATATGGTTTGCCTGTTGAGTTGCCGGGAGAGGTGATAAATGCTTTAAGGTTTGATGAATTGGGCTTTATGTTGATAGACATTGATATAGGAGCTGGAAATTTGATTTGATTTTGATGAATTGGTTGTTGGTTGGCTTACATTGATAGGGAGTCAATACTTGAGGTTTGATATATGGCTTTGATTCAATTTGAATTTTTTGGTTTTTAAGCTGCTTGGGGTTTTTTCGTGTGCATGGCCATGCTCTCCTTGGTCTTGCACGCCCGTGCAGGCTGGCGCTGTGGGTCTTGGGCGTCGCCACTACAGGGCTTGTGCGCGGTCACCACTTATGCCTCGGCCGAGACTTGTGCGGCCCGCCCAAGTCCTTGTGCGGACGCCACTAGTGCTTCGGATGCATTTTGCTGGCTCTTGTGTGGCGGCCTTGGCCTCCTTTCTTTAGGATGGATTTGGTGTGTGTGGGGTTTGGGCTGATTTGGTGGGTTTTTGGTATTGGGTTATGGTTTTTGTATTGTGGTTTTAGAGTTGGGTTATATTCAGCTCATCGATGTAACTTTATTATTTATCTTTAATAAATTTTCCCGAGTATCGTCTGGTTCTCTCAAAAAAAAAAAAAAAAAAAAAAAACCCTGCTTAACATATACCTTATACCACTAAATCCTAAGTCGTATACCTATACAGTATACCACTATACCACTGAAATCCAAGAGTCGTATACCTATACCTTATCCACTTATACCTAAACTACATACCACTAAACCACTAAGTCGTATGCACATGCACATTATATACCTTATACCCTAAACCTGTACCAAATAAACCTAAACCTATACACTAACCCTTATACATTATACCTATACACTTATTGCTTAAAGTACCCCAATATCTTGGATCACTCCCTTTCAAACACCACAGGGAAACACCTTGCGAGACTCATCCCACGTGATCTCGAGAGACCTCTACTCACTCCAAAAGCCCTCTCAAAGCCCCCAACCAAACCAGGGAGGAGGGCAGCTTTGCAGGATAAAAGGGACAAAGAAAGGGCCTTTCGGGAATTTTCGGGGGAAAGCTTGGAAAAGCAATATAGGTCCGTACGGACCTCTTTGTTTCCATAATTACTAAATCCCACTTAAAGTCCACAATATTCCCTCAAATCCGGGAGAAATGATGGTTTCCATGCGAGACTTGGTCCGTCACGGACCTCTTTCGCATGCAAAGATGGAGTCCGTACGGACCTGCTTTCTGAGGACATGCATCATTTCCCAGAATATTCTCACCATCATTGCATATTCCCACTGGAATCGAGGAAAACCAAAATCCTGGATAACCAAGGAGGTCCGTACGGACCTCTTTGCACCAAATACGAGACTATAAATAGAGGGCTCCGCTTCCTCATTTTTGCACACCTCCCTCTTCTCTCTTCCTCCACTAAGCGCTTCGGCTCCCCTTACAAAGCCCTTTGAGGCATTCCGGCCCCTTCGGATCACTTGAGGCCTTCGAGCCCCCTCGAGGTGCTCCGAAGCCTCTCCGAGCGCTCACAGAGACGCTCCAGCTGCCCGAGGCTTGCTCTCGGCAGTACTCACGAGGCCCCTGCGTGGTACTCCGAGGCCTTGCACAGTCTTTCCCGGTGTCCGCTCTTTCAGAGTCCAAGCCCAGGCGATCCCCGAGCCACTTGCCGAAACTCTGCCCGGGTGACTCCACTGCCACCACAACGCACTTGGCCAGAAGCCTGCGCCTGAGTGATCTGACCGATCCCCACGCACGCCGAACCTGCGCCGAGCGCGGCCTACAACCTCAACTCACGCCGAAACTCTGTCCATGAGGCAACCCGGCATCCCGAAGCAATCAGGAACTGGCTACTTTCAGACCTCAAAGCACTCTATTTCCCCTGCGGAAGAGCAGAGACCACGAACCAACATTGGTAAGGCTTCCTTCCTATTCTATTTCAATACATTTCAATACAATGTAGACATCCGACGTCTGACATGCATTTTTAAAAGCACACACACACACACACCTGACTTTTTAAAGGATATTAGGGGTATCCAGAAAGACTCGTTTTACGAGGCTACTCGGGTGAGCTCTAATATTCTAATATTCTCTTCCGAGGAGTCATCGACCTCCCGAACTCAAAATCTCATCACACAAAAAGCAGTTTAAAATTTATCTTTAAGCGTGCCCTTTTCAATGTTTTGGGCTTAATAAAAGCGGCGTGGCGACTCTACAAGCAAAACACGGCGAGACACCTCCAGCCTCGCAAACGCTAAGACGGAATAAGCCGGATGCCGGGCGCGATTGTCTTTGCCTCTCGAGATCCGGGCGAACATTCCCGAACAGCGAGCGAGATGCGCGGGGCCCATCCGCGCTTGGCCGGATCCCGGGTAATTTCGGTTGGGCGACTCCGTTTGGGGACATTTTGTTTTAAAAACTTTTAAACAAAACAAAAGATTTTTAAAGAAACGATGATGAGGTCAAACTTTCATTTTACCCCTTCCTTTAAGCATTGTTGTGTGTGTGCACGTGCTTCGTTTTTATTTTACAAAAAAAATAAAAATACAAAAAAATGCATCAATATACATACGTGCATACATTTAAAATTCTCCAAAAACTTCTATTTTACTCGAGAAAAAGAATTTTAGAGACCGCACACTACGCGCTGGCTTCTTGCTGCCTCGGTTACACCGCACTCTACTCCCTGCTTCTTTGCCTCGGTTACACCGCACTTACTATGCCTTCTTTGCCTCGGATACACTGCTGCACTCTGACCACTTAACCAGGAGTGGTCTCGGTTGCGATCCGTTTGGTCTTCCTAGGCCTCTTGGGCGCGCACGGGATCATTCCAAACATCCCATCCTAGCCAGCGTCAGCCACACGTTTGAGTCTTGAGTCACACTACGTCCGGACTCGGTTGGTTTTACCCGGTCAGGTGTCATACGACTGGATACATATACCATGCGGCCATTTTACGAGTCAAGGCTCGGAACTCAAGATCCCTTGCGCAAGCAAGCGATGAAAAGGTCATGCTAAAATCTTGACTGATCTTGATTTCGAAGCTACGCCCAGAACGATGTTCCGTCCCGGATATACATCCATGCTCGCATGACACCATGTCATCGCGCCTTTGATACGTCGGCCATGACGATATGACCCGGCCAACGCCTAACGTCACGAGATCCCTTGCGCAAGCAAGTAAAGAGAAGGTCATGCCGGAACTCTTGACACGATCTTGACTCGGTGGCCGGCTCGGTTCACTATTCGCATGGCTAACGCATCAAGCGAACATGACGAGGCTCGGTCCTTAGGTTCGATTTTTCTTTTAGGCCGGTGGAAACCGCTTGCACTATAGGACCCTCGCACAGAGTGTCCACCTGGGATGTCGAAATCACGGGTGCAAAACGAGGGGCTTATAGCCGCACGAGATGGTACTCCGACCCGGGATCTAGCATGGTTGCGAAAAAGAAGAGCAATCTTTTCCAACCTACCTAGGATTACGAAAACATGTTTTAAGTAAATTAAAACAACAAAAAAAATCAAAAAAATAAAAGAAACGGAAACCGCATGCCACGTGAGCTTTCCCCCTTTTATCCCGTTAGGCCACTCCTGTGTCTAAACCTTGCCCATCACCCCCTCCAGCTAACAGTGGTCGAGAGTGCAGGAACCCGTCTCCCGGTGTCGAAACAACAAGGTCCTACCTTCTTCCCGGCTCCGTCACCGGGACGGTCAGTCAAATCCCCATGGCCAAGTCGGTGGATAACAAGGATGAGAACGGGACCTTACCCCCAAGAAATTTCCCAAGTGGAAGAAATTTGGCGAGGTCCTCATGGCTATTGAGAAGCGTCAAGGTGAGCTTGACAAGCCTGGATCGAAGGTGCCATGCACCACTTCGGAACCTTAGCCGCTGACCACACAGGGCTTCCCGAGCTATGGCTGCTCTACGGCCTCTAACGTCTCTCATTGTCTCCCGAAGTCAGCACTGTTACCCTAAATGCGAGCCATGCGGTTATGACGTAAGGCCACAAGACCTTCCGGAGGAAAGCTTGCCCATCCGGCCTCACGAGGTCCCGGTACCACCGCCGGAACAACGAACACATACGGTGGGACGTGCACGATTGCCGGTTAGCATGTCTGGAAATGGAATTCCGAGGGGGATGCAATGAACGCTTAGGCCGTCCCTCGACGAAAGAAGAAGCTTTATCTTCTCAAGGCAAAAACTGAAAAGAGTATGAATCTGGTGATCCACGGTCGGAGACGCCTTGGGAGAACCCTCAGGAAGAGTTTTTGACTACTCACGTCATTCTCCACTCAACCAAATCTCCCCGGCCTAGTTACGCCCCAGGGGGCCACGGCGATGTTTGGCTCCATGATCCGGAAACTGCCAGGACGGAAAGCTTCGCCACCGCCACCGAAGGCCCGAAGGTCGAGATAATCCGACCCCTTTGTCTTGAGGAAGATCTCAGAAGCCACTATCGTGATGCTTGGTGCAAAAGCCATGCCAGTGAACGAAGGTGAAAATGCGCGGATCCCGGCCTTACGCGGCATGATCGGGGCTCCTCCCGGCACTCCCGAAAGCGGGGAGAGGCAAGCAAAACCACAAGTCCAGGTGAATGTTACGACACGTTCGGTCAAATCCCGGTGAATCCTCCACGGACCGGACAAAAGGCCGGTCATGCACAGGCCACGAGGCTCGAAAAGGGACCTACTACGCCAAGAAGAGCGAAACCCTGGACCCAAAAGTGAGAGATCTGTCTTGACACGGCTCTGAAAACGCGCACTCGAGGCTAACATCTCACTGCTGGTCCTTACTCCACTTTTTATCTTACCCGCACAAGCTCAAGTTGGAAGAGCACAGCTGTAAAAACCACGAGACCATGGTTCCATCACGGTGACAACACGAGGGAGGCCGAGGTTCAGGATGATTGGCAACTGTCAATTCACGTAGCCAAATCATCAATCACCTTGGCGAGAACTCGATCTTCCACGAGAATTTGGTGACCAGCCGAGCCTCTCACCTACGCTTGACGGATTCAAGTGGACGAGCCGCCGTCTCCCTCGGAGTGTTGGTAGATGCTCGGGGATCATCCATGTGAACGTCCTTCGGCCAAAATGATGGGATTTGCTTTAGGGATCAAGCAGGCGATCCTAAAACCACTCGACTCGAGCCAATCAAGGCATACGACTCGACATCCCGCCCCGAGTCTTGGGAATAGCCACCTTGAACGCTTGCTGGTTTGGAAAACAAATGGTCCGTGACGAGAGCTTCAAGTCACATCGACATCCCGATCACAGCGTTCAGCTGCCATTACGGGACGCCCTTGCAGCTACATCCCGAGATCGATAGGGTGGCATCAGCTCTCCATCCCGGTGCGTAAAGTTCGATCAAGGAGCAGATATGACCATCATCGTACGGCCCGACGGCATAGTCCCAGGCCCAGAAAGGACCGATACCAACGGCGTCCCAGGTGCTTAGAAATCAAACCGAAGACGATGATGGCATGATGTTAACCCGGGGTTCGCCATCGAAAGCCAAAGGCCCAAGTGTGTATGGAGCACTTTTCCTTTGATTTGCAGGACAAAGATCCACTCCCCGATGAAAATGATGAAGCACATGAACTCCCACATCCCGGGGCTCGGTTTGAGGAAACGCCGTCGGGGCACTCAACGGATCATCGATGCTCGAAGAACAGAGGGAATACCACTGCCCGTGGCTGGGATACTCTCCTACTCCACAGAACAGCATTGCGGAGGACAAGCGAGCTGCACGTAAACGCTCCACGAGATAACGAAAGAAAGGAAGGCTTGCACGCAATCTCAGATCTTAAAGTCAACTACATTACGGACTTCGACATGACCAAGTACTTCACAAGGAAGGCCGGCAACTTGGAGAGAGAGATCCGAGAGAAAAGGGAACAGAGCTGATCGGCGCCAAACGAAATTTGGCAAAGGCCAGGAAACTGACCATGAGACATGATGAAGCTCCGGCGAGAACTTTAAGCAAGATTCGGAGGCCTCGAAGCCAAATCTGTCCGAAGAGCATTCCTCGACACAGCGCCCCTGCCCGGGATCCCACAACGCCCACGCACTTATTCACGGCAGAATTTTGGTTCGGGAAAACTCCCTGCTTTGGCGGAAGAACTCGAAAAACTCTCACAGTCGACACCTTTGCCTTCAACAAGCGGGACGGAGTGCATTGCGAGCTAGCAATGCCCAAGACAAAAGCGAGAGACTCACGCGAGACGATGCTTGGGACGAACCATTGCTGCTACACTTTGCTCTTCAAAGAAGAAATCGAGATGCCGGATCTAATCGATTTTGTTTACGATAACTCTGTGATAGCAATGATCGGGAACGGTGACATAAAGCCCTTCAAGCCCCGTCTCTATCAAGCTTCATTGCCGCTCAATAAGCTGGGCCACCTTCTCGGACCCAGCTGCCCGGCCAAAAAGGACATGATCGAACAACTTGGTCGACCCCTCGAGTCCTAGAGTCTAGTGTCAAAACTCATCTGAGTCCATTAGCTTTGAATTTGAGTCTCTCGAGTCATCGATGGCCTCACGCCGAGAAGATTACGAACTCATTGCCCTGATAATGTATTCCCGTATGCTCTTAATGAATGCTTCGAATCTTTAAGTTATCACTCTCATTGCATCTTTAACAGGCCCGATAAATTAACTAACACACTTGAAACGGATTAATAACGATTCAACTTGATAAAGAAAGCGAGACACATTAAACGAACAATACATTAAGCACATCTTTAAGCATGTTGTCAAAGCGAGAGAAAAACGGGGCCCGAGGCTGCCAGGAGGTTTTAACCAAAGTGAATTTGGGAGCTGGCTGAGAAGAGCCAAAGAGAGGCTTGAATCCATTGGAAGTTTCTTCACCGCGAAACATGAGCAAGGCAGCATTGGATTGCCTGTTATTGCTCAAAGAGTTCGTGGACGTCATTTCGCTTGGTCTTACCGAGACATGCCGGAATTAGATCCTAACATTGTAGAGCAGGATTCCTTTGAATCAGAGGCTAAGCCCATCGAAGCAAAAGGCTACTGGCGAATCGAAGCCGAGAATGGTCTTTACAAGTCAAAGAGGAGATCGAAAAAATGCTCCGCGTCGGCTTCATCGGGGTGATCGAGAGTACCCCACATGGCTCTCCCGATATCGTCACGGTCACGAAGACGAATGGAAAAGTAATCGGTTTACATTCGTGGACTTGAGATCTCAACGAAAGCGAAAGTCCCAGGACGATTTTCCGCTACCAAACATCGACATGTTGGTAGGCACTTCTGAAGCCCAATTTAAGTCAAGTCATTCGTGGACGGTTTATGCCGGCTACAATGCAAATCAAGATGGCCGAAGAAGACCAAGAAAAGAACGGCTTTCACAACCCCACAGGGAACCCTACTTTGCTACACGGTAATGCCGTTCGGACTAAAGAACTGGCTGGGGCTACTCTACCCAGCGAGCGACAATGCGCCCTCTTCCACGATATGATCCCGCAGAGAGATCGAAGTGTACGTCGATGACATGATCGTTCGCTCCAAGGGATCAGATAGACCAACACCTCATAGACTGAGAAAATTCTTCAATCGCCTCAGAAAACACTCAATGAGGCTTAACCACACCCAGATGCACATTTGGGGTTAAGCGAGGCAAGGTTTTGGGATACATAGTCACCGAGAGAGGCATCGAGGTTGATCCTCAAAGATCAAAGGCTATCATCGAGAAATGAGACCACCAGCAAACTCGGACGAGAGGTGAAGAAAAGCTTCAATGGGCCGCCTACGGATATATCGGTAAGCTTCGTCGACGATTGACCTCCATTAATGCGAGCCAATCTTCAAAGCGATGAAAGAAGAACGCCGACATCGAATGGAACTCAGAGTGCCAAGATGCCTTTGAAAAATAAAGCATACCTTGCCCATGAGTCCCTCAGATTCTGCTGTCCTCCCACGAGGAAAAGCAGCTGTTGCTTCATACCTAAGCGTGGCCAACCGCGCCGGTTGGAGCCATGCTTTCTGTCATCGAAAGAAGAAGGAGTCCACCCACGGTCGAAACGCCATCTACTTCGTCAGTCCCGAAAGTTTCGAAGGCGGCGAACTCGAATTATTCGGTGCACCCTTTTCCGAGAAAACACTGCGCGGCTCTGGTATGGGTTGTCCCGGAAACTACGGCACTACATGCGATCGCCTGTGCGTGCAGCAGCTGGTTTCCCGAAAATGGACCCGATCAACGATAGCCTCTTCGACGAAACCATCTCTGTCAATGAGGCTCGCCAAATGGTCTTTCTTCCTAGCGGAATTTGACATCAAGTATTTGAACGAAAAGTCAAATCAAGGGACGGGCCCATGCCATTTGATGAGCAATGCATTTGATTTCCCCACAGAAGCCCGAGGCTCGAGGCCCAGAACCCACAATTTCAGGCAGAGGGAATCACCCTGCCCGCAATCGAAGAGCGAAAATCGATGGCAAGCTTGTTCTTGACGGAGCTTGGCCAACAAAAAAGGGAAACGGCGTCGGTATGCTCTTGGTAAAGATCCCAGGACGAGCACACCCCAATTGCTATATAAGCTCCAATTTCGAGAGTAGCAAACAATGCCGCCGAATATGAAGCTGCTTTCTTAGGACTACAAGCCGCGCTTTCGAGAGGAATGTCCGAAGCTTCGAAGTTTATGGGGACTCGGCCTTGATCATCAGCGAGTCTCCAACCCGAGTGGAAAACCGTTAGACCCAGGAGCTTGCAAAAATACCATGCTGCATGGGAAGACCTCATCACACAATGTCGAAGAGGTCACCTTCACACTCACTTGCGAGACCGAAACGAGGTTTGCGAGATGCCTTAGCCACCTTGGCTTCCCTTGTGGAAATCCACTGAAGGAAAAGCAATCAAACCCTTGAAAGTCGGACGAAAGGAAATTCACGCCTCTTTGTTTGTGTGAGATCGAACCGAGAACCTAAGCCCATCAGTGGTAGCCATGGTATAACCGAGATCTTCCAATACCTCGAAAGAACGGAAACTGCACCTTCATGAACAAAGGAAGACCCCGCACACGAGAAGGGGTCGAAACCCCGAGAGCATCGCTGGCCCACACAACGCCTGCGCCTCTCGCCGTCATCCTCGGGGACATGCTATACGAGAAACGCTACTATGGGCCACTCACTACGCTGCATCGGCCAGAAGAAGCAAACAAGTTCATGAGCAGAAGTCCACATGATGGGGCTTGCGGTCCCCCAGCATGAACGCCCGAGCCACGATGCAAATCATTCTCGGGATGGGCTACTCTTGGATCTCCGTGGAGGCGAGATTGCATCCACTTTGTCCAGAGAAGGCTGCGACAAGTGTCAACGGTTGCTCATTACCTCAATCATGTCTCTCACCGCGATCTCTCTTGCATGACCCACACCTTTGGCCATTTGCCGCCCAGGGGAATTAGCGTCATCGGGAAAAATTGCTTTCCGTCCCGGCGTACAGCGGTCAGCTTTGAAGTTAGAAAATCTTAGTAGCCATCGACTACTTCACGAAATGGCTAGTCGAAGCCAAGTCTGAGTACTCACCTCCCGAAGGTCGCGCATTTTCCCTCGAGGAAAACATCATCGCGCCAGATGCGGCATCCCCGAATGAGGTCATATCAGGAGCAATGGCTCACCTGCTTCGAGGGGGAATTCGACAGAGTGCTGGCAGTGAATTCAAGATCACTTGCGCCACTGGAAATCTTCTCCCTACCGGCCACCAGAGCAAACGGCGCGAGTGGAAGCGGCCAAACAAAACCCTCGAACGGATCATCAGAAAAAATGAGCCACCGGGGCCCGAGATTGGCGAAGCTTGCACCCCTTGCACAGGGCTCACCGCATGTGTTTTGTATTATTATTCGCTTCATTATGTGCTGTTATTGTGTGTATGATCGGTCGAAACGACCACTTGGGAAGCAGAGCCCATTCGCCACGACATACGGGATGGAAGCGGTTCTTCCCCACGTGAATTGGAAATTCCCTACACTCAGAGTACTATTTGGAAAATGACATCAACGAAGTCAGAGATGACTCGGCGGAGCATGACGAATTAGCTGGCCGGACGAGCGGCGACTAAAGGCCGTGGAACACGGTCAGGAGCCCCTGTCAAAGCGGGATGGCTAGAGCTTTCCGACAAGAAAGTCAAATAGAGACATCGGGGAAGCGACAGGTACTCGAAGAAAAGCCTCCCGCTCGAACCTTGACCAGTTTGGGAAAATAGGAACCAGCATGGATCGGCCCTTTCGTGGTTGAAAAGATCTTCTCCGGAGGCGCCATGAAGCGCAGTTGCCAGACCTAGACTGGCAATCCCTTCTTGAATCCGGTCAGCCGAAGCAAGCTTCGCTTGGTCCCTTCGCACGAAGAAGAACAAGCTGTGCCATCTCTTGGCACTCCATGTAGTGTCGAACTACGCATGAGACTGAGCCACTCTGGTCAGGAGACGTAGGCGGCCTTGGTTGGTCCGGTCTAAAAATACACAAAAAGTCAAAAGTTTGAATGTCAATCAAGACCTCCATCCAAGCTACGCACTTTTCAAGAGCACGCCCCGGCGGATCACACTGACCAAGTCAAACGACGGCGGCAGCATCGAAAGGGCGTGGAGTGGTCGCTCGGCATCGAAGCGGCTAACTCATGTACGCTTCCGACCGGGGTTTGTCTTAGCCCTTACGCGGCCCCGAAAAGAAAAAAAAAGAGCTCGAGCAAGGGCTCACAAAAAAAAAAAAAAAAAAAAAAAAAAAAAAAAAGAGGAATCGGGCAAGGGCTCACACAAAAAAAAAAAAAACAAAAAGAAGCTCGAGCGAAGGCTGCAAAAAAGGGTCGAGCGAGCGCGACGCCAACAAGCGGAAAGGAAGCTGCGGAAAAGACCGTCAAGCTTGACTTGTCAAGGGAGCATTCAGCCTCTCGGCAATAGAAACAAAGCCTAAGCAAAAGGGATTGCCGTCATAGCCAGGCTTGCTTCGGTTCGCGAAATGCAACGACGAAAGTCGAAGGACGGACGCCGACAAAGTACTGCTTGAAACAAAGGCAAACAAAGAGATCTTGCGTCTAAACAAAGCTTTAAAAGTAAATCACAAATCACTAACGGTTACAACATTTCTTGATGAGTTCAAGCACGGTCTACTCAAGTTCACGGTATGCTAAAAGACGACTTAATACATTTAACTAATAATGTGTTTGCAATGCGATGAATGGATACCTAGGAGGTCATTCCTTGTGATACTGCGCTTGTCCCCTCGCCATTCTTTCCTTTTCTTCCCTGGAGTCCCGGCGAGTCTTCTTTAAACTCCATGTGAACCAACTCTGCGCCTTCTCGAGTCCAGAGATGCGGGGGTCCTGCAGTGGGGAGTCGAAACAGATCCAATTAGAAGCTCTCGGGCTTCATTCGCCAGGTCTGCTTCCGGCTGGGATCTCTCACTGCGAGTACGAGTCCGGGGCAGGACCCCTCCCAGTCAGTCGGTCAACTCTAGTCTCGTAGTCAAACAAAGTGTCTCCGCGTCACATCCACGAAAGGGTCGAGACCGAAGGCCGGGCACTCCTGGGTGAAGCCAGCTGCTTTCTTCTGACCAATGGGTCCCAGTCGGCAGCCCACACGCTGCTCTCCAGGAGACCACTTGGGACCACCCGGCCACGGTTTAAAGCTCATACCGGGCAGTGCTGAGTCGTCGATACGACACTCCCAGAGCGTCTGGGGGGAACCGGGAGGGAAAGCGGAATACTTCCCATACCCTCGTAAAAATACAGAAAGGCACTGAAGGCGCCGCATCTGAAGAGGAACTACCTCATTGTTAGCAAGGTCATCCGACTGACAACAAAGGCCTCCTGTAGCTTCATCCCAAAGCGCCGGGGAAACAAGCGGCGGAATATAGAAGCGGAGGTTTGAGCACCAAACTCCTGGAACTCGACAACGTAGGACCTTTCTGCAAAGATCCCTCTGATCTCAATCCCCCAGTGCGGGAACCCGCCGGCGGATCGATGCGTACTAGAGTGTGCCATCCATCTCTGCGGGCGGGTCGATCCGTATCCAGCGCCAAGAGGTCGTGAGCAAATGACCCCGCGGACTAAACGACGTCGGGAGCCTCGGCGCATGGCACAGGAGTCTCTCTCGCGGCCTGAAAAGGTGAGCAAAGCGGGGCTTCCCCCTCTCGTAAAATGATCCCCGGTCGCCGGAGCGGTCGATACCATGAAGAGTCTCCCCCGGCGCCAAGCGGGACAATATCTCTCCGGCTCTGCGCGTGCCCTACCACATCTAGTGGCTTCATCACAAATGCAGAGGAAGCAGGCCGACCAGAAAAAAAAAAAAGAAGAAAAATCCATGTCTTCTGTAAGGCCAAAGCTGCATTCAGGTGAACAGAAACCTGCTGCCATGGCGCACTCTGGGTGCAAGCTCGGCATGCCTGAAAAAAAAAAAAATACTAGCAGCAGTTTCTAGGATCAAGTCAGGGAATGCACTAAAAAATGACATTACATCTTAGAAATAAGAATGTTGTTTGCAAGGTGCACGAAATATGAGTGTTTTATTACAGAAGGAAGCAAGATGGCCTCCAAATGTCACGTTTACTCCCATCAAAAAAAATCCTCAGAAGATACTGGAAGCAGTTCATTGTAGGAGAAAGCAGCTGGAGCCCTAATCCCATGGAACTTTCACTAAATCGGCATCATCATCATCCTGTGAGTTCCTCCAATCGAGCAAGGGCATCCCTTGCGAACTCGCTACCGTCACGTCTGCGTCGTGCGGAAGTGTGGAGCATCCACATTTCGCTGCAGGAGAAGGCCTCTCGCTGAGGCCGCCAGCTCAAAGTAATCAGGGAAGGATCCAAAATCCAAGCAGAGGGTTAGAAGAAAAGAATGGAGCTCTGAGGATCCCAAATCCCGCCTGTGCGTCTGCGGAAGAGAGGAAGCTTGTCTAAGAGGAAAGCTGCTGCCGGAAAGCTCATGACGTTCCCGAAAAACTCCCTGGTCGTGCATGCTACGCCCCATCGAAGGTCCCTCTGTGCTTCAGGCTCGTCTCTCTCGGTGCGAGGGAACGTCCACCACAGTAATGCCTCGAAGGCAGCAAGGTGGGCCACTGGAGCACGTCTGTCGTCGAAGATCGACGAGACATCTTCGACGCCATCTTCAGCCATGGCGACCTCGTCGCCACATAACGGCGAGTGGGCGCTATGTCATAGGCTCTCCCAGGGACACCACTGTGACAAGCAAGGCCCATTTCGAGGGAAGCGCTTAGCAACGCTTATACTATAGCAACAATTTCTAGGACAAATCCAGGTAAAAATACGTAATCTTAAAATGCCAAGATGGCTCATGCAAATAGAGCGCATCACTCACCGATCTACGCTGGGATCCACTGTTATGCTAGAGCTCCAAAAAAAAAAAGCCGGGATACGGTACAGAGGAAAGCAAATGTCCTAAGGGGACCCGTCCTCAGCGTCGGATTACGCAATCACCGCCCCGTCATCGAGAAGTCGGGCATCTGGAGGTGAGCTCGCGTCGCCCTCTCTCGTCCATCAGCCGCACTGCCCCCCCTCCTCACATGCCTTCAAAAATAATCTCCGTCAAATTAAAGGATCGAAGAGGAACCTCCTCGGTACCCACACCGCTGCAACCTCTCAAAATCAGCACATGGCATGGGCTCACGGAATCAGAGCATCCATGCTATACCAAAAGCGAGATCGAAGGTCCCTCCTCTTGCGAGCCAGGCTCAGCTCATAGGCGAGGCGTCTGCCATGCCGCGAACATGGAAACCGTCGGCACGCGTGTACAGCCGACGCCGTTAGATATGTCAGGCTCTTCCGCAAACGATCTTCCGCCACATAGCAGTCACCTGGGAGCCCTCCCCAGAGGACATCACCCTCAATACGGTTATGCTCGACAAGCGATCAGAAATACGGGAACGAAAAATACGGAAAAGATGCGAGATGGCTAAAAGAGTCGGCCAGACGCTCGCCGTCCTATCGGAGATCCAGCTCGGTATACGAGCGGAGCTGCTGAAGCGAATGCAGACACCCTACGCCTCGGCCACGTCCCCACGGACATACGTGAAATCCGGCCCCAAACAAAGGCATCGGATACCTCTGCAGGGAGCACCGCGGGCGGCCCTCTCTCTATCCTGCGCCGGGAAAGCACTGCGGCGTCCTCAGTAAGCTTCACTCCTGCTCGCGAAGGCCCCAGTACTCCTCCGTCCATGCAGCAAGCTCCTCGGCACCCGCCGCAGCGAGTACCTCTGAAATCGAACGCACGTCTGCGTGTCCAAAGCGGGAATCGCGAAGCGAATCAAAAAGGGAGGGTCCTCGGAGCCCACTGGGTCCAAAGCAGCACAGTAG
Source organism: Adenophora triphylla var. japonica (assembly GCA_022495995.1). Classification (NCBI taxonomy): domain Eukaryota; kingdom Viridiplantae; phylum Streptophyta; class Magnoliopsida; order Asterales; family Campanulaceae; genus Adenophora; species Adenophora triphylla. The sequence continues at coordinate 451,314 of JAFEMH010000144.1, read as the reverse complement.
ACCATCGTGCGCCCGAAGACCCGCTCCCGGGTGCGACGCCGTCGCTATCCAGACAACCAAGTGTTCCAATGTAGCCCCGCGGCGTCTTCCGGCGTGTTTGTCACCTCGGGAGCCCCCTCCCGAACTCATGCCTCATCACAAAGGCCCACGGGAGCAAAGCGAGAACCACCAGGGCTACTGGCCTCTCTGGAGCGGCTCACCGGCACATCCCGCGGCGCGATGGTGAGCTTCCCCAATATCGTGCTTGCTCCTCGCTCTTTCTCGACATCATGCTGAGCCCGGCCCGGCATAGCGGGATGCGCAGTGACAACCCCCGGATCTACGTCCCACGGGAAGCATTTGGAAAATCACAAATAGAACCACACACAGCACGCTGACAAAAACGAAAACGAAAGGCTCGGTGCAAAAGAAAAACGGAGAAAACGACAAGTTGCTAAATCAAAACGCGGTAAACAATGCCTCCACGGCCTGCAGAAGTCGAACGGACGATGGGCGCCAATTTGCTTCTGGCCACCGCCGGCCCAAGCCCGGTCCCGTATGGAAGTGAGCTCGACGAAGCCCGCCTCGTAGCCCCGCTAAGCGATGTCACAAACTGCTATTCCCGGAATCAGCAGCTGCCCTTGACGGAGCCTCGAGGCATGGTGCCGTGGTTTCGAGAGCAAAGTCTCGTAAAGTGCAGTACCACAAAAGGAGCGCGCCGTTGCCTCAGCCCGTCCCCCACGGCCGGTAGCCGAGGATATGAGCCCAATATGCGGCCAGTGATCTCTGGCTCCCACATCGCTATATACGACGGCCATCCCAGGCCCCCTCGCGAGGACGAGGCGGAAAGCCCGGCGGCTCTGGTCGGCTCTGACATCGGAGATCGCATATCTCTCCACCGCACCGGCCCTCCTTTGAAGGAAAGCCCGATGTGCTTGACAAATCGGTCGGCGTCACCGTCACCTCTCCCGGCTCGAATGGAAGGTGTGGGTGGTATCCTACCAATACTCGAAAGGCCAAGGAAGACGCTCTTGTTCTTCCCTCGTATCCCAAACTCCTCGAGCCGAGTTCTCACACCCTGGGCAGAAGCATAGACCAGCCTCCTGGGACTCGGCCTACCATCCACGGAAATATCAGGCATCCGGCGCACGGCTCAACAACGGCCTCGGCGATCCCCGAGTCTTCATCCTCTTGGCCTTCCCGGCCATAAGCCATCTGCGAGGTAAACACGGCAGATACGTCAATCACGGTACTTAATATAAAACAAAAGGCACAAAAGTCCGTCCCAACACGGAAAGCAATGAAAATAACCCGCCACAAAACACGGCACACATTGCACATATTTTTCACAAATAACCCGTCACAAAACACGGCACACATTGCACATAATTTTCACATACATTATACATATAATTTTTCCATGCAGTCCGTCATAAAACACGGCACACACTGTACACATTTTCTCAAAAGAGGAATTAAGCCCTACACGACGACATTTTCAAAAAAAGTCTCTGTCCCAACACGGCAAAGGTACATATAACCCGTCACAAAAACACGGCACATATTTTCCCCACAAAGTCCGTCACCCAAAAATACGGCACACACTGCATAACACATTTTCAAAAAATCCGTCCCTACACGGCACACACTTTCAGACAAAACCCGTCACAAAACACGGCACATGTCACATTTCTTCACAAAAAATTGTCACTACACGACAAACTTTTCTCATAATGTACATACATAAATAGCATACGGTACAAAACACCAAAGCATGCATTTCATTAGAGAAGCACTTTATTTTCACAAATAAAAACTAATCTACACATTTCTGCACAAAATACACATACCCACAATTTTTTACATGTCCATTTTCAACAATTCATCAAGAATTTCACAAAAGGCATAAAAAAAAAACAAAAATTCAAAAATGCGAAAAACTAAAACCTAGTTCTAGCATTCAAAAACTCGAGCAGGGAATCAAAACGGAACGGATTTCTTACCTCCCTGACGTTCCTAGAACGACGATTGTGCTCCTCCGGATTCGGATACATGACATCCGGGTTCTTCGAAGAGGGAACAAACGAGATCCAATTTCTTTGGAGCTCCATCCGTTGCTCGACCACTTCTTGACTGCGTTGACGACGATTCCTTCGAGATCCTTCCGCCATTGCAAGCGATTCAAGCGAAAAAATGGAAGATTTTGGTAAAATGGAGGTTTTTCCTCTCTCTCTCTCGCGGTTCACGGGCCGAGGAAGAAGAAGTGGGGGAGCCTCGGCATTTAAACCCGGTCAAAACCTGGGAACTGTAAAAAACCAAAATGGTCCGTACGGACCTCTTTGCATCCAGGTTGGTCCGTACGGACCTTCTTGCAAGGGAGGGCCAAATTACTTTTCTGCCCTTATAATCTTTGCCCCTGGATGTCCTAAGGCCTTTTCCAAAGGCCAAATCCAGTGCGTAATGGTCCCTAACCCTTCAATTCAATCCCCGGCAGTCAGTGTAAGCCCGAACCTCGCCCACTTCAACGGCAATTCAATCCCCGGCAGTCAGTGTAAGACCGAACCTCGCCCACTCCAACGGCAACGCAAGCACCGGCAGTCAGTGTAAGCCCGAACCTCGCCCACTTCAATGGCAATTCAACCACCGGCAGTAAGTGTAAGACCGAACCTCGCCCACTCAACGGCAATTCAAGAAGGAGCCAACACCTCCCAGTACGAATATCAAGGCACGAGACGCCTCCAAAATGCTCAACGCACCGGCCCTCAAAACAGGTCCGAAGACACTTTCCCAGCAGGAAAAGCCCCTACAAGGCCACATATCCCCAGCAGATGAACACCGGCCCTCAAAATAGGTCCGAAGACACTTTCCCAGCAGGAAAAGCCCCTACAAGGCCACATATCCCCAGCAGATGAACACCGGCCATCAAAGTAAGCCCGAGCTCCTTCCCCAGCAAGTCAAAAAGGGAATCCTTGCAAGCCCCTACAAGGCCACGATAAATCCCCAACGGATGAACACCGGCAGTCATCGTAAGTCCAACCTTCTCCCCAACAGACAAAGCACGAGACATCTAAACCTCTCGAAGCTCAAGGCAGCCATGCCTCCACCACCGCCGCCAGAAGACGATTCAAAGTCCTCCCGCGTGGCACCAACCGCCGCCAGAAGACGATTCAAAGTCCTCCCGCGTGGCACCAACCGCCGCCAGAAGACGATTCAAAGTCCTCCGCGTGGCACCAACCGCCGTCAGAAGACGATTCAAAGTCCTCCGCGTGGCACCAACCGCCGCCAAGACGATTCAAAGTCCTCCAAAGATGGCACCAACCGCCGCCAGAAGACGATTCAAAGTCCTCCCGCGTGGCACCAACCGCCGCCAGAAGACGATTCAAAGTCCTCCCGCGTGGCACCAACCGCCGCCAGAAGACGATTCAAAGTCCTCCAGCGTGGCACCAACTGCCGCCAGAAGACGATTCAAAGTCCTCACGCCTAGCGCAACCACATTCAGAAGACGATTCAAGTCCTCACACTATCCCCAGCCCGGAAGGCTTTAAACCACTTTCAGTCAGGAGAAGGCTGTATAAACCTCCCAAATCATTATTCCCGCCGGAAGGCCTTAAACCACCCGATTAGGAAAATCGTAAAATTTCCATCCCCGGGACACCACCACGTCCTCACAATTGACCTCGGCGGTCACCACATCCCAGGACACCACCACGTCCTCACAATTGACCTCGGCGGTCACCACATCTTAGGGCACCACCACGTCCTCACAACCGCCCTCGGCGGTCACACAACACTTCAGGGCACCACCACGCCCGCACTCACAATTTCACGACCTCTGAACTACGACTGTGCTTGATTCCCGCCGGGGATACGTAGGAATCCTATCACAGTGGTCCGGCCCATCGACCTATGCGGTCACCCAGGACACCACCACGTCCTCACAACCGACCTCGGCGGTCACACAACACTTCGGGGCACCACCACGCCCGCATTCACAAAACACTCACCCCACACCCGAACTACGACCGGGCTTGATTTCCGCCGGGGATACGTAGGAATCCTATCACAGGGGTCCCGGCCTACTGACCTAAACGGTCACACAATAGGACACCACCACGTCCTCGCACTGACCTCCCCGGTCACTTTATCTCCCAGCACGCGATCCAGATTAGGACCCTTATCTTATCGGCGACCCCACTTCTTTCATAAGTGACGTCGTCGAGGGGCTTCTGTAAGTACCCCAATCTGGATCACCCCCTTTCAAGCACACGGGAAGCACCGCAGACTCATCAACGCAGTCTCGACGACCCCTGGCACTCAAAACCCTCTCAAAACCCCCAGCCAAACCAAGGGAGGAGCCTTCCTGGGATAAAAAGGGACAAAAGGACCTTTTGGGAATTTTCAGGAAATTGGAAAAGCACACATGGTCCGTACGGACCTCTTTGCTTTAATAATTACTGAATCCTCTTAAAGTCCACAATATTCCCTCAAATCCCGGGGAAAATGATTACCCTCCTGCAGAGTTGGTCCGTACGGACCTCTTTGCATGTCAACTTGGTCCGTACGGACCTTATTGCACAGGGAACATCATAATTGCAGAATATTCACCATCATCACAGATTCCCTCAAATCAAGGAAAACCAAAAGTCTGGATTACCAGGGAGGTCCGTACGGACCTCTTTGCACCAAATCTGACACTAGAAATAGAGGGCTCCCCCTCCTCATTTTCACACACCTCCCACTTCTCTCTTCCTCCCTAGGCCTTCTGGCTTCCCCTCTAAGTCCTCTCGAGGCATTCCCGGCCCCTTTCGGATCCTTCCGAGGCCTTCCGAGCCCCCTTGTGGTGCTCCGAAGCCTCCCCGAGCGCTCCCGCGACGCTCCCGCGCTGCCCCGAGGCACTCTCGAGGTACTCTGAGGCCCCTCGTGGTACTCCGAGGCCTTGCCTGGTCTTTCCACGGTGTCCCGGCTCTTTCCGAGTCAAACCGACGATCCCAAACCACGCCGAAACTTTGCCCGAGTGACTCCTGCCACCTCAACGCACGCCGAACCTCTGCCCGAGTGATCCCGACGATCCCCACGCACGCCGAACCTCTGTCCGCACGCAGCTTGCAACATCAACTCACGCCGAAACTCTGTCCGCAGACAACCGGCCCCTCCCGAAGCAATCCCGATCCGTACTGGAATGCTACTCCGACCTCAAACACTATTCCTCAGCGGAAGACAGACACGAACCAACATTGGTAAGGCTTCCTTTCATTACTATTTCAATACATTTCCATACATAGCATACAATGTAGACATCCGATACAACATGCATTTTTAAAAGCACACACACACACACAACATTTAAAGGATATTAGGGGTATCCGAAAGACTCGTTTTACGAGGCGACTCGGGTGAGCTCTAATATTCTAATATTCTCTTCCCGAGGAGTCATCTGACTTCCGAACTCAAAATCTCATCACACAAAAAACAGTTTAAAATTATCTTTAAACTGATGCCCTTTTTCAATGTTTTGGGCTTAATAAAAACGGCGTGGCGACTCTACAAATGCAAAAACAAAACGGCGAGACAAACCGCCCCAACGCGAAAGATGCCAGATGCCGGGGCGCGATCCGTCGCTGCCTCTCGAATTCGGGTAATTTCAGTGATGTTCGAAGAAGAGGAGGAAATTAACATATAAACATGTGTTTATATGATTAATTAATGACCAAGCAAAAAGAGATATTATTTAGCTATTCAAGGGGAGAACAAGTCAGAGTACAAGGCATCTATAGCTGAGAGGTACAAGCAAGAGAAGCCAAAGAAGACTAAGTCTCCTACAATTGAGGCGAGAAGGCTAAAATGAAGGAAACAACTTCAAGGTACATTGCTGATCATTTTGAGTAGGCTCCAAGTTTTTGTGGCCTATAAATAGTGCGGTGGATCTTCATTGAAGATCATCCAATTCGAGAAAATGCAAATCGCACAAGAAAAAGAATTATGCTCTTTAGTGTTGCCATTCATCGTTGGCAACACTCGATCCGACACTCAAGAATTTCATACAGATTTTCATATTTTTGTGAGGTTTTGAGTGTTCATTTTCAGAGAGAGTTGTTTATATATTGTTCCTTAAGTTAATGATTGTTTATCATTAAAGGAACTTCTTTGACCATGTATTGAATTCATATTATTAATAGAAAGGTCTTGCCCTCCTGGCACCCATCAAGTTATATATTTATATAACTTGATAAAAATTATATTCTTGTGTATTGTTTTTATTCTTCCATTGCAAATTAGAATTATTTCTATTTATTTGTGTTTTTCTTGAATTGGTGTGTGTTGTTGTTAGTGTTCCCAACACTAAGGACAACACTTTTGAGTTTCGTCTCACTTTGTGAGTTTCGCCTCACTTGTTCTAAGCCATAGACAATTTCAATGCATTTATGACGGGTAGAGGAAGTGGTGTTGCTCGTCCTTCAACTGGTCCTTCTACCTTGGGTAGAATTGTGAATGCATTTGCCGAGGGAGCCCAAGCTGGCAACCGAGGAAGGGGGCGTGGGAGGTCCAACACCCCTAGGCCTAGATCTGCTAAAGCTGGGGAACCCATGATAAAGGAGTTACACTCCAAGTACGGTGTGTCGAGGGAGGAATACCGACTTACCTATCTCCCCGGTGTCCCTGTTCGTACTGAGAAAGCCCTGGATGACTTTTTGTACAGTCTAAATTATGTCCATTTCTTCTACAAACAGTTTCAACTTGGCATTCATCTCCTTCTCGATCCCTTTATTTGTGAATTCCTAGAGGATATGTAGGCCGTCTCGGCTATGATAGGTGCTAATGTCGTGAGGTTCCTCACCGGCTTTATTATTTTGTGCCGTAGTTCAGGCTTTGAACCCCACCAGTCAGCCTTCCATCATTTTTTCACCGTTAGCTACAAGGAGGACACTAGGGTTATAGTGGTGAGGAGTGACCCTAAACAGCCCAAGTTAATCTACCCCATGTAGAGCAAGGTCTCTAGGTGGAACAATCATGTTATCAGAGTGGAGAGTCGACAAGGCTAGGAATTTGCTGCTCCTCAAAGTTTCCTGGTGTGCCTGAACAAGTCAGGAGATCGGAGTGGAGCAATCATCTTGTTGATAGGTTGAAACGATTTGCCCAGGTGGGCACTCTGTGTTGGTCAAGTCTGGATACCGACCAGTAAAATTATGTGCAGGCCAGCATCATGCATGGACCTTTGGATGACATGGTGCCCCTTGTCCCCGTTGTAAGAGGGAACAGATTTCTGGACTGGAGGGTGCACCCCAGTTTCGTTTTTCATGATGAGTGTGACATCTGCAGATTGTATGATGATAGATGTCTTGCCGAGTAGGGCGTAGTCACGCGGCTGTAAATTTCTTGCTTCTCGTCTTTTTATACTTGCATCATTTTTACTTGTTGTTTCACCCCTCGTCGTTCTTAACTAACATGTTCTCCTCATTTTTCACAGATTTAACTGAAGAGCAAATCAAGAAGATGGAGGAAGAAATTTTGGACCCCCAAGCTCTGATGAAGTTAAAGAGAAGGACCTCTAGGTCCTCGACCAAAGGCAAGAGACGAGATGACGCTATTGCTCGTCAGGCTGTGTTGTCCACCAAGGAGGCTAGTGCTTTACATCTTAACCCAGTGGGAGGTACTGAGGCCTCCACCAAGGGAGAGCAAGACGGGCAGGATGCCTATGCTACTGAGGGACAAGGCTCCCAAGTTCTCCCTCCTGAAATCGAGGAGGCTCTCAGGCAGGCCGGTCTAGCTGAGACCGATGAAGCTGATGCCGAGGAGAGGATCCATGCCCAAAAATGGTGAAGGATTGATGTCGAGGTGGGGGTTCTCTTCAAAAAGGGTAGCCACTGAGCCCTCCTCAACTGTACTCTCTGCTCGTCATATAAAATCATATGATGAGGCCTGTGAGTACCCCGACCCGAACTCGTGTTTTTGGGTCCACTTTCCTTGATTTTTGGGCTCATTTATTTGCTAAAACGCAATTTAAGCCCAATTATCCATTTAATTACTCAACCCATTGGGCTCGCCATCCATTCGGCCCAACTTTGCCATAAAGTTGACCGGTGTCGGACGACACCGGTTATCCAAAGGCGGTTTAACTCCCTCTGTCGTCCGACATGGAGCCTCCTATCAGCATGCCTATAAATAAAGGGCATGGCTGATCATTTTAAGGAGGACTTTGGCAAGAGAGGAAACTTTGCAGAAATATACACTCACTCTCTCTCTCATACACACACACTCACCTCCCTCCTCACACACACACACATCCAAGCTAAGATCCAAAGAAAGCTTTCCTTTGTTGGTGTGTTGAAGGGGTAAACACCATACTATTGGTGCCTTTACCTTGTAGACTACAATAGGTAGCCACTAAACTCTCTCTCTCTCTGATTAACTCTTACATACTCATCTATATCATCTTGCATGCTTATATGTCTTGATATTATGTGAAATATTTGGGATTTTGCATGATAAAGGTGGTGGAGAGGTGAATCTTCCATATTCACTTCTCCCCACCTCAGATCTGAACATTTGGTGGCCTTAGCACCATTAAAGTTTGAATCTTGGTTAGCTTCCTTTGAGTTAGGAGGAGATGGCTACATGATAATGGCCATAGATATGTGATTTATCACATTTGGCCATTAAAGCCATGTGATCCTTCCATAATACTCATGTAGTGTTACTATTTTACTGCTTTTAGTTAATAATATAGCTCAGTTTGGCATTGAGAACAAGGTGGGATCAATCTGATTGAAGGGCACTGAAACAGGCCTCTTGTGTCGGACGACACAGGACCTCTCAGAGGATCCTGTGTCATACGACATACAGTTCCCAGAAAGCCATCTGGCTTTCAAGGACTTCAGATCCACTCAGATCGGTTCCCTTTTGTGACTCAAAGCTTGTTTAAAGTAGTTATTAGTTCAGTTACCACTACTTAGGGAGCCTAAGGTCTGTTTGGGTGCAATAAATTGATGGAGGCGGTTTGTCATGTGACATAGACAACTTCGGATGCTCTATGTCATATGACATCCGTATCATTAAAAGTCAATCTCGACTTTGCTTACTCCAATCAACCCCAAACTGATCCTAGGCCCTTAATATTGCCTCTTCCTAGTTAAAATAATATTGTTCCAATTCCAGAGCAGCCTTGGTGTTGTAAGGGACAATCTGACCAGGAGGCCTTATGTCGTCCGACATCCCTCTCTGAGGAAGACCTGTGTCGGACGACATCAGAGCTTCCTGAGCAGACTGTCTCAGCCTTCTGCCTTGTAATGCAAGTCTCCGTTCGTAAGGGAGTGGCCCCCTGTCAGGGTTCACAAGTTGTATCCAGTCCCTATACCATCAATAAAAATCCAAATTTGCATGCCTTGCTTGTTGACACATATTGCACACACACTTTGAATGTCCATAATTGTCCAATGCTTGATTGAAAGTCTCGAAAGAGGCATGTTGGGTGAACTCTCAAGTTCTTCCCAACACGTAACCAGACTCCCGAACCCAAATTCTCTTTAAAAAAAAGGGTTTTCAATGTTTTCCTTTAAAAACGGCGTGGCGACTCCCAAAACTCAAAGTTTCAAAAGATAAACAACCAAAAACGATTTACAAAACAAGCGTTGTTTTCGGAGGCCGTTCATTCAGTGGCGGCTCCGCTGGGGACGAACATTGAAAAACTTTTGTTTTTGGAAAAAAAATGAAAACAATACTTGGTATATAGGTGGAAACCATTAACCTTTCTGTATCGCTCCCTAACCCGGGGCTTGGGATAAATTGTGGTCTAACAATCCCGCGTACCGGTATCATTCTTCTTTTTTTGAAAAAGGAAATTTTTTTCTTAAGAGGGTCTAACTTTCTTTTAATCAACTTGGACAATTTCTTCATTCTCCTTGTGTGTGAATTGTGTCATTTTGTGTGCTCTTGTGTGCTTTGCCATGCTTCTGTGCCTATATGTTTTGAATAGCCTTGGTGTGCGAGCATTTTGGATGATGGGGCTCTTCCCCCTTGATATTTGCTTGGTTCTGCTGGTAAGAGCTCCTGTGTCGGACGACATGGGAGGGAAGTACATGAGCAGTTCCATTTGATCAGAATGAAACAAGGCAGAGCAATTCCACGATACAGTTGCTGGTGATCTATTGGCATTCGGGGCAGTCCCCTTTTGTCGTGCTTTTGGATTCACTCTCTTGTTTTTTCCTTTTTGCATATTTAAATTTGCATTCAAAAAAAAAATCTTTTACAAAAAAGCAAAAAAATATTTTTTCTAGAAGATACCTTCACACTACTCGCACGCTACCTGCACATAGAGTTAGAACCCGGGAGTGTACGGACGGCATCGCGGACAGTGACGTGTTTCGCTTACGCTTGAGCGCCTGAAGTCCTCCTAGCCTGTGGAGTCAGCCAACACTTGTCCGTGACACACTTTCTACCGTGACCGGTTGATTTTTGGCCAAATACTTTTCAAAACACTTTTCAAACTCAGTTTTCAAAATTTTCTCACAAAGTCCGAGTCATATTCCATCTACAAAATCTTGGCATACTTTCCCTCTTCATGTCGGAATTACGACATAACTCAACGTAAGTACACGTCAAAATCTTGACATGCCTCGACGCAGGTACATGTCAATTTCTCGATTTGACTTCACAAGAGGTCATGACGCGTTTTCGACATGTACTAACGCGAGATCATGTCGAATTCTTGACACATACTAACGGGAGGTTATGCCAAAATTTCACCACGAAGCGACGAGAGGCCATGCCAGATTTTCGACTTGAAGAGAGGAGAGGTCATGCCCAATTTTTTCCAGGATTTTTCCTGCAAATTGTGGTCTCGTACATTCAAACGTACTTTCGACCCTCTCTCCTCCTGAGTCTAGATGCTTTGACTTGGACTTGGTTTTGAAAATCCCGAGTTTAACTTGTTTTGACTTGTATGCCCATAGGTCCGTTTTGCCTTTCGATTGGTGGGTTCCACGTGCCCTATAGGACCTCTGCCGGGATTGTCCATCCCGGAGGTGCAATACAGGTGGAATACAGGGGGTCTATAGACGTAGTGATGGAACCCACTAATCCAGGAATAGTGTAGACTGCGAAAAAGAAGGTGTCCCCCTTTTCCAACCATTCTTAGGATTAATAAGAATCATTTTATTTAAATCTTTAAAAAAAATAAAAAAAATATATAAAAAAAAGAGCATATGCATGAGTCCGTCCTAAGCCTATCCTCTCCCCTACCTAAAACCGTTCTCTCCCTCTTTCAGCGAGCAAGTATTGGGTCAGAGTTTCGGGTGGTCGGTTAATCAGTTTTTCTCCGGTCAGGGATTCGTTTCCAGCAGTCTCAGATAATCCGTGAAAATCGTCAGTTTCAACATTCCAGTGTTAAGGATGGCCAATGTGGTAATCAAAAATGGTAATGACCAGGTACTAGGAGGGATCATCCCAGCTCAACCCATCCCCCCACATCTGGTATGTTGTGTGTGATTGCGATGACTGTTTGGAAGATGATTATCAAGATTGGATCAACGAAGATGCCCCTTCGAGAAAGAAGAAGAAGAAGAATTCCATGCAACAGAAATTGAAAGAAAGGTATGAAGCTGGAGACAAGGGTGTGGGAACTTTAGGAGAGCCCTCAGGCAAGTTCGACTATTACGTCAGTTACGCCAAGGAACCAGTCAGCCATAACAAAGTCCAGCCCGACACTCCTGCAATCACTAATCCTCTTGAGGTAATGAGCTCGGAGTTTGTTGCCACTGCAAAGTTCAATGAAAAGCTAGCAGATCTGGAAGCAGAGTATAAGACTCCCATGGAATACAGAGTTAACCAAGACAAAATCAAAATATCTCCCGAGGAAGACTTCATCAGCATCATCCGGGTCAATCCTACTTTTGGCCACACAGATAAGGTTGTGATGTCAGGGACCAGTAGAGAGGAGATGACTTATCGGCAGTATATCGACAAGACGAGCCAGACCCTTCAGTCAATGAATTTGGTTGTAACGGACGAGCTAGCCAAAGAATTGCATCGGGCTTCTCTAGCTGAATGTGCGCTCGCCCGAAATTTCGGTTTTATTTCGAAATGATGAAAGTAAAGGAGTCGCCACGCCGTTTTAAGAGGAAACATTGAAAACCTTTTTTTAGAGAGAAAACACGGGTTCAGGGGTCAGGTTACGTGTTGGGAAGAACCGAGAGTTCACCCAACACGCCTCGTCCGTAGACGAGTCTTTCAATTAAACATCCAAGTAAAATCCAAAGTGTGTGCAAGTATTAACAATGAACAAGTGTGGTAATCATGCATCTTATTAATATGAATTGAGATCTACAACTTGTGAACCCATTATTGAGGGAGGCCACATCCCTGCTACAACAATCTAAAACAGATTACAACTGAAAAAGGTTTCTGCAAATAGATCACGATATGTCGCATGACATATGATTCCAGTGACCACATATGTCGCGTGACACAGGATCACCTTGGAACAATATGTCGCATGACATACAGAGACCATCTGCAGAAACTTACACAATGAACACCAGAATCAACAACAACTAATACAGATCCAATTGATTAACCAAATTAGATATGAAATACAGAAATAACAACAAATCGACCCCGGGAGTGTGGATATGGGTAGATCCACACCCCCTTGGGGTTCAAACACCAAATTCAAGCAAGTATTCAACAAGAGCAATTCAATTACACAGATCAAATGACTTAAACAGAGAGATTACGATTGGGATTCAGTAATCTAGACAGATGGAGTCTGATTACTGAATCCTAACAGAAGTAGACGATGAAATTATAGAGAATTGAGTTAAAGGAAGAGAGAGAGGGAGTTGAGATTTCATTACCCTTGATGCTTCCCCGAATCCTGTATCAAGTTAGATACAAGACCCTTCAATTGGTTGTTTCTGGCCTTGAAATCCTGAGGGAATTGATGCAAGAGGGTCCAAGTGAGTTGGTTGGAGAAATGGGTTTGGATTGGAGAGAATTGGGTAGGTTGAAGGTAGGAGAGAGAGAGAGGGGTGTGTTTGAGGGGCTTTGTTACGATGCAATTTCTGCAGAGTAACAGTAGGCTGAAGTTGGGATCTATTTTTGAGAGGGGGAGGGTCTTATTTATAGGTTGCAGTTAGTGGTCACCTTGTGTCGCACGACTATACGCAGCCACTTTCCATGCCTCGACTTGTCGCATGACACAAGGTGGCCTCAACCGCTTTTGGCGCCAAAACCAGTTTCTGGAACATTCGGGCCTAAATACCCAAAAAGTCCAAAAAGGTTTATTCCCAACAAGTCCCTTTGCATGAGTAAGGTACCAAAAGGTACTTCCTTCACGGGAAACTTATGAAATGTTTTCGGAAGTCTCGGGATCGGCCGAGAATTTACCAAAATGCCCCTTAATGCAATTTTATTACATTAAAATGCATCTAAAAGGTTGCGAATTGGATTGGCGTACTTACAGAGCCCCTCGGCAACGTCACTTTTGGATAAAAAGTGGGGTTGTCGATAAAATAAGACCCAATCCTAATGAGCATAGAGGGATAAAGGGTGAATCGGGGAGTCTAATGGCTGGACCTTTCTGAGAAAGGATTCCTACGTATCCCTTTAAGAAGGGAATTAAGCCAAATCGTAGTTCGGAAATTACTAACTACAAGCAAGAAAGGGGTAGAAATGTGTCTTCATACCTTTGCTGTGCTTACCTGTGACTTCTTGAGGGGTCGGTACTACTGCGGTTGGCTAGTAGCTGCCTTTTGTGCCAGGTTGTAGCTGTCGGAGGGTCTCATGCTGCAACTGGTATTTGCGAGTAGCTGTCGGAGGGTCTCATGCTATCGCTGTTGACGAGTTGTAGCTGCCGGAGAGTCTCACACTGCAACTGGTCTTTTGTGGTTGCCGGAGGGTCTCATACCACTTCTTCTGGTGCAGGGTAGTTGTCGGAGGGTCTCACACTACTACTGCTGATGAGTTGTAGCTGCCGGAGGGTCTCATGCTGCAACTGTCTTTTGTGGATGCCGGAGGGTCTCATACCACTTTGTTGGTGCAGGGTAGTTGCCGGAGGGTCTCACACTACTGCTGCTGACGAGTTGTAGGCTGGGGTCTCATCTTTGCAAGTTGTCTTTTGTGGATGTCGGAGGGTCTCATACCACTTTGTTGGTGCAGGGTAGTTGCCGGAGGGTCTCACACTACTGCTGCTTCTCTTCTTCATGGATGCCGGAGGGACTCATACCACTTCTTCTTCTGTTCTGCTGGGGATAAGTGTAGCTGCCAGGGGACTCACGCTACTTCCGTTTCTGCTCTTTGTTGTTCTTTTGTCGGTCTTTTTGCTGGACTGTCCTTGCTGATTGTTCGTCTTTTCTTTTGTGCCCTTAGCTTTGCTTGGGAAGCTGGGGACTCTGCTCTTATCTGGGGAGATAGCTTCTTTCTCGCTTGGTTCGGTAAGCTGGGGACTCTGCATTTCTGGGGAGTCGGCTTCTTTCTTTTCCTTTTGGGGCTGTGGACTCTGCATTTCTGGGGAGTCGGCTTCTTTCCTCTTGGATCGGTAAGCCGGGGACTCTGCATTCCTGGGGAGTCGGCTTCTTTCTTTTTGTTTTGGGGCCATGGATTCTGTTGGGCTCTGCTTGGGAGGTTGTTCTTTCTTAGTGTGCTCTGCTTGGGAGGCTGTTCTTCTTGGTTGTGCTATGCTTGGGAGGCTATTTTTTCTTTAGTGTGCTCTGCTTGGGAGACTATTTTTTATTTAGTGTGCTCTGCTTGGGAGGCTATTTTTCTTTAGCGTGCTCTGCTTGGGAGGCTATTCTTCTTGGTGTGCTCTGCTTGGGAGGCTGTCACAGACACGGGCTTTTGTATTCTTCTTCTTTCTTTCTCTTTTTTTCTTTTTTTTTTCGGCTTGTCTTGAGGGCCAGTCTTTGAGGTTTTGTGAGACTCGGTTGATTATTGTACCTGCAAGGGAATGTCCAACAACTCCAAGCGCTGCATCTAACTAAGCTATCTTGTTATCAAAGATTAACCTATGTTAGCTTGTTTGCACGAGTCTGTCTGTTCTGGGAAGGAAACACTATCATTGTTTTAAAAGGTCGGCTTTGTCAGGTTTGTGCATGAGGTTTTGGGACTGTCTCGGATATGTGTGTATAGTAGGGGTTCTCTCCCGTGTACTTTCATGGGCATGTTTATGAGGGTAGGAGGTGTATTACAGCGACGGCGAGTCAGAAAATGCTCTGGGGTAACCACTGCAGGCCTTTCCACACTGCCTGATGTCAACCAAATATGTCGCCTGACATGTCATGTCTGCTTGGCCTGTTGTGTCGCACGACTGAGAGGAGCTCGTAACAGGTCTTTTTTAAGTCGGCTCGGGCTTCATTTGCAAGGACTGTCTTCTCAGTAGAGGAAACCAGCAACTCCTGTTTGGCAGATAAGCGATTTCTTTGGCCAAGACTGATACTTTCGGCTGGGAATGGAGCATTATAGTGAAGAGGTTGCTTCCCGGGAGTGTCAATTTAATCGGGACTTTGTCAAAATTTAGGGATTTCATCTGAGGCAACATAGGAGGGTTATTGACAAGCGGTACAATATGTCGTGCATTTGGTCCCTAAAAGATTGGAGGGTCGACTGGGATTTGCTCCGGGCTGCCTCCTGCTTCTGGGACTCAGAGCGTCATGTCTTCTCTTTGTCCTACAATGATCTGACCCCAACCATGGAAGACTTTAGGGCATTGACAGGCTTGGGTGAGACGGTCACTGTAGCATTCCCACGGGACGGTCGGTCGGTTGTGGAGCAGTTATCGGATTTCTTGTGTACGCGGCGGATCGGGTGTCATTTATGATTACGGGTGACGGGTCCATAGACTTGACTCGGATGGCTGGGATTACGCCTTTGTCTCGTCTGAGAGTTGTTTGACCTTTCTGCCTCTTTGGATATATTCATCTTTGTTCACCACTGTCGGCTTATTATTTACGCGGATATGCGGAGTCTGCTCAAGTACGTTCTTTGGAGATTGTCGAGCAGCGAGGGGTAACGGGGTGTAGATCTCTGTCGAGATTCAATCGGCGAGGAAATGGACATTGTACCACTTTATTCTTGTTTGAGACCTACCACGGCATTGACGAGTTAGCGGGGGATCATACTTCATGGGAGCGAGCGGCCCGGTTTGTTATCTGTGGTTCTACGAGAGGTTACACTTGATTGGGCCATTACCGGAGGGTCGGGTGGCAATGCCTTGGGTGACCCGGCCACACTGGCCGAGGGTTGAGGGCTGGCAGCCGGTTGGCGAGATGAGGTTATCACGGTATGAGACCACTGATCTGAGCTTTTGGATTCCTACCTGGAACTTACAAACCATGAGAGACATTCAGGATGGATCAGTAGTATTCAGACTGCCAGGCTTGCAGGTATCTTCTTTCTGTATCCCATCGTTGGTGAGCAGGCAGTACAAGTACCCTCAGCAGATTATTCGGGCTTTGAGGGAGAAGCTGATGGCCGTCTTTGTTCCGATGTCTATGGCCAGAGCCCCGGACTATACGGTTTTCGAGATCCTTTCTGGAGGGTTTTCTTCCCACTCGTGTGCTTCTTCGGCAGTCCAGAGGGTTTACCTTTCTGACCACAGAGTACCTGGTTTGGTATGAAGAGCATCAGGGTCCTGCGCAATTGGCTATAGAGGCTCGCCGTCAGGAATACTTGGGAGCAGATTATCCATCCAGTCGGTCTTTCAGGGATACATAGGCACGGGGAAACCCAGATAATATTATCGGCGATGCTGCTGAGGATTATCAGAGGCGAGAGATCCGGAGGGCTGCTTTGAGGGATGATCCAGAGGTGATGGCTCGCAGAGAGGCATTGAGGCAGGAGAGGATTGCTAGGGCCGCCTTGAGGGAGACTGGTCTGATTGAACCACCGGCGCGCGTTATTCCTGAATTGGGACGGGCTCAAACCGATTTATTCGACATTCCTAAGCCAAAGACCTCCCGGGGACCGAGGAAGAGGAAAGACAGAGGAGCGAGTTCGGGAGCGGGGACGAGTCTCTAGACACTTTTCTGAGAGATAGGAGACTATTATTTTATTTTTATTTTTTTTGTTTTGAGAATAGGAATTATTTGTATGGAAACTGAGTATCCTTTGATTACTTAATGCAGACGAAATAGATGTTGAAAATTTATTACTTTTATTCGCAGCAAGTTGTTTGAGTCAAAAGTAGGCCGTGCTTGAACTCATCAACAAGAATATTAACTCAGAATGAACCTTTTGAAAAGCTTTGGAACTGTAATCAAAACACATTTTAGCAGGATAAGAGGTTTTGCAGCAATTTTAGACCGAACCACAAGTGGTTGCCTACGTTCCCCTTTTGTAAGAGAACTAAGGGGCTCAGGTCTCCGTAGTTCGACTCAATCAACTTTTGTGTTTAAGAAAGGGGGAGATAGAAAGGGGACATGGTGCAACCCTGTTTTTTACCTAGACCGCCCTTTTTAGGGTTTTCGGTCTAGTTGGGTATATTCTTTAGCACCGGGCGCGTCCCTTATTTTTGCATGGACTGCCTTTTGAGAGGTTTTCAGTCTCATTTGGGACAATTTTGTTGCGCCTTTATTTCTCATCATTTTTTTATTTATTTTTTTTATTATATTTATTTTTTTAGAAGGGGGAAAGACTCGATCATACATAGTACCTCCGCAACTTGTCGCCGTTGACGGGGTGCAGAAATGGGTTGCCATCTAAATCTGTCAGCTGCATAGCTCCTTCGGAGAATATTTTCTTCACTAGAAACGGTCCGACCCAAACAGGTGCCCATTTGCCCAATGCACTGCTCTGATTCGAGGGTTTCATCTTAAGGACCAGATCACCAGCCTTGATGTCCCTAGGTTTCACTTTCTTGTCAAAGGCACGGGCCATTCTTCCCTGGTACGCCCGGTTATGCTCCATGGATTTTAGTCTGCGTTCATCTAACAGAGCCAATTCATTGTATCGACTTTGGAGCCATTCAATCTCATTCACCTCATTTTCGAGCAAAACCCTGAGGGATGGAATTTCTAATTTAATATGCATGACAGCCTCCATTCCGTAAGTCAGAGCGTATGGAGTGGCACCGGTGGCAGTTCGAATTGAAGTGCGGTAGCCCCATAATGCTAAATGCAGCTTCTCTGGCCAATCCCTTCCTCGCTCGGCCATTTTCTTTATGATTCTTTCCAAGTTCTTGTTGGCAGCTTCAACAGCACCGTTCGTCTGCGGTCTGTATGGTGAAGATTTATGGCGCTTGACCTTGTATTCAGTGAGTAACCGATCAGTTTCTCCTTCAAAATGGGTTCCATTGTCAGATATGATCTCATTTGGGACTCCGTAGCGGCAGAAAATTTGTTCCTTTATGAAGCGAGCCACTTTCTTAGCTGTGAGCACTTTGTAAGACGCAGCTTCTACCCACTTTGTGAAGTAATCTACTGCAACCAATACAAACGAATGTCCATTGCTCCCGGGCGGAGTTATTTTCCCAATGATATCAATCCCCCATGTTGCGAAGGGCCACGGAGTTGTCATACAGTATAGGTCATGGGGAGGGATGTGGTTCAGATTGGAGAATCGCTGGCATTTATCACAAGTTCGCACAAATTGGATGCAATCAGTCTCCTTAGTGATCCAGAAGTAACCCAGTCTGATAATGCTATGCATAAGGGATCGAGCGTTCATATGAGGTCCGCAGGCACCGTTATGAACATCTTCCATTACTCTTTGGGCCTTTTCTTTGCGTCTGAGAGCGGGGAGAGGGCAACCTTCCCTTTTCTTCCACAACTCATTGCCAAGTATGACGTACTGAGCTGATAGCCTTTTCAATGCTTTCAGACTTTTGGCATGAATACCCTTTATGTCTCCTTCTTTATCAACGGGGAAAGATGCTTCGCCATGCTTGAGATATTGAAAAATCTGGTTGTACCACGGCTCACTGACGGTTTCGATCTCAATTTCACAACAATATACAGGATTTTCTCGCCTACCGACCCTGAACGGTTTGATCGACTTTCCTTCTGGGATTTCTACCAAAGAGGCCAGGGTAGCTAGGGCATCGGCAAATCTGTTCTTGTCTCGTGGCAGGATTTGGAATGACACTTCCTTGAATTGACCAACGAGTTCTGCAATGTAGGCATGATACTTCTGGAGACATGGATCTATGATTTTCCATTTGTTGGCAGCCTGATTGATTATCAATTGGGAATCACCGAACACTTCTAACTCTTCCACATGTCGTTCTAGGCCAGCCTCTAGACCAGCTATGCAAGCTTCATACTCGGCCGCATTGTTGGTAACCGAGAAGTTCAACTTGATAGCTATGGGGGTATGCATGTCGTTCGGGTCTACTAGTACCATCCCGATGCCATTACCTCTTTTGTTCATTTGCTCCATCAAAGAATAATTGCCACCGGTTCTTGCTTTCTATAGCAAGAATCCCCTCGTACGGAAATTGGAGATCTGGTCCTCGGGCTTACATGTCTTTGGGGAAGTCGGCCAACCGATCAAAGCTTATCCTTTGATAGATTTTCGGATCACATACTTGATATCAAACTCAGCTAAAAAGAAAGTCCATTTCGCCAATCTGGTGGAGATGTTACCTCTGTCACCCTGGAATAGGTAGCTGATCGGGTCCATCTTAGAAACCAAATGCATGGGGTGGGATAGCATATAGTGCTTTAGCTTTTCGACCACCCAAACCAGAGCTGCGCATGTCTTCTCGAGGGCAGAGTAATTCAACTCACTACCTTGGAACTTGCGACTGACGAAATATATGGCATTCTCAATCTTTGAATCCTTCTTCTCTTGTGCTAGCATAGCCCCAGTGGCTGTGTCTGTGACCGTCAAGTATAGCAGTAAAGGCTTGCTCTCGTGAGGCAGACAAAGAATGGGAGGATTGACAAGGTACGCTTTGATCCTTTCGAAGGCCAGTTGGCATTCCTTGTTCCAAACCACTTCCTGATTCTTCTTTAGTAGCTTGAAGATCGGCTCACACATGGAGGTCAATTGGTTGACAAACCTGCTGATGTACTGTAATCGGCCCATGAATCCTTTCACCTCGGAGACAGTTCTAGGTGGCTTCATCTCGACGATCGCTTTAATCTTTCTGGGATCTACTTCGATTCCGCGCTCTGTGACCATGTACCCCAGGACTTTACCTCGAACAACCCCAAAGGTACACTTGGCTGGATTCAGTCTCATGGAGTGCTCTTGGAGTCTGTTGAAGAATTTCCTCAAGTCAATGAAATGTTGTCCATCTGACCCTTTCGAATGAATAATCATATCATCTACATACACTTCAATCTCCTTGTGGATCATATCGTGAAAAAGGGTAGTGACAGCTCTCTGGTAGGTAGCCCCAGCATTCTTCAGACCAAACGGCATTCTTGTGTAACAATAAGTACCCCATGGAGTTATGTTGTCTTGTCTTGATCTTCTTCATCCATTTTGATTTGATTGTAACCCGCAAAACCATCAACGAAAGACTTGACCTCGAAGTTTGCGGTTGCATCCACTAGCATATCAATGTTGGGCAAAGGGAAGTCATCTTTGGGACTAGCCTTATTGAGATCTCGAAAATCTACGCGGGACCAGAACCTTTTCGTTTGCTTTTGTGACCGATTACAATGTTTGCCGGCCAAGTCGGATATTCAATCACCTTGATGAAGCCCACCCGTAGGAGTTTCTCAATTTCTTCTTTCACCTGTAAGGACCATTCCGGTTTTATCCGCCTCAACTTCTGCTTGATCGGCTTAGTTTCTGGGTCTAGAGGAATCTGGTGCTCTGCGATAGAAGTATCCAGTCCAGGCATATCTTTGTAGGACCAAGCAAAGACGTCCACATATTCCTTAAGCAATTCAATCAGGGCAACTCGTTCATCTCCGGAGAAGAAGCTACCAATCTGTGTTTCTTTGGGTTCTTGGTACATTCCCGGGTTCACCGTTGTCGATACCTCATCGGCGGCTTGGGCCCGAGCTTTCCTTTTGTTCGCGAACACACTTTGAATCATTTTCTAAAATTTGCTCTTCTATTAAGTCTGAATTATCTTCAATTGAATTAGGCTTGATTATTTTTAAATCTTGATGATTATTTTTCGTTAAGCGTTCAATTGTTAGATTGGCAATCACAGGATACTCAGAAAGATCAACCATTTTATTCAAAGCATAGGGAAAGACAGTGTTTACAACTCGAAGATGGTCTTCTGTCGTGAGGACATCAGACCGGTCGGAAGACTCGAATTCAATAACAAGAGATTCAGGAGACCGACTCAAGATACGAGGAACAAATTTAGACTCGGAGGGACAAGGACGAGGCTTGAGCCCAAGCTTTTCAATCATAGTCTCCCTGTCGGCGACCGGTCCTCGGAACGAAGTCCAATTCTGTAAAGGTCTTTTTGCCGCCGTCTCTAACATGTTTAGCTCCACAACTGGCTCCTTTTCAAATTCTAACATAGCCACCACCTCGCTATCAGAGGAAAAGTCAATCAAATCACTCGGCTCCTTAGCAACGGACATCCCTTCTGTCAAAATCATACCATCCCCAGGCTCTGACAGCCCTTGCTCTTTAAACAAATATGCCAAATCACCATCAATATCCACAGGGTCAGCACCGCGAATCTTGCATATCGTGGGTTCATCCAAATCAAGCTTTTCAAACTGTTTCGCAGGATCAGGTCCCCAGAAATGGTAACTGTTTTCGTAAGTGGCGGTCACACCTGGCCTTTTGGGCAAGCTATCAAACATTTCCTTCACTGGATTTTGGCTGCCAGCGAACCTCTGGATTGTTCTCATTCTTTCTTCCATTTGGCTCAACCTTTCTTCTGGGCAAACAAACATATCTCCATCTTCTTTGACAAAATGCTTATTCAGGGACCAACTGTACGGGCGCATCTCAGGCTTCTTGTATTTCTTACCAGCCGCTGAGGTCATCTTTAAAAACTTTAAAAGCTTCATTCTTGTCATATGCCTTATCTTCCTTAGTCACGGCATACCCCAGGCCTTGCTTGTTTCTCTTAGCTTCTGGCAACACAAGCGCCAGTCTGCACGGTCCCTGTTGGCGTTTTCCCAGCTCCAGACCAGGGATATAGCTCATACCTCTTAGCATTTTCAACACAGGAGGAATCTTATCTGAAGATGTCGTCAAATCTATGGTGCAGACTTGCCCTTTAGGTTTCTCTATTGTGAATTCACTGAGCATCGGATTTTCCTGGTCGATTTTGATCTCCATTACTGGTAAGGTGTTGGTGCTGGTTTCCCCAATTGTAACATTATCACCATAAATTGTCGTCAGCACTCCTTCTTGCACAAATTTTAAACACTGGTGGAGAGTGGAGGCTACTGCTCCAATTTCATGAATCCGAGTGCACTTGTAATCTTTGAAAATGTATTTGGAATATCGATAACTTGAAATTCTACCATCATCTCCTTGCCTCCAAACATCAAATTCAGAGAAACTATTCCCAACACCGCCCTAGATGTTGAATCGTAGGACTTTATGGTTTGGTTGGATGGTTTAAGATTCTGCGCATTAATTTCCAACATACTCATCATTTTAGCAGGGAGCACATTCATAGCTGACCCATTATCTATCAACACATGGGGAATCCGCCGTCCTTCCAAGGGTACTGTGATATGTAGGGACTCATTATGCTTCGCACCATAAGCAGGCAAGTCAAGATCCGTAAAAGTAATGATGTTCCCATCTTGCCTTGGTCCCAATCAGGTGACAAGCTTCGTGCAGGGTAGCATTGACAGATACTTTTGTTTTGGACGGGGCCTCTTCCAATTTCGGTTTGTGGGGGTAGGAGGATGTGAGTAAAGACCATAAGGAGATATCGGCTTGTGTTCTCTTTAACTGCGTTAGGATCGGGTCTTCTTGGACTTCTTCGTCTCCTACCGATCTGTATGGGTTCTGAGAGGGCTGAGGATTAGAGACCGCAACTGCCTTGCCTTTTCCGGACGGATCTGAATTATTCACTCCCAACATTCTTCTGACCAGGAGTCAACAGATTAACATCTTGGTGATCATCCACCACAAATTCCTGCTTGGCCTCCTTGAGCTACGCTAGCGAAATAGGAACAGGACGAGTGCTATAAGGCCATGCCGCCTGCCTTATCTCATTTATGGACAAAGGAGCCTCTACATTGGCCGCTATCCTGAGTTCCTCTAGAGAAATTGGGGATTCTCTAGGAATTATGGAGGATATAGTGTTGGCAACCACATGCTCTTCATAATCGTCAAAATTAACAGTATTATTCAAACCATACAGATCATCAAGATACAAAACATAGCAGAAATTATCTTTCATTTCATCAGAAAATGGGATTACATCAGTCACAATCTCATTACAACCATTGCTATCACTTCCAACTATTGACTTCCCAAACTCTATTACATTAACAAAGTAGTCTTGCCCAAAGTCAATAAGGTTCACGTTGTTGCTTGGCAGAGGATTGTTGACCACATTCGGGCAAGGAGATTTCTCAATCTTCTTGTCATCCACCAAACCTTGAATTATCTTTTTAAGGGTTATGCAGGAATTTGTGGTGTGCCCTGGGAACTGGTGAAATCGACAGTACTTGCTAGCATCCATGTGGGGATTAGGACGAGCGGGAATATAATTCTCCAATGGCTTGATCATACCGGTACGAAGCAACCCGTTAAAAACCTCCTCTGTAGATATGCCCAAATCATCAAATCTCGGCTGCGGCTTAGGCTGAAACCTCACTGCATTCTGCACATTATTACCTCCTCTCTGTAGATTGTTGATACTGTTGTCTTTGGTCACATCTCTTCCTCTTGGTGCCATTGCTGAAACAGGGTTGGGTGCTCGATATCGGTAACCTCCACTACCACTGTCACCACCGGCATTTGCATTCGGGGTTTGATTGAACAATCTGTTTTCACTTCTAGCTCCCATTCCCACCATCTCTCGTAGATCTGGGTACCAACCTTTCCCGATGGCTTCTCTGAACGCTGGCTTAATACATGATAAGAAGATGTCCTTTTGGTCCTGGAGGGGTATCGGCTCTGATAACTCATTAAGCTTGGCGTTCCACCGTTTGTAGAATTCTGTAATCGACTCATCAAACTTCTGGATAGTTCCCACTAAATCATCCCGGGTGGTACGCCACTCCAAATTACCCTTTTACTTCTCCAAGAAGGTCTCTGTTATCTGGTTCCATGTAGAGCGACACTCTTGTTTCAAAGCCAGAAACCACGTAAGCGCTGATCCTTTCAAAGTCAGATGGAAGTGGGATGCCATAAACTCGGGCGTGCAGCCCATTGCCCCCATTGTCATAACATACGTATATATATGAGTTTTCGGGCAGGCGGTGCCATCGAAATCCATTTTGGGCATTTTAAACTTGTGCGGCAAAGGCGTTACTTGGGCGGGATCCACAACCTTAAGACCACTGGAACCCACGGTCAACTTATCGATCTGCTGCTGCATCTGTTTCAACAAAGCTGTCACTTCTGGAGCCAAACCTGAAATTTGGGGTATAGCGGGAGCCACTGTTGATGAAGGCACTGGGAAGTCTGAATTAAGTCCAACGGGCAGAGTTGCTGATGGGAGACCAAAGGTACTGGGAATTCCAATATTACTGTCCAACAAACTGACCGAACTAGGGATCCTGTTTCCATACATATCATATCCGTTAAACTGCACGCTAGGGTTACAGGGGCTATGACTGCGATGGCCCGACCTCTGAATTGACCAAGAGTAGAGAATCATGTACTGATGCACGGGGCAGAATATGGAGTGGAACCGTAAAGATGCTGAGTAAGGGTAGAACACACTGCGGGCTGAGGGACACTGCCTTGGGTGCAGCTGGCGATACCTCGGAATATTGTCTTGACAAATTTGATCCCCTGAAAGCCGGTACTGACCATTCTGGAAGCTGTCGGGATATACTCTGGACTGGGGTTGGGGATAACCTACTTGAAACTGCGGTCCATGCGAGCGTGATCTTTGGGACATTGGGATTTGGAGAGGCAGTGAGATTGAAGAAATTTGCTGCTTGACCACCATTCCTGCTAGCACCTTGCTGGATAACCTGGTTACACCCTTGAGAAGATGGGGGAATGAACCTTCCTTGGTCACTTACAAACTCTCCCGGAGATGACATTTGATTGGGTTGCGGGGCATAGCTCACTGGAGGAGGCATCGCATTGTAACTGGGCTGGGTAGGCTGAGTAGGTGAAGCGGAACCGATCTCATTGTGGTTATCTTCTGTGATCTCCTCATAGGAACCGTCCTCCCGACGAAGTATTGCAATCCCTTTGGCTCTCATGGCTTCCACAAAGCGGTTATGAGCTTCTTCTTCACGAGCCTTGGCATTCTGAGCAAATAGACAGGCTTCGCGCTCTCGGGCTAAAGCAGCTTCCAACGTTGCCCTCAATTCCTCCGTGGTCATATCATTCAAACTTAACTGACCCATTTTCGCTGAGCCTCCAGCGGACTGAGCAGAAAATACATCTCCGTTCCCGGCCATTTCTGATTCTTCACCAATTGAAACTGCTTGAACACGAACTAAACGAGCTCCTGGGACAGATGAACGGGTCCAACTCACCGTAGCTGCAAGGGTAGAGACGGGTTTATAAGGTTTTGAAGGGAAATTTTGAGGAACGGGAGAGGGAAAGGAACGGAACAGACTCGCACAAACAATCTTATTCATCTTCAAGTATAAATTAGTATTTTAAATCCTAAGTATGGTTGGAAAAGGAGAAGCCTTTATTCATGCTAACTATACCTTGGGGAAGCCTAGGGACGCAACGTTCAAATTACCCTAAATGCCTTGCTTTGAAATATATATAGTAGGTAATGATACCTAACCAAACCCTAACATCATTATGGAGCGGAGAGGTCGTCCGAATTTCTAGGGAAATTTGGGCAGCATAACGGGTCTTTTCGAAGAATTTCGAAGAAAAATCCGGCATGACCTCTCGTCGGTGCATGTTGACAATGCGGCATGATCTCTCATTTAGGACATGCCACGGGAGTGACATGTCCCCACGTGAAATCATGTTGCACTTGGCAACATGCCCACAAGATGGGAGGTTTTGGGGGAAGGTATAAGGACCTATGATATGTTTCAAAACAATTCATTTTTTTGTAATAAAAACATTGTATCAAAACCAACCATGGGTAAGGTTAAATGTGTGGCACCACTTATAACGCACTAGGGGGTTAGGTTTGATTTCAGGCGCTCAAGCGTAGGCGAATTTTATGGCCGTCCGCGATGCCGTCAATCGCACCCGAGGGTTGTAAGTCTAAGTGATGTAGTGTGCGGATGACTATATTCCTTTATTTACAAAAACAAGGTTTTTTTTATTATTTTTTTTATTTTTGAAAAGAGAAAAGAACACACACACACACACCCTCACATGAGATACAGGGAACAATAATCAACTGAGTCCACATTCGATCCAAGGGACTACCCTCAAACCAGCATTCTGAGAAACTGTCCAGTGGCCACTCATTGTCGCGTGACACAGGACATCAAAAGACAGATATGTCGCACGACCTTGGTGGTCACTGAACCAATATTCTGCAACCATCAAATCAGCCCCTGTATCTCCATGGCAAGGACAAAGCAAACACAACTAATGCACAACACAAAGAATACAAAGCACACAGGGTTTACAAGTCTCATATTCAACAAAATGCACGAACCACAAATGATTGTCAAAGATGCATACAAAATGGATGTATTGGATGTCTAATTTAATGAAAGCTTGACCCACTTAACATTTGAAAAACAGGTTTTCAAAGTCACTTATCCCCAGCGGAGCCGCCACTGAATGTGCGCTCGCCCGAAATTTCGGTTTTATTTCGAAATGATGAAAGTAAAGGAGTCGCCACGCCATTTTAAGAGGAAACATTGAAAACCTTTTTTTTAGAGAGAAAACATGGGTTCGGGGGTCAGGTTACGTGTTGGGAAGAATCGAGAGTTCACCCAACACGCCTCGTCCATAGACGAGTCTTTCAATTAAACATCCAAGCAAAATCCAAAGTGTGTGCAAGTATTAACAATGAACAAGTGTGGTAATCATGCATCTTATTAATATGAATTGAGATCTACAACTTGTGAACCCATTATTGAGGGAGGCCACATCCCTGCTACAACAATCTAAAACAGATTACAACTGAAAAAGGTTTCTGCAAATAGGTCACGATATGTCGCATGACATATGATTCCAGTGACCACATATGTCGCGTGACACAGGATCACCTTGGAACAATATGTCGCGTGACATACAGAGACCATCTGCAGAAACTTACATAATGAACACCAGAATCAACAACAACTAATACAGATCCAATTGATTAACCAAATTAGAAACGAAATACAGAAATAACAACAAATCGACCCCGGGAGTGTGGATATGGGTAGATCCACACCCCCTTGGGGTTCAAACACCAAATTCAAGCAAGTATTCAACAAGAGCAATTCAATTACACAGATCAAATGACTTAAACAGAGAGATTGCGATTGGGATTCAGTAATCTAGACAGATGGAGTCTCGATTCTTGCGAATCTAACAGAAGTAGACGATGAAATTATAGAGAATTGAGTTAAAGGAAGAGAGAGAGGGAGTTGAGATTTCGTTACCCTTGATGCTTCCCCGAATCCTGTATCAAGTTAGATACAAGACCCTTCAATTGGTTGTTTTTGGCCTTGAAATCCTGAGGGAATTGATGCAAGAGGGTCCAAGTGAGTTGGTTGGAGAAATGGGTTTGGATTGGAGAGAATTGGGTAGGTTGAAGGTAGGAGAGAGAGAGGGGTGTGTTTGGGGGGCTTTGTTACGATGCAATTTCTGCAGAGTAACAGTAGGCTGAAGTTGGGATCTATTTCTGAGAGGGGGAGGGTCTTATTTATAGGCTGCAGTTAGTGGTCACCTTGTGTCGCACGACTATACGTAGCCACTTTCCATGCCTCGACTTGTCGCGTGACACAAGGTGGCCTCAACCGCTTTTGGCGCCAAAACCAGTTTCTGGAACATTCGGGCCTAAATACCCAAAAAGTCCAAAAAGGTTTATTCCCAACAAGTCCCTTTGCATGAGTAAGGTACCAAAATGTACTTCCTTCACGGGAAACTTATGAAATGTTTCCGGAAGTCTCGGGATCGGCCGGGAATTTACCAAAATGCCCCTTAATGCAATTTTATTACATTAAAATGCATCTAAAAGGTTGCGAATTGGATTGGCGTACTTACACTAGCTCCCCGCACCATCTTTCCAGTGGTAGGCACTGTCAGTGATTTCGACAAGTTTTCGATCAACTCGGAGTCTCCGAGTCTTTTAAAGGGCGGCTGACAAGATTGCCACTCCTCGGGGCGACAGCAGGAGATAGTAAACCCCAGTCCAGCCCGTATCAAGCATTTCGAGTCAAATAAGTAGTATAGGGTCCAAGGTCATTAGGGTCAAGAGTCAGTTAAGTCAGTAATCCTTGAATTCCGGTCCTCCGAGTCATCCGAAGGCCTCATGCCCGAGGATTATGAATAGATATCCAATGTTACTTCCCTTTTGCGTTGAATGAAATGGTTGACCTTTCTGCGTATCCCTTAATTGCCACCTTAACAAATGATAAGTTAACTAAAACAAATCTTAATGACTTAAAAGTGGTTAATAATGACTCATTTGAAGAGGACTCTGACTTTTTAGACGAAAACTTTTAAAATGATAATATAAAGCTGGTTTTTGAGCGAGACGACAATCGGGCCCAAGCTGCCGATGAGGTATTGACTACAGTGAATTTGGGAACTACTGAAGAGCCCAAAGAGACACAGATTGGCATTTTCTTCACCGGGGAAGAGCGGGAAGCCCTCATTAATTTGCTCAAGGAATACGTGGACGTATTTGCCTGGTCCTACAAGGACATGCCGGGATTGGACATCTCAACTGTCGAGCACCGAATCCCCCTAGACCCAGAAGCCAGGCCCGTCAAACAGAAGTTTCGCCAAATTAAGCCAGAATGGTCTCTCCAGGTCAAAGAAGAGATAGAGAAGCTGCTCAGAGTGGGTTTCATTAGAGTGGTCGAATACCCGAAGTGGTTGGCCAACGTAGTGACGGTAATCAAGTCAAATGGCAAAGTCAGGGTTTGTGTGGACTTCAGGGACCTGAACAAGGCTATCCCGAAGGATGATTTTCCCTTGCCCAATATAGATCTGTTGGTGGATACTACTGCCAGTTACGAAGTCAAGTCATTTGTGGATGGCTTTGCGGGTTACAATCAGATTAAAGTCGCCGAAGAGGATCGGGAAAAGACTGCCTTCACCAGCCCTTGGGGAACCTTTTGTTATATGGTTATGCCCTTTGGTCTGAAGAATGCTGGCGCCACTTATCAGCGAGCAGTCACTGCGCTTTTTCATGACATGATCCATAAGGAGATCGAGGTCTATATTGATGATATGATTATCCATTCTAAGGGATCAGATGGTCAAAACTTGGTCGACTTGAGGAAATTCTTTAACCGGCTGCGAGAGCGCGACATGAGGTTGAACCCGGCAAAATGTACTTTTGGCGTAGTCCGAGGAAAAGTTCTGGGATATATGGTCACGGAACGGGGAATTGAAGCCGATCCGAGAAAGATTAAAGCCATCATGGGAAATGAAGCCACCCACGACAGTCACAGAGGTGAAGGCTTTCATGGGCCGTCTCCAATATATCAGCCGATTCATCCACCAGCTAACCTCTATCTGTGAGCCGATCTTTAAGCTGCTTAGGATGAATCAGGGGGTTGAATGGAATGAACAGTGTCAGACCACCTTTGAGACAATCAAGGCCTACTTGGTCCATTCCCCAATCCTGTGTCCTCCACATAAGGACAAGCCCTTGTTGCTATATTTGACAGTTACAGATACGGCTGTCGGAGCCATGCTTGCACAAGAAAAGCCAGATTCAAAAGTGGAAAATGTCATCTACTTTGTCAGCTGAAAGCTTCAGGGCAGTGAATTGAATTACTCAGCTTTAGAGAAAACCTGTGCAGCTTTGGTATGGGTGGTCAACAAATTGAGACATTATCTATTGGCGCATACAGTACACCTAGTGTCGAAGATGGACCCCATCAAATGCCTATTCGATAAGTCTTCTCTGTCATCAAGACTTGCGAAGTGGTCATTCTTCTTAGCCGAGTTTGATATCAAGTTTGTAACCCGTAAGGAAATCAAAGGCCAAGCTCTGTCAGATCATTTGGCAGACTTCCCGAGCTCAGAAGCGCGTGGACTCGAACCCTAGTTTCCAGACGATGGAATTTTCATGGTAGAAGGTGCAGACCGTTGGCAGATGTTCTTTGATGGTGCCGCCAACAAGAGGGGCAATGGTATCGGCATGGTGTTGGTTGATCCGAACGATGTGCACACCCCCATCGCTATCAAGTTGAACTTCCCGGCTACTAACAATGCCGCGGAATATGAAGCTTGTATAGCCGGCCTCGAGGCAGCTTTAGAGCGAAATGTCGAAAAGCTGAAGGTGTACGGAGACTCCCAGCTAATCATCAATCAGGTGTCCAATAAGTGGAAAACCGTGGACCAGTACTTGCAAATGTACTATGCCTATATGGAGGACCTGATCAACCAATTCAAGGAGGTCACGTTCCACTACCTACCCCGGGACAAGAACAGGTTTGCGGATGCCCTGGCCACTTTAGCCTCTTTGGTAGAGATTCTGGAGGGAAAGTCAGTAAGACCATTCAGGGTTGGGAGGCGTGAGAACCCTGCCTACTGTTTTCAGATTGAACTAGAAAAGGTCGATGACTTGTGGTATAGCCAGATCTTTCAGTACCTTAAGCATGGCGAAGCCTCGTTCCCGACAGAGAAGGATGGTAAGCTGAAAGAAGGTCTCCACGCCAAAAGTTTGCAAGCTTTAAAAAGGTTGTCTGCACAGTACGTTATTCTGGGAGATGACTTATGGAAGAAAAGACACCGAGGGCCACTTCTACTCTGTATCAGCAAGTCTAAGGCCAGAAAGGTCATGGAAGAAGTCCATGGTGGCGCATGTGGACCACATATGAATGCCCGAGCTTTGATGTTCAGCATACTCAGGATGGGCTATTATTGGATCTCCATGGAGACTGACTATATTCAGTTTGTGCGAACCTGCGATAAGTGTCAGCGGTTCTCCAATCTCAACCATATACCTCCCCATGATCTCTACTGTATGAGCACTCCTTGGCCATTCGCAACTTGGGGGATCGACGTTATTGGAAAAATAACTCCTGCCGGTAGTAACGGGCACGAATTTGTGTTGGTCGCTGTGGATTACTTCACCAAGTGGGTTGAAGCGGCGTCCTACAAGGTCCTAAACTCCAAAAAGGTAGCCCGTTTTATAAAGGAAAACATCCTGTGCCGATACGGAGTTCCAAATGAGATTATTTCCGACAACGGGTCACACTTCGAGGGACATACCAATGAACTGCTTGCAGAGTTCAGGATCAAGCGACATAAGTCGTCCCCTTATCGCCCTCAAACCAATGGTGTTGTCGAGGCCGCGAACAAGAACCTGGAGAGGATCATCCGGAAGATGGCCGAGAGGAGCCGGGATTGGCCTGAGAAGCTTCACTTAGCACTATGGGGCTATCGTACGTCAGTAAGAACAGCCACCGGTGAAACCCTGTTCACTCTGACATATGGAATGGATGCCGTTTTGCCCATCGAGTTAGAGATACCCTCTCTTCGGGTTCTGCTTGAAAATGAAGTCAACGAGATAGACTGGCTTCAGAGTCGACATGACGAGTTAGCTCTTCTAGATGAGCGAAGGCTTAAGGCGATGGAGCACATCCGGGCTTATCAGAAGCGTATGGCTAGAGCCTTTGACAAGAAGGTACATCCCCGCGACATTAAAGTGGGTGATTTGGTCTTAAAAGAGAAACCACCGAACCAATTCAGTCTGTTGGGCAAATGGGCGCCAGTTTGGGTTGGCCCGTATTTGGTGAAGGAGATCTTCTCTGGTGGGGCAATGAAGTTGACAGATTTGGATGGTAACCCCTTCATGCACCCGGTAAACGGCGACAAACTGCGTCGCTATTACGTTTGAATCGAGTCTTCCCCTCTACAAAAAAAAAAGAAAGAAAAAAAAGAAAAGAAAAAAATAATAAAAGTGCGAAAATAATGTACTCAGACGAGACTGAAAACCTCTCAAAAGGCAGTCCGTGCAAAACAAAGGGCGCGCTAGGTGCTAAAGAATATACCCAACTAGGCTGAAAACCCTAAAAACGGGCGGTTTAGGTAAAAAACAGGGTTGCACCACTTCTCCCCCTTCTATCTATCCCTTTCTTTAAACACAAGTTAATTGGGTCGAACTACGGAGACCTGAGCCCCTTAGTCCATTTTTGTAAAAGGGGAACGTAGGCAGCCGTTCGCGGTTCGGTCTAAAAACCATAAAAATCACCAAATCTTGTTAACAGTTGTATTCGTGATTACCAAAATGTGTCTTGATTAAGTTCTGAAGTAATTTCAACTTTCATTACATTAATACATTCATTGATGAGTTCAAGCACGATCTACTCTCGACTCACTAACATTAGCAAAAAATAAAATCTTTTAAAAAGGTACGTCTAAACTGTCTGTGTCGGCAATAAGGGATACAATGACCGGTCACCTAATCCTAGTCACTTGTTCCCACTCCCGAACTAGTACCCTTCTTCTTCCTTTTCCTTGGTCCTCGGGAGATCTTTGGCCTAGCTATCCCAAACAGTTCTGTCTCCCGTCGTCCCGGCTCAGGAAAGATATGAGTCGGTGAGTCAACCAATCCGGCAGCTCTCAGTACCGCCTGGGCAGCCCTCTCCTCTCTCAAAGCTGTCCTCCGGGCCATAACTTCAGGGTCATCCCTCATCTTGGCCCTCCTCTCTACGAGTCTCTCAAAATCTGCTGCCGAATCGTCGGTCACATTGTCTGGGTCAGTCAGCGCCTCAGCATCGCGTAGCTCCCGGCTAGTTTGGTCTCCTCCTCGGATCCCTTGGCAATATGCCTCAATGGTCTACTGAACCGGCCCCATATGCTCCCCATACAAAATGAGATACAAGGTGGACAAATATGTGATCCCCCGGGTCTTCCGTATCAGTGTATGAGTGGGAAAAGCTGCTCCCGAAAGGCCCTGGCAAAGAATCTGAGAGTCCGGACATCAGTCATGTCAAGAGGAACGGTATCCCAGGCTATCTGCTCTCTGAACCTGCCAATAACCTGTTGTGGATACCCATACTGCCTCAGAACAAGTAAGGGGATGCTAAATGATGAAAAGTGCAATCCCGGCAGCCTCACGACAACAGAATCATCCTGTCTGCCGCTCATGATCTTGAGCCTCCATCCGGGAACCCAATACTGAATATCCGTGGTGGTATACCTGGTCAATCGCCTCTGCCAGCTCTCCTGTGAGGCCTCCGAAGCTACTCGCCTCTGCTGTGTAACCCAAGGTGCCGCAGTCTACCCTGCGGGTAATGGGGATATAAGTCCCAACCGCTCAAAGAGCCACAACGATAAGAGACTGGGGTTGCCGCTTCCCATGTGTAATGACCCTCCAGCCAGTCGGTCTATCCCATGATAGGTCTCTGCCAGCAAAGTGGGAACTATGTCTCTCTCTCCCTGCTCGGGCTGAATCTCAATCAGTGTGGTACCTCGGTAACCCCGCATCTGCCTAACAACTCCTAGCAGTAAACCGGAGCATACCCCGTCATACTCACAAAAGCAGTATAGGGAGATCATGATCAGCATAAAAATGTCCATGGCCGTGGATAAGTCAAAAAGCTCCGGACGTGATACAGCCAATCGGGCTATCTGGGCCAGGTCAATAAAGGACAGGTCAAGAATCAGATCGGATACCTGCTCTGTGTGAAATCCCAAGAAATCGGCCAACTGTTCAGTCAAGGGTCGTGAATCTCGTGGGAAGACCGCATCTCTGAGCTCAGCTCCCCCAGTCAGTGCACGAAACTCTTCAATGGTGGGTGTAAGGTCATTGTATGAAAGGGTAAAGACATGCCTCTCGCAATCCCAATATCTGGACGCAGCCCGGAGAAGATTCCAATCTACCACTCACTCCTTTAATGCCCAGATGCATCTCAACCCATACCGTTGATCGATAACCCTCCTATTGGTGCTATGATGGTGGCGGGTTAGATTGACGAGATCGGAGTGAAATTGACGTTCTTTGATCTTGGATCTGTCGTTGTAATGCTCCATTTCGGGTCAAAGGTCGAATCTTGGGGCTAATTTCGGGGTGGAAAATCAATTTGGTTTCTGCTATGACTGCTGGAATGTGTTTTTTACGAGTTTGCCTCCTTTAAAATGCTGGGGCTTGCTGCTCAAGAAAACCTAGCCCTCAGACTCTCCATGTCGGACGACATGGGGTCATCCCATGAAGTCATGTGTCGGACGACATGGGAAGCCCCATCAGACACCAGCAACAGCTGCAACTGCAGCAACCCCTTAGCAACCCAATGCTTGCTCAAAGCCTACCCAAACCTGTCCAAAACACCCAAAAACCATACATACACAATCCCTTTCACCCATCAAGCACATGGGAGAGGATCTGGCATACCCAACACACCCACAGATGCATAAACATTGCCTAATACATGCAAAACCACAAAAAATACCCAATCACATCAAAAGCCACCATTTTGTGCCATTCTTGGGACAGACTTGTGCATATGAACAAGCAAATATACAATAAAGCAAATACTTTAGTTGTTAAGTTACAAAATGCAAAAATAATAAATTGTTTTACAGTCAATGAAATAGTGCATGCATTTTCTCCCTCTCTATTCCTAAGGAATCCTAAAAGCATGGCAAAAGGGGACCGCCATGATCACTCTGACTCGGAGTCGTCGTCTGAATCCTCCTCGTCCTCCTCAGAGCCACTGTCATCCTGGCCGCTGCCTACCTCCTCCTCGGAGCCGCTCTGCTCCTGGCCATCGCCGCCACCCTCCTGCACCTCGTGAATCTCGCCGTCAGAGTCATCATCATCCTCATATCGGGCCCAAGGCCGGGGCTCGCCATAATATCCATGCCACTCGGGCACTGTGGAGAAAGGGGGATGATAAGGATCGTCCTCGCCATCATCATCATCGGGCTGGGGCTGCTGACTCGAACCGCTCGCCTGCAAGCTAGAAGGAGCCAAAGTTGGCCTACGCCTCTTCTTGGGAGGCACGACATCACCAGGCTAAGAGATGCATCTCCCTTTCCAATGCTCCGCGCTTTTCTGAAATTGGCACAGCATCTTCACGGCCCCGGTGAACGCCTTGGCCACCACCCTATAAGTCTTGGTTGGAACCTGTTGAATGAACACAAAAGAGGCAGTCAGAAGTAGTGAATACAGGCACTAAAAACAGTAAAGGACTTGAACAGAGCAGAAAGGAAATAATGCTCACAGAGGTAGTCTCGCGGGGAAGCCGTAAATGGGGATGAGTCTCAGACATGTCAAATGAGGAGCGGCGAATGACGCCCTCGGTCTCATACTCAAAGAAACGGGGAGGCATCGGTATCTGCACCCCCGCTATCCTCCTAGCGGCCATGACCTGAGGAGTCACCAGCCGAGTAAAGACAAACCGGCCGTAGTCTCCATCATCAGACAACTCTGCAGCATCAATACCAGTCCGCAAACGCTCTAGATCAGGCAAAGCTCGGGTATACCAAATCCCCACAGGAGGATCGTGAGGGACGCGAGTGGCGGCACCATAACCGTGCTGCCTACAGACTCTCTCTCCCAAGTACAGGGCATCACCCTCCAAGCCAATCAGAAGCCTCCTCGTCCGAGTCACCAAAGCGGCATCACCAACAACGCCCTCGTCATACCTGCCATGCCAAGGGAACAGTCTCAACCCAGCAGGGGTGCCCCTCAAGGCAATCATGGTGTCCTCGTAACAAGCCGTCTTCCGGGGCTTCACCCCGTCCACTCTCCGGCTCTCCCTAGCCCGAAAGGTCCACCGGCGGATGGCAGGAAACAGGTCTACAGCAATCCCATCAGCTACAGCCCAAGCATAACAGCCAAAGACCTCATAGGCCCACACCTGAGATCAAAAGACAAGAAGCTTTCAGTGTGCAACAGCAGTAACAAATGATGACAGTAAAGGCAATGCAACAGTCAATGCGCGAAAAGTAAAAAAAGGCATACCTCCAGAACAGTCTGATAGCAATCCAGAGAGGTCACACTGCCTCTGCTCACCTCATCCAGGGCTCTATACATCTGAGCCAAGCCAGCCTCGCCCCATGAAAAGGTGGAGACCTCACCCCAGTCTCGAAGAGGCTCCAGCAGAAGAGTCAATGCCGTGGTAGAGGCAATACAGAACATGGTGTCGGAGAATCCAGCCCAAGCAAACGCTCTCTCCAACTGCTCAGTCGTGACTGTAGCAACACCCTCAGAGAAGAGACGGCACTGCTGTGTCAAAGCCGAATGCAGGTCCGCCAGTGGAACTCCATTGCCCTTCGGGCGAAGGGTCAGGCCAGTCAGTGCTCTAATGGCGTCCGGGCTCAGGACACCAGGATCCTCAGAAAATATAGGTCTGCCCGTGAACCGCAGACCAGTGATGGCAGTGAAATCATAGGGAGTGATGGTGGACTCACCCCAAGACAGATGAAAAGTGTGGGTAGAGTCCCACCAGTACTGCCTAAAGGCCCTGACCAGCTCTACGCTCCTAGGCGTGTCCCCAAACTCTCCGACGGCAGTAAAGAATGGGCTGAGGCCATCTGCAAATATCAATCCCTTGGGACTGTCGGGCAAATCAGAAGAACCGGGAAGAATACCCCAAATCGTGGCAATCGCCTTAGGGGATCCCTTGGTCCGCAAAGCCTGCAGGTAAGCACAGCACAAGTATCAGAACATACTCATAATAATGTGTGCATTCTTTTACTTGTGTGCATTTTCAATCTCTAAAATCACATAATTCTTTCAAAAGAACAAAAAAGAGATCTTTTCTTGATTTAATGCATCTCATTCAATAGCATGCAATTTCCTCTTTGGGTGCAATTTTCCCAAATTCTATCTCGAGCCCTAGAAATCCAACTTCAAAAAAAAAAAGAAAAGGGAAGGGTTCATGGTTTAGAATACTTACTCCCATTCGCTCCGCGGTGGAAGTATGGAAATCAAGGCTCGGATAGAGCCTATTCCCCTTCGGAAATTTCTTCCGTTTGTTCCGATCAACGAGCTTTCTCCTCTCGGACAACGATCGTTGCACTTGCCTTCTTGATTCCGCTCTCGGAGGCATTGTCGATTTGGTTTGAATCAAAATCGGAGGGAGGAAATTTCAAATTTTCTTCTCTTCTCTCTCAGAAAACTCGGCGGCTGTTGTTTGCGTTTAAACCCTCTGTCTTACGACTAGAGGGTTTTAATTAAAACAATCTCGGGAAAGCCCCATGTCGGACGACATCCATGTTCCAGAAGGGGTGATCGTCCTTTTTTTACCCCTGATCCATTTTGCCAGTCCCTCACGACTGTCTATCATCATTATTCTTTATTTCATATGGGTGCAAACACCCGTCTCACAGTTTTTCTCAAAATCGCGGGTGACTCCCAAAGAAAAAGTCAAATCGCGGGTGACTCCCAAAGAAAAAGTCAAATCGCGAGTGACTCCCAAAGAAAAAGTCAAATTGCGGGTGACTCCCAAAGAAAAAGTTAAATCGCGGGTGACTCCCATAGGAAAAGTAAAATCGCGGGGTGACTCCCCTTGGAACAGTCAATCTTCGGGGTGACTCCCCTTGGAACAGCCAATCTTCGGGGTGACTCCCCTTGGAACAGTCAATCTTTCGGGGTGACTCCCCTTGGAACAGTCAATCTTCAGGGTGACTCCCCTCGGAACAGTCAAACCCTTGGGCACAAAGCCCATGGCCGCTCATTAGCGCCACCTCTTTGTTGAACTACGATTCGGCTTGATTCCCCCACGGGATACGTAGGAATCCTTTTCATAAAAGGTCCAGCCGCATGACCATTATGGTTGATTTAC
This sequence comes from Adenophora triphylla var. japonica, assembly GCA_022495995.1. Classification (NCBI taxonomy): domain Eukaryota; kingdom Viridiplantae; phylum Streptophyta; class Magnoliopsida; order Asterales; family Campanulaceae; genus Adenophora; species Adenophora triphylla. The sequence continues at coordinate 413,431 of JAFEMH010000144.1, read as the reverse complement.
CCGGGACGCAAACGTCCATCTTGTTGAACAACGATTCGGTTTGATTCCCCCACAGGATACGTAGGAATCTTTTCCACAAAAGGTCCAGCCACTCGACCATCTTGGTCGTCTTTTTCCCCCGCCGTTCGTGTCCGGCTCGGGATTCTCATTGTGTCGATGACCCCACTTCCCGTGGAAGTGACGTCGCCGAGGGGCTCTGTGAGTACCCCGACCCGAACTCGTGTTTTTGGGTCCACTTTCCTTGATTTTTGGGCTCATTTATTTGCTAAAACGCAATTTAAGCCCAATTATCCATTTAATTACTCAACCCATTGGGCCTGCCATCCATTCGGCCCAACTTTGCCATAAAGTTGACCGGTGTCGGACGACACCGGTTATCCAAAGGCGGTTTAACTCCCTCTGTCGTCCGACATGGAGCCTCCTATCAGCATGCCTATAAATAAAGGGCATGGCTGATCATTTTAAGGAGGACTTTGGCAAGAGAGGAAACTCTGCAGAAATATACACTCACTCTCTCTCTCATACACACACACTCACCTCCCTCCTCACACACACACACATCCAAGCCAAGATCTAAAGAAAGCTTTCCTTTGTTGGTGTTTTGAAGGGGTAAACACCATACTATTGGTGCCTTTACCTTGTGGACTACAATAGGTAGCCACTAAACCCTCTCTCTCTCTGATTAACTCTTGCATACTCATCTATATCATCTTGCATGCTTATATGTCTTGATATTATGTGAAATATTTGGGATTTTGCATGATAAAGGTGGTGGAGAGGTGAATCTTCCATATTCACTTCTCCCCACCTCAGATCTGAACATTTGGTCGCCTTAGCACCATTAAAGTTTGAGTCTTGGTTAGCTTCCTTTGAGTTAGGAGGAGATGGCTACATGATAATGGCCATGGATATGTGATTTATCACATTTGGCCATTAAAGCCATGTGATCCTCCCATAATACTCACGTAGTGTTACTATTTTACTGCTTTTAGTTAATAATATAGCTCAGTTTGGCATTAAGAACAAGGTGGGATCAATCTGACTGAAGGGCACTGAAACAGGCCTCTTGTGTCGGACGACACAGGACCTCTCAGAGGATCCTGTGTCATACGACATACAGTTCCCAGAAAGCCATCTGGCTTTCAAGGACTTCAGATCCACTCAGATCGGTTCCCTTTTGTGACTCAAAGCTTGTTCAAAGTAGTTTTAAGTTCAGTTACCACTACTTAGGGAGCCTAAGGTCTGTTTGGGTGCAATAAATTGATGGAGGCGGTTTGTCATGTGACATAGACAACTTCGGATGCTCTATGTCATATGACATCCGTATCATTAAAAGTCAATCTCGACTTTGCTTACTCCAATCAACCCCAAACTGATCCTAGGCCCTTAATATTGCCTCTTCCTAGTTAAAATAATATTGTTCCAATTCCAGAGCAGCCTTGCTGTTGTAAGGGACAATCTGACCAGGAGGCCTTATGTCGTCCGACATCCCTCTCTGAGGAAGACCTGTGTCGGACGACATCAGAGCTTCCTGAGCAGACTGTCTCAGCCTTCTGCCTTGTAATGCAAGTCTCCGTTTGTAAGGGAGTGGCCCCCTGTCAGGGTTCACAAGTTGTATCCAGTCCCTATACCATCAATAAAAATCCAAATTTGCATGCCTTGCTTGTTGACACATATTGCACACACACTTTGAATGTCCATAATTGTCCAATGCTTGATTGAAAGTCTCGAAAGAGGCTGTTGGGTGAACTCTCAAGTTCTTTCCAACACGTAACCAGACTCCAGAACCCAAATTCTCTTTAAAAAAAAGGTTTTTCAATGTTTTCCTTTAAAAACGGCCTGGCGACTCCCAAAACTCAAAGTTTCAAAAGATAAACAACCAAAAACGATTTACAAAACAAGCGTTATTTTTGGAGGCCGTTCATTCAAGGCCGAGCAGTTTGTGCAGGAGGCGCGTGAGGCCCCCATCTTTAAGGGCATGTACATCCTTGCTCATAAGTGCCCTCAGCTAGGGGTTGGCCGGCCTGTGATTCACAAGTCCATGGATGATGATCTTCTGGATCACTTCCTCGACACCAAGCCCAGTATGGAAAGTCTGGCCAGTAGGAAGGGCCTTCTCCTGAGTGAGGTAAGCCTTTCTCGGTTTTTTATTTTTCCTTCCTCGTCACATCTGTATACTTGTATTTTTTTTCCTGATATTTTTCTTTCTTGTGTAGCTTGCCATGCTCTCGGCATATGAGGCTATCAAATCTAAGGCGGTTGAAGTCTATGAGAGGAAGCTTGAAAAGCAGGCCGATAAATACAAAGCCGACCTGAAGAAGGCCGTGGAGCTCCTCAAGAACTTGAGGGGAGATGCTGATGGATTTAAGGCAGCTAAGGCCAAGGCCGAGGAGGAAGAGAAGGTTTCCAAAGAAGCCTTGGCAAAAGCCGAGTAGACTGCCCGACTTAGGGAGGCAGAACTGGAGGGGCAAAGGGTTGAGGCCCTTAAGAAAGCCGAGTAGACAGCGACCCGGCTTAAAGAGTTGGAGGTCAACATTCCTTCCAGGGAGGCTGAGGCCATATCTCGTTATAAGGCTAGCTCGTCCTTTAAACAAGCTGTGGCTGAGAAGACGGCCACCATGTACTCTGACGGGTACTTGAACTTAGCCCGAAGGGCAATGGTGGATCCTTCTCTCGGTCTCAACCTGGAGGGACTTGCTCGGCTTATTTGCCAAGATTTTTACGATTAGGGATCCCGGTCCATGCACCCTCTCATCCCCTTTTCTAGTAATGCCTTGAATGTTATTGCCTCTCTATACACTCAGGCTGGCAGTTCTTCTTGGGTTCCTCCTCCTCTTGAACCACAAAATATCCATACGCTTATTGAGAAGATCGAGGATGAGGGCCTGAGTTCTGAAGACGAGGGTGAAGATGCCGAGGTGGGGAAAACCGAGAAAGCTCAAACCGGCCAAGTCATCATCCTAGATGCTGCTATTGAACAAGATGATCTTTTCAGGGATGATGACCAAGTTTGAAGACCTTTTTGCTTTATTTCGTTGTACTTTTTTGTTTTTTGAACATTTTTTCTATGTACTTCAACTCTTTGATCAATATAATGTTTTTCTTCATCATTTATCTTTATCCTTTATGCACCTTTAAACTGCTTTTTATTTGAAATGTTTTGTATTGAATGATTGCTTGTGTGAATTATTGTTGAAATTGTCTAAATACCCAATTTATTGATGTCGAAGAGGGTAACCTCGGCATATGATTTAACTCTTTTTAAATCGTGGAAGCTCATTCGGTTCTATCACTTAGATAGATTGTAACTTTTTCCATTAACCCGAGGAAGATCATTCGGCCTAACACTTAGATAATTGATGTAGTGGATTTCATTATATGTAATTTCCTAGTTTCCTAGACATTTTATCCTGATTTTGATGTAATTTAGATTAGTTTTGATGTAATTTTGAGTAGATTTTGGATTGGTGAGTTCGTGGGAAATCATTGTATTTTGATACATGTTTTTAGTGATTTTATGATGTTCCTGTGAAGTTTATTAATGCTCAAAAGACAAGTCAAAGTCAGCCTTCAAGTCAAGGTCAACAGAAGGTAAAACTGCAGTTATCAGAAGTTACAGGGACCAAATTGTAGAGCAGGAAAGTTCAGTGATCATAATGAAATTATGGAAAAATGGATGACCAAAGTGGAAGAAGGAGTTTATGAAACTTAATCAACCGCACGTTTCACATGAAGTCCAAGGGAAGTTGACCGGGGTTGCCGTGTTGGCCGCTTGGAAAACAATATTTTATTTTTCCTTTTTCTTTTTCTTTTTCCTTTTTAATTTAGTATTAGGTTTGTTGAATGGAGGAGTATATATATTTCTTTTGACAACAGTTTTAGGGTTCAAACTTTATTTATTTATTTTTCCTAGAGAGTTTATTGCTTTGCATGGAGAACTAAATACCTTTACTTTGGATTTAATTATTGGAACCGTTCTGGATTTCAATTGAGGTTGGTTTCTTTTCATATCTTTTGTCATATTCATATTTTCTTTTGTTCATAATTGTCTGAATTAATTTCTAGGGTTTTTCAATTAGGCCGATTGTTAAATCTTGGTTATTAATTTATTGCTAGAATCCCCTAAGATTGTGTCAATTTAGGGTTTTGCAAGTAGCAACTTTATAGTCTATGCATGTGTCATGGTAAATTGTGAAGAAGAAGAAAATAGACAAGTATCTAATTGAATTAATATTAGAACGTGTTCTCGATCTTAATCTCTTAAATCGGAATCAATCGATGTTGTGAATCTAGACTGTGTCAATTAGGTTTAGGTATTAATTAGGGTTATTAGTTAGTGTGTCACTGCTATTAACTATTATCAAAGGAAGAGATAGAGATTGAAATATATCTCGTGATCGAGTGAATAGGGTAAAATTGAAAAGAGTTAACCGATGATATTTGAATGATAGACGGGAAAAATAATTGATCCAAAGTGCTTTTCTTTAAATGTTTACAACTTAGTTTTTATTCCCGTCTTAGGAATTTAATAATAATCAAGCAGACCCCCAATCTTGTCAAGTGACAATTGTGCAAACAAATAACCGTTCTTCAGTGGATCGACCCTGGACTTGTCCTTGCTGCAGTTTTGTAGCCGAGTCTTGGTAAGTAATTTGTAGGCGTACGACTTTAGCCTATCAAATTTTGGCGCCGTTTCCGGGGAACGGTGTTTATTTGTTTGCACTCTTATTCTTTTTCTGAATCTATTTCTTTTTCTTTTTATTGTTCCTTTTAGTTGAGCTTTATTATTGTCATCTTATGGTGTGGAACCTTTTATGGTCCATACCCAATCTGCTAATCAACTTGCTAGTCCCTTCGTTCCGGAAATTGAATGATATTTTAGGTGCAGGAGAAACGAAAGCAAAGAAGTTAGGAGAAGTTTGCAGCTGGAAGAGATGAATAATAATAACGGTAGGGGTGATCATGAGCCAGAGGTTGTGGATAATGACGGTAATGGAAGAGGTAATAATAACCCACCTCCCCCAATTCAAACGTTGAGGCAGAGGATTGCGCGGAACTGGAATGAGCAACCACAAGCAGTACAGTTTCCTGATTTGCCTGCTGGGGTCACTTTTGAGTTGAAGTCGGGGTTGTTGAACCAGTTGCCCCACTTTAATGGGATACCAGGGGAGAATCCTAATTAGCACATAGCGCAGTTTGTGAAGATATGTAAGAGCATGAAACTGGTTGCACTTCCTCTTGAGCAACTATTGTTGAGGGCATTTTCCTTTACTCTTAAGGATAACGCAAACGCGTGGTATTATCACTTGCCACCGAATAGCATCATGTCTTGGCAGCAGCTGAAAGAGGTATTTATTGATGAGTTCTTTCCTCCAGATCAAATCAATGTAATGAAATGGGATATTAGTAACATGGAACAGCGGTCTGATGAGTCTTTATACGGTATTATAATCGGTTCTATAAGCTTTGCAGAAGTTGCCTGTATCATGGTTGTGATGTTGAGCAGTTAATTGTGTACTTGTATGGGGGATTAACTGAGCAGGATAAACGGTGGGTGGATGCTTCTTGTGGAGGTATTATTTTGAATAAAACTACCAGGAATGCAGAGAAGTTGATAGAGGAATTGGCCAAGAGCACAAGAACTCATGGAAGAAGGTCTAGTATTGGACAAGTAAGTGCAGCAGGATCGGGTGATAAAACTAGGAAGTTGGAGGCTGAGATTGAGGATGTTAAAAGTTTGTTGGAAACGTTGGTTCATGGTCAACAAGGTTTCGGGGGACAGAAGTTTAATAATCAGCAGGGATACCAGCAGGGTCAGCAGTATCAGGGCAACCAGTTTAATCAGTAAAGAGCACCTGTTGGACAGCAACAACCACAAGGACAGTCTACTGAGGACATGGTCCGATCATTAGCACAGAGCATGTCTACCATGAATGGGAATTTCCAGCAGTTTTAGCAGCGAACTGAGTCAAGTATCAGCAGTCTAGAGAAGCATATGAGTCAGCTTGCCGATGCAGTTGGGAGGTTGGAGGCTAAGGATTCGGGGAAGTTTCCATCTAGAATTGAACCAAACCTAAGCCATCTGTTTGTGTTGTTTATGTGATGAGGAAGAAGAAATTTGATGGGCAAATGGTGTCCATAGGGCCTGAACAGAAGATTGAAAAGAGTGTTGAGCCAGAGTTGGAGGTGGAGAAGAAGGTGGAAGAGAAAATCCCTGAAGAGAAGTATATTCCACCCGTGTTTCCTGTTTATGAGTCTGTCCCTCCGTTTCCTTATGCATTGAGGGAGGATAGAAAACCGGAGTCTGACAAGGCTATCTTTGACACATTCAAGAGACTAGAGGTAAATATTCCATTTTTAGATCTTCTTCAGACGGTTCTGAAATATGCAAAATTTTTGAAGGAATTGTGTACTATGAAGAGAAATCAGAAGGAAAGGAGTTAGAAAAAGGTGAAGATCTTGGAGCATGTGTCTGCGGTTTATCAGAAAAAGATGTCAAAGAAATGTAGTGACCCTGGTATGTTTGTAATTCCTATTTCTTTTGAGGGGAGTAATTTTCATAGAGCCATGCTTGACTTGGGGGATTCAATTAATGTTATGCCTTATGCATTATTTGAAGAACTTAAGTTGGGTAAGTTGGAAGACACTAGGGTGGTTATAAAATTGACAGATAAGTCTAATGCATACCCTAAGGGGGTGGTTAGAGATGTTGAGGAGAAGGTTGGTGATCTATTATTTTCGGCGGATTTCTTTGTTCTTGATATGGTGACTGATTCTGAGGCTCCCATTCTGTTGGGGAGGCCATTTATGTCTACTTCTGAAACTAATCTTGATGTGAAGAAGGGCTCTTTAACCATGGGTTTTGATGGGAAAGTGGTGAGATTTAATGTGTTTGGTGATAAAAATTTTCCCAAGAATGAGCGTAAGATTTGTGCCATGGATTTGAGTGAGCCAGTTATCAAGAATGGGGCCAAGGTAGAGGATGTTGATGTTGAGTCTCAAAAACTGAAGCCGGATAAGAAGAAGAAAAGAGAGCCACCAAGGGAGAAGAAGAAAGCAAAGGAAGTGAAGGCGAAAAAGGGGAAGCTTAAATGGTCTCCAACGGGGAGACATGTCATTAAACTGAATCACTTTAGAGGTAACTCGAAAATATTTCTTTCATCCCCCTTACATTGATGAGGCCCATGATCGTGGGGCCTCCCGTCCCATTACTTAAGTTTCTTGGTGCCCTTTTTCCCATGTTTTTAGTATCACGTATTTATTGTTTAGTGTCATTGAGGACAATGTCTAGTTTAAGCGTGAGGAGAAGGATGAATGTTGTAGTATGGTTTTGTTTTCAAAAAAAAATACAGGAAGTTTGGCGTGATCAAACAAAAATTTCATGTGATCACGCAAATGTCTCAGCCCGGGTGTGTGCCCACGCCAAATTTTGTGTGATCACACAAATGTCATTTTCAAAAAAGAAATGAAAAAGAAAAATGAAAAAGAAAAAAAATGATGAAAAAAATAAAAGAGGCTATGTGAAAACCGAAAACGGCACCTAGGAAAAAGGTGAGGATGTGAAATGTATACTATCTTTTATATTACCGGAGTTGGAGACATAAGGGAGGTTTGGAGTATTGGGTAGGATCACTATAGAGTAGGAGGTTTGGATAGTGGTGCCTTGGATTTAGAAAACCTCGTTCATTTTTGGAGTTATAAGGGGTGTTGGTGCTTTTCACGAGGTAAATTTTGCTTAAGGATCACAAACTTGGCAATAATTTCTTTTTATGAGGGTGTATGTAGTGTGAGCCAAGCGTGGGGGAAACATAGGACATATTTAGTTCCCCTTGGCTTTTAATTGTGTGGACCTTAGTTTGGATACCGTTTTATTATTGGAAGTTGGTATCAAACGAAGGTCATTATTTTCATTGTTAATATTTTGGTGTTATAAGGAGACGGAGTTACTAATTACTCTGATGGCTGTTATCTTTCATTGACTTGTGTTGGCGGGCTAGAGGAGATTATGGGTCATTTTCTTCCCATGCTATCTGTTTAGACCGGCGATTTAGAGTGGGGTTAGGATATTACTCAGGGACGAGTACTGGTCTAAGCGTGGGGGAATTTGATGTGGTGGATTTCATTATACGTAATTTCCTAGTTTCCTAGACATTTTATCCTGATTTTGATGTAATTTAGATTAGTTTTGATGTAATTTTAAGTAGATTTTGGATTAGTAAGTTCGTGGGAAATCATTGTATTTTGAGACATGTTTTTAGTGATTTTATGATGTTCCTGCGAAGTTTATTAATGCTCAAAAGACAAGTCAAAGTCAGCCTTCAAATCAAGGTCAACAGAGGGTAAAGCTGCAGTTATCAGAAGTTCCAGGGACCAAACTGCAGAGCAGGAAAGTTCAGTGATCAGAATGAAATTATGAAAAGCTGGATGACCATAGTGGAAGAAGGAGTTTAGGAAACTTAATCAACCGCATGTTTCACATGAAGTCCAAGTGAAGTTGACTGGGGTTGCCGTGTTGACCGCTTGGAAAACAATATTTTATTTTTCCTTTTTCTTTTTCCTTTTTGATTTAGTATTAGGTTTATTGAATGGAGGAGTATATATATACTTCTTTTGACAACAGTTTTATGGTTCGAACTTTATTTATTTATTTTTCCTAGAAAGTTTATTGCTTTGCATGGAGAACTAAATACCTTTGCTTTGGATTTAATTATTGAAACCGTTCTGAATTTCAATTGAGGTTAATTTCTTTTCATATCTTTTGTCCTATTCATATTTTCTTCTGTTCTTAATTGTTTGAATTAATTTCTAGGGTTTTTCAATTAGGCTGATTGTTAAATCTTGGTTATTAATTTATTGCTAGAATTCCCTAAGATTGTGTCAATTTAGGGTTTCGCAAGTAGCAACTTTATAGTCTATGCATGTGTCATGGTAAATTGTGAAGAAGAAGAAGAAAATAGACAAGTATCTAATTGAAATAACATTAGAACGTGTTCTCGATCTTAATCTCTTAAATCGGAATCAATCGATATTGTGAATCTAGACTGTGTCAGTTAGGTTTAGGTACTGATTAGGGTTATTAGTGAGTGTGTCACTGCTATTAACTATTATCAAAGGAAGAGATAGAGATTGAAATATATCTCGTGATCGAGTGAATAGGGTAAAAGTGAAAAGAGTTAACCGATGATATTTGAATGATAGACGGGAAAAATAATTGATCCAAAGTGCTTTTCTTTAATTGTTTATGACTTAGTTTTTATTCCCGTCTTAGAAATTTAATAATAATCAAGCAGACCCCCAATCTTGTCAAGTGACAATTGTGCAAACAAATAACCGTTCTTCAGTGGATCGACCCTGGACTTGTCCTTGATGCAGTTTTGTAGCCGAGTCTTGGTAAGTAATTTGTAGGCGTGCGACTTTAGCCTATCAATAATTTTTTAGAACTTGTCTATTCATGCCGAGTAGGGTCATTCGGCATAAGTATTAGACAATTTTTAGGATTTTATCTCTTTATAACGAGGAAGGTCATTCGGCATAAGTCTTAGATAATATTTTTGGGAACTTGTCTCTTCATGCCGAGTAGGGTCGTTCGGCATAAGTCAGACAATTTTAGGAATTTATCTCTTTATGCCGAGAAAGGTCATTCGGCATAAGTATTAGATAATTTTTTGGGAACTTGTCTCTTCATGCCGAGTAGGGTCGTTCGGCATAAGTGTTAGACAATTTTTAGGAATTTATCTCTTTATACTGTGGAAGGTCATTAGACATAAGTCTTAGATAATTTTTTTGGGAACTTGTCTCTTCATGCCGAGAAGGGTCGTTCGGCATAAGTCAGACAATTTTTAGGAATTTATCTCTTTATGCCGAGGAAGGTCATTCGGCATAACTCTTAGATTATTTTTTGGGAACTTGTCTCTTCATGACGAGCAGGGTCGTTCGGCATAAGTGTTAGACATTTTTTAGGAATTTATCTCTTTATGCCGAGTAAGGTCATTCGACATAAGTGTTAGATAATTTTTTGGGAACTTGTCCTTGTATGCCGAGGAAGGTCATTCGGCATAATACTTGGGCAATTTTGCCTTAGATGAGTGGAGTGGGCTCCTCGTCTTTCTGTGCTTGTCTTGTTAGTCATTATTTTGACGAAAACTGAATTTCTATTAACCGAAACTGATTATATCAAATTGCAATCCTATTTTTCTTGAAAATAAATGAAAAGACTAACAAAGACTGATCTATTAAATAAAAAACAGTGCCAATTCGGGGTCTTCATTATTTAGGTCTCTTCTCTAATGACTTGAGTGATGATGTAGGGGCCTTTCCAATTTGGAGAGAGCTTGTTCTGTTCTGCCTTTTTGCCAGTAGCTTCAATTTTTCTAAGTACCTAGTCCCCAATTTGGAATACTCTTTTGTTGACCCTTTTGTCATGGTAGGCTTTGGTTCTTTGCTTGTAGTTCACCATCCTCATATGAGTAGCTAGTCTTTTCTCATCTACTAGGTCTAGGTCTAGCAGCTTGGTGATCTTGTTGACTTGTTTATCGTAGTTTGAATTTATTGTTGTAGGGATAGCCATCTCAACTGGTGCCATAGCCTCATATCTGAAGGTTAGTGCGAATGGGGTTTCCTCGGTTGGCCTCCAGGTGGTTATGCGAACTGCCCACAAGGCTAAGGGAAGTTCGTCCAACCATCTACCATCACTTCCTTCTAGTTTCTTGGTTAGGGTTGTTAGCACCAAATTGTTGGTTGCTTCCGCTTGTCCGTTGCATTGAGGTCTCCTCAATGAAGATTTGATGTGTCTGACTTCTAGTCTGTTCAATTCTTCTATAAAAGCCTTTGAAAACTGAAGACATTGATCTGAGATGATTGTGTGCGGGACCCCAAAACGACACCAGATGAAGTCGTGGATAAATTTGATTACGTTCTCCTCTGTTATTTTGGCTAAGGCCTTTGCTTCTATCCATTTGGAGAAGTAATCGACTGCCACGATCACATACTTGCAATTGCCTCGGGCGTGAGGAAAGGGCTGATGATATCGATTCCCCACATGTCAAACAGCCAAGTGGGAATGATAAGTGTCTGTTCCACTGATGGGAGCCTAGGAATGTCAGCGTGTCTTTGGCATTTGTCACACTTTCTTACGTAGGCTTGTGCGTCATCTCTCAGTTTTGGCCAGTAGTAACCTAGCGTGATAATTTTGTCTGCTAAGGTTCTGGCCCCCGGGTGACCTCCACAGATGCCTTTGTGCACTTCCGCCAAAATATTTTCTGTTTCTTTGGGGTAGACACATCTCAGCAGAGGTTTTGTATACGACCTTCTGTAGAGGATCCCGTTCAATACTTTGAACCTTACTGATTTCTTCTTGATGAGCCTAGCGCGTGCTTCGTCATTTGGTAGTTGGTTCTTTTCAATGAAGTCCATGTATTCGTCTATCCAGCACTTCTCCTCCCCGTCTATGAGCATTATTCATAGTCTTTCGTAGGCAGGTTCTTCGGCAAAGACTATGAGGGGGTTAGAATCAGGATCTGCCACATCAATAGTCACCAGTTTAGATAGAACATCTGCCACTTGGTTGTCCTCCCGACCTATTTGACTTATTTCAAAAAATTCCAGCTTCTTCGTTATTTCTAGGACGAGGTCTTTGTAATTTGTGAGTATGGGGTGATGAGTGTTGTACTCCCCTTTTATTTGTTTGACTACAAGTTGGGAGTCACATAAGGAGGCTATTTTGGTTGCTCCATAGAAAGATACCAACTCTATGCCAAATATCAAAGCCTCGTACTCAGCTTGATTGTTGGAAGCAGGGAACTTGAATCTGATTATTACCAGAATGGTGTGCTCCCTATCAGGACTTGCTAGTACAACTCCAGTTGCGCTTCTTTCCTTAGTGGCTAACCCATCCGTGTATATGACCCAGCATTTAGATGGAATCTCGATGGTCGGTTCTTCCCCCGCATGTTTTTTGCGCTTACGGGAGGTGGGGTCGTGCTCGCATGTGAAGGCGGTTTCAACCATAAAATCGACCAGAGGTTGTGCTAGGAGTGTCTTCCTAGGCCGGTATCTGATATCAAACTCAGTGAGTTCGATAGACCAATTAAGGAGACGTCATGAGCAGTCCAACTTATGCAAGATTTTCTTCAAGGGCGCATTGGTATACACAGTTATGGGATGTGCAAAAAAGTATGCTCGTAGCTTTCTTGCTGCTATGACTAGGGCGTAGGCTATCTTTTCTGCGTTGAATTATCTGCTCTCCACATTTGATAACGCCTTGCTGACGTAATAAATAGGTTTACCGCAGCTATAGCGTGGTCCGTGGCTGCTAGGAAGACATATAGCATTTCACCTATGACTGGGCTACTCAACAAAGGAGGGAATCCAAATTACTCTATCAACTGTTTGAATGAATTTTAAGCATTCAGATGTCCAGGAGAAGATCTTGGTCCCCTTCAAAACTTTGAAGAAAGGCATTGATTTATCCACAAACTTTGCAATTAACCTACCAAGGGTTGCTATTCTTCCGTTGAGCCTTTGAATCTCCTTGATGTTGGCAGGCTCTTTCATGTCGATCAAGGCTTTGATTTTTTCCGGATTCGTCTCGATCCCTATCTGTGATACCATAAATCCTAGGAACTTCCCGACCGTCACCCCGAACGCACATTTACTTGGATTCAATTTCATGTTGTTAGCTCGTAGGTTGTCAAAAGTTTCCTGCAAGTCTGGGGCGTGACTGCCATTCCTAGTATTGATGACCATGTCATCGATGTAGGCTTACATGTTACGGCCTATCTGCTCCCCAAATACTTTGTTGGCCATGCGCTGGTAGGTTGCGCCTGCATTTTTGAGCCCGAAGGGTATCATGGTGTAGCAATAAATTCCTCCAGCAGCCTGAAATGTTGTCTTCTCAATATCTTCCTCGACCATTTTTATATGGTGGTAACCAGAGTAGGCATCTAGGAAGCTGAGAGTTATATGTCCAGCAATGTAGTCTACCAGTTTGTCAATTCTGAGGAGAGGGTAACTGTCTTTCGGGCAAGCTTTGTTGAGATCTGTGAAATCTACGCACATTCGCCACTTCCCATTGTGTTTCTCGACCATCACAACGTTGGCCAACCAAACAGGATAAGTTGCTTCCTTGATAATTCATGCACTTAGCAGTTTCTGCACTTCCTCCTTGATTGCATCTTCTTTATCGTTTGCAAAAATTCTCCTTGTCTGCTTGATAGGTTTAGCAGACGGGTCGACTTCCAGATTGTGGACAGCCACCTCTTCCTTTATTCCTCTCATATCCTTGACCTTACAGGCAAATACATCTAGATTGTTTTTCAGAAGGGTGATGATTTCATCCCTTTCTTCCGCCGAGAGATGGCCTCCGATTTTTATTTTCTGCTCTGGGTAGTCGGGATTGAGTATGATTTCCTCCAGTTCATTTACAGACTCCATTTCTGGACCGTCCCGAAACTGCAAGGTTTCAATGATTATCTCTCTAAGTGTTCTACATTCGTCACTGTTTATGTCTAGGTCTTTCATCTCAAATAGTTCGTCTACGTTCAGCAGCTCTCCTTGTCTCAAGTCAGGGTTGACCCCCGAGTTCTGGCCTCTGACGAGATAAGGGCTATATCTGGGACGTACAGAAATGTGTTATTGTTTTCATCTTCATAGACATCTAGTATCATATGTTCCTTATCTTCTGCCTCAAAAATCAGATTCAGCCTAGAACTGGTGTTGGTAGTCTTCACATACTTAGAGATTTTCAGATTTTTCTTTGGTGTGTCTACTTCCACCTTTCTGGCAGTTTTTCTGCTTCTCAACACATGTTCCAAGAAGTCTTTGTGGGTCGCTCTGACGCATCCGATTCCAGCACGAGTGGAAAACTTAACTCGTTGGTGAGGGAGGGAGGCGACCAACCCATGTTTGCCTTGACTTGGAATGCCTAGAATGGCGTGATAGTCAATTTCCAAGTCCATGACCACAAATGTTACTGTGGCCTCGGCTCGGAAGGGTTGTTCTCCCACTTCCAGTAATAAATCAATTGTTCCCATAACACTGACTTTATGCTTGGTGAAGGCTTCTAGTTTTCTAGAGTATGGCTCAAGCATGCTATCTTTCATATTTATCTTCTGAAAGGTAGAGTAATATAGAATATCCCTGGATGCCCTCGAGTCTATGAGGAGTCTCTCGGATTCACAATTATTAATCCTGTCGTTGATTACCAAGGGTTGTTCACGAGTTGTGTGACTTCCTGCTAGCTCATTAGGGGAGAAGTTGATGACTTCCTCCTACTTGTGGATCCAGGCGGAGATGTGGTAGATTTTACTTAGCTCATGTATCTGGTCTTTCAGTTTTTTGTTGGAGAGAGTCTCCTCCCTTATGACATGAAGTTTAGCCCTAGGAGGCCTGTTTTCCCTTTCATCTTCTTTGTTTTCGCCATCTTCTCTTTTTCGCTTGTTATCTTTTCGCATAACATAGCAATCGAGTTTTCCCTCGTTTACCCATCTCAGGATCATTCTCTTAAGAGAGATGCAATTCTCCGTGTCATGTCCGTGATCCTTGTGGAAGGCACAATACTTGGGGTTGTCACGGGTATACTTTGATCTTTCATCGAGTGGTCGGGGATTGGGCAGGTTCACCAACTGCATGATCTCCGTGATAGGTTTGGTGAGTGTGGTGAAGACCTCGGCTTTTTCAGTAGCCCGAGTCCTATTCTTCCCCCTTGTAGTTACTTCCATTCGAAGCCTGGTTGTGCCAGTTGTCTATGCCTCAGATTTTGACTTAGGCTCCCTAACGGAGAGTTCATAGATTAATTGGTCGGATCTCAGTCCGGAGTTGAAGTAAACAATAACCTCACGGTCAGTTAGGTTTTCCTAGTCAGCCAAGCCATGACTCTGAACCGATTGTAATAACTTAGAGTTTTTTCATTCTTCCCTTTCTCAATGTTAGCAAGGTTTGTCAGTCTTTTCTTTCTCTTCCCTGCTGTTGCAAAGTGATCCAGGAACCTTATGCTCATGATTTTCCAGATATCGATGCTTCCCTTCTTTTGCACACGGAACCAGGACAGGGCTGTTCCGGAGAAGGTACTTGCTAAAGCTTTGCAGAAATGTCATATGCTTTGGTGAGGAGGGCTATGGTAGATTCGAAACTTTGCACATGATCCCGTGCGTCTGTGGTTCCCGCATATTTTTCAAAACTTGGGATTATAAAAGCAGAATTGGGAGGTAGATCATTAATCTGCCAGGAGAAAGGACGAGTGGCATTGGTATCATCATCATCCACTTTCTTCCTCCCCATTTCCATTTCATCAATCCTCTTTTTTAGGAGGAGAATATCCAGGCATCGATCCCTAAGATGTAGTGAGAACTTCGACGGGTCCTTTCTTTTTCTCTGTGCCCATTCACTCGACTTTGTTTCTCCGGTTCCTGATGATTATCTCCGTGTCCAGGGTGCTCTGTCATTTACTGGCGTAAAATGACGAGGAGGGGTTCTGTCTTTCCTGGGATCCATCTCTGAACGGGGAGGAGTCCTGCGATGAGGAGAGGCTCTATGCCGAGCAGGACTCCTAGGTCGAGCAATGCTCTTATGCCGAGGAAGGGTATTATGAAGAGGAGGGTTTTTTTGCCTAGCTTGACTGAGCCTTGCTCTTAGGTCAACTGAATTAACCTCATGTTCCCTTTGGTTATTCAGTTGGTTTCTCAAATCTTCATGGTTTCGTGTATTTCCATGTGTAAGAGCCTTATGACGAGGAGGGACATCTTGGGGTTTTTGCTTGGATCTACCAGCATGGTCATAATGAGGGGGATTTTGACCAACAAGAAGATTTTCTCCATTCCCCCGACTAACACGCCTGTCAAAATGACTTTCCCCTCCTAGGGAATTTCCAGTCCTCGTAGGTCTTTTGAATTCAGCCAGGGAGTGCTCAGGATCCAACTGCATCAAGGCATTTTGTATTTCATAAATGCGTTACAGAGTGTCCATTCGGCGATGTAAGAGAGTTATGCGATCAATTTGTGGGGGGAAGCTCCAGTGCCCCCTGGGTGGCATTCCTCCCCGTCTGACTACCAACAGGTCTTCCTCGGCGTCAACGACGGGGAGGGTTTAGCAGCACCTCGGTTACTGGTTGCCCGCTAGAACGCAGGTTTATTCCTAGCGGGGGCAGTCCGTCGTTCAAAGGCGGAGGAGGTGGCAGTCTCCCATTAGCAAGAGGAATAGCAGTTCTAGTATTACTATGAGTCTTATCCATATGATGGTTATTCTGATAATGAGTGATACTAGAAGTGTGTCCTTCCATTAGGATTAGAAGAACGGAGCATAATTTTTCCGGCTATTCAAAGGTCAGAAACGATCGTTTTCCGGCAATGGAACCAAACTGATGATGTCAAAAACATTCGGATCAGCCCAAATTCAGCGGTAGGTTGTATCCTGGATGTTTGGATAGCTTGAAAAAAATGAACAAACACGTAAAATAAGTCGGGGCTTCACCGGCGAATGCCCTCCGGCGTAAGAGTAAGTATTCGTGTGATATATAGAGCAAATCAATTGATAATAGTTAAGAGTCAAAAGATGCGTTACCAAAAATATGTGAATTATGGCTTGTATTTATAGGTGTGGGATATAGATTCCATCTTTGAATAGAAAGTTATGTGAGCGGAGGGTTATAATACTAGTTGTATTATAACTTCCCACATTTCTTGTTTGAGTAGGATTAGAATTGCCCTTTATACGTATGTCTAGAAGGTTTGCTCCTCGAAATATGATGTTGGTTGACGTGTATAAATGCCGAGTAAGTGGTGAGCAAGGGTAGGGAAGTCTATTTCCTTGTATTGGTGTTGACCGAGGAGGCACCTGGTCGGCCTCTCCTGGATGCCTTCATCGGCATTTATAGGTGCCTTGGTAGGCATATGTGAATTCTGTGTTTTAGTCATTTTATTCGCTATGCTATATATAGGTCGATATAGTGGGAAATGACGAGTAGGCATGACGAGCAT
Source organism: Adenophora triphylla var. japonica (assembly GCA_022495995.1). NCBI lineage: Eukaryota > Viridiplantae > Streptophyta > Magnoliopsida > Asterales > Campanulaceae > Adenophora > Adenophora triphylla. The sequence continues at coordinate 396,461 of JAFEMH010000144.1, read as the reverse complement.
AGTTCGGGAAAGTCCACTCCCTATGTCGTATTTAAAACTTATATGGATTATGTTTTGGGTCCAATCCCTTGGGCTTTGCCTGGCTTATGGCCCATGGTCGTAATTCGATTTATACCATTCACCTTTCCTTCTCATCTTTACGGTAAATTTCTAACATGCGAATCCCATTTTTGTTCTTGATCACGATTTCAAATGGTTTACCAAAATCTCCGGTTATTTCCTGCACCATGATGCATTAGGACAAGCAAAAAAATCAAACTCCCAAAATATGTTGAATTAACAACTGTCTGATACCGCCTTCTCTAGCCAAGAAATGTACTGCATATGAGGCACATCAAGAGCAGTGCAATCACAACTTCAAATATTAGAATTGCAATTTTAGTTACAAAAGGCACCCTATGGTACTAAATACCATCAAGAAAGGAAAAACAAAGACTTACATATATATATATATATATATATATATATATATATATATATATATATATATATATATATATATATACTGTATATATGAAGTGAAAAGACTACAACTTGACAATATATATAGATAAAAATGGATGATGGCTTGCTTGTTGGCAAATCTTAGTAAACCATTGCAGAAAAGTATTTATTCCAAATCCAGAGTCTATAGGAGACACTGGCATTTTTTTTCGTATGGTCTACAGGAGACACAGGCATTGTTTTTCTAAAAAATAAACAAATATGGTGGCTCGGGGATTCTGGGAGAACAGAAAGTTGTATACACCTCAAATTATTTTATGAGGAAACCTAACTTTACTAACTCTATACAATAGCACATCATTCAAATGTCGTCATCATGTTACCCTCTCAAGTAATGATCAAAAATGGTACACATTTAGGCCTGAAAACATGGAGTTGATGCTGCTTTACCTAACCACAAGTTAGCAAAAAGTTCTGGTTGGTCAAAATGGGATTCTGGGCGAACAGAAAGTTGATTCGCAAGTCCCTGTAAGTTGAAGCATTGATGAATGTTCAAACAAAAATTTCAAATTTGCTCTTGATCAAGATCAAATTTGAAGTTGTTTTGGACATTCATTTTGGGACGGAAGGAGTATTTATTCTGTTGTTAGGAAACATGCTAATACATCATCAGTGGTCCCTGTTCCAGATATGACTACCGGCTAGGAACATGCTTATTACCTGAAACACAAGTGATTACGTTCAGACACATATTAATAGTACCAGGAACAGACAACTTTGTCAACACAATCGCAAAACAAAGTACTCAAGAGAATAAATATCAAATGGTTTTAATGAAAAATATGAATGGCTCCGGGCAACCGATTTCTAGGAACGTGTGCTATTATACAAAGCAGGTTACAAACTACTCCCTCCGTCTCATAAAGATGTTCCCACTTTCTATTTTTAACTCTGCCCCATTAAGATGTTCCCATTTTCTATTTTTGTTTGTCCCAAAAAGAAAGTCTCATTTCTACATTTGAATGGTTAAAATAAGTACATTTCTGAAATTTGAGCGAAAAATGGATGTGGATGATGGGTAGGATTAGTGTTCATTTGTGTGATTCTTATGTTCATTAGGGGATAGTAATGGAAAGAAAGTTACATCACTAAATTATTTGGAAAGTCAAATGGGAACATCTTAATGGGACAAAGGGAGTACAACCTTAGGAAATTACTTTATGGGACACCTAAATCAGAATGCATATATTATGAGACAACTTGTGAATCAAGTGCAATCTAGTTTGACTTTTTTGGTTCTTTCTACAACTTCTAGCTGAATTAGTGATAGGGTAAATCCGACATATATAGTTGAGGATCATATTTAGCTGGTCATTGGTTTAAGGGAATATACCCATTAAAGGCAATGGATTTCCTAATATCAGTAGAGACATCAATGGCAAACATAAAGATGAAACAAGGAAACAAACTCAAAAACTGTCCCCATATACCAGAATGTAGAGTGGTGATTTACTTGGCCACCTGCTCATAACTTGTAAACATTTTACCCAACTTGGATAACACACAACACTCACACAAACAATCACTCAAGCAGTAAATTATAATCCCTCCGTCCCAGAAAGTTTGTCCCACTTTGATTTTTAAGGTCAACTCAATCGACCTTTGACCATAATTTTATGAAAATCAAGGCAATATAAAAAAATGTTATTAATAGTTTTGGAATGGTGAATCAATAACAATTTTTAAAATTGCATAGGGATATCTAGATTTTAATTAAGTTGTGATAAGTTTCATTGAGTTGACCATGAAAGTCAAAGTGAAGTAGGAGAAACTTTCAGGGACGGAGGGAGTATACAAACAACAAAAACATCAGCATTTGCTAAATGATGCGGACATTAAATTTAAAGCAGCATTTTGTGTTTTGAGATCGAGCTAAATAATCAGGCGTACCTCTTGATCTGGTAGCCAAAGCAGTTTTCTTTTCAAGGATAGCTCGTTCTAGATGAGGACCAATTAGGGTATCCAATTTAACCAACCATAATGCAATCGCAGATGATGTTTGGGGCAAATCTGGAAAGCTTGAAATGATTTCTTCCGTTGCAGATTTGGATCCAAAACTGACATCACATTGATACAGCCACTCCTCATTTATGGCACCAACAAAATCATGAACAACCTATAAAAATAAAAATAACAGGGGGGAGGAAATGTTAATTTTGATGCTTATGATAGAAAACCAATCATATAAGAAGAGTAATCTTCAAGTAAACAAAGTGATGCTAATTTATAAGTTGATTTCAATGAAAAATTTCAGACAGAATACAAGTATCAATACCTGGAGAAACTCTACCAAAGTCGAGGTCCGTCTTAATCTTTTGACCCAGAGGTTATGAGCAGATTTCATCCAAATACCCACCATGGCACCGTCAGGCATAGATGACTGCATAATAGTGCATACAGTGGAACAGGGATACATGAGTCAGATACATATGCAAATAATATCATCTTGCTAAACAAGAAAAAAGACGGTTATATTCCTAATAATTCGTGAATACGAACCCGAAATTCTGTTTTCCCGTGTTATATCGACACAGATTATATTGAACATAGAGCACCAGACACGTTAACGATAGCGCAGTTGCGTGTTTTGCACATCCTGCTCCCAATTATCCCATATAAAAATAGCCTAATGGAACGAAGTGGCTAAGCATTTGGTACTTATCAAAAGTGTGAATCCATAAACTGACTAATAGATGAGGACGCCATTAACAGCTAGTGTGCCATTGGCTAAGCAGTATAAGCAATCTGTTGATCTCAGTCCATTCGGTGATAATGAAAAAAGATGCCACTTCTATTCAGAAAATTGTAGGGTGAGCTTACCTCAATTGCATACATTGCAGCTTTGAGTGCTTGTAACTGTGATGATAGGACTTTATGCTTTGGAAATGTATTAAGATCTGAACTCTCCCTGCATGTGGCAGCATGAATGGCAAATCTTTCTTCTAGGTCAAAATCAAGCTCAAATGTAGTATGGCATATACTACAGTGCTTCTCATCTCTCCAGTACAGATCATGACACCTTTCACACCGAGCCAGTGAATCAAGATAAGACCGTCTGCCATGTTTAACAACATTAAGCACAGTATAGAAATCATTCCATATCCACACATCAAATGCTTGGTGGCGGCTCCATTTCTGTTTCTGATGTTCTCCTTTCTTCTCAATTTGACTAACTATGGCAACAGTACTATCCCTTAAATCATTGTTAATCTCATTGAAGCCGTGCAAGTTGTCAACGTCAGACACAGCTGATGAACTGTCTTCTCTAGAGATACTCAGCTCAGATTCATCAGATTGAGTTGGTTGCCCGATTTCAGCTTCCTTTGTCATAGACATGGCTCGGCAAAGGAGTATCTCTATTTTCTCCAATGACGAAAGAAGTTGAAACTCCCGTCTACCTCTTCTGTCCAAAGAAGATAACAACGTGCATAAAGCCTGCGTACCACACAAAGCTGAAAGATTACAATGGACAGCATAGTAGAGGAATTCACACAAATCCCCACAAAGGTAAAGTTAGTGAAGATTACCTCCTCAGTATCAATCACCTCCCAGTAACCATCTTCAGATGATTCAAAATAAATCCTCCTGTGCCCTGGATCATGCACATCACAAGGCCCCAAGAAGAGCCAGTATCTGTTGTACCTACGATCGGACCCCAAAAATATAGATTGCATAGGATGTAAATCATCAACAACTTTAATCTCTTTGTCACCCCTTTTTCCATTTGAATACTTATTTTTCATTTTTGAAATATATACCAATGAATCAACAGGTTGCGTTAGTGTGTTTTCTTCACTTATGCTCATCACTTGTCCACAGTTGCTTTCCATTGTCATGGGCATACTATGATGCTTTGCTGTTGATCTCTTTATTTTTGCTCCGGAACCAATATGATTAAAACTATGAGCATAAGGTACAATGGATGTTACAGGTTCCTGCAGTAGTGTTGTTACATATATCGATTAAAGCGAGAAAACAAAAAAGATAAACGAGCATAAAGCTGGGAAGTTGGTATCTTACGTCGTAAAGTAAGTGTCCCTTTATGAGATTTCATGGAAAATAAGGATAAAAGATGTCAGACTTTTAAAAAAGTTTATCAGCACAGTAGAACATGCAAATATTTACCTATAGTGGCCACATTTTAGAATTGCAAAATGAGACGTCAGTAGTTTATAAGAAATGAAGACTCATTCTGGGACATAAAATTTTGTCAAAATAGACACTCATTTTAAGACTAACAGTTTTTCAAAATTCGGACGATCAAGGAGGGAGCAAATTTTGGGACCATTTCTTCTTCCTTAACACCCTCACCCAAGGGGTGCTCGCTTTCCCTTACTTCAACTTACTAACCATTTAGTTGAACAACTTTGACAAAGAACTTTTGAGCCAGGAATTGCATGAGTTACTAAGTCGGTAGCTTACTTTCTTGCTGCAATTCAACTTTAGTTATTGAGAGTTTTTACATAATCAGGTAAGTGTCAGACCTTAAATTTTTTTATAAATAATTCATGTAGCAATCTTCCCGTAAAGAGGTTTGGGCTGAGAGATCAATTGGTAAGTCACCTTTGAAGTTTCAAATTATTATGTTGGGTCAGTTGTCCTACTGGAGCTGTGTGGCTACAAGCTAGCTTGTCTTCATTTCTCAATTTGTAATGCACTCATGGTATATCACATAATTAAACTAATAGGTGTTCCCTCCATCCCAAAATGAATGTCAAAAGAATTTCAAATTTTCTCTTGATCAAGAGAAATTTTGAATATTTTTTTTGACGCTCAGGGATGGAGTACGATTTATATAGTTTTCTACACATAGTCCCAATTTTTGCCATACATTTATATTGATCCCTTTCTGAATCTTACTCTTCTGGAGGGATCTGGAACCTTCGCAATTGGACTTTCCTGACTCACGGTCTAGATTGCACCGTCTAATTTAACGTTGAAATCCAAGGGTCAGGATTAAACTGTATCAAAACGAGGTCCTTTTGACACAATCTAATCCCAACCATTAAATAGCATCGTTAAATGGGATAAGGCAATCCGGAATGTGTAAGCCACAGACTGCAGGGTCCAATGGTAGAGGAAACCCATCATCCTAACCGGAGCAACTTCAAGTACATAGAAAGAAATTGACAATTTGAATTTAGGATCAAATTATCATGTTGGTTCACCCCTGAAGTTTTTAAGTTATCATGTTGGGCCAGCTGAGCTGTGTGGCTATAAACTAGCTTGTCTCTTCCATAGTTGTCAAAGATGAAAGGCGAAATGTGAGAGGCGAACGATATGTATATATATATAGATATATATATATATATATATATATATATATATATATATATATATATATATATATATATATATATATATATATATATATATATATATATATATATATATATATATATATATATATATATATATATATATATATATATATATATATATATATATATATATATATAAACAAAGCATAAAACGTATTATGAACAAGAATAAAGCATGAAATAAATTTCACAATTCTGCATATATAGTATCCTAATATAATTCAAACCTATAAGAATTCTAAGAAAAAATAAGCATGAATCAAAATTACGAAGTTCAAATCAACAAAACAAGTACTAGTTTAAGCAAGTTAAATAAACTTAAATCCTTAAAGATTATCGAGAAAAGAAATCAAGTTCCAAAATCATGCAAAAGTAAATAAAAATTTGAAGAGCAAGAGACTAGAAAGAAAGAAAAAAAATGCAAAAAGGCGAGAGGCGGGCGACAAAAAGGCGAGCAAGGCGAACGCTTTGTGAAGAAAGGCGTGCATCCGCCTGGCTACAAAGAGGCGACCAACACCCCAAGGCGCCAAAAAGACGAGGCGGGCGGGCGGTCTCCTTTAACAACTATGGTCTCTTCATTTCTCAATTTGTACAGCACACTCGAGATAGCACATAATTAGACTAATAGGTACAAATGTACAATTATATCATTTTTAGTTTTCCACACGTATGTCCCACTTTTTGCCATTCGCTTACGTTAACCCTTTCTGACTTTCGCTCTTTCAGAGAGATCTGGAACCTTTGACATTGGACTTTCCTGACTACGGACTAGATTGCAGTCTAATTTAACGTGGCAATCCAAGGACTGGGATTAAACGGTATCGAAATGAGGTCCTTTTGAACAATCTAACCCCAACCATTAAATTGTATTGTCAAATGTGACGAGGCAATCCAGAACGTGTAAATCACCGACAAAGGGGGCCAACGTAGAGGAAACCGTTACCTTAACTGAGGCAACTTCAAATACATAGAAAGAACTTGACTATTTAAATGGATGAAATTTCACGCAAGCACACGCACACACACATATATCTATTTATATATGTGATTGGGTGTGTCAAAGTTTATACACGTGAGAGTGCATGTATATGTACATATGTTCATGTGTGAGTAAAGAAATACATATATGTTGGAGTGAACACATCCAACAAATGCAGAAGTTAAATGACCAATTTAAACAAACGCATATTAGCAAAAGATGCAACTGGTAATATTAAAATTCCCTTACAACGCACCCAAGCAAATGGTCCAAGGGATCAAAGAGAAAGGAGAAGGACGATGTAGCACTTATGAATGACATTGTAGAAAAAATGGACAGGTAATGGATTACCTCGACTCTGATACTGGATCCAGCATTGAGAAGATCCATCAAAGCCTCCAAGGCATTTAATTTCTCTTCAATATTTAAATCTGAATATTCACCTTCCATCAGTCCCAACAACCACACTTCTCCAGAATGGCTCTCATCAATTTCATTGTAGACTGTCAACATACTGTTCCTATTTTTATTTTGATTACTTCGAGTAAGTTTAGTTGGGTCAGAGATGTCTGAATCATCCTCTGAACCATCTGAACTGCTGTATTTGCTACAGCACCTGTCATCATCAACACTACCAAAGTCATCACAGTCTGTCTGATCATTCTCCGAGTCCACAATAGTGTTAATGCGTAGACGGTATGCAGATGAGGAAATCTTTTCGAATAAGGTAATATCACTTGAAAGCATTGAGCGTATTAAGAGTTCCAATTCACCGAATGTAGCAGCAAGCTTCAAATCAGTAATCTTCATTACAAAACATAGCCAAATCATCAGATCAAACAGAGGCGATAAACAATGCTTACACCAACAATAATCAAAATAAGAGTCCATTCTTTCCTGATGATCTGAACAATTCTAACTTACCGAGGAAGCTTCTGCCAATTCTGAGACTTTCAATCCGATATTTCCTTGTGACAACAATATCGTAAATAATTCACCTTTGAGTGTACGAGGACTTAAGCCATACTTTTTCATAAGGCTAACTTCCTGCAAACAGAGTAAATTTGTGTTTGTGAGCAAAGAATGTTGTCACAAAGCAGGTTTAGTTGCCAGTCCTTTTGGCCATCTTAGCCAAAAGAAGGCTGCTGGACCACAAAGATATAAAACATCAAAGCATCAGAACCTTTCACTCTGCGAAATTCCCACCAATGTAATTAATTTCATGCAGTTCCCAACCAGTTTGGTGCATATTTTATTTGTTTCACTTCAAAAATAGATTTGTTCTATACAAGCATCACGTTCCACACATCATATTAATGTGCTTCAGATATATGCATCCATGCAACCCCACCACAAATCAGAAAATGTTTAGCATTGTAGGAAGCAGAAAGTTCCAGACGACACAGCATAATATTCTGAAATTACAGAGAAGACGAAAAACTTGGAAAACTTTGCATTTCTTTTTTCAATTGCGTAGTCCATCCCTATGCATTACATCTGAATCATACAACACCTGAACAACTGAAGGCCTAAATACACAAATATTTATGGTGGTGACAGGAAATTAAGAATTCCAATAGTGTGATGCAAAAGAGAAAACTAGGGTGTTATATGCAAGTTTGCATTCGTCTGCATAATCAACAGCTCCACATCCAGAGATACAACTAAACACAGCTTCTGTTCCCGATTTCTTGGGGTCAGTTACATGAACATTTTTCCCCATTCCATGATCCAATGCATTTTGAAATAGAGCTGATGCATTGAAGATAAACTGTCATGCCCATAAACAGATACAATCGTAGGAGTCCACACATCAGAAAACAAAAAGGCCTTGCCAATCTAAAGTTTCTCTCCAAACAAATAGGCCAATATTCTATTCTGTTAAAGCTATAGGAAGACCATAGCTTTTGGCTGAAAAATCATACCTTGCTGAGGGGTTCCTTAGCTGATGTACCATATTTTGAACCAAAACCAGCTGCAACCAACACCTGACGCAATAATTCGGTCCAAGTGAGGGAATTCAAGAATTTTTTCCACGACTTCAAAATAGAATGTTGATGTTCAACCTGCCAGAGAATGAATGGGTCAGGAGAAAATTATGCTCTGCAGTTATAGCCATTATAAAAATCACACAGCATAGATGACTTGATGAATACATAATAGTCGACAAGACTAACAAATAAAGATTGTAATAAAGGCCAAGTCCAAAATATGTCCTTCAAGACTGCAGGGTGTTAAAGGAACAGTAATAACAACATGCATGAATAAAAAGCAATGTATACTTACTGAGTGAAGTAACCCACTATACTTGCAGTTTCTGCTCGCATAAGAAGGCAATTCGCTACTAAGCTCCATCTCAATATCAGAGAAAAGAAGATCGAGCATGGCGACATTAATTTTTCCAAGTAACAATGAATCCTGAAAAGGAATAAGTAAACAAGAATGCAATAAAAAATATGATCATCTGGACAAAACAAAACTATAACATTCTCAAACATGAGCAAGCCAAGAAAAGCATCCCATGAGAGAGTCGTTTGGCATGGGAAATACAAACTAACCTTGTCATGAAATGATTGAGCAAACTCCTCAAGGGTGAAGGAAGATATGCCAATGGTTGCAGCATAAGTGCAAAGAAAACAGAAGACCTGCCAATGAATTCACACAATTCAATCCTTATTTCTTTAGCAAATCACTTAGAAAAGGGCCAATTTTAAGTGTTGGCATGAGAAATAGGTATGTAAACTGCAAAGTTCAAAAAGAAAAAACTAAGCAGAAAGCAGTAGGAAAACAGCAGTACAGAAGAAGAGTCACTTAAGGAGAATCAGTTAATAGTTGGAGAATGAAAGGACCCGCTACCCTCAAGGGCCTGTACAATCCTCTTCCACTAGTATGTTATATAGTGCAATTCAGAACAGTATGATCTCTCAGAAAGAAGAAAAAAAATATTGAATCATAGCAACATACATATATACAAAAACATAGCTGAGTGCAAGCCATGACAACAGTTTGTCTAAATAACTGAAATGACTTGTTAACTTATCAAGCCACTTCATGATGAAATATCATGGCAAATGAGCTTCACAGGTTATGGAATATAACTTGCACAACAAAAATAATGGATACACTGAAAGGAAAAGACTTGATAAGTGAACCTTGAAAAGCTTCTTGACAAGATCTGGAGAAGAGTCCCACGGTTGCAAATGTAATGGTTGCTTCATTGTTACAGAATTTGGGGGAAACTTGGCAAGCAAATCTAGGGATCAAATAATAATAATCTAATCAGTGTGGGCCAGTACATATTCTACCACACATAATTTTCAACACTTTATAGAAGCGAAGATGTGAAAAAAAAAATGTCAAGATAAATCTTTTGGGGTTGCTTGTATGCATGCATGTTAGGTTCTTTTATTTCTAACTTTTTGTTTTTGAGAGTGGGGAGGGAGGGGGAGATTATCAAAGCTGACCTTTGCAAAGAGAACAACCATGCAGTCCATTGGTTGCAAAATGAGCAGAGCAAGTTACTGGATTTGGCCCTGTTTGTTGTTCTCTTAGCTCTATCTCTTCATCATCCAATAACATTGCAAACTGGTCAAGGTCTTCTTCCCATCTCCCACTTTCCAAAGCAAGTTCACATGTCTCCTTCTGTAGCAGCTTGGGTTTTTGAACAGGTTGGGACCTTACCTTCAGTTATCAGGAATGTCAGGTCATTCATAGTTAGGCTAATCCCTGAAAATTTCTGAACCAGAAAACACTACCTTTATGCTTCTTGCAGTAGATTTCTTCTTATCTAGTACTTTATGAACCACTCTTCTCTGTACAGGGAAAAAGAGTTTTAGCAAGAGGAAATGTAAACAACACACCAGAAAGAAGTAAGCGTAAGATATGTGAAGTAGAAGAAAAACAGAAAATCACATGAAAGTCAAAACTAATGACAAGTGCACAGAGAACTAAACAAGAATATAGGAGGAAGGGAAGGAGTATGTGTGGGTTAGAAGACCAACATTTACAGGTTGTTTTCGGCATGCTTTCTTCTTTTTCTCTTGAACAGGTAGCTTTTGGGATATAGTTTGTTGACCATGATCAACACTAGTAGGAAAATCTCCACCATCAGGATGTGTTAACCGCCAAACTGTCATCAAACCTTTTCCCATACCATGCCTTGTTACTGGAGCACTATTTTGGTTATTTGTTTCCTCATCTAGTGCAGTAGACTTGGAAACCTAAAAAAAATGAAAAAAAGAACGATATTATATAGGCATTGGAACATGAGTACAACTAAGAAGGGGTGTTAACCATGTAAGAAAGTGCATCCTACAGGTGGAAATTCCAATAGAAATCTAATATCATTACCTTTCTCCTTTCAAGTGCTCTTTGCTTTTCTTGGCAAGCACGATGAGACTTCCTGGAATCTGGCATACAAGAAAATAGAATAAATAAGTAAATAACAAATTGAAAGATGATATAGTGGCAATATATGAAGAGGTTTTGAACAGAAAAGATAGGTATCCAATCCACGTGGTCCCTGTGATACTGAAGAATCCTCAATGTAACCACTTATCCAAAGATGAAACGCAATCAACTTCCCCAAACAAAGAAGTAGAGAATCAGCCACAAAAGAACACGATTCTGAGTATCTAACAACAATTTATCAGACCCGTGCCAACAATGAGATTACAGTTTGATTGGATATTTCCACTTTGGGATTGCCAGTCAATCAAACTTACTTCAAAGTTTGAACAAATGCCGCTCCCATTCCAACAGTAAGATTTGATTTCCATGCTCTCAAGCTCTAGAATAATCAAAGGACCAATATGAGCTGGATAAAGTATACCAGGGCCTTCAATGCAATGGCATTATAGAGCAACTCCGCATCATTAATCTTACATTGCATTTAAACAAGAGTGACTCTCTCACCCACAAATAAATATATAAATAAATAATTATATTACCAATAACCAGAGGCGGACGTAGGAAATTAAGGAAGGGGGGCCAAGATTCTTTGGAGCAAAGGATTGAAGATGGGGGTTCGGGGGCAGCGCCCCCGAATTTATTTATTTTTTGTTATTTTTTTCACATGCAATACAACTTTAGTGTGACTAAAATAATCTAAGCAGCAAGCTAACTACATACTTTTTTTTTGTACATAATGCCATAAAATTACCTCTATTGCTGAACCAATCATCTGAATGAGACCATCAAACACACTAGTCCTTTTGGCTTCAAAAGATTTCCAATGGAGATGGCATTTATATATTGTAAATGTTGCAACCGTTCAGCCTTTACTACCGGTGGCATTTCCGTCGTTCGTTGTTCCGTCTTGAGTCGCAGATACAATCATTTAATTTTCTCTTTTTGCTATTCTAATTCTATTGGCTGAATGTTTTATTTATACTATGTACATACAATACGACGTCGTTAAAAAAAATGTCAAGCAGGGCCAGTTGACCCTGCTTGCACCTACACAGGTCCGCCCATGCCAATAACTGCGACTTGGTTCTTAGTAATCTGTTACTCAATTCATCTGCATGTTACAGTTACCATTGCTACCAAGTAGTCCCTTGGCCCAATAACCCATGAGCGCACCTCAAACAGTTTAAATACCTTATATAAGCATAATAGTAGCTATGGAGTGCTGACATATAATGGCAATTTCATCACTTGGGAAAATTATACTCGTACTAATGACCTTATTTTACTTTCTCAACCTTGAATCAAGTTACCCTAATGAGACGTAAAGCTCATGAGCTTCAAATACTCAATGTGAAATTTGAGTTATCAAAGTGATGTAGATTAAAGTAGAGGGGAAAAAACTGGTAATACTCAGAACCTAACCTCTGAAAATTGTCAACAAACAGACACACGAGGAGCGAACAGCGAACTATCCTAATAATAATAATGATTATACATATAACTGGACATAATGCTAACACTTATGCTGCACGGGGATGGATTTAAACCTAGGCGTTCTATCAACCACTTACAACCTAAAAACATCAACTATTTACGCTCACTAAATAGTGCAACCGAATTTAACCAAGTCAAATGGAAAACATTATACTACTCACTAGCGGATCTACCAGGAGACAAAAGGGGGCAATTACCACTTTAAGAAAATTCGTTCGTTCCAAACACTAAATAGTTCATAGCTACACCGACCAGATAATTCCAACACAACCACAGCATTTTCATACACACAAAAAATCCTTAACAAAAAATCACTCCACCTCCAAATAAAAATCGGATTAAATACCTTTTCCTTTACAGAGGTGGAAAGCGTGAGACGGCAGGGAATCGAACTCAGAGCCAAGTGGAGGACCGTCCTTTCGAAAAACCTTCCTCAAAATATAATCAGAACTCAACAAATCATCCTGAAGTTTAAGAACACGATCACGAACACAATCACTGCTCTGTTTTTGCTTCTTCCAGTTCGAAGAATTAGTCACCTTGGCAAAGTCATTACAGTTGTTCCAGCCATTTTTCCTCTTCCGATTCAGCTGCTGCTTTGTAGACATCGTCGGAGCTATCAATTACGATCGTTAACTCACTAATGGCATGTTTAATTTGATGCTAGAGAGAGCAAATGGAGGAGAGAGAGGAGTTGGGGGAGAATTAGGGTTGATGATGGAGGGGAAATGGCAGATAAGACTTCACACAGTGTGACTGTGTGGGAAATGGGAGAGACGAGGGAGGGGTTTAACAGAATAGGGTTTTGTGGTGATTATTTTGGGTGAACTTTCTTTTTTTTCTTTTTCTTTTTTTCATCTAGGAGAAACTTTCATCATTACCCCCTAAACTATCAGTAAATGCAAAATCAATCTTAATTTCTAAACTAACTACTCGGCTGCGTTAGTCCTTTCATCCAAAAAAATAAGTGTTCATTTCCACATACATGTCATATTAGCATAGACATGTGTTTGCCTTCAATTAATTTTAAGTTTTAGAAAACCATTTGAAATTATTTAATTATGTATAAATTGTTATAAGTAATGTTAAAGACAAATAACAAGGCAAAGTGATTATTTGGATGTAGAGTTTAACGGTTTAAATTGTTCCTCTCTCCATTAAGGTCCTCTCGATATTTAAATAGAAGTAAAATTGATGGATTGTTAGAAGGTTGGCATGATCGTGCTTGTTGTATGGCACGACCTTGTTGTATGGCACGACCGTGCATAAACTGATCAAAGATACAGAATGTTGCTGAAAGTTTGGCACGATCGCGTTTTTGCTAGTGACACAGTCAGCGTAAGCTGTTCCGCTTTACAGAGAGTTTTGGCAACGTTTGCACAGGCATGCTTCCCTTGGCGTGTGTCAATGCTCAGATATGTTGGTTCCCAGACCAGTTTGATCTCTCACATATTTCAGGATGTATTCTCACCTCTATTTGTGAATAGTTAACGTAGTCATAGGGATTAATAAAAATTGTGAATATTTGTATCAAGATTAGATTTAGATCTCTAGGTTCTAGGTTGTATTCTAATTTGGATGTGATGAAGTTACTTATTACACTTATTATTATGTGACATAGAGATATCACGCTTTTAAATTAGAAAATAAATTTAGTGCAATTTTGATAATGTACAAATTAGTAAATTATGTGTTTTTAAAAATGTTGACAAGTCAAATACAATATTATTGCGGGACAGTCAACCAACTAATAATGAATTTTCTCATACATATAACAAAAAAAAAAAAAGATGTAGCCGTCTAACTCAAATATTGAAAGGGCTATTTTGCAACTGTCTCATAGTTTTGGGAACTTTTGTAAGATTTCTCCAACTATCTTCTGATGTACGCTTTCCTTTCCCGTGTACAGCGTACTAAAATATTAAATTCAGTATATATATGACTAGCTAATATTAACCTAAATAAAACTGGCTATTGAACCGGAACACCTTTGACTAGCGCCTTTAGCATTTTACTTTTTTTTTTTTTTTTTTTTTTTTTTATATCCAAGTGCTCCAGCTTCCTGACTAATCCCGAACCACCTGCGCACCGCCCCACAATACGCCGACGGAGTGAAATCGCGGACGCGCTCTATAGCCCTGCGCAAAGACCCCTTATACTGTGAGCCCTCAAGGAGCCCTCACTACAAGAAACATAATCTTTAGGGTCGGCCCGTCACCGTCCCTAAAAGCCAATTTGCCGTCCCTAAAGGTATTTAGGTCGGCCTTAAGGACGGGACTTTGGGGTCCGGAATAACAGGCGACTCTAAAACTCTGGGACCCCCGTCACCGTCCCTAAAAAGGTATTAAAGACGGCATGCTTTGATCCTTAAAAGTAATTTAGCGGGAATATTTTGGAGCCAATTTTTTATTTGGGACGGGTTAATAGGGTCGGCCTAGCCGACCCTAATATTACTTTAGCGCCAACTTATTTTTTTTCCCGGGAAATTATTAGGGACATGCGTCGCCGACCCTAATGTAATTTTGCGCCAAAATTTAATTTTGGAGGGAAAGATTTAAGGTCGACTTTCAACGACCCAAACAAGCTTGTATCCCAAAATATAAATCTTAATCATCAATATGAACTACTCCATTCGTCTCAAAATGAATTGAATGTTCATTCTTTTTTCAAAATTTACTCATTATCAAAAGCAAATTTGAAATGTTTTTGAACATTTATCTTGAGACGGAGGGACTAACACAATAACCATAATCAATTCAACAATGTACTTATAATGAGAACTAAACAAATAATCCAAAGTTAATTAGCTACATCATTCAAAAATAGGTCTTTGCCAAAAAAAAAAAAAACTAGATCATGTAGAACTACTCAAATTTCCATTAAAAATACTCTAATCTAAATAATTAAGTCTCCAACTAGTTCAAATAATCCAGATTGCATACTATTGAAAAAAATTCCTCCGCTAGAAGTTTGTTCCTTGATGTCTAGGCATATGCTTCCATCTGCATAAACTGGTCAACAGCCAAACAAGAACATTAGTAACAAGCATCCCAGTCTTAGCTGAAGAGTGGATATTAGAGAAAGGAGAAACAACATGAATATGTTAAAAATTGAATTAAAAAAATTAATAAGCACTAGCAGCAATATTTGAGAGAGAACACGCATGAGAAAATCAACAAAAGACCCCCTAAAACAATCATATAATCTAGTTAACTTGATAGATTCTTTGCATGAACGGAAGGAAGTACGTTTCTCATATAACCATACAGGTCAAAAGAAGATGAATCCATAAAGCAAAATAATCAAGGATATGAACCTCATACAAGCATCTGGCAGCTTTTTCCATTTAATTTTTTTCACTGTTCAAAATATCATCCTGATGCCAATAAGCATGCAATTAAAAAATATCATCTTCATTTTATTCCTCTCCTGGATCCATGAATAATTTATCGTATAGTGATTTGAGGATGCAAGAACCTTGTAAGGAAAAGCATAGCAAGGAAAGACCCCCCCTCCCACCCCCCGTGTAGAACAAGCCAGGTGATTTTATAAATGAGCAGTGTGAAATTTCAGAACTAAAAACCACCAAGGTCAACCATAATTGCAAATGTCCCTTGGTAACCACTTCTTAACCAGTATTGCAACTGCCTGTATTATATGTAAATGTATGTTTCCAAAGCATGGTTTGTTCCAGCTCTCTCAGAGCTATATGGTGACTATTATGCATGGCAGGTAAAGCAAAGCACACTAACAGGAAAAAAAAATCATGCTATACACTTGTCTATGTATAGTTTGATCACTTACATCAATTCTAGATGCAACAAGATCTACTACCAATTCCAATATCCACTCGGAAATGACTGAAAGGAATATAAAACTAATTCACATGCTTTCAAGAGTTATTCATCCTAAACGTAAAACAGAACAGGCACCACTTGCTGATAAGTCCAGTAATGCTCAGAAGAATGGAACTGAGAATTCAATGAATTTCACACCAGATAGATAGTTTTATTTTTAAAATTCAGCAACTAAATCCATGAACAGAGCATCAACAGAAAATTAAATCAACTTGATCGGAGCATCAACAGATCTATATATGCAATCAAACTGAGATTTATAATCAACTGAATCATGAATTATGACATAATTGAGGATTAATTTTGGAACATACCAAAAGAAGTTCAAGATGATGGACTAGGGAGATTTCGAACCCTAAGAGAGAGAGAGAGAGAGCTGTGAATTTGGGAGAGGAAATGACTTTAAAGTTCCAGTTAAGTAAATAATATGGTATAACCTAGAAACTTCATACAGCATTAACCAAACAGGACTCCATGACAAGAAAAGTAAAAGGAACAACATTATAGAAGAGAAAGCATGTACCTCTATATCAACTGATTTCTGGTGTTTGACCCGCCACTTGAATTCCCGCGGATTGGAGTTGAACCATTTGAATTTATCCCAACAGCATTCAATGCCTGAATAACTCGAGCCTCAGAATCCATTGCAGATCGCTGAATAACTTGTAATAAAGCCTTCAACGAAGCCATTTCACTCCTTATCTCCTCCTCATAACGATCACACGTGCTGCATCACGAAGATCACGCTCTAGATCACGCTCTTCAATACGACGATCACGTTCTGCAAGTTCTTCCCTTAATTTTGCAAGGTCAGCCTCAAACTCCTGAATAGATGAAGGCGATGTCCCATCCAGTGTTGCAGACTTGGCACCATTTTCACCTAATTAATTATTATCTTTGTCCCATTCGATGATTTTCTTTGCATCTCCCCACCCGTCCCATAACTGTGCTCGGCCCCTACCTTTTCTTTTACTCGTAGAATCACCATCAGTTTCATCTATAAAGACAAGAAATAGTCTATTACTAAAATTTCAACAAAGTTGACATATACCTAACGAGGTTTCTGTTTGGGAACTAACTGGAGAATGCGTATTATCACTACTCTCTAAATCGTATTCAGAGGCAGTATTCTTTAAATATATGTAATTTAATTATGAAATTCTAAATAGTTGATAAAGAAGTTAATAATGTACCTAAAGAGCTCTGAAGAACCTGAGTAAGCTTGCTGTTTCTATAAGGAATATGGGCATTTTTTTGTGATAAAGCAAAGATTACATCTCCAAGGGCAGATAAGGACTTGTTGATATGTTGTGCTTCTTTTAGTCTGTCTCCAGTTGCCTCAGAACGGTCTATTCTTTCACTTCCCCGCATCTACTAAATGAAGACTCCCACGAATAGAACCACCCGTCTTGATATCCGATCCATGAACATGAATTGTTACCACACTGTACATATGCCCACATCAGAAAATGAAATATTTGTATATGCAGTGTAGAATATACTTAAGGCTCTGTTTGGGTTCACCTTTTTTTTTTGTTTTTGGGTTTTATAATGATTGCATGAAAACGTAAACGAGAGAGAGAGAGAGAGTGATAACCATAATACAACCACGAAGCAAGAAATAAACTATGAATCCAAACAGGGCCTATTGTAGATTGAAAATTGGAAAATTTCAAAAAGTAATGGAACCTGTGTGACCGACTGCTTCTTTCATTCATGGCAGTGGAACCTCGTGCTCTATTCTTGAATCCAGTTTCCATCAATTCCAATACATCAGAGGGTGTATTAACAGGCAGCATGCTAGCATCAGGAACAGCTAATCCGTTCGGTTGGGAGGTAGCCAAAATCCCAAGTGTGTGCAAATAAAGGATAACAACGAATTGTTTTTTAAAACAATCACATATTATATCATCAAATAAAAAATACTCATAACCAAAAGCAAAAACAAAGTCAAGAAAGAAAGAAGAATGCTGAAAAATAAAATTCCAAGAAAATTTGGAAAACATACTTTGAATACATTATATATCAGATTTTTACTACCATCGCCTTTTGCTTAACCGAATTAAATACGTTATTATATCAGATCTTTACTACCATCGGCATTTGCTTACCAAAATTAAATGATGCACAATTGGGCCACACATTAACTCTTCCTTTGTGTTCAAATTGTTGGGATCATATCTATTAACTCAATATCAAACACCCGAATCCAAGACCTTATATAGTAACAATGGCAACATATTTCATCATCATCAATCTAGTCCAAGTTACATTATGTAATTTGTGCACATTTTCTTGTACAGTTATCTGGGGGTAAATGTATGATTCTAAAAGTACAGGAATTAAATTTTGTGCGCTTTTCCGTGGGACAAATTGCACAACAAATTTTTAACGTAAAACCAACTAGACATGGAACTAAATTCCAATGTTTATAATGAATACAAAAAGGGATTTTTCATAAATAATTTCCCCTGCATTCTAGTTCCAAGCCTCTTCAACCTATAAACTGACAGCAAATTTCCGATATACACTAGCTCAACTGATACTCTCCCATTGACATCTTGGAATAAAAAGTCTCGACTAAAGCCAAATTGCACAAAAAAGATAAAAAAAATGATAAACAACAAACTCGGCTGGATATGTCATTCTCACACTATTTCAATAAATATAATCTTTGTGCTATACATTACAATAGATATAATTTAAATACTTTTTTAAATTATAGTATTTTTTAACAAATACTAATATTTATTGATCTCGGTAATGTTAACGGATAAATATGAACATTCATTTTGGTACAGTACGGCTAAGTTCTTATCTCTCTTTTTACAGCAGCAATATACTCTGCCATTGATCTGCTCTTTAAAAAAGGAGTTTCTAAATCCAAACATCAGACACTATATATCTTTAGCAAATGTTGCTATTACAATGGGACCTACTGATTTCTTATATTTATATCGATTCTTTATGCAAAGAATCGATATTTTCCACTACTCTAGTTTTATTCCGGACATTTACAAAACAAATTAAAAAAAATAAAAAAATTAGGACCGCTATTAACAAAAAAAATCATTACAAATAGTTAGAGAGAGAAAGTACCTTGACGATTGCGAACGACGGCGGATGAAATCGAAAGGACGATTGCAGAGAACGGCAACGGAAACAACAACGATTCCGGAGAACGGCGGATGAAATAGAAAACGATGGCGGATTAAAACGATTTGCAAGAACGGAACCAATTTGCAAGAACGATGCGGATGAAAACGATGGCGGATGAAAATGATTAGAGGGGTTGTAGAGGGAAGGTGCGGGAGAGGCGTAGTGGGCGAAGAGCAGGGAGGGTTTTGGGGGGTTTCTTTTTTTTTTTTTAATTTCATTTATTTGCTAAGTTAAGTTAAAGACCCAATTTGGCCGACCCATTTATTTCATCCGTGTACAGTGACTTATTAAGTGGATATTAGGGACTAGAGAGTTCTCTCGACCCAAAAAATCCAGTCCCTAATAATGACTTTTTTTGTAGTGCCTCCTACAAGGCATTTACATCACTCTTATATCATCAAATGGCTGCTCCAGCTGCTCCTGCCAAAGAGGCATTTACATCACTCTTACAACACCAAATGCCTGCTCCAGCTTTGCACCTGCCAAGATTTGAACTCCCCACACTGAGGATACAAGCCCAGCAATGCCACTTCCTTAACTGCACGGATGTACCCCGGGGGACTCCTAAGGACCCTGAAACCAAGGTAGAAAATTAAGTCCCAAGAATCCCCTTGGGGGGACTCGAACCGGCGACCTCCCCTTCGGAAAGTCACCTTTGTACCACTGGGCCAAGGCCCGTTAGGTACCTTTAGCATTTTACTCTTTCGACTATTAGTAGGTGTTAATTCGTGCTACTATACCCAGGAAGAAGCGAGTTAGAGGAATTGATCGACTCATTAGGCTCATGACCTGTAGATTGCAGGTTCGAATTATGTCCCCGCCTAAGAAGTGGAGATGCATTTGCCTTACGGTTTTATATTTATATACTCTCTTCGTCCCATCAAAATTGATACTTTTTTTTTATCCGTCCCAGCCAAACTGATACTTCCCAAAATGAAAGGGAATCTTTACTATTTACCTCACTCATTCTCTCTCCTAACTATTCCTCCCACTCATTCTCTCTCCTATTTAATTCTTCATACTCACAACATTTTCCTTCACTTTTTCTTTCTCTTACTTTTTCTTAATCCGCATGCTCAGAAATTTGGTATTAGTTTTGGTGGGACGGAGGGAGTATTATTTATTGGTTGATTGATTGAAGTAATTGTTTTGTTACTTTAGTTTTCTTTTTAAGGGTTAAAATTAAAGTGAAATAAACTTGGTTTGATTTTTTATTGTCATTGTTTTTAAGTCAAGAAAATGAATTTTATTGTCATTGTTTTTAAGTCAAGAAAATGAAATAAAAATATTGTAAAACTATGTCATGTGTAACTTTGAAGAAAAAGTATTGTAAATCTTATATTATGTGATTTTTTAGTTGTTTTAATACATAATAATTTTGTTTCTTCACTAAATGATATTTAAATTTTATTAATTAAATCAAAATATGATTTTTTTTTTTTTGATAATCTCAAACTTATTAATTAACTTAAGTTCATACTCCTTTAGGAGTTATGAGAAGTACATTAAAAAAAATTAATCCAATGTACATTTGTTTTTACTTATATTTATTACATATTGTTATTTTAGTTGTTTTAATGCATGATAAGATTGCCTCTTCATTATTTGTTATTAAGTTCTATTAATTAAATCAAAATATGAATCTTTTAATCATCTCAAACTTATTTAATTTAAGTTTCATATTTCTTTAGCAGTTACAACATCTACATTTTAAGAACAAAATAAAGTTAATTCACGATGAATTTAACTTTGATTTCATATCATATTCAATTCATTTAATTAAGTTTCATTGATAAATAAAATTAGAAGAATTTTGATAATCTCAAATTTATTTTACTTAATGTTCCATCTTCAAGGACTTATTAGATGCACATATATTTATTAGATGTTTTAATTTTTAATTTAATTTAATTCATAAAGAAGAGACTTTTGATAATCTAAATATTATTTCACCTAATAATTAATCTCTCTTTAGTACTTACTGCATAAATAAAATAAAGTTAATTCATGATAAATATAACTTTTGATTTAATAATATTATAATATTCAATTCATTTTAATTAAGTTACATTAGTAATATAAATTATGAGATTTTTTGATAATCCCAATTTTTGTTACTCAATGTTCCATCTTCTCTAGTGACTTATTAGAATCACATATATTATAATTTATTTATTTTCTAAATTGAAAGTTCTAGTAATATATTTTGCGAAGAAACTTTTTGTAATCTTGATTTCTATATTTTTATTAAAACTATTTGGCTCTATAGTTCGATATATTCGATACGCATTCTTCTTGAAAGAATTCATTTAACTGAGGATGATATTTTGCTATTGATTTTAAATCACATAAGGTCATAAAATATGAAAATTATTTAATAAAATGTAAGTGAGAGACATTTTATAATTTCAATATTTTTTCACCTAATGTTTCAAATTCTTTTAGGTACATTTTTTTGTCAAGTAATAAAAGTTATGATAAATTTATCTTTGAACTTCATATCATTTAAATTCACTCGATACTTAAATTGTATTAATGAAATTAAGTATGAGACTTTTGATAATGTCAAGTTTCATCTTCTTTTAGGATTTGCTACCACTTATATTTATTACATAGTGTTCTTACAGTTGTTTTAATGCATGATGAGTTTGTCTCTTCATTATTTGCTAATTAAGTTCTATTAATTAAATCAAAATAGGATTCTTTTGATAATCTCAAACTTATTTAACTTAAGTTTCATATTCCTTTAGAAGTTATAATGTGTACATTTTAAGAACAAAATAAATTTAAATCATGATGAATCTAACTTTGATTTATATCATATTCAATTCATTTAAATTAAGTTTTATAAATAAATAGAATTAGGAAAATTATGACACTCTCAAATTTATTTTACCTAATGTTCCATCTTCTAAGACTTATTATATACACATATATCTATTAAATATTTTAATTTAATTTGATTCATAAATAAGAGATTATTGATAATCCAAATATAATTTCATCTAATGATTCATCTCTCTTAAGAATTTATTGCATAAACAAAGTTAATTCAGGATGAATATAATTTTAATGTTTAAAAATAATTTTCTGCATTTTTAATAATTAAGGTCATTAAGTTCTTAAAAAGAAAAATTTATGGTCAATTGAACAAAGACATTGTCATGTAAGCAAAACTGGTTTAAAGGCTATAGTTTTAATATGAACACTTTAGCCCCTTGTATTTTCACGTAATTATTGAGTTTATGCCAAGTGAGCAAAGACATTACCATGTAAGCAAAACTGGTTATGTCACATGCCACTACAACTAATTTAATGAAGACTTAAACGACCTGTGACGGAAGGACTATATGATCCCACAAAATCATGTCATAAGGATGAAATCGAAAAAAATAATAGTTCAATGGCCAAAAGGAAAAATGTTTTAAAGGTTAGGAATGAAAAGAGTGTTAAACTCTTAATTGTTTTCTCCATTTTTATTAAAACTACTTAACTCTAAAGTTTATATATTTAGTACACATTTTTGATGAAAAAAATAATTTAAGTGGGGAAGAAATTTTGATATTGATTTCAAATCTCATCAAATTCACGTAATATGTAAGTTATATTAATAGAATTTAAGTTGGAGACTTTTGATAATATCAACATTATTTCACTTAATGTTTCATCTCCTTTTAGGTACATCAATTTATTGAACTTTTTGAGTTAAATAATAAAGTTATGATAAATATATCTTTTGATTTCATATCATTCAAAATTAATTTGATACTTAAGTTATATCAATCAAATTAATTTATGAGACTTTTGATAATCTAAAGTTTCATCTTCTTTTAAGAATTATACCACTTATATTTATTACACAGTGTTCGTTTAGTTGTATTAATATATGATGAATTTTCCTCTTCATTATTGATATTTAAGTTCTATTCATTAAATCAGAATATAAGTCTTTTGATAATTTCAAACTTATTTAAATTAAGTTTCATATTCCTTTAGAAGTTAGAACATGTACACTTTAAAAACATAATAAAGTTAATTCAATATAAATCTAACTTTGGTTTCATATCATATTCAACTAGGGTGAAACCCGTGCTACGCACAGGAGCGTTGGTCATTCAAGTATGATCCAATTCAATAATTTGACAAAAGCTTATGTGCAATGTGTGACGGTAATACATTTATTCTTTGAAAGTGTTTCATTTTCAAAATATATCACTTTTGAAAGTCTTATGTAACACTTTTTATCTCTTGTTGATCCTTTCATTTTTATTGCATAACATGGAACAAAAAAATTTGAACTTTAGACTCTTTTTACCTCTTCCTTTCACTTTTCTCCTGTAATTCATATGAAAAAACTATTGAATTATAAATGATCTTTCAATTAAATTTTAAAACAACAAAGAAAATTATAATGCATACAGTAGTACTCCCTTTATTCCAAAATAAATGTCGAAAAAATTTTCAAATTCATTTTTAAATGAAGGGAGTATTTAATTTGATTTTTCATGATCTATTAACATAATTTTTTATGACGTAAAGCAAATATTTTACAAAACATACAATAGAGATTACCTGTGTGTAGAAGCGAAAATTGGTCCATAACGTTGAACATGATAGGAAGCTTGCTATTAATTGATAACTTTCTAGACAACATAAAAAATGTCAAAACTTTGCCTAATTTACATTCAACCAAATATATAAATCAATATCTAAAGCAAATACTTTAAATATATGAAAAATCAAAATACAGGAAATGATCTAAATAAATTAAAAATCCAAATAATCATAATAATCAAAGCCAAGAGAGCAATCAAAATCATGTAGTTATAATAAAAGAAAAATGAAGACAAAAGTAAAAATAAAATAATTTATCAAAGTTAACTATACCAACAACACCAAAAATAAACATAAATTATCTAAACACAACATTAATTTGACCTTTTTAGTGATTCGACCACTAATCGGCTGCAAAAATATTACAAATGATGTGAGAAAGAAAATTTTAAGTAACTTCAAAACATTATAATTAATTATATTCAATTGGAAGAAAATTAATTAAAAAAATCATTCTTTTTATTCTTTTTAATCCTTGACATATGTGTTTGTGACTCACCTTCGCAGTTAAATTATAAACTTGAGCGAAGCTTATTCTTCTAGTTATAAATAGCCGCTACTAATCTTCATTTCTAATTCTTGAGTTCTTACCTACATTAAAAAAACAAAGAAACAAAATAAGTTAAACGTAAAGGAATCATAAAATTCATGCAAGAAAAGAGAAATGGTTAGGCTAGGTTGAGTTGTTGGGTTGGGTTGGGTTGGGAAGAGGATAATCTAGCAAACGTATTTATTTTGTGTTTATTAATATACACAACTTCTTATCTTGTGTGACTATTTATTTATCGAGTCCTTACGTTTTCATTTCACATATATACTAAGAGAAGATTATGAGTTTCACGCTTTCATTGCTTGATGAATGTGTGGAATGTTCACATTTGGTAGGTTTAAGGATCACCTATATTAGAATAAGGGCCAAGGACTCTAAGACCCATGACTCATATCAATATCCCACCAAAATCCATTTGAAATTAAAATCCCATCAAAACCCGCGTCACTCCTATAGCATCCCGTCAGGTCTTATACCATGTGGTATAGGACCATTTTCTTTTTTTTTGCACTTTTTTCACTTTTAAAAAAAATTAAATAAAAATCATTATTAAGGAATAAAGTCATATATCATATGGTATAAGACTGAAAAAATGTCCTATACCATGTGGTATAGGACTGTCAACGGGTTTTTGAGAATTTTTAATCTCGACTTCCGAGGTTTAAGGGAATTTTGATCTCAGTTGGGTTTTGATGGGATTTGATTTGAACTGTGTGGGTAAGGAGGAATTAATCCTTAGAATAAAGTAATAAGAGATTAAAAATTTATTTGTTATTATTATTGTAATATAAAATAATTAGATACATGTATATGTTTCTTTTAAATAAATCTTTCATACTTTTAACTACAGTGCATATTTCTTTTTGATTAATTTAATCATAACATGTATTATTCACTGAATTGATCTTTCACTTGCTTAAACATATGGTATTACATTGATAATTATAAATAATTAATAGATGACATGCGAAGAGTCACCCGAAATTAAAAAGTCAAGTGATATGGAGGCATGAGAGTGCAAGAAATTCCTAAGGAGCTGAAAAGTTGGATAATCATGTATCAATTTATTGACCTTTTGATTTTGAAATGAAAGGCCTACCAAGTCTACACTTCTAGTCTATATATATCTAATCTTCTTCTCTAGTATATTCAGTTAATAAACTTTTGTATAGTCCTTTCAAAATGTATAGTGACCATATAAATTCATGGTATATGTAGTCTATTTTTTTAGAACAATACTTTCACCATACCTAATATTATTGTCTAATATACTCAACTAAGAGTCGAAATTTGAAAAGCCTCGGCACATCAATAGCTAGGATGATGTGGCTTCCTAGAATGCAAGATAATCCCATTTCTTGATGAAGTGTCACACCCATATTCATTTTCGCCTACTTTAATATACTATAGTATAGATTCATTTAAATTAGGTTTAATTGTTAAATAAAATTAGGAGACTTTCGATAGTCTCAAATTTATTTTACCTAATAATCCATATTCTTGAAATTTTATAATATGTTTTCATTTTTATTTAATTTGATTTATAAATGAGAGAATATTGATAATACAATTATTAATTCACCTAATTATTTATTTCTTTTTAGGACTTATTGTACAAACATATATCTATCGAACATTTTTTGTTAAAAAAATAATAAATGTGATAAATCTAAATTTTGATTTCATATCATATTCTATAGCAGTGAAATAACATTTTAATGCTTAGGAGATTTTTTTAATACAATAATTCTTAGGAAGTTGAAGAGGTAAGAAAATTGAAATTTTAATAAAATATGTGCAATTAATTAAAGACAATAATAGACAATCAAAATAAACGAAAATAGATTAGAACTATTTCTTGAGAAAAACTCGAAAGATTTGATATTGATGTTCTAAGAAAACATTACTACCTCCGTTCTGAAATGAATGTACTAATTTTTTTGTTATAAGTCTATAGAAAATTTGTTTTTGGTAACATTTGATTTATTTATTTTTTTTGAAAATTCATTTTGGAATGGAGGAAATATCATATTTAGTCATCCACAATTGCAAGCAAAGATAAATTATTCAACAATCTGAATTTAAATTAGAATTAAATTTTAGTACATTTTCTTCTTATTAAATTAGAATCTAAATCTAAAATCTAAAAGAAAAAGAAAAAGAAAAGAATACAAACCAAAAAAGGTTTTCCAAGGTCACGCCACCAGGCCCAAGTCAATCAAGAAAAAAAAAAGAAAATAAAAAAAGTCAACATTGGATTTGTTTCTGGATTCGTTTCGCCTAGTCGTGGCACGACTCGTACTTAATTTTTTATGTCGTGCCGAGAAAGAGCACGATTCGTGATTCTCAGCACCATTCGTGCTCTTTGTTGTCAATCCAAATTTCAGCTTTTGACTTTGGTCACTTCACTTTCCAGCTTTGCAGTTTAGTCCCTCATGTTTCCAGATTTGCAGTTTCACCCCTGAACTTTATATTTCCAGTTTACGCCCCAATTTCCCATAATTACAGTTTGATCCCTGGATTTCTAAGATTTATGCAAACCAGTTTTTCGCTTCAAGATCTTGACTTTGACTCCTCGAGAGTATTACATCCGGATATGAAATAAAACAACTCAAATAATCTCGAATTACAATAAAATCTCACTACATCCTCTCAATACATATTTCACTCAAATTACATCAAACCTATACTAAATACATGAAAATAAATAATTATAAGGACGGAAACATAGTAAATAGATAGTATAAATTATGTCATATTAAATACCCCCACGCTTAGACCATTACTCGTCCCTGAGTAATATCCTAAACTCCAATCTAACACCGGTCTAAAACAGATGCATCGAGGGTAAATGATTCATAGTCTCCTCTAATTCGCCAACATAAGTCAATGAAAAATAATAACCATCGAAGTAATAGAAACTCCGTCTCCTTATAACACCAAGATATGAACAATAAAAATAATAACATTAACTTGATGCCAACTCCCATAATAAAACGATATACAAACTAAGGTCCACACAAATAAAAGCCAAGGGGAACTAAATATGTCCTATGTTTCCCCCACGCTTGGCTCACACTACAAACACCCTCATAAAAAGAAATCATTGTTAATGTTGCGATCATTAAACAAAGATTTACCTCGTGAAACGCACCAACACCCCTTATAACTCCAAAAATGAACGAAGGTTTCTAAATCCTAGGCACCACTATCCAAACCTCCTACTCCATAGTGATTCTACCCAACACTCCAAACTTCCCTTATGTCTCCAACTCCGGTGATATAAAAGATAGTAAACATTTCACTTCCTCACCTTTTGCCTAGGTGACGTTTTCAATTTTCACCTAGCCCCTCTTTTCTTTATATATTTTTTTTGTTTTTTTGTTTTTTTATTTTTTTTAGAACAAAAATAATGTATATACAATGATACAACATTCATCCTTCCCCTCACGCTTAAACTGGATATTGTCCTCAATGACACTAAACAATAAATACGGGACAATAAAACATGGGAGAAAGGGCACCACATAAACTAATTAATGAGACGGGAGGCCCCACAAACATGGGCCTCATCAATGTAAGGGGGATGAAAATAATCTTCACAAGGTACCTCTCGAAGATGATTCGGATCAAGGACATGCCTCCTTGTTGGAGACCATTTCAGCTTCCCCTTCTTCTTCTCTTTTGCTTTCGTCCCCACCCTTGGTGATTCACCTTTCTTCTTCTCATTCTTCACTTGTGGAGCTTCAACATCTATATCATCTACCTTGGCCCCAACCTTGATAATCGGCTCACTCAAATCCATGGCACAAACCTTACGTACATTCTTGGGAAAAGTCTTATCACCAAACACATTGAATCTCACCGCTTTCCCATCAAACTCCAAGTTAACGAGCCATTCTTTGTTGGGAAAATTGTCTATTTGACAATAAATAAGGCTTTCTTGAATTTAACGAAATGACAAATAATATAATGAACCATAACATAATTAACGGGGCAGGAAATAAAGATAAAATAGAATGCGGTAATTAAAGCAAACTGAGTAATTAAAGAAGTCGAGTCTTGTTTTGGACACAATTTCCGCAAGAAGATATTGCCCCGCACTGGTGTTAACGGTCTGCGGCAATCTTCTCTCAAGATAAAATGACTTTACAGTCATTAATAGGAGCACTCCAAATTAATGACTTCGGCGAACAAAATTCGTGTTTGACACTTCCAGACTTTGAAGAAGACTTTATGCAACGAGATGCTTTATCTTCTAACAGATGATATTAAGAATTCCGTTGAATTCTGTGACTGAATCCATAATTCAGTTAAATATCTAACTGAGTTAGTTAACTCTGTTAGATAAGTGATTCTCTACTTCTAGTGAGAGGAGAGATTGAATATGTGAAGTGAAGATTGAGTGAATCAAATGAATTTGACAAACTAGTGGGGGTTATTTATAGTAGATGAAGAGTTAGGGTGTCTCTTGGGAATAGGCACAATTGGTGTCTGGTGGATTCTGGACCATTGGATCAGATCTAGATGGAGGGAGGAGATCTGCTGGGTCGACCCAACAGCCTTGACCCGCCTATTTGAAAAGGCATGGGTCACACCTGTAGCGTTGTGAGAAAGAAATTCTGGTTCTTTTTATTTTTATGAGTCGCCACCTATATTATTTGATTGGAAACATAGAAAAACCATTTGAGAGATTTGGGTTCGGGGCTTAGGTTATGAAATGGGTAGGTTTAGAAGGCATCCATTTCACCCAATCCGGAGATCGGTCTTGCTAAAGAAAAGAGAGGTTTTTCAAAAGAAGAAATAAAAAACGAATTCAAATACTACAAATAAAGGTCCATTTGACGAGGTCAAACGGAATGTAGGATCGATTGCTTCGAGACCGTCTCCATGATTTGGAGAGGCTCTAGGCCGATCCTAGATTCTATGGACTTATACCACTCTAACAATCAATTAGAAGGAAGATTAGGAATTACCTTGCGTGAGGTGATTTGGGCAGAGTTTCGGCTCAAGTTTAGAGTCGACCCTTCACACGGACAGAGCTTCGCCTTGGTCCTTGGTTTGGAGATTGATGCTTGTTTATCAACAAGGTTGACAAACAAACTATGAGGTGAGTTTTAGGGTGATTTTGAAGGATTCTTTCGGGAAAGAAAACGACAAAATGTGTGTGTGTTGTGTAAATTCGCGGTCGGGACCTTCGACCTTCGACCTCTTGAGCCTTGGAAGTCACCAAGTATTTATAGAGGTTGGATATGAAGAAGTGGAGAGTTAAAACCCTATCGAGATGGTTCTAGACCTCCTCTCCCATTGGTTGGCCGGAGAGATAAAGTTTTATCCCGAAAAGAGGTTGAAATCGACGAGGCTGTCGTGCAATCTGCGAGAGGGAGATATCTCGCGCGAGACACGCCATCTCGCGGCGAGATATTGCTCTGTGGACAGTTTTGTCCTTTCCTCGTTATCTCGTATGCGGTTTAGTCCCAAACTAACGGTAGTTAGTCAAAACTTTAACGAAACATGACGAAATGGTGGATTTCTACTTCTTGACTCAAAGCGAGACTTAGA
Organism: Adenophora triphylla var. japonica; assembly: GCA_022495995.1. Lineage (NCBI taxonomy): Eukaryota > Viridiplantae > Streptophyta > Magnoliopsida > Asterales > Campanulaceae > Adenophora > Adenophora triphylla. The sequence goes on along the minus strand of JAFEMH010000144.1, from coordinate 366,011 downwards.
GTGGTATAAGTATGATCCGATGTGTTCGAGAATGGGGTGTCTCTGAGCCCCTCGGCGACAAGTCTTATGAAAGAAGTCATGTCGACGATAGAAAAGACATCATTACGAACATCGGGATGGTCGTGCCGCACGGTGCCTACGTATCTCTATCGGAGAATCGAGACCATAACGTAGTTCGACTCCAAAACACGAAAAGGTTGCTTTAGGTATTTTGAAAAACGTTTTTGAAAATCGAGGAGATTTTATTTTTGAAAAGGCAAATTCATGCGAGGAATCAAATCAAGACCCAATTACGAATATACATGTACGTACGAAGATTCGCACATGCAGGCTCAGAACTGCGGGAAATATGTTAGAAAACAAAGGCTTACCTGTCCGGTCCTGCGAGTCCTGTTGTTTTTGTGACGATTCGCCGTTACGGGCTCCGAATCGGGCTTTTCTTTGTTGGGGATGACGATTCACTGTTTGGGCGTTGAATCGGGCTTTTGGTTCGACGATCCACATGCAGGCGTTGGACCGGTCTTTTCGATGACGATCCACTGTTTGGGCGTTGGACCGAGCTTTTTGATGACGATCCACCTGTTTGGGCGTTGGACCGAGCTTTTGATGACGATCCACCTGCAGGGCGTTGGACCGGGCTTTTTGATGACGATCCACTGTGGGCGTTGGACCGGGCTTTTTGATGACGATCCACCTGTGCGGGCGTTGGACCGGGCTTTTCTTTGATGATTCACCTTCTCGGGCTCTGAATCATGTGAATTGGGTTGATCTTTGGACCACTCGGTTCTCGGGCGGCCCAGTGCCGTGCAGGGCGATTGTGCGCATGTCACGTTTGACTCGTTGTGACTTGCGGTACCGGTTTTCTACGTTTCCTTGCTAGTTTATCATTTCCAAGGGTAAATGTGTCAAAATTTTGAACTTTGACGTTGCGTAGACGCTTATTGTCGAGGGCAATTTTGTCCTTTTCCAGAAGGTTTCTTCGTATTCGTCCATATAAGTGTATATGTCCGACTTCATCTGAACGTCTTCTTTTCTTTTGTTGTCAGGTCACTCTGTCCGCGGCCGATTACAACCGTGGAGCGACCAAGATGGCGGGGTTGATGGCCTTTGGTGTCGGACTGTCAGAGGCATTCGAGAAGGCTTCTTCGGCGGCCTCGACGGTGGCCTCGGCTATGACCCCTACTTGCGGAGCGAGAGGTCGAGGAGGGATGGTAGCCCCCTGGTGGTGATGGCGGAGGTCTTTGGCGGCTCGGCGACTTGATGGCGTGATCCCTCCCCTTTTTCTTTATCGATTATACGTACATATTGGCCGTGTGGGCCCGGACAATTTTTCTTTCTTTTAAATTTTTGTTAGGAACACATAGGTAGCACAAACAATGGTTTTTCTTAATCCCTAATCCTAGGTCTAATTAGTTAGTTAATTAACTTTCTCGACTTTCCATGTTTTCGGAAATGGAATGGCGTTAGGCCGCAATTTTGAGCACAGTATGGTGTTTTATTGCATGTTATGAAGCTGTACACGCGGGTTTTCGAGACTTGCTTCGTCAAGTCGGGGCTAGATTCTTTGTTTGAGTAGAAGCTGGCATTTGCTTTGCCGTAGGGATATCTCGCGCGAGATAAGGTGTCTCGCACGAGACACGCTACCCGAGCGAGAAATCTCTTCCTTTTCGAACGGGATTTTGACGGTTTTCCCTATAAAATCACCACGTAGTCCGGCCGAGATAACTCATTCTAGCCTTTCAAACTCTAGAGATATCTGTTAGGGTGAAACTCTTGTCTTCTTCTTCAACCTGTGATCCATGGCTTCGAGGAGATTGCCCCAGCGTCCATGATTGTCGATGATTTTTCTTTGTCCTCTGAAGTGATTGCATCTTTCAAGCAAGCATCGAGGGATTTTGTAAGGTCGTTTCGCAACCGGTCTCGCAATAAGTTTATCGCGGAATTCGGATTTAGAATTCTTTTCACTTTGAAGAACCTCCAGCCGGATTGGAAGTTATTGCGGGGGTCTTTGCTCGATTTTGGGATCCCTCTATTCATCTTTTCAATTTTTCTTTGAATGAGATGGTGCCTCTTGTGGAGGAATTCGCCATTATCTTGGATATGCCTTTGGTTGGTAAGATTCTTTGTTCCTAAGTATCATAGGAATCATTCGGAGGCTTTGAACGAATTGTTAGGGATCCCCCTTGATACTTGCTATGGGTTGGTTCACCGCAAGTGGGTTGATTGCTCTTCTTTTCGGGACGCTTCGGCGGTGATTACGATGATGACGCTTTTCATGTCCATAAGCGGAACTTTTGGCTCTTTCTCTTTTCGGAGATGTTTTGTTTACGTGCGGGGACGGCTTGGTCGATTCCCAGTTGGTGGAAGTTGTTACGCGAGGCTAGGAAACGTTCTAGGAACATTATTCCGCTAATCTTGGGTGAGACCCTTCATGGTCTTGATGAGGCTGCATAGGGTGGCGTCATGACTCAAGGGAGTCCCCTCCTGTTGACTATTTGGCTTAGGGAGCATCTCAAGTTGATAGGTCCCCGTTGGAATATTCTCCTTTTACATATCATACGCGAAAGTTGTTGATCAAAGATCTTTCGGCGGATGAATGGGTGAGTTGATTGCGAAGACCGAAGCTGCCGATATTCTCTGGTGTCCACCTTATTGGAGGTTGAACAAGTATGTTGCCAATACCAAGGGTTTTGACGGGGTTGTTCTTAGGGTTTGCGAGATTCCTCCTTTTACTTTCCCAGCGGGTGCTCAGTCGGTTTGGTCGGCGGCGGGACACTTATCTTTTCGAAGGAGCTTCTCGTGAAGTGTCTTATATTGGTGTAGAGTTTGCGCGGAGTGCTAGCTCAAGCATGGGGTGAAGGAACTAATCGGGACCGTTGGTCGAACCTTCGGACTTTTAATGCAAGCATCTTCTGTCGACAAATATTTGGATTGGTTCCTCCATACCGGTCATCCTAGTGCGAGAGAAGATTGATGATTTGCGGCTTTTCTTGCTAAGAGATTCTTTTGTAGCTAGCGGTATCTTGCGAAGGAGCGAGGCTCGGTCGATCCTGCTAATGTGCGAACTGATCCAACTCGGGATTTTCTTGATGGGGATTGGTACGAGAGGCGAGGCAAGGGAATGCACGGAAAGACGCAAGCTTTGGATAGGCCTCATGTCTTCAAGAGATTGTCGGAATCTGTCTTTGATCGTCTCGACTCTGTTTTTGACCGTCTCGAGGGATGTTACGCTTTGAGAGGCTCAAGCGCAAGGAGGATCACGACGACGGTGGAGACCATGTCCGCCAGCCAACCAAGTCAATGAAAGGCTAGATCTTTAGGAGTACGAGATTGCTTTGATAGATCAATTGTTTCTGCTTTATTAGTATTATTTTTTTTCAAGTTTGTTAGCTTAGTAAATTAGTCGTTGTGGTTAGGATTTCCCTATTGTCATTAATGAAACGCATTCGATTAATAAAAGGGACAACTTTGATTTATTTATTTGATTAGACCGAACCCGAAGGCTGCCTACGTTCCTCTTTTACAGCAATTAAACAAGAGGCTCAGGTCCAACGTAGTTCATTTTGAGAAAAGGGCAAAATACGGCTCCAGGCCGTGGAGTAATCTCGCGCGAGATAAGGCCCCCCCCCTTCTTTTTTTTTTCATGCACACCCTTTCTTTTGCCTAGACCGCCCCTTCGGGTTTTCAATCCAGCGGGCTTCTTTTCTTGTGCTAGCTCTAATTTTTTGCCTAAGTTTTCCTTTCTGGGATTTTCAACCTAGCGAGCGATTTGTTCTTAGGGGGCCAAGTCACGCGAAGTACTTCTTGAGCTTGTCCATGTTGACCGGCTTCGGTAGTTGATCTCCGTCTAAGTCTACCAGCTGAAGGGCTCCCGAGAGAATATCTTCTTCACAATGTAGGGTCCTATCCACCTTGGTCCCCACTTGCCTAACGGGTTGAAAGGTCGGGACGATGCTCACGGAGCACCGGGTCGCCTACTACGATGTTCCTTGTCTTGACCTTTTTGTTGAAAGCTCTTGCCATTCTTCTTTGGTAAGCTTGAGTGTGTTCGGCCGCTTTCAACCTTCTTTCGTCCAACGGGGCTAGCTCTTCGTATCTGCTTTCTAGCCGGTCGACTTCATTCACTTGGTTTTCTAGGAGAACTCTTAGTGATGGTATTTCCAATTCTATCGGTAAGACGGCCTCCATCCCGAATGTGAGGGCGTAGGGAGTTTCTCCTGTGGCATTCGGGCGAAGTGCGGTACCCCCATAGTGCGAATGGTAGCTTGTCGGGCCGGTCTTTTCCAGTGGCTGCCATTTTCGATGATAGTCTCGATTGTTTTGTTCGCGGCTTCAAGCTGCTCCGTTTGTTTGAGGCCTATAAGGAGATGACTTGTGTCTCGTGATTTTGTACTCGGTCGGTGGCGATCGGTTTCCTTCTCGAAGTGTGACCCATTATCGGATATCATCTCTTGTGGAACCCCATATCGGCGAGATGATGTTGTGCTTGATGAATTACGCAACCTTTCGGCATTCGAGAACTTTGTAGGAGGCGGCCTCGACCCATTTAGTGAAATAGTCGATGGCTACTAGGACGAAGCTTGAGTGTCCGTTGGCTCTGCAGGTGTGATCTTTCCAATCACGTCTATCCCCCATGTAGAGAACGGCCAAGGTGAAGTCATTGGGTGCAGCAAGGAAGGCGGTGCATCTTTGAAGATTGGCGTGTATCGACACTTGTGGCACTTCTTGACCATTTTGGTACGGTCGGCTTCCATGGTCGGCCAAAGTACCCTTGTCGATGATCTTTTTGGCGAGCATGTTTCCGCTCATGTGGGTTCCACATATGCCTTGATGAACATGGTCCATTATTTCTGGGCCTCTTCCTCGGTGGCGCAAGGAGGTTTCCTTGGGAATGTTTCTTGAATAGACGGCCGGCGGTGATGACGTAATTGGCGGCCAACCTTTTAAGGGCGAGAGTCTTCGGTCTGTCTCGAGCGGTATGGTTCCATCTAGGATGAAATACCAAATGTCGTGGTACCATGGTTTCCCTTCGGAGTTTTCAACGGCGGCACCTTTGGATAACCATTTGTCTTTGCGGTCGTGAAGATCTATAACGGCGCGGTATGCGGGAGTTGCACGCCGTGTTATTTTGAAGGGTTTAAGCTGCTTTTCCTTTAGGGATTTCGACCAAAGAAGCAAGTGTGGCTAATGCGTCCGCAAACCGATTTTTGTCTACGGGGAGATAGTGGAATGAGACATCCTGAAATTGTTGCGCCAATTCTTGGAGGTGGGCCTTTGTATCTTTGAAGGGTTGGATCTTGGACCCTCCACTTCTTCAATGTCGATTGATGATCAATTGGGAATCCCGAATACCTCGAGTTCGGTCACGTTGCGTTCTAGGGCTGCCTCAAGCCCCGCTATGCAAGCCTCGTGATACTGCGGTATTGTTGGTGGCGTCAAAGTCAAGACGTCTTGCTAGTGGAGTGTAGATGTCGTTAGGGTCTACCAATAACATTCCGATGCCAAACCCTCTCTTGTTGGCTGCGCCATCGAAAAATAATTGCCACTTATTTTCTTCTATGCTTAGGATGTCCTCATCGGGGAATCGCGGGTCTTCCCCCTTCACTTCGTCGCAAGGAAATTCGGCCAGCGATCTGCGAATACACTCCCTCGACGGATTCGAGTGACGTAAGTGATATCATACCCGCGAGCATGAAGTACCATTTGGCTAGTCTCGAAGACAAATTTGATTTGTCTAGGATATATTTCGGTGGATCCATCTTTGCGATGAGACGGTTTGGAAAGGCTTCCATATAGTGCTTTAGCCTTTGTGATACCCAGACGAGAGCGGCGCATGACTTGTCGAGTGGAGAGTAGTTGATTTATTTGCCTTGGAATCTGCGGTGACAAAGTAGATGGCATTTTACGTGTGCGAAATTTTGTTCTTGAGCAAGCATAGCCCTAATGCGTTGTACGTGATCGTGAGGTACAACTTCAAGGGCTTCTCCTTGTGTGGTGGAACCGGGATAGGTGGGGAAGTCAAGTAGTGCTTAACTTCCTCGAATGCTTCTTGACATTCTTCGGTCCACTCTTGAGGTGCGTTTTTCTTAAGCGGCTTAAAGATGGGGTCGCACATTGTAGTCAGTTGATTAATGAATCGGCGATATATTGGAGTCTGCCCATGAATCCCTTTACTTCTTTACGTGTCTGGGTGGAGGCATGTACGTAATGGCCTTTATCTTGGCGGGATGCGCTTCTATGCCGCGTTACGTGACCATGTATCCCAAGACTTTCCCTTTGACTACTCCGAATGAGCATTTGGCGGGGTTGAGTCTCATTTTGTCTTTGTCTCGGTCGATTGAAGAATTTTACGAGATCTACGAAGTGTTGGCCATCTGTCCCCTTCGAGTGGATAATCATGTCGTCCACATACACCTCTATTTCTTTATGGATCATGTCGTGGAATAGTGTTGTGGCGCCCTTTGGTAGAGTAGCCCCGGCGTTCTTGAGACCAAACGGCATGACCGTGTAGCGAACGTTCCCAAGGTGTGGTGAATGCTTTGTTTTGTCTTTGGTCCTCTTCTGCCATGAGGATTTGGTTATACCACTGCGAACCCGTCGACGAATGAGCGGACCTCGTATCTTTGTGGCATCGACCAACATGTCTATGTTTGGTAGCGGGAAGTCATCTTTAGGGGATGCCTTGTTCAAGTCTCTGAAATCAACACGGACTCGTATTTTCCCGTTCGACTAGGCTACTTGCACCGTGTTTGCTAACCATTCCGGATATTCAATCACTTTGATGAACCCTACATTCAAGAGTTTCATGATTTCCTCTTTCACTTGCATTGACCATTCCGGCTTGATTCTACGTAGTTTACGCTTGGCGGCTTGGCGTTGGGTAGCGGCGGTATCTTGTGTTCTACAATGGCGGATTCAACCCGGGCATATCTTTGTAGGACCAAGCGAAGACGTCGACATATTCTACGAGGAGGCTGCGTCAAGGTTTCTCTGTCTTCCCCCTTGAAGAAGCTGCCGATCTTTGTTTCTCTACGGGTCTTCCGTTGTCCCAAGATTAGCTTGTTTGCATTTCCTCGTCGTCAACGGGGCCATTCTTTCCACAACGACCTACTTGCTTAGCTAATTCTTTTAAGATTTGTTCGTTTTCTTGATCTATCTCATCGTATGATTCATTATTAACGTGTTCGTTATATTGATTATTATTAGTTAATTCATCATTTACGATGTTAGCAATCTCGGGGTACTCGGAAAGATCAAAGTTTTCATTAAGGAAGTAAGGGAATACATGTTCGGCCACCGCCTCGATTTCCTCTTGAGTGAGTTCATCGGAGGTGGAGCACAGCTTCTAATGTAAAAGTTGTAGGGCCTATCTTCTGCGAGGGTGGGGAGTGCAACCAAGCTCTTTGATCATGAAGTCTTCATCAACAAGCTGGTCCCCGGTGACGTGCCGGTTTAGAATTGGCTCATCACATTTACGTATTAGTCTTGTGTAGTCGGTAGTTGGAGCGTCCCCCTTGGATATTGCATGGATGCTGTCTTCTAACCGGCACGGAGTCTTGGAGCTGTCGCGGCATGTCTTCTCCCAACACAAAGTTCCATTCGCTTGTCATTTACGCCTTCGTGCCCCACAAATCATTAGGGATCGGTGGGACGGATTCTGTTTCATGCGGAGAAGCATCGCGATCGGCGAAGATTTCAAAGCCCGGTTGGCGCTTTCCTTTATCATCGGTCCATGGTTACGAAAAGATAAAGTAGGGAATACTTTCCCCTTCTCGAACAAAGTAGCCATTGAGTGTCTTTCGATATGGTTTGAGGTTGCAATCCTTGGACTTTGGGTCATTGCGGCCTTTGTACGAGGTTCCTTCCCACTTGATTTGAGTGAAGCCCCACTCTTCTACGTCATCTTCATCGTGGATGGAGATGTCGTATCCTAGTCCATGCTTTGTGTGAGGCGGGGGACCGGTGGTGGTTCCGTTATTCCTTGTAAGTGCTTTCCAAGCCCCAATCCAGGAAAGTACCCTTTTGCTAGCATCATTCTCCAGGACGGGAAGGCTTCCGGAAAACCTAAGTGCCTTTGAGTAGTCGTTCTCGTTGTAAGTGTCTATGACATTCACGGTGCTTTCTCTCTCAATCTCAAAGTATTAATCGGAATCGAAAAGGGAAATCTTGACTAACTATTATTGAAAAGCAAACTTGGTACTCTTGCCCACAAATGAAGTCTTTAGGCAAGTAGTACCCGACTAAACTAAACTAGGCTACTAACCGTTTCTTTTGCAACTAAAAGTAAATAAGCTGAAATGAAAAGAGACTCCTCATTTGTTTGAACTCATCCAAACTATTCCACCACTTGGGCAAATTCGATGGCGTCATTTGTCAATCAAGTCTTGGACTGCATTTTTCGAGTTGAAGCAATCATTGGTGTGATGGCCATTGCATTGATGGTAGTAGCAATAGAGGTGTGGAGATCGACCTTCCCTCTTAGGTTGGTAGCCTTCTATTGGCTTGACTTTCCGTCCTTGTGAAGACTTCGAAGAGATGACCAAGAGTGATGTTTCCGATGTCGGAGAAAATCCTCCCCTTCCTTCGCTTAGCCATTTGATTATGGAGGTCTCGGATATGGTTCTCGTAGTGTTGCACAAAGACGAGGTGGCGAGCTGATATTCTTCCTCCATTTGCTCTTTGAGGTCACGGTAGAGGGTATTGAGGAAAAACTTGACCCTCTCATCCATGTCATCTTCAATGTGGGCTTCAAGGTTGATGCACTTTTGGGTCATAGTTTCGAGTTCGCTCTTGACTTCCTCGAGCTCTTCAATCAACATCTTTGTCTTTTCGGCTTGGATGGATTCTTCCATGTGATGCCACGAGTCATTGTCATTAATTTCTTTGCGGGGCTTTGGCAAGTTGAGTTTTGATGTCACTTAGCTCCTCTTGCACGGATGATCGCCCCTTGTCGGAATCACTTTCCATCTTCCGAAAATCCCTAGCAATGCGAGTGGCGGGCAAATCAAAGCTTCTCTCCAACCTTCCACGTGTTCCATTTCGGCGACAAGAGACTTGGTCAAATCTTGGAGAGTGGGTTGTTCATGGCTTTCCTTGGTCATGGCATGCTTTCCGGTAGACATTGTGTTGGGAGTCTCGGAGTTGAGTAGCTTCGGAAAACGACGAAGAGATGCGAGATATCGGGATCTAGCCCCAACGAGTCGGAAGCGAGGCTTAAATGGCTCGAGGCTCAAATTCAGCAAACGAAGCATTATCCCGTGCGAGATAAGTAATCCCGCGCGAGATAATCACACGGAAAGTCGATTTTTATTTAGCCCTAATTTTTGGTCGGAACGGAAAGTCCGTTTTGAGGGTTTCTAAGGCCTTTATCGAGAACCTAACGACTAAGCAATCAATCCGATTTTTGTAAAACAAAGCCATGTAAGATTGTTTTTTTTTTTTTGAAGGATTATATGCACATTTTTCTTGAAGGGACATCCGAAAGGGACTTTTTCGAAGGGACTTTTTCGAAGGGACTTTTTCGAAGGGACTTTTTCCAAATCCTTTCTTATTGTCAATTTTACATGGCTTTGTTTTGATCAAAAACAAGAAAAGATCACCGAGTCAAAACCGACCGGTCACGGAGTGATCCTAAAAGTCAATCTACATGAGAATGTGGCGATGCGGGGGTGGAAGGCTAGGCTCCCCGCGATATGACAATCTAAGTGGATTGAATACGTGGAGTGGGATTGTCCAACTTCGGAGAGACCGGCTACTAGGTGGTTACCGTCATCCGTCCTTAGTGTGGGTCCCGGGTTTATAGAGGGTATGCGGTGCAATGACCGGTTATAGTATGATGTGCGCGTGTGTGATAGTCAATCTATGTGATAGAGTAAAATAGAAAGTTTTATTTTTTTTGAAAGTCAAAAGAGAAAACAGATAGTGGCCGCACCAAGTGGTTGCCTACGTTTCTCCCAATCTAGGAAGACTCAGGCCGTCGTAGTTCCACATAAAGAGAGATAAAGAGAGATAAATAATTTAATTTACAACTCCCGAATCCCCAATGGACCGGACTTTAATTAAATAAAACCCAATCACACGCAGTTCATAAATAATAATCAATTATTTAAGGAAAATAAAGGTCCGAGTTCTACACCTTAAGGGAGGCCTTAAGATGCAGGAACTCTGCGAGATAATGATTGCAGGATCCCCCTTGCATGTTCGGCTCTCGTCTTGGATTACGAGCGAAACAGGAGAAACCAAAAAACAACCAGACTGGAAGCCCTATCTCGCGCGAGATAATGATATCTCGTGCGAGATATCTCCCATCTGAGAACAGAAAAAATTCGAATTTTACAAAATAGATTGAAAAACCTCTCTTTTAATTTTGACGCAAGTTTAAGCCTCTTAATTTTCAGTCCCAGTAGTCGCCCTTTGTAGCGTTGTGAGAAAGAAATTCTGGTTCTTTTTATTTTTATGAGTCGCCACCTATATTATTTGATTGGAAAACATAGAAAAACCATTTGAGAGATTTGGGTTCGGGGCTTAGGTTATGAAATGGGTAGGTTTAGAAGGCATCCATTTCACCCAATCCGGAGATCGGTCTTGCTAAAGAAAAGAGAGGTTTTTCAAAAGAAGAAATAAAAAAAAAACGAATTCAAATACTACAAATAAAGGTCCATTTGACGAGGTCAAACGGAATGTAGGATCGATTGCTTCGAGACCGTCTCCATGATTTGGAGAGGCTCTAGGCCGATCCTAGATTCTATGGACTTATACCACTCTAACAATCAATTAGAAGGAAGATTAGGAATTACCTTGCGTGAGGTGATTTGGGCAGAGTTTCGGCTCAAGTTTAGAGTCGACCCTTCACACGGACAGAGCTTCGCCTTGGTCCTTGGTTTGGAGATTGATGCTTGTTTATCAACAAGGTTGACAAACAAACTATGAGGTGAGTTTTAGGGTGATTTTGAAGGATTCTTTCAGGGAAAGAAAACGACAAAATGTGTGTGTGTTGTGTAAATTCGCGGTCCGGGACCTTCGACCTCCGACCTCTTGAGCCTTGGAAGTCACCAAGTATTTATAGAGGTTGGATATGAAGAAGTGGAGAGTTAAAACCCTATCAGATGGTTCTAGACCTCCTCTCCCATTGGTTGGCCGGAGAGATAAAGTTTTATCCCGAAAAGAGGTTGAAATCGACGAGGGAACTGTCGTCTGCAATCTGCAGAGGGAGATATCTCGCGCGAGACACGCCATCTCGCGGCGAGATATTGCTCCTTGTAAGTGCTCCAATTTGAGCTTGTTAGCATTTTCGTTAGAAAATTAACGAAAGTTATAACATTACTAACATTCCTAACATTCCTAACTTTTCTAACAAAGTAAGGGTAAAATGGGCATTGCCATTTAAAGTTAAACCAAGAAAAGAATCTCAAAAAGCAAAAGAAATAAGAAAAAAGAAAAATCCGAATTGGGCAAGTTGAAAAACATAAACTGCTGGATTTTTGAATTTTATTCTTCCTGTCCAAAGCCTGAAGCTGTAATTAATGAACAGTGCACGCTGTCAATCATATCCGCGCGGACATGTTTGTCAATTTCAGAGGGCTATAAATTGAACCCTCCTCTCTCAGTTTACAAAACACAATTTGATCACAGCAACGAAACTCTGGCGAAATATAGAGAGAAAACAGTGGGAATCCTTAGATTGCCACCATTTTCTCTCCAATCTTTCCCGAATCTCACTCACTCACAAACACTTCAAATCACTCTCATACATACTCTCATACATACACCAATCCATGCTCAAATCACCCTATAGGAGGAGGATTAGAGAGAAAACATAGAGGACTTCATTGTTATCTACTTGTTTTCTCTTTAACCAACTCAAATCATCAACCCTAAACACCCTCAAACACTGTCATATTCAAGCCTTAAACACTCTCACATTCAAGCATTCAAACACAAAACACAAGGAAGATAGGTATAACCTCCCTCTCCTTACCCTAAAATTCATCCATGCATGCATTTTCAAGCTACAAAATGTAGTTTATTCATCTTCTTGCTTTAGATCCAAGAAGATCACCATGGAAGTTCATCTCCATGGATGATCTTCTACAAGGATCTACATTATTTTCAAAGTGTTCTTACTTTCTTTCAAAGAAAACACATTTCCAAAACCCTAAAAATCATTTTCATACATCAAATCTCATTTTCAAAGGATAAAATTCCCCTTCCCAAGCAAATGAAGTGCTTAGTCCTAATGTACCCCAAGGATGGTTTGATATAGTTGATTCACCACTAAAATGTCAAGTGATCACTAATCAAAACCTAGGGAAATGGGGACAAGCATGGATGCAAAACCCCCCTTTAAAATCATATTTTCTTTCATGGGAAGTTGCTGTCCAGTAGCAATTTTCTCAGACTTCAGTCCATGGTCTAATTTTTTGGACATAGATAAGCTTGGAATTTGGTGTTTACTACAAAATACCTTTTGTAGCCAACATCCAGATATTTCCATACATATTTTTACTTTATTTTTTGTGTGAGTAAAACTCCTTTTTTCAAATTTTCTTTTAAAGGTCAGTTCATCAGTCTCTGGAAATCCAGATTTCAGATCTGAGATTTACAGAAGGTTTTGACCCCTCAAATCATCTCCAAAATGAAAAGTTCTTTTACAGAAACCTTTTTTAAGGTGTTTTGAACATTTTTCATTCCCGGACTTTTCCCAGATTCTGGAGTTTTCAAGCCCTAAAGTCCATTTCAAAGTCGAGGGTCAACTGCTTTTTTCATTTTGGCAGAAATGGTTTTCAACTTCCAAAAATCTTTTGAGTTACAAATCTCAACCCAAAAATCACCCAAAAAATCATGGGATCAGTTTAAAGCCTTAAAAAGAGTTCCCAATTTTTACTTACCTCAGTTTCAACTTATTTTGGCCAAAATACACACACACACACACACACACAACAAAGGATTTTGAATGTTTGGAAGACTCGTTTACGAGGCGTTCCGGTGCACACTAACGTCCTTCCCGGCGCGTAACGTGACCTCCGAACCCAAATCTCTGATCTCGGGCTTTTTTCAAAGTTTTGGCCCTTAAAACAAAAATGGCGTGGCGACTCCGTTTTGATTTTCACAAAAAAATCGGGTACATCACAGTGGCGACTCCGCTGGGGAGATAAGCTTTTTCTAAAAAAAATGATATTTGGTATATTGGTGGAAACCATTAAACTTCCCGTTATCGCCTCCTAACACGAGTCGGGGATAAATTGTGGTCTAACAATCCCACGTACCGGTATCATTATTTTCAAAAAAAAAAAAGAAAAGCTTTTGAGGGTCAAGCTTCCGTCTCAACATTTGAAAATCCTTTGCTTTGTGTGTGTTGATTTTTGCACAGTTTTCGTGTTTGTTTTTGGCCGCCTCGGAAAAGTCAAAATTTTGACTGTCGGAATAATGTCCCTAACTGTCGGAATTTTTGTGCTTATGTGCTTATGTGTTCATAAAATTTTCAAAAAAAAAAATTTTCAAAAAAAAATTCAAAAAAAAAAATCATGCATCATGCCTTTTTAAGACACATAAAAAATTTCTATTTTTCTCAGAAAAAGAAGATAGACTGCTTGCACACTACGCGCACGTGACCTTACACTGCACACTACGTCCCTAACCCGGGGAAATCCTTGTCGCGGTCCGTTTGGTCTTATTACGCCTCTCGGATGAGTACAGGACTACCCAAACTTCCCATGGAGCCTCGTGTCGACCATGCACTTGTCCGTGACACACTTTGTCCGAGACCCGGTTTGTTTTTAGTCTGGTCTGTGTCATGCCCTGTCTGTGTATAGACCTTTCCTTTCAAGCCTTTGTCGGCATACCGACTCAATATCTTTCGGGTCCCTAATCAGTCGAAGTCATGCCGGTTTTCCGCCGCAGACTTTGACCAAGATATTGACCGGCGCCTTGACTTCGGCTCTGACTGGCACAAATTATACACTGACTCCCAGCATGACACTGAGTCATCAAGGATTAACGGTTATTCCATGCCTAATTACGGCTTAACTGACGACAAGTCAAGATCAATCGTGGACATTTATCAGTCCAAATCATGCCGACTTTTTGTCGAGCCCTCGGACACGATCTTGACTTTGACGTCAGCTTTGTCCGTAATTTACATCGAATACTCGTCAAGACTCGATTACCCGCCAGACTTCTAGGATCGTTTTCTTTTCGGTCGGTGGGACCCGCTTGCCCTATAGGACCCTCGCCCGGGGCTGTCCACCCTGGGAGGTCGAAATACAGGTGGAATACGAGGGGCTTATAGACGTAGTGATGGGGCCCACTGATCCAGAAATCAGAGTAGTTCGCGAAAAAGAAGAGCAATCTTTTCCAACCGATTAGGTTAATAAAACATGTTTTAAGTAAATAAGAACAAATAACTGCATGTTGCATGAGCCCTAAGCCCAAACACCAACCTGTTTCGCTTTCCCGAGTCTGAACCACACCCTTTTGTGCCTTCCACAGTAAGCAAAGTTTGGATCGAGACCCCGGGTCATCGTTTGTTCAGCTCAGTCATTCCGAAGTCAGATACTTCATCGGTTTCCTCCTTCGCTTCAGCTCAAAGTTTCAGAATGACCAACTCAGAGGAGAACGGTGGGGGACGTACAACTCCACACCCCGAAAATCCGCAAAATGCCGAACAGTGGAATCAGATGTTGGAACAGATAAGACAAAATCAAGAGGCTCAGATCAGTCAGTTATTGGAAAGTATCAGAACCCAGGGGCTAGCAATTGTTCACCACCCTAATGGAACCTTTACGGTTGATGCGAAGATTGGAGCTAATTACCCTCCCGGGCATGCCAACTACCATCAAATGCCCTGTCCCCTTTCGTGTGGAACTACTAATGGGCCAAGCATCCCCAAGCCTATCACTCAGCCTGCCTCTCGGCCTCATCGTATCGATCTAGGTCAACCTGCCCCCGGTGCCTCTCAGGTCTCACCACCAGGATTGAGTCAGTTGGCTTTCGCCCCGCAGCTTGGAAGGGGTCAGTTTACTACTTCACAACATCAGTCTGGTTCGGGTCATCAGCTTGGAAGGGGTCAGTTTACTACTTCACCGCATCAGTCTGGCTCGGGTCACCATCTCGGAATGGGACAGTTCGTTTCTCAGGCTCCATGGTTCAGAGGGGGCCAGCTTGCTTCCTCCAATTCTCAAAGCACACTGGCCCCTATGATACTGCAAGATCACGTGGGCCACCAGGCTTTTATCACCACTTCATCAGGCTCTACCCCGCCCCTCCGGTTGGGAAGTCCGACAAGGTCAAATGCTCCTCATCAAATTCTCCACCCGGCCGTTACGCAAGCTGCTCCTGCTCATCAAGTACAGTATACACATTTCCCTTGCAGTCATGTTCCTCAGTGCGGTCAAGACACATTCAATCCTACTGTTACGATGCCTCAAACCTCATGTTTTCAGCAGCCTTATGGATCCGCACTCACTGCTCCCTGGTATCCACCCATTACGAGCCATATATCTTCATCTTCGGCAATTGCCAGGCCTTATGAGGAAGATTACGGTCACGCTTTTAATGCTCAGACTGTCATTCCTCCCACCATAGTACTTCCTACTGTGGTTTCGTTTGCTAATGCCAATCTTGTGGCGGGGTCATGCAATCCTAATGTTCCTATTGACTCGTCCAATGGATTATTGGTAGAACCAATTAAGAAGGTACAAGAAAAGCCTAGCAACGAGAGTATCGACGATCGCTCGACTCGGGCCATCTCACCATATCAATCTTGTGTATCGACACGAATGAAGCTTACAAAAGGTCGAATCTCGACGATTACATTGATGATTACATCAAAAGGGTTCGTGCACGGGAAAAGACTACGAGTCCGAACATGTCTCGCCGCTATAAACCTTACCCTTCCAACACGGCTCCGACATCCGGTAAAGGAAAGAAGGCATTGTGTACAATTGACGGCCCCCAAAAGCAACCAAGAAATGGTGGTCCTTTAAGGCAACGAGAACGTTTTGATGATCTTGGGATGCCCATGGGCTTAATTTTCAAGGGCTTAGTAAGGGTAGGCCTTTTGGAGCCTCTCAAGGACTACCATCCAAGGAGCTCAAATGCACCTCTCGACATGAGTAAGCACTGCGCCTTCCATGATCATTATGGCCACACGACCGACAATGCATAGTCTTGAAGAGAGCGGTTCAAAGGTTAATCGAAACGGGCAAGCTTGAGCGCCCCAATGGACCAAAACCGGCAAACCCTGTTCGTAATGGTGACCAAGTCAATGACCAAATCTCGAATCCCGAGGATTTGGGTGTTCCCTTAAGCAAAGTTTTAAATAGCTTGCTAGAGCAGGGTCTCCTCGAACCCATGAGAAACTATCAGCCCAAGGATCCCAAAATCCCTTTTGACACCACTAAGCATTGTGCTTTCCACCAGTATCACGGTCATATGACCGACAACTGTACAGCTTTGAGAAAGGCGATTCAGGGATTGATTAAGAAGGGCAAACTCGAGCGCCTCAGTGATCTCAACCCCGCCAATGATCATCTCCCAAACAACGCGAATGTAAACATGATTGAGTTTTATGATTCAAACTCTGTGAATTCAACAGACTCTGACAAGCCGGATGATTTAGTCGCAACAAATGTTGAGAATGGATGGTTTGACTGCAACAAGCATGTGGCCATGGCAAAGCTGGATTTGGTGAAATGCTTTGAACTCTCGCCCTCCGATAAGTTCACGACTGACGCCAAGGTTAAATGGGATGATAATGATCTGATGGCAGATTTGGCAGAAAGCAGTAAGGATACAAGAAATCCGATGATTAGGAAGGAAGAGTTAGTCCTGGCTTTGGAAAACGCCCATAAGATTCATGAAGAACAGCTGACCCTGCTCATCAATGCTCTCCGCCGCCATGGAGTTCAGGTAACAGTTGAGGCGAATGGTTCCCTGGTCATGGTCGAAGATGAGACTTCGTAAAGCGGTGATTTCGGTCCCTTCATCCTATAACTCTCCATCCCACGGCCAACACCTCCCTCCATCCACATATGATCCCTTGCCAAGGACAATTCCTCTTCACCCTTTCCAGCACCTCGGGCCATTAGGGCTCCATCGCCCTCGGCTCCTCGTAACGAGTTGGGCTCCATTACACTGCTTCCTCAATTTCAGCATATCCGCCAGCTTTATGCTCCAGCTTCACATAATCAGCTCAGCTATGTGGCTATGTTAGAAAGCCTCTACACCCACTGAATGCGATCATGAGTTGCTAAAAGAAAATCCGGATGCCACAAGTTTTCCGTTGTCGTCTACCGGACTTAGTGAATTCACCCGTCAGTTTCACCGATCTGCATAAATTTGTGTTTCCCTCTGGCGATAAGAGTCTTGTTGCGAGTTCCAGCAACTCGAATGTTCCCGTTGATCCCCATGTGGCAATATTGATAGAGCAAGTGAAACAAATGCGGTGGAGAAGCTTGATCTTATGATAAGTACTAGCACTCCTTTGACCCAAGATGTCGAACCAGGCAAAGAAATGATTTGTCGCGCAAAATTCAAGTGCCCGAAGTGAGAGAATCCGATAGGACAACCCGCCCTGCAGAGCACACTTATCTAATGCCAGTTCCAAGCTTGAGAAAGGCCCGAAGACACAATCGGCTAGTATCACCCCCTTTCACTCAAAACAACCAACGCATCGCTGAATCCTCCCAAACAGAGCCCAATACCCCTCAAGGTCCTCTCAGGTTCACTTCCTTCCATCAATATGCTCGATCGACAAAGTTCGTCCCCGTGACTTTTCCGACCCGTTTCTTTGGACAACTTGTGCTCGCCCACTTGCTCCATGGCCTCAAACTCCTCCACTCCCACCGGTATCATGGGCACGTAATCGATCACCGCCTCGGTGCCGGTAACGGAATCGAAGTTAACAGAAAGATGGAAAGCTCAAGCGTCTTGGCAGTCCAACAACAAAGAGTAGCTAGACTAGGGGCTACCCATCCTTTAATATTAAAACAGTCTTTTAGTCAACCTTCGTAGGTTCTAGTACTTTCTTCGTTCAATCAAGTCCTCCTTGGACATTGTAGTTAATCTTAAGTTTTCTATAAAAGAGTCTTTTTCTTTTCTCGCTAGACTTGAGACATTATTTGCACACCTACATTACATTTAATGAAATGGTTTTATTTTAAATGATCACTCGCATCGCTCAACAAATAATCTCTGGAAATGATTAAGATTTTAATTAATTGGTGCGAGAAAGTCAACTAATGCCCTCCCTATACACTTTCCTCACCTCACAAAGGCCTCCATCAAGCCATACACTTTCCAAAACATATCCCCATCATCACCTTGATCAAGTCAACGAAGGCGGCAACATCAAGGGACAACAAAAGGTCACTCAGCATCGGGAGATCGACCCCATATCGAAAAAAAATAGGGGCTTGCCTCCGCCCCCCATGCATCAAGAAAGTTCAAGTAGAAGCTTGCCTTCGTCCTCAAGTGCTCAAAAAAAAAAACAAAAGCTTCAAAAAAAAAAAAACAAAAGCTTCAAAAAAAAAAAACAAAAGCTTCAAAAAAAAAAAAAAAGCTTCAAAAAAAAAAAACAAAAGCTTCAAAAAAAAAAACAAAAGCTTCAAAAAAAAAACAAAAGCTTCAAAAAAAATGAGGCCAAGGACCTAGCACCGCCGATCAGAAGGTTTGACATATGGGCAAAATTAAAGCCCGAAGAACGGAAGTTGTCGACAACAAGGGGAGCAATTAAAGCAACGGCAAAAACATATCATAAGCCCTTAAGCTGCATCCAAAATCTTTCTCCCCCGATGAAGGACGACGATCAAGAAGCAACGGAATCGCTCAAAATGACTTGTCAAGGAATCACCTCAAGGCCCGCACCTTATCATCCAAACTTCCTATCCGAGCCTTTTCACCAAAAGTACCACAAATGTTCATACCCCTTTTCTAAAGCCAAACACAGTTCGAGCCCGAACTACGGCGACCCGAGCTCCTCACAATGAGGGGAACGTAGGCAACCGTAAATGGTCCGGTCATAGACACATTCAAATCCCGGAAAATCCGGCCTCACCAATAGCCTCTCCTATACACGATCCCTCTTCACCATTCGCCAACTTCGACTCTTGGTATCGAGTTGACTTTCTCCTCATGATTAATCAAAATGTTTGTTCATATCGAGATTAGGGGTTGAATAACCCGAACATTAATAAAGGGTTTTAAGCAATCTTGTGATCATTTTGAATAAAACATATTTTCGAGATGTCTCGACAAGTCTTCTTTTTCTACATTATAGGAAAAATAGAGCTAAACACTAATTTTCCGTCGCCAGGGGCTTCCATACACTTTTACAAACCTTTCTAAACTTATGCTCTCTCAAAAGAGTCAAACCCAAAGCGAGTTCTTTTGTGCCTTCGTCAAATGAGGCCATCAAATAATACAAATCGGGGATTCATCCCCACTTTTCGAAAAAAAATATGCCCCTGCAGGTATACATTCCTAAAATTGTCTTGCTTTTACATTTTCTTCCGGTTGACTAATTGAATAAAGAAAATAATAAAGTAAATATGGAAGGATGGGTTGCCTCTTTTGCTACATGATAATTCAAGAACGTTGGCTCTTCACTCTGCTACAAGATGGGTTAGGTCTTTGTTCAGTATCAGTCTGCAGTGCCTACGAGGTTGAAGCCTCTCTAATTGTGTCAGATTCACAGTCATGAGACCGAGGCTTTGCCAAGTTACTTCTTCCAAATCAAGACTTCGCAAATACATCTCTTCAGACCAAGGCTCCACCAAGCAAGATGAGATTTGATCGCCGTGTTGGTCATGGGCTAGTCAAGTGCAGTTCTTTGATGTCCAAGGACGAGGATGGAATTTTAACCAAGACCAGAAATTTATCATATTTCTATGGCTAATATTGGAACCTGAGTCCATAAAACTCCTTGTGCCAATCAGAATGAGGTTTCGATGTTCATCCTTGGAAGATGTCAGGAATTTTGGTTTGACGATTGCCCTCAACCCCGATGGAACTTTCACGGTAGAAGAGGAAAAGGATCCCCATCCCTATCTTGGCCGGACAGGACTACCACCACCTTCCTCACACTCTTCTCAACTCGCGAATCACCCATCCTTTCGGCCTCGGTCGATATACATTCACAGCCTCGATGCAGGACGGTCGTTTGGGGAAACAAATTGACTTGATCCGATTTGGGCCGGTATGGTATGCCTCAAGCGATCCGGGTCGGCTCGGTATGTCACGCGGTTTGGTATGCCTCGGCGGTTCGGTACAGATCGATCGGGAGCTTCTCGGTTACATCGATTTGAAATGCCTTGACAAAGAACCCAGGTTCAAGATATCCAATCCCCGCACCGCACAAGCCTCACAAGATTCCTTCATGACCGTCTCAACAGGACAGCAAACCCCAAATACAGACTACTGGACCCATGCAGCCTAACGTAACCGATCAGTTCACAGCTCCTCGGCGGGGGGCAAAATCGGTACGGAATGTCTCCTCATGGTTGGGGATACCTCGGAATGCCACAGCAGATTGGAATCCCACCTCAGTTTAGGACCAATCTATCAGGGCCTTCGCAGCAACAGTTTGGAATGCTTCCACAGTCTGGTCCAGGGCAACAGTCAGAAGCCCTTCCTCAGGATGATGCTAGCTCAGCCGCTCCTCACACAGCTTTCACAAATCCATTCCTCACTCAGGCTTCGATGGGTTACCAAGCCTCCATCCCAGTTTCATCAGAATCACCAGGACCGCAGTACCCCCTGGTCATGCACCTTCAGCTATGCAATTCAACAATCAGGAACAGCAGCCCGCACTTAAGCCTACTTATGGGCCTCACTCCGGAAATCCGAGTTACCCAGCTACATCAAGACTGCCTTTGCCCTCTTTGCCGGTTGAAAATCAACAACAAGCCGCAAGGTTCTACCCCTTCGCCCAGGATCCTACTCAAGCTCCCCGGGGTGATTCGGGCCAAGGACAGGATTTCACCTATGTCCCCAGATCGGCCGTTCCCTCCACCTGTATGCCGCCAGTGGTAGCTCCTCTCTCTAGCTCAGTCGCTGGTTTGAATGCCATGGTTCCGCCACAAGACCCTCATTTGGCTTGATTCGTGGAACGACACAAGGAAATGAAAGCACAGATTGCTGAATTGACTGCTAAGAAGTCTGCTTTCCGGCCAACGAACCCGGACTCCTTTGTTCCCCACAAATTCGTGATGCCTAATTTGGATCTCTTTGATGGCACTGCATGCCCGAAAACCCATCTGGACACGTATACCTTGGCAATGAAGGTCAAAAGGGGCGCCAATCAGCAGTTGGCTGACTATTTCAGTCTCTCTTTGAAGTCCAGTGCTCTAAAATGGTTCTTCCGCTTAAAATCCGAGGCCAGGGCTACATGGGACCAGATTACTAGCTAACTTGGAGTGGGAAGCAGATAGATTTGACCTGCAGACAACAATGCAGCGTCCCGACGAGAACATCAGGGACTTTTACAAGCAAGATGGCAACTCCTCCTTTTGAAGAGGAACAACTAGACATCTTTCAGTCACGCCCGAAACCACATCTGAGGGCCTCACTTAGCAATTTCCCCTATCCGGATCTACGGGCAATGATCAATTCCGGGCTAAATTTGAGAGGGCTTACAATCAGCGAGTTGTCGCACCTGCTACGGATACCGGGTTTCTTCCACCTCCAACACGACTCCTGAAAAGGGCAGGTGAGAACCGATCGAAAAGGGGACCCTAAGGACCCAATACGAGTCAACAATCCATTCCCTAAAAAAAAGTAGGGTGAATATTATTGAAGCCACGAACAAGCCAAGTGCCACTATGGCTAACAGTTCCCATATGGAAGACACTCTTCGAAGAGAGGATTCTAGTTTCATAGCCGGTATCAAAGATGGGTTTCTCCCTTCATGACAACTTCACCTTGAAGGCTCTCACGTTGATCGATTGGCTCGGTACTTCATTAGTATGTCAGTCAAACCTTTAACTGGACCTCTGTAGTGACGCTTTGTCAAACCTGGGGCTTCATCAAATCATTCAGAGAAAGATTCCGTGGTTTTCGCCATGTCTTTTCCATGGAATGGGGCTTTATCAAGTCACACCTATCTTCGAAGAAAGGTCTGGTCACCGCAACAACTGTCTTGGAGTTTCAGCTTTAGAACTTGGCATATGGCAACTCCCTGCATCATCAAAAGTTGAGAATTGGAAATCTCCTCATATCAGCATTTCGACAAATCACAACTAACCCAAGCAAAAGAGGGTTCATTCATGTCAACATGCTTTGATTCTAGAGCCTCGTCAGCACTTCAAATGTCCGAGACCGAAAAGAAATTTCAATCGAGACCCGGGGTTCAAATCGAACTTCATCCCAAGATCAAAATTGACCTCATCAATAACATGCAATTCAGTCCGCGACTAAAGGATATCACCCCACCACTCAAAGCTTGTCCCAAACAAATAACAACACATATATCCCCTCTCATCACCATGCATCCCCACAAAAATCTCCCTGGGGCTCATGTAGCATGCACAAAACTTGAATCAATAGGAAAAATCCTAAGTGATTGAAAATCATAAATCGTAATTTCCCTGCCAAAAGCTTAGGCCAAGTGCATCTTCGAAAGCAAATAAACGCATCATCTCATAATCATTTTTGGTTCTATGCATGCATCCGCCATCATGAATGCCATATATGCATCTTCCTCTTCACTAACAAATGCAGGAATTCAAACGTAATCCCCCTTTTCGGCAAGGATGATCTTCACCAAAGACGACCTCAAATGGATGAAAACAAACATCCACAAACATATGAAGACCGCCTCCAGTGTCTACAAATCGGTCAGGGACGCCAAGCTCTCCAATACAATTCGGTCAGGGATGCCAAGCTCTCCAATACAAATCGGTCAGGGACGCCAAGTTCTCAAATACAAATCGGTCAGGGACGCCAAGTTCTCAAATACAATGCGGTTAGAGACACCAAGTTCTCAAAAGCAAGAAGTCCCAATGTGAAGACAAGCTCAAAAACCTCTACAAGTTTGACGATCACCAGCAAGATGCGGACTCAACCAAACTCCTCCTTCAGTCAAAATGCCTCCAAAGACAAAGCAAATCGTCGGCGAAACCGTCCCACGAACGGCAACCTAACAACTCTTCATCAACATCGGTCGTAGCCTCGCCATGTGTAAGCACAAAGACAGGTATGAAAGCATATCTTAATCAACTACTTTTCTAAAAGAACATTATCATCAAATCTTAGGGCGACATCCCAAAAAACAGTCAAACCTCAAATACTGTCAAACCATCAAAGACCATCCCCAGCTATTTTCGAACTACGGCCGGCTTGATTCTCACTAGGGATACGTAGGTAGCCTATCATTAGGTCCAGCCACTCGACCAGCACGGTCATCCTTTCCTTCGGCAGCAGACGAAAAACCGATCCCTTCAAATGAAGTCCACTAGAGGACCATCTATCCTAAAATGCCATCATCGAGGTTCGAGGCACCTAAGACGCCATCATCAAGGTTCGAGGCACCTAAAACGCCATCATCGAGGTTCGAGGCACCTAAGACGCCATCATCAAGGTTCGAGGCACCTAAAATGCCATCATCGAGGTTCGAGGCACCTGAGACGCCATCATCAAGGTTCGAGGCACCTAAAACGCCATCATCAAGGTTCGAGGCACCTGAGACGCCATCGTCGAGGTTCGAGGCACCTAAGACGCCATCATCAAGGTTCGAGGCACCTAAGACGCCATCGTCGAGGTTCGAGGCACCTAAGACGCCATCATCAAGGTTCGAGGCACCTAAGACGCCATCATCAAGGTTTGAGGCACCTAAAACGCTATCACACACAACACGAGGAAAGCGATAAATCGCAATCATCCCTTAGGGTGACTTCCCAAAAATAGTCAAACCATAGGGTGACTTCCCCAAAACAGTCAAAACCTTAGGGCGACTTCCCAAAAATAGTCAAACCATAGGGCGACTTCCCCAAAATAGTCAAGTCATAGGGCGACTTCCCCAAAATAGTCAAGTCATAGGGCGACTTCCCAAAAATAGTCAAACCATAGGGCGACTTCCCAAAAAATAGTCAGATCATAAGGTGACTTCCCAAAAATAGTCAAAGCTTAGGGTGACTTCCCCAAAACAGTCAAAACCTTAGGGTGACTTCCCAAAAACAGTCAGATTATAGGGTGACTTCCCAAAAATAGTCGTAGGGTGACTTCCCCAAAACAGTCAAAACCTTAGGGCGACTTCCCAAAAATAGTCAAACCATAGGGCGACTTCCCAAAAATAGTCAGACCTTAGGGTGACTTCCCAAAAACAGTCAGATCATAGGGCGACTTCCCCAAAACAGTCAAAACCTTAGGGTGACTTCCCAAAAATAGTCAAATCTTAGGATGACTTTCCTAAAACAGTAGGGTCGACGACTAAAGATAGTCGAAAGACCCGAACTACGGCCGGCTTGATTCCTCTTAAGGATACGTAGGTAGCCTATCATTAGGTTCAGCCACCAGACCGAAGATGGTCATTCCTATCCCCAGCAGAGCGGATATACAACCCTAGCCATCAGACCGAAGAGGGTCATTTCTTATCCCCAGCAGAGTTTCTTTCAGCAATCGACTGTAGAACTCGCTCGCCAGGTTGACATCCTAAAACAGTCACTCCAGGGTCGACAACTAAAGATAGTCGAAAGACCCGAACTACGGCCGGCTTGATTCCTCTTAAGGATACGTAGGTAGCCTATTAAATAGGTTCAGCCACTCGATCACTTGATCATCCTGCCAAAATATGGAGCCTTACTCTTATCGACGACCCCGCTTCCTTCGAAAGCGCCGTCGCCGAGGGGCTACTGTAAGTGTTCCAATTTGAGCTTGTTAGCATTTTCGTTAGAAAATTAACGAAAGTTATAACATTACTAACATTCCTAACATTCCTAACTTTTCTAACAAAGTAAGGGTAAAATGGGCATTGCCATTTAAAGTTAAACCAAGAAAAGAATCTCAAAAAGCAAAAGAAATAAGAAAAATCCAAATTGGGCAAGTTGAAAAACATAAACTGCTGGATTTTTGAATTTTATTCTTCTGTCCAAAGCCTTGAAGCTGTAATTAATGAACGATTACTTATTTGTCAATCATATCCACGCGGACATGTTTGTCAATTTCAGAGGGGTATAAATTGAACCCTCCTCTCTCAGTTTACAAAACACAATTTGATCACAGCAACGAAACTCTGGCGAAATATAGAGAGAAAACAGTGGGAATCCTTAGATTGCCACCATTTTCTCTCCAATCTTTCCCAAATCTCACTCACTCACAAACACTTCAAATAACTCTCATACATACTCTCATACATACACCAATCCAAGCTCAAATCACCCTATAGGAGGAGGATTAGAGAGAAAACATAGAGGACTTCATTGTTATCTACTTGTTTTCTCTTTAACCAACTCAAATCATCAACCCTAAACACCCTCAAACACTCTCATATTCAAGCCTTAAACACTCTCACATTCAAGCATTCAAGCATTCAAACATAAAACACAAGGAAGATAGGTATAACCTCCCTCTCCTTACCACCCTAAAATTCATCCATGCATGCATTTTCAAGCTACAAAATGTAGTTTATTCATCTTCTTGCTTTAGATCCAAGAAGATCACCATGGAAGTTCATCTCCATGGATGATCTTCTACAAGGATCTACATTATTTTCAAAGTGTTCTTACTTTCTTTCAAAGAAAACACATTTCCAAAACCCTAAAAATCATTTTCATACATCAAATCTCATTTTCAAAGGATAAAATTCCCCTTCCCAAGCAAATGAAGTGCTTAGTCCTAATGTACCCCAAGGATGGTTTGATATAGTTGATTCACCACTAAAATGTCAAGTGATCACTAATCAAAACCTAGGGAAATGGGGACAAGCATGGATGCAAAACCCCCCTTTAAAATCATATTTTCTTTCATGGGAAGTTGCTGTCCAGTAGCAATTTTCTCAGACCTCAGTCCATGGTCTAATTTTTTGGACATAGATAAGCTTGGAATTTGGTGTTGACTACAAAATACCTTTTGTAGCCAACATCCAGATATTTCCATACATATTTTTACTTTATTTTTTGTGTGAGTAAAACTCCTTTTTTCAAATTTTCTTTTAAAGGTCAGTTCATCAGTCTCTGGAAATCCAGATTTCAGATCTGAGATTTCCAGAAGGTTTTGACCCCTCAAATCATCTCCAAAATGAAAAGTTCTTTTACAGAAACCTTTTTTAAGGTGTTTTGAACATTTTTCATTCCCGGACTTTTCCCAGATTCTGGAGTTTTCAAGCCCTAAAGTCCATTTCAAAGTCGAGGGTCAACTGTTTTTTTCATTTTGGCAGAAATGGTTTTCAACTTCCAAAAATCTTTTGAGTTACAAATCTCAACCCAAAAATCACCCAAAAAATCATGGGATCAGTTTAAAGCCTTAAAAAGAGTTCCCAATTTTTACTTACCTCAGTTTCAACTTATTTTGGCCAAAACACACACACACACACACACACACACACACACAACAAAGGATTTTGAATGTTTGGAAGACTCGTTTTTACGAGGCGTTCCGGGTGCACACTAACGTCCTTCCCGGCGCGTAACGTGACCTCCGAACCCAAATCTCTGATCTCGGGCTTTTTTCAAAGTTTTGGCCCTTAAAACAAAAATGGCGTGGCGACTCCGTTTTGATTTTCACAAAAAAAATCGGGTACATCACACTCCTGTGGACAGTTTTGTCCTTTCCTCGTTATCTCGTATGCAGTTTAGTCCCAAACTAACGGTAGTTAGTCAAAACTTTAACGAAACATGACGAAATGGTGAATTTCTACTTCTTGACTCAAAGCGAGACTTAGAGTGGTATAAGTATGATCCGATGTGTTCAGAATGGGGTGTCTACAACACCCACCTTTTCAAGAACAGTCACAACCCAAAACTCCTCCAATCCAGCCCCCTTTTGCTTGAACCCAACTAAGGCTCGGCCCAAACCAAGCCACCCCAAGCGGCCTACTCGCCCAATCCCAAACAGATTTCCCAAGTGCTTGCCTGGACCAATTCTGGGCCATGGCCCAACTGCCAACCTTAACCCATTTGACTTGGAATGGACCGAGCCTGAACCGAACCGCCATCGAACCATGAACCGAACCAACTTTTGTCAAAAGTTTAAGGCTCCTTAGCTCCTAGCGACGATGCGAAGTGCAAAGTGCGCCCTAAACCGCCCATTCCGCCCTTCGCGCGCTTCGCGGGTTGTGGGTCCATTTTAAGCTAGAACAAAACTAGTTCAATAGCCCACTTGGATGCATGGTTGGCCCAATGGTCCAACTAGGTTGGCCCAAGGAGATCAACTTGATGTCTCCTTCCTTGGATGGATCCACTTATAAACTATCATTGCTTTACATCTTTAAGCAAATGTGGGATAACTATTACATATCCCATAAACTCTTCATATACCCATTTCTTTTTGCATACTTTGAACATTAATTTCTCATTCACCACTTATTGGTTTTGAGAAAGTAAATATATCAAATTAATCTACTCCAAATGTAGATTATTAATATGCAATCAATTTCCATTTTCCTACAATGGAACCCAATGGAATTCTTGGTCAAAAGTTGGTCAAACCACACTTTCCAAAACCAAAATTTCAACAATCCCCCACATGAACGACAAATTAATGCATGCATGAATGCAGACTCGTCTGGAAGTTCCGGCGAACTATTATTGCATCGAGATAGGTAGCTTATGGCCTTGAACCTTCCCTAGTGAAATACTATCGAATATACTAGCCATTTGGTAGCGAGACGCTTTGAACCAGTGACTGTATAGTGTATACCAAGACAATAGTACTCACACAATAACAACCCTAACACGTTTTGTTCTCACGTTTTTGTAAGTGCTCCAATTTGAGCTTGTTAGTATTTTCGTTAGAAAATTAACGAAAGTTATAACATTTCTAACAATTCCTAACATTCCTAACTTTTCTAACCAAGCAAGGGCAAAGTGGGCATTGTTATTTAAGGTTAAACCTACAAAAGAATCTAAAAAAGCAAAAGAAATTGAAAAAACCCAATCTGGTAAGTTGAAAAACATAACCAGTTTGAATTTTCAAAAGATTATTCTTCCTGTCCAAAGCCTGGAGCTGCATTTAATGAACAGTGCACGTTTACAATCCTATCCGCGCGGACATGTTTGTCAATTTCAGAGGGCTATAAATTGAACCCTCCTCTCTCAGTTTACACAACACAAATTCACTCATCAACAGCACTCTGGCGAAAAATAGAGAGAAAACAGTGGGAATTCGCTTGAATTGCCACCATTTTCTCTCCAATCTTTCCCAAATCCCACTCACTCAAAATACTTTCAAATCACTCTCATACACACTCTCATACATACACTAACTCAAGCTCAAATCACCCTTTAGGAGGAGGATTAGAGAGAAAACATAGAGGACTTCATTGTTATCTACTTGTTTTCTCTTTAACCAACTCAAATCATCAACCCTAAACACTTTCAAGCCCTAAACACATTCAAGCCTTGAATCCATTCATACACAAAACACAAGGAAGATAGGTATAACCCCCCTCTCCTTACCCTAAATTGCTCTCATCCATGCATACATTTTCAAACTCCAAAATGTAGTTTGTTCATCTTCTTGCCCTAGATCCAAGAAGATCACCATGGAAGTTTATCTCCATGGTTGATCTTCTACAAGGATCAACATTTTCTTCAAAGTGTTTTTACTTACTTGCAAATGCATTTTCAAAACCCTAAAAACCATTTTCATACATCAAATCTCATTTTCAAAGGATAAAATTCCCCTTCCCAAGCAAATGAAGTGCTTAGTCCTAATGTACCCCAAGGATGGTTTGATATAGTTGATTCACCACTAAAATGTCAAGTGATCACTAATCAAAACCTAGGGAAATGGGGACAAGCATGGATGCCAAACCCCCTTTAAAATCATGTTTTTCTTCTTAAGAAAGTTGCTGTCCAGTAGCAATTTTCTAAGACCTCCGTCCATGGTCTAATTTTTTGAACATAGATAAACTTGGAATTTGGTGTTGACTAAAAAACACTTTTTGTAGCCAACATCCAGATCTTTCCATAAATATTTTTACTTTATTTTTTGCGTGAGTAAAACTCCTTTTTTTGAAATTTTCTTTTAAAGGTCAGTTCATCAGTTTCTGGAAATCCAGATTTCACATCTGAGATTTCCAGAAGATTTTGGGCCCTCAAATCATCTCCAAAATGAAAAGTTCTTTTAAAGCAACCTTATTTAAGGTGTTTTGAACATTTTTCATTCTCGGACTTTTCCCAGATTCTGGAGTTTTCAAGCCCTAAAGTCCATTTCAAAATCAAGTGTCCACTGCCTTTTTCCTTCTGGCAGAAATGGTTTTCAACTTCCAAAAATCTTTTGAGTGCTAAATCTCAACCCAAAAATCATCCAAAAAATCATGGGATTAGTTTAAAGTCCTAAAAAGAATTCCCAATTTTTGGTTTCCTCAGTTTCAATCTATTTTGGCCAAAACAACACACACACACACACACACACCCACACACAATCAAATGGTTTTTAGTTTGGAAGACTCGTTTTACGAGGCATTCCGGGTGCACACTAACGTCCTTCCCGGCATGTAACGTGACCTCCGAACCCAAATTTCTAATCTCTGGCATTTTTCAAAGTTTTGGCACTTAAAACAAAAATGGCGTGGCGACTCCGTTTGATTTTCAAAAAAAAATCGGGTACATCACAGTGGCGACTCTGCTGGGGACAAATAAGCTTTTTTCTAAAAAAAAAAATTATATTTGGTATATTGGTGGAAACCATTAAACTTCCCGTTATCGCCTCCTAACACGAGTCGGGGATAAATTGTGGTTTAACAATCCCACGTACCGGTATCATCGTTTTCAAAAAAAAAAAAGAAAAGCTTTTGAGGGTCAAGCTTCCGTCCCGGCTTTAAAATCATTTGTTGTGTGTATTGATTTTTGCACATTTTCGTGTTATTTTGGCCGCCTTGGAAAAAGTCAAAATTTTGACTGTCGGAATCATGTCCCTAACTGTCGGAATTTTTGTGCTTATGTGCTTATGTGCTCATTTCAAAAAAAAAATATTCAAAAAAAAATTTCAAAAAAAAAAGAAAATTTTCAAAAAAAAAATCATGCATCATATTTTTAAGACACATGAAAAATTTCTATTTTACTCAGAAAAAGAAGATAGACTGCTTGCACACTACGCGCACGTGACCGTACACTGCACACTACGTCCCTAACCCGGGGAAATCCTTGTCGCGGCCCGTTTGGTCTTATTACGCCTCTCGGTGCAAGCACAGGACTACCCAAACATCCCATGGAGCCTCGTGTCGACCATGCACTTGTCCGTGACACACTTTGTCCGAGACCCGGTTGGTTTTTAGTCTGGTCTGTGTCATGCCCCGTCTCGTGTATAGACCTTTCCTTTCAAGCCTTTGTCGGCACACCGACTCGATATCTTTCGGGACCCTAATCCGCCGAAGCTCTGCCGGTTTTCCGCCGCAGACTTTGACCAAGATATTGACCGGCGCCTTGACTTCGGCTCGATCGGCACAAATTATACACTCGACTCCCAAAGATTGACACCGAGTCATCGAGGATTAATGATTATTTCATGCCTAATTACGGCCTAATTGACGACAAATCAAGATCAATCGTGGACATTTATCACCCAAATCATGCCGACTTTTTTGTCGAGCCCTCGGACATGATCTTGACTTTGACGTCGCCTTTGTCCGTAATTTGCATCGAATGCTCGTTAAGACTCGATTACCCGCCTACTTTTAGGATCGTTTTTCTTTCGGTCGGTGGGACCCGCTTGCCCTATAGGACCCTCGCCCGGGCCGTCCACCCTGGAAGGTCGAAATACAGGTGGAATACGAGGGCTTATAGACGTAGTGACGGGGCCCACCGATCCAGGATCCGAGTAGTTTGCGAAAAGAAGAGAAATCTTTTCCAACCGATTAGGTTAATAAAACATGTTTTAAGTAAACAGGAACAAATAACCGCATGTTGCATGAGCCCAAAGCCCAAAAACCTACCCTCCTTCAATCCCCAGACATCTGAACCCTCGTATCTTTCCCCCCGCAGCTCCTCACAAAGCTTGGTTTCGAGCACCGGGTCACCGTTTGATCGCTGGGAAGAGTCAAGCGCATCGTCGGCTTCACCGTCTTTTTCCGAGCTCCGGGTTTCGTAATGTCTCGCATCACTGGTAACGATGGGGACAACGTCACTCCACCTCCCGGGACTCCTCGAGACGAGCCGGAGTGGAATCGGTTAGCGAAACGAGATGAGAGTGCGACAGGAAGCACAAATGAATGCCTCATGGAGGCTATCAAAAGCCATGGATTGGCCGCCAGTCTCAACCCAGATGGCACCTTCACTGTAGAAGAAGAGGATGCCAATCCCACTCTCAGTCGCCCTGATTACTCCAGGATGCCACCGCCCACCTCCTATGGTGCCACTACCGAAACCCATGCTCCTCGATCTTCGGTCGAGTCGGCCCCCGGCTTCGGACTCTTTTGGATCCATGCGGCAGAAGCGGCCTGACGGCACAAATCGGTTCACGGTCCCTCGGTGGGGACAAAGCGCACGGAATGTCTTCTCATGGTTGGGGCTATCTCGGAATGCCATGGCTAATCGGGATCCCGCCATAGTTTGGAACCGATCAATCCGGCCTTTCGCAAAGAACATTTCAAAGGGCCACAACAGTTCGGCATGCCTCAACAGCCGTCAGGAGCCCCTCCTCAGAATGATGTTAGCTCAGCTGCTCCTCCCACAACTTTCACGAACCCATTTCTCACTCAGGGTTCGATGGGTTACCAAACCTCCATCCCAGTTTCATCAGAATCACCAGGACCGCAGTACCCCCCGGGTTATACACCATCGCCTCAACCAGCTATGCATTTCAACAGTCAGGGACAGCAGCCCGCACCTAAGCCTACTTATGGGCCCCACTCTGGAAATCCAAGCTATCCGGCTACCTCAGATCTGCCTCCATCTTCTCTGCCGATTGGAAGCCAACAGCAAGTCGCTGGGTTCTATCCCTTTGCCCAAGCTCCTAACTACACTCCCCAAGGTAATTTGGGCCAAGGACGGGTTTTCACCTATGCTCCGGGATATGGTATTCCTTCCACCAATGCACCACCAACAGCTAGTCCTCTTCCTGGCTCAAATATCGGCTCAGGCATTCCCGCTCCACCTTTGGATACCCAATTGGCTTGGTTTATGGAGCAACACAAGGAAATGAAAGCGCAGATCGCTGAATTGACCGTCAAAAGGAACACTGCTCTTCGGCCTACAGATCCCGACTCAATTGTACCCCTGCCTCACAAGTTTGTGATGCCCAATCTCGAACTGTTTGATGGAAGTGCGTGCCCTAAAACTCACTTGGACACCTACACTTTGGCAATGAAAGCTAAGGGATGCACAAACCCAGGCGGTTGGGCGACTACTTGATCTCTCTTTGAAGTCAGGGGCTTTGAAATGGTTCTTCCGATTGCGGCTGAAGCTAGGGCTACTTGGGAACATATTACCAAGTACTTTCACGGATAAGTATAAAGCCAACTTGGAATGGGAAACAAACAGAGTTGACCTGCAGACAACGGTGCGGCGCCACGATGAGAATATTGGGGATTTCTATAAAAGGTGGAACCTTAAGCTTAGTGAAATGGCCATTCCTCCCTCCGACGAGGAGCAAGTTAGACATCTTTCGGTCATGCTTGAAGCCGCATTTGAGAGCTTCCCTCGCCACTTCCCCTACGGCCCGACTTGCGTGCAATGGTTAATTCCGGGCTAAGTTCGAAAAGGCTTACAATCAGCGGCCCGACTGCTGCACTCGCTACGTATACCGGGATTCTTCCACCTCCAACACAGCTCCCGCCCAACCAAAAGGTAAAGAAGTGATTAGCTATGCGGGACAGATCGTAAAAATGCCACCTCCTTTGTTCCCAAGAAACCTGATGCATCCAGATCCTGGCTCCAAGACTTGAGAAACTTTGGGATGCCTTTGAGTGATATCTTCAGAGGTTTGGTGAGAGAAGGTTTGCTCCGGCCTTTGGAAAATTATCAGCCTAGAAACCCCAATGCTCCTTTGGATACCTCCAAGCATTGTGCCTTTCATCAGTACCATGGGCACTTGACAGACGATTGCGCCCCCCCTGAAAAAGGCAATCCAAGGTTTGATTGAGCAAGGGAAGTTAGAGGTGCCTGAAGGGCCCAATACTGTCAGTAACCCGTTCCCTAGAAATAACAACATGAGCGTCAACATGGTCGAGTTTGGTGATTCAAGACTCGTGGGCATAATGGAATTTGACTCGCCCTTTTGTGATCGATGAACCAGTCATCGCAGGCAATGAAAATGGCTGGATTGGGCAAGGGATTGCCAAAGAAATCCTGGTGGAAAGATCTGTGATAGTTCCCATCTCCAGCGTTGAAGAGTAAATGCATGGTCCAACAGCAAAGAGCGGCTAGACTAGGGGCTACCTATCTCTAAAATAGTCTTTTAGTCAACCTTCGTAGGTTCTAGTACCTCTCTTTCACCTAAGTCCTTCCTGGACATTTGTCGTTGTAGTCCATTTTGGACATAATAGTTAAATATCTAACTTTTATATATATGTCTTCTTTCTTTTCTTGCTAGACCCGAGACATCACTTGCGCACCCACGTTACACTTAATTGAAGTGGTTTTATCCTAGATGATCACTTGTGCTGCTCAACCAATAATTCTTCGAAATGATTAATATTTAAACTAATCGGAGTGAGAAAATCAATTGATATCCTTCTCAAATTGGGGCTCACCAACTCCCCATCTTGCATCTCATATGCTCACATCTCTTTCCTCATCATCATCATCTCGCTGCTCGATGAATTTGCACGAATCTTTTCTCAAGTAAGCTTAAGCAAACAATGAAGCCTTAACCTCGTTTAGGTCATCCGGTAGGGATTGCGGTTGAAGCCTTTCACCCATAGGAAAGCCATTACCTTACCCTCACCAAACAATATCCTTTCATTTCAAGATCGGCATGTTTTGAAACTCTGTTTAGCCATCACCTTTGCTCCTTATTGAGAGAAGTCCAAGCGACGCCAAAGAAGTTAGCTTCGAGAATCGGCAATGCATAAAATGTTCAAGTTGTGAAGGAAGGAAAGATAATCCTCAACTCCTCAAAGAGGCCTTCCGAATTCTCAAAAGAAGGATATAATTCCAAGCTCCTCGGGAAGCCTTCCAAAAAAAAAAAAAAAAAAGAAGAAAAGAAAGAAAAAGAAAAAGAAAAAGAAAAAAAAGGGGGGCCCTTCAATGATAAAAAAAGGAGCCCGAATTCTCGCAAGTTCACAAAAGTTCTCGATAGCTTGGACTTCCTCTTATCATTACCTTAAACCAATCCCAAGCCATCCTCCCAATTTTAGAGGATACTCCCATTACCATTACCCTTGCCCTTGGCCAAGTCAAAATCTGACCTCTCATTCTTAGAGGCAATCAATTCCCTTACCTTAGAAATTCCAAACACATCCCCGCAAGCCAACCTCTCATCTTTAGAGGTTCGGTCAAGAAAGGCCTAGCCGACCTCTCATCTCAAGAGGTCATAATTCCCCAAATCACCCGATGGCCGATCGAAGCCCGAAACCCAGTAGTGCAATTCCTATCGGATAGCAATTTCATCGTAAAATCTTCAAGATCTAAATCAAATTAATGCTTCATTGCTTGCTTAAAATTGGGATCTAATTCATCTTGGTTCAAAATCATCAATCAAAGATTGTGCAAATTCAAATCTGATGTGAGCATAATTCATTTCTACTCCACAAACACTTGCCGTGGATGTCCCACTGGGGCTTCGCATCCGTGTCTTTCATGGACACTCTAAGGGGATATGTTATTCAATCCTCCAAATCCTCAAAATCCCCAAAGGTCCTCAGATCCTCGAATTTCAACATTCGTTCTCTTTTCATTCGGGATAAGCCCGAACTACGGCGACCTGAGCTCTTCATAATGGAGGGAACGTAGGCAACCAGAAATGGTCCGGTCGAAATCACAAACAAATCTCAAAAAAAAATTCGGTCTCATCAAGGATCGTCCCTATACACTTTCCGAGCTTGATTCTCGATATCAGTTGGTTTTCTCCTTGTGATTAATCAAAATATTTGTTCATATCAGATTTAGGGATTGAATAACCCGAACATTAACAAAGGGGTTTTAAGCAGCCTTGTGATCATCATGAATAAGACAAGTTTTCAAGTGTCTCAACAAGTCTTCTCTTTCTACATCATAGGAAAATAGAGCCAAACACTGTCTTTCTGTCAGCAGGGGCTTCCATACACTTTTCCACACCTTGTGATGCTTATACTCTCTCAAAAGAGTCAAACCTAAAGCGAGTGTGTATACACAAAATCGGGATTCATTCCCACTTTTCAAAAGATGTGCCCCTGCACGTAAACGTTTCTGAGTCTTGTCCGGTGATCGGTTGACTAAGGTACGAAAAGATGGGTGCCTCCTCTGTAAGACTACTCTGAATTTCTTCACGCTGGGGCTTGTTAAGCGGTTCTCCTAGGTTCCCCTGTATCAGCACTTCAAGCTGGGGCTTCTATAGTCATCTTTGGGTCCACATTGGGTTCTTCACTACGAGATAGCTTCGCCAAGTCGCTTCTTCAAAATCTAGACTTTGCCTACTCAGGATCCGGGGGCTTTGTCAAGCTGGTCCTTTGGACCTGAATTTTATCAAGTCACAAGAAAGGTCTAGTCACATCAGCAACGAGATTTTCAGCTTCAGAACTTGGTACATAGCAGCTTCCCGTAGCATCGGAATTTAAGATTTGGGTTTCTCCCTGCATTAGCAATTTCATCAAAACATTCTCCGAACAAGGTTTCGGCCGAAGTCACAGCTCACCCAAAGGAAAGAAGCTTCACTCATATCAACGTGCCTTAGAGCCTGTCAGCATCAGCTTCAAATGACCAAGATTGAGAGGGAAAATTCCAATCAAGACCCGGGATCCGAATCCAATCTCATCAAGATCGAGGTCCATGCGATACTGTTAACAAAGCCTCATCAACAACCACTGTTTAAATCGCGATCGAGGGCTCTCACCTCCCCCACTTGCTCAAAAGCTGTTCCAAGCAGTCTCTAGACACATACATCCCAATGCATCCCCTCTCATCATCATGCATCCCCACAAAAATCTCCCCTGGGTTCATGTAGCATGCACAAAACTTGAATCAATAGGAACAATCATAAGTGATTGAAGATCATAAATTCCCTGCCAAAAGCTTAGGCTAAGTGCATCTTCGAAAGCAAGTAAATGCATCATTTCGCGAACACATGCAGTGATACTCTCACAATCATTTTTGGCTCTATGCATGCATCTGTCATCATGAATGTTATATATGCATCTTCCTCTTCACTAACGAATGCAGGAATTCAAACGTGAAATCAAATCCCCCTTTTTCGGCAAGGATGATCTTCACCAAAGACGACCTCCAATGTCCATAAATGGATGAAGACAGCCTCCAGCATCTACAGTTTGGCAAAGACAAGCTCCGGCGTCTGCAACTTGCGAAAGACGACCTCCAATGTCCACAAATGGATGAAAACAGCCCCCAATGAAGACCACCTCCAGTGTCTACCGTTCGGTCAGAGACGCCAAGTTCTCAAATACAATTCGGTCAGGGACGCCAAGTTCTCAAAATACAAATCGGTCAGAGACGCCAAGTTCTCAAATGCAGTCCGGTCAGGGATGCCAAGTTCTCAAATGCAATTCGGTCAGAGACGCCAAGTTCTCAAAATACAAATCGGTCAGAGACGCCAAGTTCTCAAATACAATTCGGTCAGAGACGCCAAGTTCTCAAATGCAGTCCGGTCAGGGATGCCAAGATCTCAAATGCAAATCGGTCAGAGACGCCGAGTTCTCAAATACAAATCGATCAGAGATGCCAAGATCTCAAATACAAATCGGTCAGGGATGCCAAGGTCTCAAATACAAATCGGTCAGAGACACCAAGTTCTCAAATACAAATCGGTCAGAGACGCCAAGTTCTCAAAAGATGCATCAAGACTCTCAACACTATCAACTACCACACAGCCCCGCAAATTGCTCTCCTGCAGGTAAGCACAGCAAAGGTACGTTAGTCCTTCAACATATCTCAAAAATATGCATACACTCACAAATGTTGCATGATTATCCATAGCGTTAGCTATCTCTACCTTCGCAAATAGCCACGTAAGCTTTAGCAATCCTCGGGCGACTTCCCTAAAATAGTCAATCCTCGGGCGACTTTCCTAAAATAGTCAATCCTCGGGTGACTCCCCTAAGAGCAGTCAACCTTGGGTACAAAGCTCATAGCCTCTTGTTATCACCCACTCAGGATACGTAGGTAGCCTACCTTAGGTCCAGCCACTTGACCAACACGGTCACCCTTTTCCCCGATGATCATCGTAAGCTCTAATCTTCCCCTGCGAGAACGCCCTCAAACAGTCTCCCTCAGGTACAAAACCTCGACTTAGGATCATACTCCTGAACTAGGTCCCCATTTAGGTTCATACTCCTGAACTGAAACCCCGACTTAGGATCATACTCCTGAACTAGGTCCCCATTTAGGTTCATACTCCTGAACTGAAACCCCGACTTAGGATCATACTCCTGAACTAGGTCCCCATTTAGGTTCATACTCCTGAACTGAAACCTCGACTTAGAATCATACTCCTGAACTAAGTCCCCATTTAGGTTCATACTCCTGAACTAAACCTCGACTTAGAATCATACTCCTGAACTAAGTCCCCATTTAGGTTCATACTCCTGAACTAAGCCCCCATTTAGGTTCATACTCCTGAACAAAACCTCGACTTAGAATCATACTCCTGAACTAAGTCCCCATTTAGGTTCATACTCCTGAACTAAACCTCGACTTAGAATCATACCCCTGAACTAAGTCCCCATTTAGGTTCATACTCCTGAACTAAACTCCAACAAAGGCTAACAAAATCCCCAGCGAAGTTAACGGAATCCCGTTTCTTTTCCCATTATCATCCATTTCCTCGGCAGCAAACATAAGACCGATCCCTTCAAATGAAGTCCACCAATAGACCATCTATCCCAAACCATCAAAGGGAAATCATTTCAAATCAAGGTTCGAGGCACCTAAGACGCCATCTCCAAGGTTCGAGGCACCTAAGACGCCATCATGAAGGTTCAAGGCACCTAAGACGCCATCATTAAGGTTTGAGGCACCTAAAACGCTATCACACACAACACGAGGAAAGCGATAAATCGCAATCATTCCCAAAATAGTCAAACCATAGGGCGACTTCCCCAAAATAGTCAAACCATAGGGTGACTTCCCCAAAATAGTCAAACCAAAGGGTGACTTCCCAAAAATAGTCAGATCTTAGGGTGACTTCCCAAAAATAGTCAAATCTTAGGGCGACTTCCCAAAAATAGTCAGATCATATGGCGACTTCCCCAAAATAGTCAAATCATAGGGCGACTTCCCAAAAATAGTCTAATCTTAGGGTGACTTCCCAAAAATAGTCAGATCTCAGGGCGACTTCCCAAAAATAGTCAAATCTTAGGGTGACTTCCCAAAAATAGCCAGATCTTAGGGTGACTTCCCAAAAATAGCCAGATCACAGGGCGACTTCCCAAAAATAGTCAAATCTTAGGGTGACTTCCCAAAAATAGTCAGATCTTAGGGTGACTTCCCAAAAATAGTCAAATCTTAGGGCGACTTCCCAAAAATAGTCAGATCATAGGGCGACTTCCAAAAAAATAGTCAGATCTCAGGGCGACTTCCCAAAAATAGTCAAATCTTAGGGTCAAAAACCCGAACTACGACTGGCTTGATTCCTCTTAAGGATACGTAGGTAGCCTATCATTAGGTTCAGCCATCCGACCGAAAATGGTCATTCCTATCCCCAGCAGAGCGGATAGCCATCAGACCGAAAATGGTCGTTCCTATCCCCAGCAGAGCGGATATACAACTCAAAGCCACCAGACCAAAATGGTCATCTCTTATCCCCAGCAGAGTTTCTTTCCAGCACCTGACTGCAGAACTCGCTCATCAGGTTCGAGGCACCTAAAACGCCATCATCTCCAGGGTCAAAGACCCGAACTACGGCCGGCTTGATTCCTCTTAAGGATACGTAGGTAGCCTATTAAATAGGTTCAGCCACTCGATCACTTGATCATCCTGCCAAATATGGAGCCTTACTCTTATCGACGACCCCGCTTCCTTCGAAAGCGCCGTCGTCGAGGGGCTACTGTAAGTGCTCCAATTTGAGCTTGTTAGTATTTTCGTTAGAAAATTAACGAAAGTTATAACATTTCTAACAATTCCTAACATTCCTAACTTTTCTAACCAAGCAAGGGCAAAGTGAGCATTGTTATTTAAGGTTAAACCTACAAAAGAATCTAAAAAAGCAAAAGAAATTGAAAAAACCCAATCTGGTAAGTTGAAAAACATAACCAGTTTGAATTTTCAAAAGATTATTCTTCCTGTCCAAAGCCTGGAGCTGCATTTAATGAACAGTGCACGTTTACAATCCTATCCGCGCGGACATGTTTGTCAATTTCAGAGGGCTATAAATTGAACCCTCCTCTCTCAGTTTACACAACACAAATTCACTCATCAACAGCACTCTGGCGAAAAATAGAGAGAAAACAGTGGGAATTCGCTTGAATTGCCACCATTTTCTCTCCAATCTTTCCCAAATCCCACTCACTCAAAATACTTTCAAATCACTCTCATACACACTCTCATACATACACTAACTCAAGCTCAAATCACCCTTTAGGAGGAGGATTAGAGAGAAAACATAGAGGACTTCATTGTTATCTACTTGTTTTCTCTTTAACCAACTCAAATCATCAACCCTAAACACTTTCAAACCCTAAACACATTCAAGCCTTGAATCCATTCATACACAAAACACAAGGAAGATAGGTATAACCTCCCTCTCCTTACCCTAAATTGCTCTCATCCATGCATACATTTTCAAACTCCAAAATGTAGTTTGTTCATCTTCTTGCCCTAGATCC
Organism: Adenophora triphylla var. japonica; assembly: GCA_022495995.1. Lineage (NCBI taxonomy): Eukaryota > Viridiplantae > Streptophyta > Magnoliopsida > Asterales > Campanulaceae > Adenophora > Adenophora triphylla. The sequence goes on along the minus strand of JAFEMH010000144.1, from coordinate 325,945 downwards.
AAGAAGATCACCATGGAAGTTTATCTCCATGGTTGATCTTCTACAAGGATCAACATTTTCTTCAAAGTGTTTTTTACTTACTTGCAAATGCATTTTTAAAACCCTAAAAACCATTTTCATACATCAAATCTCATTTTCAAAGGATAAAATTCCCCTTCCCAAGCAAATGAAGTGCTTAGTCCTAATGTACCCCAAGGATGGTTTGATATAGTTGATTCACCACTAAAATGTCAAGTGATCACTAATCAAAACCTAGGGAAATGGGGACAAGCATGGATGCCAAACCCCCTTTAAAATCATGTTTTTCTTCTTAAGAAAGTTGCTGTCCAGTAGCAATTTTCTAAGACCTCCGTCCATGGTCTAATTTTTTGAACATAGATAAACTTGGAATTTGGTGTTGACTAAAAAACACTTTTTGTAGCCAACATCCAGATATTTCCATAAATATTTTTACTTTATTTTTTGCGTGAGTAAAACTCCTTTTTTTGAAATTTTCTTTTAAAGGTCAGTTCATCAGTTTCTGGAAATCCAGATTTCACATCTGAGATTTCCAGAAGGTTTTGGGCCCTCAAAACATCTCCAAAATGAAAAGTTCTTTTAAAGAAACCTTATTTAAGGTGTTTTGAACATTTTTCATTCTCGGACTTTTCCCAGATTCTGGAGTTTTCAAGCCCTAAAGTCCATTTCAAAATAAAGTGTCCACTGCCTTTTTCCTTCTGGCAGAAATGATTTTCAACTTCCAAAAATCTTTTGAGTGCTAAATCTCAACCCAAAAATCATCCAAAAAATCATGGGATCAGTTTAAAGTCCTAAAAAGAATTCCCAATTTTTGGTTTCCTCAGTTTCAACCTATTTTGGCCAAAATAACACACACACACACACACCCCCACACACAAACAAATGGTTTTTAGCTTGGAAGACTCGTTTTACGAGGCATTCCGGGTGCACACTAACGTCCTTCCCGGCGTGTAACGTGACCTCCGAACCCAAATTTCTAATCTCTGGCATTTTTCAAAGTTTTGGCCCTTAAAACAAAAATGGCGTGGCGACTCCGTTTGATTTTCAAAAAAAAATCGGGTACATCACAGTTTTGTCCATTTCGGCCTTGGACCGTTCTTGATTCATAAGTGTTTCAATTTAGAATCGACCTTATTACTTCTCACTTATATAGGTGATCTTCCCATAAAGAGTATTCTGCTATACTCCACCACTTAGGTATAGGAATCATTAAAAGCTTTAAGCTTACCCTCACCACACGTCATCAGGTGTTTTAGCACTTAGATGGCTTCTGAGAATGAGTTATAATGAGTTCTAAGTGTACATACTAGAATTTCCATAATTTAGTTGTCTCATTGAACCAAGGGCATGGGATCTCCAATTCTCAAGGTTGAGTGTCCACTATGAATTTCTTTGTTTGTGTGGGTTTTTAACTTCATTCCCCTTACCAGACAATTTGATCTCCTATTCGTACCCTTTGGTATACGGATCCGTTTTTGACTTCACATGGCCAGTTGTGACAGTCTCATTTGAGATCAATTGTCTTATGGTGATATGTCAATGACCATTGTGTCTTGACTTACCACGATGTTCTACACCTTTTCCTATTTTTCATTGTCGTCACAATGCTTTAGGTCATGTAGACACAAGCTTATTCCACAAAGGAATATCTTCCAAGACCATTCAGCTTTTATCTTTATCTAACGCTGTCGACTCAGATTCCTTATTGAATCGAGTTGTTCATGTTGTCTTGGAAGTTTGACACCTCTGCTCCATTTATTGTGAATACATTTTCACCTTGGAATTTATTTGTGTCTGATATCCAATTAGTATATCCTTTTCATACTATTGAATATCTCATTTATTGTAATCTGTAATCACAAGAATATCTTTAAGTACTCCCAGTACTTTGACTATACTTGGTGATTTATTACAATTTTTATTTAGACTTTTAGTCTCTCTAGAATGGTCAATCCTTTCGAGTGATCAAATTCTTCTATCGGTCAGTTTCTTCGAGTGGTTATCATCTCTGTACCGGTCCGACTTCCCAAGTGTTCAGTATCTCTAAGTGGTTTGACCTCCTTAGAGTCTACCTCTCAGGAATCTACCTTACAGAGATTACTTCTCAAGATTCTACCTTATAGATTTTATCTCTCAAGAATCTATCTGTTACTTCTCAAGAATTTAGATTATTCGAGAGTCTAAACTCTTATGATTCTACCATTAAAGAGTCTATTACTTTAAAAATCTTTTCTCTTCAGATTCTATATCTCAATAGTCTCACTTTCGAGATCAATAATCTGCCATTTCAGATTAATAATCCGTCTCAATAGAGTTTATTTCTCAAGATTGTTTTCCCTTTAGAAATCTATCTTTTGAAATTCTAACTCTCTTGACTACACATCTTGAAAGTCTGTCTTAGGACTTTATCTTTCAAGAGTTTTCCGTTTATAGATTCATCTTTCAAATACTTCCTTTTAAGAACCAATTTGCAGCCCAACGGTTCGCATTATGGAAGAAGATCAACCAACTTTCAAATGTATGATGAACTATTCATTTAAATGTTAACAACATTATTTAACAGTTTTCGTTTAATTTCCTACTATAGAAAATTAGGACCAAAAAACTAGCTTCTTTTGTCCACAAACTGTGTCTTAGTTCATCTTACTATTAAGATAAATCTTTTACAGTTTTATAAGTTCTCTTCTTAAACTTATATTATTTCCTTTTTACTTCAAGAAAATATGATTTCAAGGAATACAAAATTACTTGTCATTGGCTTAAGTACTTTTACTTTAGCTCGTACCCCCACACTTGAGGTGTACCCCCACAATTGAGGTGTACCCCTACACTTAAAGTATTTATAAAATGTCTTACGATTATGCCATAATCTGTAATTAGTTTTATCAAATCCTTTCTTGGGTATCTCATTAAAAATGACATTATAGCTTTCCCCACAAATTCGGTTAAGCCAGAGCTTATTGCATTTATCATCTCCTTAAGAGTAAGATTCTTGCATTTTGCTCCTGCATTAGACCGAGTTAAATATGTTGCGATCGTTTGATGAATACTGCCGGAAACCTCACAAATATCCTCAAACGACGCCACATATTCCCCTCCTTCTAGCGTTTCGAATCTTCTTAATCTTTACATTAAGCTGATTTTCAACATCATTCTTATAAGTTTGGAAAGCCACCAATGCTTCATCCTTATCAAAAAGTAACGAAATACTTTTTCTAACCTTGAGTTTGTACTAGCTCAAGAGGTGTCGTGTTTCTTATTACTGAAGAAAATGATGACTTAGTCATTTTATCTTCCACACAAATTTCACACTTGTCAGTTGAATTTAATTTATTCATAAGAATTAATTCTTGATTCACTAACATCTTAATTGTGTTGAAATTCACATAACCTAATTTATCATGCCATAAATTAGAACCTTTCAAAAGGTAAACATAAGAAACACTGATGCTCTTTGCCTCTAGGCAAGGTACCCTTTACCAAGAAACAAATTTTTCTTGGTCAATACAGTTTTATCTGACTCAAAATATTTGTCTAAATCCAGCCTTGCTCAACATTGCGAATGTCTGGGATATGCAGCATATTCACGAGAGTCAGTTCTCTGTCTGAAGTCATCTTCAGCACAACCCTTCCAAGTCCCACGACGTTGGAAGTAGTAGAGTTTTTCATTTACACCTTCCTTCCATTGAAAAGAGTGTATGATGAAAAGCTCTCTTTATCAGCATATATATGGTAGGTAGTTTCAGCTCCAGTGTCTATCCACCATTCTGTCTGAAGTCATCTTCAGCACAACCCTTCCAAGTCCCACGACGTTGGAAGTAGTAGAGTTTTTCATTTACACCTTCCTTCCATTGAAAAGAGTGTATGATGAAAAGCTCTCTTTATCAGCATATATATGGTGAGTAGTTTCAGCTCGAGTGTCTATCCACCATTCTCATGGGTTGACCTTCAACTTGCTAAGTTGGCTTCAAACCCCATTAATTCTCAATCAAGCCTATTCAAACTTTTGTTGACGTTGGCTTTGATTTATGTTGTCCATTTCCCTTCTTGGAATACGACAAACTTTTTGCTACGTGATTGATCTTACCACATCTTGTAACAAATCTTGGAGTTGGTTCCTTGAACCTTATAGTCCGTTCCAAAGTGTTCTACAACTCTTTGGTTGTTCCCACGAGACAGTGCTCTTTGAACGGGCATCATTTGGTCCACTCAGTATGTACGTCCTACATATGAGATTTTTCATGATTCCATTCTTTTGCGGCTATTTGACTTCGCAGATTGGCTATCTGTCTTTTTGGATCTGGATCATCATTATCTTCCTTTTCGGTTATTTTCCTTGGCGAATCTGGATCATCATTCTTTTCCTTTCCGGTAATATGTCTTGGAAAATCTGGATCATCATCCTCTTCTTTTCCGGTTATTTGCCTTGGCGGATCTGGGTTATCTGTCTTGCATGAACTTCTTCGTTTATAAGTCCGCTCCATATTGTCAACAATTCTTTGAATCACTTCCGGGATTATTGTTGACCTTCTCGTTATCTTCTAATGCTCTTCTAGTTATCCTTCCTTGGAAATCGTCATTTTTCTCGTTAAGTCTCTAACGATAATGTCCTTCGGTTGTCCATCATCATTGGCTCATATTTGTCATAGAAACAAGAAAACGTTAATATCTTCTTGCGATTGTTGAAAAAATTGTCTATTTGACAATAAATAAGGCTTTCTTGAATTTAACGAAATGACAAATAATATAATGAACCATAACATAATTAACGGGGCAGGAAATAAAGATAAAATAGAATGCGGTAATTAATGCAAACTGAGTAATTAAAGAAGTCGAGTCTTGTGTTGGACACAATTTTCGCAAGAAGATATTGTCCCGCACTGGTGCTAACGGTCTGCGACAATCTTCTATCAAGATAAAACGACTTTACAGTCATTAATAGGAGCACTCCAAATTAATGACTTCGGCAAACAAAATTCGTGTTTGACACTTCCAGACTTTGAAGAAGACTTTATGCAACGAGATGCTTTATCTTCTAACAGATGATATTAAGAATTCCGTTGAATTCTGTGACTGAATCCATAATTCAGTTAAATATCTAACTGAGTTAGTTAACTCTGTTAGATAAGTGATTCTTGTCGAAACGTCAAAAGAAAATTTCCGACTCAAACTACCTACAATTGATTTGTAGATAGGGTAAGTAGGGTCGAACCACCGAGACACGTATTTAAAGTGTGTAAAATTATTGCTATGAAAAAGATTTGTTGTAAAGTGAAGAATTTGTTGTTTTCAAAAATAATGCTTTTGCAAAATTAACTAGAATTTGTTATAAAATAAAGTTTCAATATTACGGCGAAATTCCTGGAATTGGCTTCACAATTATGCTCAAGTTTCACTGTTCATCAATCAAAGTATACTTGGGGTTTTGTTCTTACAAAATTATGATTGGGACACTTAGGCGGGTGATTTGCAATCAAGTGTTCCCAATTAATCTATTCCCTTGGCCCGTTCATAGATTAATTAGAAACCCATTTAGAACTTAAGAACAACAAAACAAACCACAATTCTTATGAATCTTTTGGCGGGGATTCAACAAATTGTTACTATCAAGCAAAGACTAATTTCACTTGTAAATTTGGCGGTTCACAATTGAAATTCTAAATTATTCAAGAACAAATATGCAATCAACATAAATATTCTAAAATTCCATTTAAAAGTTACTTGATAATCCCAAGTAATACAATGATAAAGATGAAAAAATAAAACTCAAAACATAAATTGTTACCTCCAATTCCAAGAACAAGGAGAATTAGCTATCCATTACAACCAAGAACACCAAGAACAATTGAAATTGAAGAAGAAGCTATGGTAAAAAGATGATAAGTAAAAAAAACTGGAAAAAAAAAATAGTGTATTAAAATGAGTATTAATACCCTCCTTAAAATACCCACGGCTGCAATTTATCCAAATTCCTAACCCCCCACACCATTGTGAACAGTCACCTTAATTAAGATTCTTAATTAAGATTAAGCCCAACTAAGGCCCATCTTTATTCCAATCCTTTCCTTGGCCCAAACTGCTTTACTCCTTCGGCCAGAACTTGCCCATTGTCTCGGCCAGATCATGAAATCCCTCGGCCACTTCTTCATTTGCCGGCCATTGTTCCTTGATGCTTGGCCACATAATTTGGACCCCTTTTATTCTTTTCGTCCCATAATTGCACCGTTGCCTTTTTTTTTCGCATTTTGGACATTATAAAAATTTATGTTGCACTTTATCCTTGAACTTTCATATTTTCTGTTTGCCCCGAATTTTTAGAAAACCAATTTTTTTTTCTCTCAATTTTCTGAAATTGCAATAAGGTCCCTGAACTTCCGAAAATCACAGTTTAGCCCTCAAACTTCCAAAGTGGCACAAAATGCTTCTTATTTGCTCATATCTTCACTTGGACCCCTGAAAACTAAATAAACACTAAAACACACATTAAAACACACAAAACTCAAGGATTAAGCAAAGAATAAGCTCATAAAGTATTAAATGGATGAGTGTAAAACTCACTCATCAAATACCCCCAAACTTAAACATTTGCTAGTCCTCGAGCAAACATTAAAACAAACTATATACAATATACACTAACTCACACAAAACTAAAAACAAATTACTCTACCCGATAATTAACTATGTCCCCACATTCTTGCATGTTTCACAATTGCATAAATCACAAATTACCATCAACCGCAGGATAATACTTTTCACTATGCAAGTATCAATATATTTCCCATTAATTGTAGTATCTTACTTAACCATTATAATTACACCATAAATCTCTATATATACTATCATCTCTCTCTTTACTCTCAACCAAAATTCATTTTATAAAGCTAAGTACACCAATCATCTTTTATTTTATTGACTTTATCTATCAAACAACAACACTTTTTAAGAACAAAGCATGAATACTCCCATGAATTTTCACAATTTAACAACCACTTACACCCCCCAAACTTGATCATTTAAACACTTTACGATCTTCTACCGTTCAAGTAGGGAACACTGTAGCAGCGAACTCCATGCCCCTAATACTAGGTAGAGATTTATTACTTTATACTCCTATTTGGCAAGGAAGCAACGTCGCAGAGAACGCCGTGCCCCGAGCTACTTTAGGAATATTTATTTCAAGGTTTGAGAGTTAGCCACTTCGGTATCGAGCTTGGTACGGACCATCACGGCGGTAAAGCTCTTCCTCCATAACGTTACTGCATACCCAGAAATCTGGTTAAGCTAGAATAATCCCTAACCAATTAATCTACACGTCTGGAGGTTTCACCGAGTATAAATTGAATTGCCATTGCTCTCATTCCCCTTTCATTTTTCTTTTTTTTTTTTCCAAGACAACAAACGGGGGTTCCATTCACATCAAAGAAGTACTCATCTTATGATTTGCCTAATGTTGCTATTGGATAAACAAATTCATTAACTTAAAAGATAATGGTGTACTATAAACTTTATAAAAAGAACCAAAATTATCAACAAAGAGATTATTTCCAAGAGCACACTAAGAGATTTAGGACACAATCATAACCTTTAAGCAATGTACCAAAATTAATCGAAAATACACCGAGACTTGCATATACATATTATCACACCAAATTATCCTCATTAGCGGTCACCAAATATCACATGCAATTATGGGAACACCAAGAATGTTAACAAAACTTTTGTCTATACAAGAAAAAGACATAGATAACTACTTTTTTTTTTCATTTTTTTCAATTTTCATTTTTCATCATTTTTTAAAAAAAATAACTAAATTAAAACTAACCTAAGAAACACCAACACAAAATATATACATTTTCCACCCCCAAACTTAATATGCACATTGTCCCTAATGTGAAAAAGTAAAAATAAATAAAAAGCAAATATAAATAAAAAAAATGAAATACTTACAACCTTAATTAATATGCACATTGAACAAGTGTCCGAACGCTTCCGCTTTGATCCTCAAGTCACCTTCGATTTTGCCTTGGAAGAATTATTTTCTTTAGCAACATTCGACAACTCCTCACCATTTTTCAAACTAGCTCGAGTCCGTCCCATCTCCAAATTAATAACAATTTTTTTTTAAATGAAAGTTTCAAGCTCAGAACAATGAAAAGAACATAAATTGGAGTGTGGGTTTCACAATGGGGAAGGATTGGAGTGAGGAGTTTGCGGCTGGATTGGAGAAAGTTAGGGAGAGGGAACAGCGAAGAAGAAGAAGAAGAATTGATTGGGGAAGGTCGCCGGCTGATTGGAGAGGATGCTGCGAGATCGGAGAAAAGATGCGGCTGGCCTGAATCAATGGAGAACTCGCCGGAATTGATGAAGGTTTTGGTCGGTATTGGAACTTTGCCCGGAATTGATGATGGAGGTTTGGAGAAAGGGCTTGGGTTTTGGAACGGAACTGGGAAGGAGGAGATTAGGGCCGGAGTTTGGGGAATAGGTGGCTGGACGGAAATTGGGTTTCTGGATGGATTGGTGGAGGAGGTGGAGCAGCTGCGGCGGAGAAGAAGGGGTTGGGCTTTGACTGGATGGGAAAGAGAAGAAAGGAGGATGGTTGTGGATTGAGGAGAAGGCGGATTTGCTTTTGGAACCGGAGGAAGGAAGAGAAGAAGAGAGGAGCCGGCGACTAGAATGGTGGAGATGGAGGTTGCGGCTGGAATTGGAGGGAGGAGAGAAGAAGGAAGATGGTATGGAGGAAAAAGGGAGATAAAAGCTTTGGGATGGTAATGGAGAAAGCTGAAACGGAGAAGAAAAGGAACCGGGAAGGACGTGGGGGAGTAATGGGTTAGGCAGTTTCAAAAAAAATTTATTTTCTTTTCTTTTTTTTTTTTCTTTTTTTTACTAACTAATCCCTTGGTTAATGGAAAGTTACAATTGACCCCCTCCCCTCATTTCCTAAACAACCCCTCTACTTTTGTACAATCTTGAATCATGGCCATGGATCAAACCATGGCCTCCCCATGGACAATGCTGAATTTTTCACCCCTTTGCTGTCCATGGCCATGGACAAAATCATGGCCTGCCCATGGTTTGCGCAGATTAACTTGCACCTTTTACTACCAAAATAACTCATGGCCATGATAATTTTCATGGGTAGGCCATAAAATGCTCAGATCCACTCCTCCTACACATCACAAACAAAAACCAAGTAAAATAGCACTGTACCACGAAAATAATAATAATAATTTTTTATTTTTTATTTTTGAAAACATTTAAATGAAAACAATGAAATCTAAACTAAGAAAACAAAGGAACAATTAATTTTTTTTTTAATTTTATTAAAATAAAGGAACTACAAATTAAACTACTCACCTTGGGTTGCCTCCCAAGTAGCGCTTTTGTTTAAGGTCGTATAGCTAGACCGATGCCAAGGTTATCTTAACCTTCACCTTTCTTCCTTTTGCCCACTTCACCGTCTCGCGGGTCTTCACTTTCAGTTTTAGCCCCATAACTATTCCCTTTGATATATGATCATTTAGGGCCCAAGGGAATTTTTGACTTTTGAATTTCTTGGGCTTCTTCTCTCGGGAGTCCTTGCCACTTTCTCCGTCTTCAAAGATGGGAGGGATCACCAAAATGATTGAGGATTCATCATCGGCATTTTTCATGAGTAGAGGTTGGTGTTCATTCAAACATGGCTTGTCGATCTTGGCGAGAGTGACCATATCTTCTTGAAATTCATCGCCCCGCATCTCACCATAAAGAGCAAGCTCAATTTCATCAACTTGCTCATGCCATGATTTTTCTATAATTTCTTCCGTCTCCATACAACCCGAACTATCATACAATTGCACTTCACTAGAATTTTCATGAGAGGTTTCATAGACAAAATTCTCCATTTCATTTTCCAAAAGTGGCTCTTGTTGTAGTTCGTTCTCAAGTTCTTCATCGGAATCTTCATAGACAAACTTCCCCAATGAGTCCCCCAATAGTTGTTCTGTAGGTTGCGTATGGATTATGGTCGAATTTTGATTCATCACTTCCTCTATCAATTTGTCCAATTCTTTCTCATGTTTTTTCATTGAAGCTTCTTGGTTCCCCATTCTTTGGTCAATGGCCACCTGATTTTGTTGCGAGGCCACAATAAACTTTTGCAAAGTTTCCTCCACACTTGGCTTCACAGGCCCTTGTTGCTGCGGTTGTGGCATCGGTGATTGGTATTGTTGCTGAAAATGACCTTGCCCTTGATTTCCTCCCCATGAAAAATTGGGATGATTCCTCCAACCCGGATTGTAAGAGTTGGAAAATGGATCATTTTGCACTCTTGGTTGGAAAGAATTCATTGCGTTGGCTTTCTTAAGAAATTCTGGAAATTGACCTCGCAATGGGCACCCCATAATATCATGGGTATTTAAATTACAAATTAAGCAACTTTTGCCCGAACTACTCTCTCCTTGACTTCGACCTTGTACTTGACCTTGACCCGTCATCATCCCCTCTTGTGGATAATACTCAAAAGAATATGTCCCCGAAGGGCACTCATAAGAACCATGAGAGTATAATCCACAATTTCCACACGACTCATAGATGCCATAGTTATACATCCTTAAGTTCATTTGAATGTTTAGTCGTCGGTCACCAAGTTAAAACAAAAATATATACAAAATAATATTCACAATAGCAAATAATTAAATCCACTTTAAAATAAACGCGTCCCCGGCAACGGTGCCAAATTTTGACGAGTGTCGAAACGTCAAAAGAAAATTTCCGACTCAAACTACCTACAATTGATTTGTAGATAGGGTAAGTAGGGTCGAACCACCGAGACACGTATTTAAAGTGTGTAAAATTATTGCTATGAAAAAGATTTGTTGTAAAGTGAAGAATTTGTTGTTTTCAAAAATAATGCTTTTGCAAAATTAACTAGAATTTGTTATAAAATAAAGTTTCAATATTACGGCGAAATTCCTGGAATTGGCTTCACAATTATGCTCAAGTTTCACTGTTCATCAATCAAAGTATACTTGGGGTTTTGTTCTTACAAAATTATGATTGGAACACTTAGGCGGGTGATTTGCAATCAAGTGTTCCCAATTAATCTATTCCCTTGGCCCGTTCATAGATTAATTAGAAACCCATTTAGAACTTAAGAACAACAAAACAAACCACAATTCTTATGAATCTTTTGGCGGGGATTCAACAAATTGTTACTATCAAGCAAAGACTAATTTCACTTGTAAATTTGGCGGTTCACAATTGAAATTCTAAATTATTCAAGAACAAATATGCAATCAACATAAATATTCTAAAATTCCATTTAAAAGTTACTTGATAATCCCAAGTAATACAATGATAAAGATGAAAAAATAAAACTCAAAACGTAAATTGTTACCTCCAATCCCAAGAACTAGGAGAATTAGCTATCCATGAAAACAAAATCAACACCAAGAAAAATTGAAGAAGAAGCTACGGAGAAGATGATAAGTAAAAAAAACTGAAAAAAAATAGTGTATTAAAATGAGTATTAATACCCTCCTTAAAATACCCACGGCTGCAATTTATCCAAATTCCTAACCCCCCACATCATTGTGAACAGTCACCTTAATTAAGATTCTTAATTAAGATTAAGCCCAACTAAGGCCCATCTTTATTCCAATCCTTTCCTTGGCCCAAATTGCTTTACTCCTTCGGCCAGAACTTGCCCATTGTCTCGGCCAGATCATGAAATCCCTCGGCCACTTCTTCATTTGCCGGCCATTGTTCCTTGATGCTTGGCCACATAATTTGGACCCCTTTTATTCTTTTCGTCCCATAATTGCACCGTTGCCTTTTTTTCGCATTTTGGACATTATAAAAATTTATGTTGCACTTTATCCTTGAACTTTCATATTTTCTGTTTGCCCCGGATTTTTAGAAAACCAATTTTTTTTTCTCTCAATTTTCTGAAATTGCAATAAGGTCCCTGAACTTCCGAAAATCACAGTTTAGCCCTCAAACTTCCAAAGTGGCACAAAATGCTTCTTATTTGCTCATATCTTCACTTGGACCCCTGAAAACTAAATAAACACTAAAACACACATTAAAACACACAAAACTCAAGGATTAAGCAAAGAATAAGTTCACAAAGTATTAAATGAATGAGTGTAAAACTCACTCATCAATTCTCTACTTCTAGTGAGAGGAGAGATTGAATATGTGAAGTGAAGATTGAGTGAATCAAATGAATTTGACAAACTAGTGGGGGTTATTTATAGTAGATGAAGAGTTAGGGTGTCTCTTGGGAATAGGCACAATTGGTGTCTGGTGGATTCTGGACCATTGGATCAGATCTAGATGGAGGGAGGAGATCTGCTGGGTCGACCTAACAGCCTTGACCCGCCTATTTGAAAAGGCATGGGTCACACCCACCTTTTCAAGAACAGTCACAACCCAAAACTCCTCCAATCTGGCCCCCTTTTGCTTGAACCCAACTAAGGCTCGGCCCAAACCAAGCCACCCCAAGCGGCCCACTCGCCCAAGCCCAAACAGATTTCCCAAGTGCTTGCCTGGACCAATTCTGGGCCACGGCCCAACTGCCAACCTTAACCCATTTGACTTGGAATGGACCGAACCACCACGAGCCCACTCGCCCTAAGCCTGAACCGCCATCGAACCATGAACCGAACCAACTTTTGTCAAAAGTTTAAGGCTCCTTAGCGACGATGCGGTCGTGCGAAGTGCAAAGTGCGTCCTAAACCGCCCATTCCGCCCTTCGCGCGCTTCGCGGGTTGTGGGTCCATTTTAAGCTAGAACAAAACTAGCTCAATAGCCCACTTGGATGCATGGTTGGCCCAATGGTCCAACTAGGTTGGCCCAAGGAGATCAACTTGATGTCTCCTTCCTTTGATGGATCCACTTATAAACTATCATTGCTTTACATCTTTAAGCAAATGTGGGATAACTATTACATATCCCATAAACTCTTCATATACCCATTTCTTTTTGCATACTTTGAACATTAATTTCTCATTCACCACTTATTGGTTTTGAGAAAGTAAATATATCAAATTAATCTACTCCAAATGTAGATTATTAATATGCAATCAATTTCCATTTTCCTACAATGTTGATCAAAAGTCGGTCAAACCACACTTTCCAAAACCAAAATTTCAACATTCTTCACATCAAGCTTGGTTTCCGAGGTAGACATGAAAGGCCTCCCTAATAAAATGGGAGCCTCAGAATCATTCTCCATGTCAAGAATAAAGAAATCCGCAGGGAATACCAAATCATCAACCTTCACATCCACATCTCTAACCACCCCCTTAGGATATTGTAAGTACCCAAATCCGGATCGTCAAAATCCGTTAAAAGTTAACCGGAATCCGTTAACTGGCCCTTTTCAGGTTAACCGGAACCCGTTAAGCTCCCTGCTATCAAGTCAACGACGACACTATGATAATTTTGGAATGCCCTTGAGCGAGATATTTGATCGTGTAAAGAAGCAAGGTCTCCTCGAACCTATGGAAAATTACTGGCCCAAATTCTCCGATGCTAACTGGGATGTAACCAAGCATTGTGCTTTCCACCTGTATCACAGTCATATAACCGACAACTGTACAGTCTTGAGGAGAGCAATTCAAGATCTAATAGAAGACGGAAAGCTTGAGCGTCCTGGCAGTCCAGCAACAAAGGAGCAGCTAGAGTAGGGGCTACATATCCTCGAGATCTGTCAACTGTCTTTTGGTCAACCTTCATAGGTTCTAGTACTTTCCTCGCTCAATCAAGTCCGCCTCGGACATTGTAGTTAATCTTAAATTTTCTATAAATAAGTGTCTTTTTATCTTCTTGCTAGACTTGAGACATTATTTGCACACCTACATTACATCTAATGAAATGGTTATATCCTAAATGATCACTTGCGTTGCTCAACAAATAATCTCTGAAAATAACTAATGTTCTGATTAATCGGTGTGAGAAAGTCAATTGGTGCCCTCCCAATACACTTTACTCACCTCATAAAGGCCTCCCTCAAGCCATACACTTCCCAAAACATGTCCCCACCATCACCTTGACCAAGTCAACAACGGCGACAACATCAGGGAACAACAAAGGGTCACTCAACATCGAAAGATTGACCCCATGTCGACAACAACCTCGGAGCTCGCCTTCACCCTCGTGCGCATCGAGAAAGTTCATGCAGGAGCCTGCCTTCGTCCTCAAGAAATTCAAAAAAAAAAAGAGAGAGAAAAATTCAAGCAAGAACTTAAAAAAAAAAAAAAAAGAAAAAAAGAGAGAAAACTTCAAGCAAGAACTTCAAAAAAAAAAAAAAAAAAAAAGAGAGAGAAAAGTTCAAACAAGAACTTCAAAAAAAGTGAGGCCAAGGACCCAGCACCGCCAATGAAAAGCTTGACAGATGGGCAAACAAAGATAAAGCTCGAAGAATGGAGGTTGTCGATAACAATGGAGCGGTCAAAGCAAAGGCAAAAACACATCATAAGCCCTTATGCTATATTCAAATTCTTTTTCCCCCGATGAAAGACGCCGATCAAGAAGAAATGGAATCACGGAAGAAGCCGTCAAAAATGACTTGTCAAGGGATCACCTCAAGGCCCGTGCCTCATCATCCAAACTTCCCATCCGAACCTTTGCACCAAAAAGACCACAAATGTTCATACCCTATTCCCAAAGCCAAAACACAGTTCAGCCAGAACTACGACGACCTGAGCTCCTTATACTGAGGGGAACGTAGGCAACCATAAATGGTTCGGTCATAAACACATACAAATCCTATAAACCCGGTCTCATCAATGACGTCCCCTATACACGAACCTTTCTTTCACACACAGCCAACTTTGATCCACGACATCAGTTGACTTTCTTCTCACGGTTAATCAAGACATTTGTTCATATCGGGATTAATGGTTGAACAACCTGAACATTAATAAAGGGTTTAAAGCAATCTTGTGATCATTATGAATAAAACATGTTTTCAGATGTCTCGACAAGTCTTCTTTTTCAAAGGAAAAATAGAGCTAAACACTGTCTTTCTATCAGTAAGAGCTTCCATACACTTCTCCAAACCTCTCTACGCTCATACTCTCCCAAAAGAGTCAAACCCAAAGCGAGTTTTGGTACCTACATTAAACTAGGCATCCACATAAAATCGGGATTTGTTCTCACTTCTCTAAAATGCGTCCTTGGGTGTATACATTACAAGCCACATCTTATACACTTTGGTTGACCAATCGAAAAAAAAATCAAGGACGGTTGCCTCGTCAGGCCACATGAGGTTCAACTCAGATTGGGGCTGCATTAGATTCACTCTAGAATCCCCACAGATGACCAGCGATTCCTTCAAACTGGGACTTCACCAAGTCATTTCTTCAAACTGGGGCTTTGCCACACGAAGAGAGCTTTTTCATCCCAAGGGTTTACTTTGAGTTCCGATTTTTGGGGCTTGTCAGAAGCATCTTTCGGCATTGTGGTTTTAATCAGAATTGAGGCTTCTCAGATACAACTTTGACATATCAGAATCTGAATCCTCATGACACCTTTGGGCAACAGTAGCATGCAAGGGCAGTTTTCTCCAGCAAGTCTTCCCTTCTTTCAAACAGCACAGCTTCAGAACCTACAGGGGTGGGAAAGCGAAAATATCCTGCTGACACCACAGTTCAGGCATCAAGACACAAGAAAGTCTCCAATCTCGGCAACCTTACTGCCAACAAGAAGCATAATCCCCAGAAGGATCAGCCAAAGTTCAACTTATCAAACCTCAATGCAATCTAGAGGCACCACCAAAACCTCTACCTCTCAAATGTTGGAGGCCTCACTCAGCTCAAGCAGACCCAGACGAACATTTCCCTATGGTCCCTGCTCGCATTTTCATACCCTCACAAGCTCAAGCTAGAGGAAAGTTTGGCCCGCACAATGGTCCCCATGGACACAACTCCAGAAGAAGTAATCCAGATGATCGGCAACATCCACTTTGGAAACATCATCACCCTCACAGATTTGGACCTGCCAAGATTTGGAGCTGACCACAATGAGCCGCTTTGCATCACTGTTCAGACTCCGAAATGAATGTCTTGCCCGCCAAGATGATGGACCTGCTTGACATCAAGCCCACAGACCTGAAGCCTTCAGTCCACACTGTCAAGGCCTATGACTCTACTTCCCGCACAGTTCTCGGGGTTGCTACTCTAAACATCTGGTTCGGCAAGCGGATGATCCCCATCGAATTTCAAGTATTGGACATTCCCATCACTTTCACATCCATCATGGGACGGCTCTGGCTGCATCAAATGAACGGCGTGGCATCCACCCTTCACCAGTATATCGAGTTCATACAAGGCAACGAGATGACAACAGTACGGTGACAGCGTCACCACCGAGGGGACCAGCACCAACGGCATTCCAGTGCTAGAAATCAAGCATGCCTTTGGACTGGGGCTCGACAAAAGGTTACAAGGCCAGCACCAAGTCATCGAAGTCAAGGACCACACTACAGTCCAGGGGCTCGGTTATGTGCCAACATCAGCTGACATCAGGAAAGACAAGAGGCTCGCCAGCACCAAAGCAGCAGCCCATAAAAGGGGAACCTCCTACGGCACACCCAACCCCCAACCTTACAGCTTCGACCTCGCTCGCTACTTCGTCAAAGGAACTGACAGCAGAACTGATGAAGATGAGAAAGGATCTGAGGGAGTTGATAGCGGAACTGATGAAAATGAGAAAGCAATCTTTTAGAAAGATTACCAATCTTTTAGAAAGATTACCCATCTTTTAGAGAGATTATCCATCTCTTAGAGAGATTACCCATATCTTAGAGAGATTACCCATCTTTTCGTGAGATTACCCATCTCTTAGAGAGATTACCCATCTTTTCGTGAGATTACCCATCTCTTAGAGAGATTATCCATCTTTTCGTGAGATTACCCATCTGCTAGAAAGATTACCCATCTCTTAGAGAGATTACCCATCTTTTCGTGAGATTACCCATCTCTTAGAGAGATTACCCATCTTTTCGTGAGATTACCCATCTTTTCGTGAGATTACCCATCTCTTAGAGAGATTACCCATCTTTTTGTGAGATTACCCATCTCTTAGAGAGATTATCCATCTTTTCGTGAGATTACCCAGCTGCTAGAAAGATTACCCATCTTCTCGTGAGATTAGCCATCTCTTAGAGAGATTACCCATCCGCTAGAAAGATTACCCATCTCTTAGAGAAATTACTGATAAGTGACTATTATATAGTCATTTATCCTAAGTTTTATATACTTTTACATGGATAAAACATCATTTCTCATTTCATTTTAAGTACTTTTTACTTACTTTTTCATATTTATTAGATTTTACGCCTTTGGTATGTTTTATGCATTTTTAGACAGGTTTTAGGGTCTTTTTATGTCAAAAAGGATGCTTGGGTACTTTAAGATAAAAGACATGGAGGAGCACCAAACAAAAATGAACACACAAAGCCAAATCCAGGTGGAGCGGCCGTGCAGCTAATGGTAGAGCGGCCGTGCACTTAAGGCCATGACATGCCATTTTTGGCCCCAAACCATGGAGTGGCCGAGCCTTGAACTGGCTCTATCCGTGTCAACCTTGGAGCGGCCATGCATCTAACCTCGGAGCGGCCGTACAAGTCTTCCAAACTCAAATTCAAATCTGGCGTCAAGGGTGCACGGCCGTGCAAAACCCTTGACACGGCCGTGCAAAGTCGTGACTGCAGACTAAAAGGCACCTTTTGGAAGCACCTTCTTGAAGAGTTCCCTCCCCCTTATAAAAAGACCCTTTGTAATCAGTCTAATATACAGAAATTTACTGATATTCCATAGTATAGTAATCAGAGATTAAATACAATACTTGTGATATCAATTTCCAAAGATTATTTGAAGATCAAAGTTCATGTTTTGTTCTTGAAGTACTTTGGAGAAAAGCAATAAAAGTGAAGCATTATTTCTAGCCATTTGCCTTCTATTTTCATCATAAGTCTTCTTACTCTATCTTCTATTTTTAATTGCTTATATGTTCTAGATGGCTAGTGAGTAAATCCCCCTTGTTCTTGGGGTTGGAAACTCAAAAGCATACATGTTCATCATCTAAAAAATGAAAAGTCTTGTCTTCTATCTTCATCTAAACAATTTCTCTATATTATTCTTTAAATGCCTTACATT
Source organism: Adenophora triphylla var. japonica (assembly GCA_022495995.1). Taxonomy (NCBI): domain Eukaryota; kingdom Viridiplantae; phylum Streptophyta; class Magnoliopsida; order Asterales; family Campanulaceae; genus Adenophora; species Adenophora triphylla. Next base: position 307,784 of record JAFEMH010000144.1, on the reverse strand, counting down.
TTTGGAGACGTCCAACTTGTATGATTCAGTCAATTGAGAGAAGTACCTAGCGGAGAATCTCGATTGACGGAACTATATAAAGAAACTAGGTTTCATTGATCACGAAAGTAGTTCAACAGCCTAGGGATGTTCCTTTAATGGAAAGTATGTTGACTCTCGTTCTTAATGGATTCTTACTAATTATGGTCAGCTAGAGATAAGCCGGAATGCCCTTTTGTGACAGGGCGGGGGTAACATAAACGGTAATCTCAAACAGTTAGGACATAATTAGTGAAGAATACAACGCTACTGCCTTGACCGTGAGAAGTAGTGTAAGCCTAACGTATCATCCTTGATTTATATGAAAATCTATATTTCTAAGACAATGACAATTTGATGAACAATGTTATGTGTATGGTTTCCAATCCCGAGAATGCTTCGTTTTATAAGAATTTTATTAAAGTATTTTCTGTTTATGTTCTTTCTATTTTCTAAAATCAAACTTTATCTTCCCCCAATCTTTTTTTTATAACTTTAAAGACAAAAATATTTCCTAAGTAAACCATGTCTCTGTGGGATCGACCCGTACTTGCACCCGCTATATTACAATATCACGTGCGCTTGCGGATATTAAATAAACCGTTAGGTTTCGACACCCAACAAGTTTTTGGCGCCGTTGCCGGGGACAACGGTTTACTTTTTATTTTTTGTCTTTACTACATAAATTTTTCGTTTTATTTTGTTTTTGTATTATTTTGCTTTTATTTCCGATAAATTGTTGCGTTTAATCTCTCTTTAAGTGTTTTTCTCTTAGTGTATGAAACGGGCTCGGACATTCCTTGAAAATTTTGATCCGGAACCCGAATGAAGCTTTCACGAGAGACTAAGAAGATTTAAAGAGACTTTAAGAAAACATATGGCGGAAGGAGAACCGCAAACACCGGCTAGGACCCTACGGGACTTCGTAAATCCAAGTACCCCGGGAACTAGATCCCCTATTGTTGTGCCGAATGCCGAAGCGGCACACTTTGAGATAAAGCCGCAACTCTTACATATGGTTATGAATAACCAGTATAGCGGCACCGCTTTCGAAGATCCTCATCTCCACATCCAAACATTCCTTGAATATTGTGATACCACACGTATTCAAAATGTTACCCCGAAAGCGATTCAAATGCGCCTTTTTCCTTTCTCTCTTAAGGATAAGGCGAAACAATGGTTGAATTCGGTCCCCCAAAATTCATTGACAACATGGGACCAAATTCAAGAAGCATTCCTTGGTCGATTTTTCCCACCGAGCAAAACTGCCCAAATACGCACAAAGATCACTAACTTTTGTCAAACAGATAGTGAGACTTTGTATGATGCATGGGAGCGGTTCAAGGAACTTCTCAGAATGTGCCCCCACCACGGGCTCGAAAAGTGGTTGATTGTTCACACCTTCTACAACGGTCTCATATTCAAGACAAGAGAGACCATTGATGCCGCTGCAGGAGGAGCATTGATGAACAAGGGAGTCGATGAGGCATATGACCTTATCAAGAATATTGCATTGAACCATTACCAATGGTCAAATGAAAGGGAGCAACAACAAGGTACGCCCGATAAATATAATGTTGATGCAGTTACTCTTCTTTCTTCTAAGGTTGACATGCTTTTGAAAAAAATTGAAAATCTTAATGTCAATCCCGTAGCCAGTGTAAATGTGTTATGTGAACTATATGGGTCTAACTCACATAGTACGGATAACTGCGAGTTACTTGACATTACCTCTAATGATCAAGTGAACTTTGTAAATTCTTTTAGATAAAAGGGGGGGATGTATTCTAATACATACAATCCCGAATGGAGGAATCACCCCAACTTTTCCTATAAGAATAACAACGTTCTTAACCCGCAACCATCTACACAACCCCCGGGATTTGCACCTAAGAATTTCAATAACAATGCAAGTACCTTCCCCCCTAAGTCAAAATTGGATCTTATAATGAAATTCGTAGTGAAAAATAAAAATTCCCAAGAAAAGATCAATAATGAATTTAAGGAATGCTTTAAACTTCTAAATGCTAGGTTTGATAACTTAGCAACGCATAATAAGATGTTAGAGACTCAACAAGCTCAACAGGCTATCCCAATAAATAGGCCACAAGGGAGTCTTCCCGGCCAACCTCAAAGGCCAAATGAAAGTTAACATGATAAAAACTAGGGATGAGCAAGAAAAGATAGATGAATGCCCTAGAAATATCGATCATAGTCCAATCCCTTCGATGATTGAGACTAGTTCGGGGACAGAATCCCCTAGAAAGGAAGACAAGGATTATGATGAATTCCTTGTAAACCTAGATGCGATTAATGTCAACATTCCATATTTCAAAAAACATGAAGATATGCCTTTAGCCGTTAAACCTTTGAAAAAATTAATTTTTGAAAAAGAAAGGCTAGAAGAAAATGAGAATGTCATGTTGGCGGAGGAAGTGAGCACCGTTTTGCAAAATAAAAATCCTCTGAAATTAAAGGATCCAGGTACATTCACCATTCCTTGTTGTGTTGGCAGAATAAACATTGATAACGCTGTCCTTGACTTAGGAGCTAGCGTTAGTATAATGCCATTATCGGTTAGCGAGAGACTTGGTATAGGGGAACTCAAACCCACAACCATAACTCTCCAATAGGCAGACCGATCCGTTCAATACCCCGTTGGTATTATGGAAAATATGCCATGTCGAGTAGGGAATTTGATCATCCCTGTCGACTTTGTGATCCTAGATATGGCGGAAGACCATCAGATTCCCGTCATTCTAGGAAGGCCATTTCTTGCCACTGCGAGGGCAATCATAGATGTAAAAAATGGCACCTTTTCCCTAAATGTGGGGGAAGAAAAATTCGAGTTTAGTATGCATAGATCAGATCTCGAAGATCCCTATTTCGAAACCTACATCCCAAGTGAAGAAAATTGGACCCCAAGTGAAGAAAATTTGATGGGTGAGGCACCGCAATCAAATGAAGAAATAGAAAATGATCCCATAAATGTTGAACCTTTGATTTGCAATGATAATAATAATGCTATAGATATTTCTGCATGTCCCGAAACTAACAATGCAGTGGAAAAGTCAAAAAGAACAAGGAAGGAGGTCACTTCGAATTTTTGAAAGTGCAAAGACTATAGGTCACTTGTTCTACCCAAGAAGTCGGGATGAAAGAAATGTCTACGGCAAAAGATACTAATTACTCCGGAAGGATTTCATTGGCAAGTTGTCAATGAAAAAATGCCAACTAAATATCATGCATCTCCTACTACCGGAAAGGGGTCAAGCTAAGGACCTAAAACAAGCATCATCGGGATGGTAACCGATGGATTATTTTGCTTTATTTTATTTTCTTTATATTTTACTTTATTTTATTTTAATTTATTTCATTTTTCTATTATTAGTATTATTGTGCTAACTTTGTTTTGTAGGTATACAAAAAATAAGAGAAAAAGAAAAAATTAAAAGTGGTGAATATTGGTTAGCACGGCCGTGCAGCGTATATTGGAGCGGCCGTGCAGTTCATATCGAGTCAAGAAGAGTTGACTCAGCAAAGGGGAGCGGCCGTTCAAATCCCTTGACACGGCCGTGCATATCGCGTGGGGAGTTGCGTTGTTTCAGTCAAAGAGACGTGTCTCTCTCCCTCCTCCCTTATTCACTTCATCTTCTTCAACTCTCCCTCAATTCCTCCGCCCCACCTACTTTAAAAACCCACCTCTCCATCATTTTAACCCACAATACAACCCTCAATCCTCCTCAAAATCACCAGTCAAATACTTCTCTCCAATCAAAATCATCCCAAAACCCTCCTAAAACCCCAATTCCGAAAATCCAAAACCCTTCACCCATTTCATAAATTCAAAAGGATTACTCCGAATTAAGGTGCAAGGAAGGAGCTTTTGGGTGTCTTGTGGCTGTTCAACAAAGATTTCAATCTTTTCAAACACAGATCCGGGTAATCTACTTTCTTTTTACTCTAGCTGGGTTTTGAGTATTTTTCTACAAATTTTCATGGAAGGAAGGAAGGGAAAAGGAAAGGCTACTGATAGGGGTTCGAAAAGGTCCCGAAAGGAACCATCTCCTACCCCTAATCTGAACCCAACACTCAATGATTTGGGTATTGAGTTTAGAGAGCCTTCCGAAGTGGCTAGATTTACTGCCCTTCGTCAAAAAAGGATTAGGCCAACCCAATTCCCAGATATTCCTGTCCTCAAGGCCTTAGATGTTTATTCCAATGTAAGAAGGTTCCACACCGGGTTTGGTTGTGGTGATTTTCTCGAATTGCATGCAAAAACCTATGAAAGGATCACTTTGGAGTTCTTGTGCACTATGAGGAAGGAATTTACAACAGAAATTTGTGGAGATACGGGGGAGTCGTATCAGTTGATACACTTGTATTTTAGGCTTGGTGGAGAAGAATTTCACCTCACTTCTTTCGACATAAACTAAATTTTGAGTTGGCCCGCTTACACCAATTATGAAACCGATTTTCCCATCGAGTTTAGGGAAAATGTGTTTTGGGAACATATTACGGGAATCCCATCCTTCAAGTCTAGAACCGCAAAAGCCTCGTCTATCATCCATCGCGTTCTTTGGCTTATGCATAGGTTCTACGCATGTACCGTTTTTGCAAGCGAAGATAAGGGTACGGTAAATAAGAAGGAGTTGTTTTTATTATGGTCTTTGGTAAGGGCTCGTAGGAGGGTGAATTTGAGCCATTTCTTGATCGAGTTGTTCAGTGACATTGTCTCTCCAACTTTCAATGGGGAGATTCACATTGGTGGTATTGTTACTTTGTTTGCTAATCATTTTCAGTGTGTAATGCCCGATAATGAGGTTGCGGTTTCGGGTTCGACAAAATTGGATATTCCAACCCTACGAATAATGCAAATGATCTCGGATTGAGGACGTGGAGAATACAATTGGTTGGTAGGACCGGGTAAAATGCCCTACATTGTTTTGCCAAGTCCCATCCTCCCCTTTGCCCGAACCTACCAAGTTCAAACTTGGATCTTTCCTAATTCTATGAACTAAGAGGAGGGCCAATCAAGCCAAGCAAACCAAGAGGAAGAAGAAGAAGAAGAAGAAGAAAAAGAAAGAGAGCAACACCATCCCAACTCACCCCAATTGCCGCCGGATTTCAATGACAGGTTTGACCGGATCGAGCTTCAAAACAATCAAATAATGACTCGGTTTGATACTTTCAACAGTGACTTCCATTACTTCCGGAATGATATACAAAATCGTGTGAATACGATTCAAAGGCAAGTGAACACAATTTTCAACTATGGGGTCAACAATTGGGACGACTTTCCTCAACCACCACCATCTTAGTAAGTTTCTCTTACCCTCCCGGATTTGACATTGTTCCTTGAAATATTGAGGACAATGTTTATTTCAAGTGTGGGGGGAGGGTATATCTATCCTTATTTATTTTGCTTTCTAGTTTAAAATTTACTTGCTTTTTAGTCTAAATTTACTTGCTTTCTAGTGTAATTTCTTTCTTTTTTAACTTAGTTGCATTTTCATTTTATGCATGTATAGTATATATATATATATATATATATATATATATATATATATATATATATATATATATATATATATAATCCCTATGATGATCCATAATCATATTTCTATACTTGCCATTTGCCCTAGAATAATGCCATTGTCTTTCCTCTCATATTTTCTATAAACTTAGAAATTTATAAAAAAAAAAATATAGGGATATTCTTTTGGAAATAATTGAAAGCCTCATAAGTTAGTATAGCAAAATATAGGGTTTTATCAAGAAAAAGGCATTTGATTAGAAGGAATCTTTATCAATCTACACTTGGTCATTATTATAAAAAAATATTGAAAATATTTCTTTAAGATTGTACATTTTTTATTAAATGTTTATTCCCTTATTAGAAGCACCCTTTGTTTTGCATCTCTTGAATCACACCTCTTCATCAAAATTCCAACTTTTCATTTCCACAAATCAAATCAAAGTTAGGCATTTTTATCTTATTACTAAAAGAGTGACTTAGTCACCAAACCTTAAAAGCAAAAAGAAACCTATTACTTCCTAAGTAACTCGGGGCACGGCGTTCGCTGCGACGATGCTTCCTTGCCAAACGGAAGTAATATCCAAAAGTATTCTTGATCTAAGTATTAGGAACATGGGGTTCGCAGCCACAATGTCTCCTACTTGAAAGGATAAAAAATAACTAAGGTCTTTTGCAAAAATATAACACGTGCAAAAATAAGATAAAATTGTTTAAACTTTTATGAGATTTTTCCACTATCATCATTCATCTTTTCACCCTTGTGATTCAAGAATGCAATACGATCCTTTGGGAACTTCTAGTTTGTGAATAAATGTTTATACTTTCCTTTGTACATTTTAAAGAAATAAATTCATTTCTCTCAAAAATCACTCTAAAAAGTGAAAATTTCTCTTTTAACCAAGAAATGATCTAAGATTTATCCTTCTAGCATGTTTTACTTGATCAAATTCTATATATGCTATATTAGGTTATTGTCTTACAAATTATCTCGTTAAAAATATCCCCAAAATGATTTTTTCTAAAATAATTTTTAAAGGTATACAAAATATGACTAGAAAGATGAAGGCATTATCCAAAAAGCATTTAAAGGCTTGCTACTCTATTTCTGAGGGATCATTCTTGCTTTTATTTTCTTTTTCTCCCTCTCCGTATTTTCATCCTAAAATTGCTTGGGGACAAGCAAAAACTTAAGTGTGGGGGAGTTTGACAAGTGACTATTATATAGTCATTTATCCTAAGTTTTATATACTTTTACATGGATAAAACATCATTTCTCATTTCATTTTAAGTACTTTTTACGTACTTTTTCATATTTATTAGATTTTACACCTTTGGTATGTTTTATGCATTTTTAGACAGGTTTTAGGGCCTTTTTATGTCAAAAGGATGCTTGGGTACTTTAAGATAAAAGACATGGAGAAGCACCAAACAAAATGAACACACAAAGCCAAATCCAGGTGGAGCGGCCGTGCAGCTAATGGTAGAGCGGCCGTGTACTTAAGGCCATGACAGGCCATTTTTGGCCCCAAACCATGAAGTGGTCGAGCCTTGAGCTGGCCCTGGCCATATCAACCTTGGAGCGGCCGTGCAGCTAACCTCAGAGCGGCCGTGCAAGTCTTCCAAACTCAAATTCAAATCTGGCGCCAAGGGTGCACGGCCGTGCAAAACCCTTGACACGGTCGTGCAAAGTCGTGACTGCAGACTAAAAGGCACCTTTTGGAAGCACCTTCTTGAAGAGTTCCCTCCCCCTTATAAAAAGACCCTTTGTAATCAGTCTAATATACAGAAATTTACTGATATTCCATAGTATAGTAATCAGAGATTAAATACAATACTTGTGATATCAATTTCCAAAGATTATTTGAAGATCAAAGTTCATGTTTTGTTCATGAAGTACTTTGGAGAAAAGCAATAAAAGTGAAGCATTATTTCCAGCCATTAGCCTTCTATTTTCATCATAAGTCTTCTTACTCTATCTTCTATTTTTAATTGCTTATATGTTCTAGATGGTTAGTGAGTAAATCCCCCTTGTTCTTGGGGTTGGAAACTCAAAAGCATACATGTTCATCATCTAAAAAATGAAAAGTCTTGTCTTCTATCTTCATCTAAACAATTTCTCTATATTATTCATTAAATGCCTTACATTTTGGAGACGTCCAACTTGTATGATTCAGTCAATTGAGAGAAGTACCTAGCAGAGAATCTCGATTGACGGAACCATATAAAGAAACTAGGTTCCATTGATCACGAAAGTAGTTCAACGGCCTAGGGATGTTTCTTTAATGGAAAGTATGTTGACTCGCGTTCTTAATGGATTCTTACTAATTATGGTCAGCTAGAGATAAGTCAGAATGCCCGTTTGTGACAGGGCGGGGGTAACATAAACGGAAATGTCAAACAGTTAGGACATAATTAGTGAAGAATACAACGCTACTGCCTTGACCGTGAGAATTAGTGTAAGCCTAACGTACCATCCTTGATTTATATGAAAACCTATATTTCTAAGACAATGACAATTTGATGAACAATGTTATGTGTATGATTTCCAATCCCGAGAATGCTTCGTTTTATAAGAGTTTTATTAAAGTATTTTCTGTTTATGTTCTTTCTATTTTCTAAAATCAAACTTTATCTCCCCCCAATCTTTTTTTTATAACTTTAAAGACAAAAGTATTTCCTAAGTAAACCCTGTCTCTGTGGGATCGACCCGTACTTGCACCCGCTATATTACAATAGCCCGTGCGCTTGCGGATATTAAATAAACCGTTAGGTTTCGACACCCAACAATTACCCATCTGCTAGAAAGATTATCCATCTTTTCGTGAGATTACCCATCTCTTAGAGAGATTACCCATCTTTTCGTAAAATTAGCCATCTTTTAATTAAGGTAGACAGTCAAATACCTTCAAACACCCTATCCCCAGTGGACAAAAGACAAACGACAATCACTGTAAGCCCGTACAACGAATCTTCTCTCCGGCCATCAATCTTAAGCCCGACCATCTCATTTCAGCGGCCATCAAGGTAAGCCCGCACAACAATCCCTCTTCGGCTGCCGTAGTAAACCCGAGTATCTTTCACTCCAGCCAGTGAACATTCACTTCTCCGGCCGTCAATTGTAAGCCCGACCATCTCATTTCTGCGGCCATCAAGGTAAGCCCGCACAACCATCCCTCTTCGGCCGCCATAGGAAGCCCGAGTATCTTTTACTCCAGCCAGTGAACATTCACTTCTCCAGCCGTCAATCGTAAGCCTGACCATCTCATTTCAGCGACCATCAAGGTAAGCCCGCACAACAACCCCTCTTCGGCCGCCATAGTAAGCCCGAGTATCTTTCACTCCAGCCAGTGAACATTCACTTCTCCGACTATCAATCGTAAGCTCGACCATCCCATCTCAGCGGCCATCGAGGTAAGCCCGCACAACAAATTCCTCTTCGGCCATCATCATAAGCCCGAACACCATATCCCCAACAGACAAGAGATGAGCGGCAAGTCAGCGTAAGCCCACATAACAACCTTCCTTCAAAAGCCTTTCCGTCAAACCCGAAACCTTCAAAAGCATTTCCGTCAAACCCGGAACGATCTCACTTAGGTTCAGACGCCTCCTAATAGTTTCGCTTAGGTTCAGACGTCTCCAAACAGTCTCAATCAGGACGAACTCCTCCTAATCGTTCCCCACAGGTCGAGGCCCCTACAAATTGCCCTTACACCCGTGAACTACGATCAACTTGATTCCCGCTCGGGATACGTAGGAATCCTTTTGCTAAGGGTCCAGCCAACTGACCTCTCAGGTCTCTCCAAGTAAGGCATCCCCCGATTTGGATCCTTATCTTTTTCAACGACCCCACTTCCTTCGAAAGTGACGTCGCTGAGGGGCTACTGTAAGTACCCAAATTCGGATCGTCAAAATCCGTTAAAAGTTAACCGGAATTCGTTAACTGGCCCTTTCCAGGTTAACCGGAACCCGTTAAGCTCCCCGCTCTCGAGTCAACGAGACATCCCAGGACTGCCCCGTGCATCCCGAAATTAAAGTGTACTCAACACACGTTATTACACGTAAAAGTAAAAGTACAACTTTCCTCGAAAAACGCACTTTCCGACACTTTTCGGGGGCATTTCGGATATTTTCCGGACAGTTATTTAAAAAACGGACAAAATCGGGAATAACGGGACAAAACCCTAGCCTAGGTGAGTCACAGGGGCACGTGGCACGCATACCAAGCCCCACAAATCAACGTCAATCAAATTCGAGGGTGAAAAGACCAAAATGCCCTTAATTTTGAATGACTGGCCGTCCGGCCTGTTTTACACCATGGACCAGAATTCCCACCAAGTCCCTGGAATTTCAAAAATACCCAAAAACCCCCCCAAATTGAGTCCTAGGCCGGCCGGCCTGTTTTGCATTTTCACCCAATAAATACAAGGGCTGTCATTTGTAAAAAAAGGGAGAAAACATTAACCCTCTCCCTCAAAAGCTCACGGCCCTAGGCAGTTCTACCCCCTCCCGAGCCCCATTTTGTCTCGATTTGCGTGAAACCCCATTTTCCGACCAAACACGAAGAAAAAAACCTCGAAACACCTTTCAAAACACCAAAACCGTATCCCGTATACGTAAACCAAGTCAAAGAGTCAACCCCTAGCCATAGGTAAAACTCTCTCTCTCTAAAACTCGTTTCGCCTCGATTTACGCGTCAACCGTTATTATCGTGTCGGTTGAAACTTTCGAAATGTAGACATAACGCCGTCTACGGGTGTTGTGGGCATTTTTTGACATGACGACATCTTCAGCTGATCCTGCATAACGAGATGTCATTACACTGTAAGTATTGTTTTAAATATTTACTTGTCCAATATTTCCTAATATTATTATTCTTATTTTTCAGTAATTAAGAGAGGAATGCGGAAACAACCTTCAAGCACGTTCAACAGACCTTCAAACGGCTAGGGCGACTTGGTCTCACGGAGGTTGAAAAGATAAACCACAATGCCGAGATTGTAGGAACCATATTTGACTCTTTCTTAGTTACTTGTATTTAAGGGGAAATGGAGACGGAAAATGACACTCATGCTCATACGCACACACTTTACACACAAACTCTTGTAATCCTCTCCATTATCTTCCGAAGTTGTAGTTGTGATCATTATAGTGGAACCTTTAAGGTTGGAGACCTAACTCCCGGGGTTTTTTCCAAAGAGGTTATCACCTCCAAGGTTTTCCTCGTTACCAAATCGCGTTGTCATTGTCTCGTTTTTTCATTTTCTTGTTCCATATAATCGAATTCCATAGTTCCCTCCTTATTATTCAATCCACACTAAACATAGTTAAGATTCTACTCTATTGTTTTTTCTACCAAAACAATTTGGCGCCCACCGAGGGGCCTCGTGGTTTATCGGTTATTTGAAACATTTCCTAATCGAATTCACTATGTCTGCACCCACCAATGTGTCCACCGCCGGCAAAGGTCCCACCGTTGTTCCCACATCAGGAGGTAGAACCCGACTTGTTACCACCGCCTCCTCGGACCGGATCTCACCCAACTCAACCTACGAAGACTCCACAAAAGGGGGCGACCTCTTCCAATGCAGATGCCGACATCCGGAGTATCCTAACCAGGTTGAATCAAAGGTTGGACCAAAGAAGATAACAATTCGAAGGCGTTGACCAATTCCATGATTAAGATGCAGAAAGACCAACAACTCATAGCATCTCGGCTTGAAAACATATCACCACTGCGCGCAAGGGTTCTCAACTTTGACAACTCCGGAGGATCTACATTTCGAATGAATTCATTCCAATGGGCAATCCTCCTCCGCCGACATCTTTCATGATGTCAACATCTTTGCCAGGGACACCCCTTTGACACCATCTTCCGCAGGATTCACTCCATTCATCCCATTTATAGACAAAGACTTTGTCACGACTACTACGGACAACTCGGTTTGCTTAATAATCTTTTCAATAATAATAATTTCAATCGTATTCCTATGGGTGACCCTTTTGCAGAAACCCACTAGCTAAACAGGATGCAGGATCTCGTAGAATTAGTAATGAACGTACAGTGTGACTCCTCCAATTCAACCAAGAACGTAAACTGCTACAATCGAGTCTCGGTTTGTCCCAAGAATTGCAAATGTCGACATACCGAAGCGCTTGATGTACCATCTATGAAGTTGTACGACGGCACCACGGACCCCGAGAGGAGCACGTGGCACACTATCAAGAAAAGATGGACATAATCCATATTCCACTTCAATTAGGGAGGCTTGCTTATGCGGGGATTTGGATCCACCTTATCTGGACCGGCTCTCGGAAATGGTTGATTAGGCAACCCCTAGGTTCAATTGGTTCATACGCCCGGCTCATCAACATGTTCTATAACCAATTCTCATGCGATCGACAATTTGAAAGGTTGACAAGTGACCTTTACAATGTAACTCGGCGGCCTAATGAAACCCTAAAGGATTACGTCCACCGGTTCAATAAAGAGGTCTTTGGAAATTCCCAATCTTGACATGTCGCTGACCACGAAGCATTCAAAATGGGCTTGAAGAAAGATTCGCGATATTACCAAGATTTGGTAATGACTCCATGTAAGTTTGGAGGAAGTCGGGAGCGTGGGCATTGAGATTCATAAGGCCCCGGAGGAAGATGAGGCTGCGAAGATCAAAGTCATCATCCAAGACGTCGACATATGACCATCCCGATAGAAAGGCGAGATCGTCCCATCGCGAAACAACCGTCCCAATCCTTATCAGAGAATTGAAACTAGCAAAATTAATTCAATAGACGGTGAGGATGAAGATAATGATAATGTGCCTAACATTTCGATTATTGTTTTACGTTGATATTTCGGGTGTACTTTGCGCAATGGGCAACCTGGGAGACAAAGCCAGATGGCCAAAGAAAACGGACAAAACCACGGGATGGCGTGACAAATCAAAATGGTGTGCTTACCATGAAGACTTTGGGCATGTTGCGAAGACTGCATCGCATTAAGAAAGGAGATCGGTTACTTGCTCTCGAAAGGACATCTTAAGGAGCTGTTGGGATCCGTAAAGAAGAAAGGCGAAAGTACGAAGCTCCTCATGAAGCCGAAAGACCGGTTTCTCCCCGGCATCAACAAAGGTGATCAACTTCATTAGTGGAGGCTCGAAATATGTGGAACATCCTATTACGCCGCAAAACGACATGCTAAGGAGTCAAAAGATGAAAAGCGAGAGAGACGGCCCGGGATGTCGATACCTTGCCAGAACCCAATTGTCTTTGATGAAAGTGATCGTGATAACTTGCTTTGGAACCCCATCATGTGACGGTCTGGTCATTTCCTTGCAGATCGCCAACCTGTACCATACGACGTATTACGGTAGATGGGGGCAGCTCTGTCAATCTTATTATGTTGGGTACCCTTAAAGAAATGAACATCCGGAATCGGAGATTGTCAAAAATCTTCGGTCTTTGGTAGGCTTCGGTGGCGAAGTCAAAGAAACAGTGGGGGAGATAAAGCTTCCAATATACTCAAAGGGCCTCAACAGGTGGAACGGTTTTGTGTAATTGATTGCGCAACATCTTACAATGTAATTCTTGGAAGACCGTGGATTCATGGAATGAAGGCCGTACCCTCCACTTACCATCAATGTGTGAAGTTTCCAACACCTTGGGGTGTCGCTAAGATTTACGGTGATCAACGGGTGGCCAAGGAATGTTACAAAACTTCAATGAAGGCGTCTACATCTCCAAAACAAGCATAGCAATTACCGAAGAAAGTACGTGAAGTCTGGAAGCTAGGGAGGATGATGTGAAAGAAGTATTGTTAGATCCTTCCAACCCGGACATCAAAGTACTTATTGGCACCGACATATCGTCGGATATAGAGGAGAAGCTTGTGAACCTATTAAGAAGCGAGAATAAAAAGTTTCGCTTGGAAACATGATGACATGACCGGCATTAGCAAAGATGTCATCACTCACAAACTTAACATAGATCCCGGCTTCAAACCGGTGCACCGAAACGTAGAAAGTTTGCGAAACCAAATCGGATCATCAAGGAGGAGGTAGAGCGCTTACTCAAAGCCAACATGATACGAGAGGTCGATTATCCAAGATGGTTGGCAAATGTGGTTGTGGTAGAGAAGAGAAACGGGAAATGGCGAGTTTGCGTCGACTTCACCGACTTAAATAAGGCTGCCCAAAAGATCCTTTCCCTTTGCCGCACATAGATTCATTAGTTGATGCCACCTCGGGTCACGAACTCCTCACATTCATGGACGCGTCCTCGGGATTTCAACAAATTCGGATGGAACCATCGACCAAGAAGACATTGCCTTCATAACCCCCTCGGGTATTTATTGTTATATTGCCATGCCTTTTGGACTAAAAAATGCGGGTGCAACGTATCAAAGGCTCGTCAACAAGATGTTTAAGGATCGGATTGGGGACACAATGGAAGTATACATCGACGACATGGTTGTTAAGTCTAAGAAGGCCGAGGACCACATTAGCAATCTCTCTCAAGCCTTTGACATCTTGGATTGTTTCAATATGAAACTTAATCCGGCTAAATGCAACTTCGGAATGAAAGCCGGCAAGTTTTTGGGCTATATGGTCACTAAAAGAGGCATTGAAGCCGCCCCGGAACAAATACGCGCCATTCTCAACCCGTCATCACCTCAATCATCAAGGACGTCCAAAGACTAACGGGAAAAATTGCCGCACTCACTAGATTCATTTCAAAATCCTCGAGGCCGATGCAAACCTTTCTACGACATCTTAAGAAAGAACAAAAAGTTTCAATGGGAGGACCAACATGAAAAAGCTTTTCGGGAACTCAAAACTTACTTGTCGACACCTCCCTTATTGGCCAAACCTCGGATAGAAGAACATCTTTACATCTACCTAGCGGTATCCGAAGGCGCTGTAAGTGCGGTCTTGATAACGAACGAGATGGCAATCGGCAACCCATCTACTATATAAGTAAGACACTCTTAGATGCTTTGAGACCAGGTATTCTCATTTACAAAAATTAATTTTAGCTTTGATAAACGCATACATTAAATTAAGGCACTATTTTGAAACACATACTATTATTGTACGCACTAACTATCCTATTAAGAATGTCATGAGAAAACCGAGAGATGTCGGGTCGAATGGCGAAATGGTCTGTACGATTAAGCACATACGACATCAAGTACGAGCCTAGAAGCTGCAATAAAATCTCAAGCCCTGGCGCATTTTGTGGGCGATTTCGATCAACCCTACAACAAGAGGTGGAATTGGAAGTACGGCAACTTCAAGATGATGACATTCTAAAAATTTGGACTCTCTACACGGACGGTGCTTCCAACATGAGAGGTACAGGTCTTGGAGTTGTACTAAAATCGCCACAAGGGGACATAATACCACAATCTATCGATTGCGGCTTCAAGGCTACCAACAATGAAGCGAGTACGAGGCACTTATCGCGGGTTTAACGGCGACCCAAGACTTAGATGTCAAGCATATCCGGGTGTTCATGGATTCATTACTAATTGTTAATCAATACAATGGGTCCTACGTCGCGAAAAATGCTAAAATGACGACATATTTGGAAATTGTAAAAATTATTTCGGCCAAATTCAAAACATTTTCCTTGGAACAAATCCCGCGAGAAGAAAATTCTCAAGGCGATGCTTTGGCAAATTTGGGTTCGGCCTTCAAAAGCTTCTCACAAACCAATATCCCAATCGTGCATGTTGACATCCCAAGATTGACAATCTCGAGATGTTCGTCCTAGATGTTGACATACCTTCCTCTCTGCATCAACCTCTTGGACGGCCCCTATTATCAAGTATCTCTTAGATGATACGATCCCGAGTTGAGGAGAAGAATGCGAGAGCCTTCGGGGTAAGAGTATCTAAATATGTACTTATTGATAATCTCTTGTTTAGAAAATCTGCTGCCAGTCACTACTTAAGGTGTCTAGAAGCTGAGATAGAGCCCATCGAGGTTCTCAAGGAGAGCGCATGAAGGAGATTGTGGAAATCATACCGGGCGAAGTTTACATACTAAAGCTCTAAGGTTGGGCTATTTCGGCCCACAATGAGAAAAGACGCCATTGACTACGCAAAGAAATGCGATTCTGTCGGCGACATGGGGACATCCCCGCACCGGCCAGGTTTGAATTGCTACATCCTATCCTGTCACCTTGGCCGTTTATGGTTTGGGGAATGGACATTGTAGGAAAACTTCCCGCAGCACCGGGGACGAGTATTTCTTTTGGCCATGAGACTACTTTTCTAAGTGGGTAGAGGCTGAGGCATATGTGCAAGTTCGTGATAAAGAAGTAATATCTTTTATCAAAAGGAACATATTTAGCCGATTTGGAATTCCATCGAAATAATTTGTGACAACGGCTCTCGGTTCATCAAAGAAGAGGACCCAAGATTTCTTGACGGCTTGGGGTGTTAAGATGGTAACGTCTTCGCTGTTCACCCTCGAAGCCAATGGACAGGCGAGTCTAGCAACAAAATAATAATCAAAGAACTTAAAAAAGAGACTAAACCAGAAAAAAGGACGTTGGGCGGAAGAATTACCAATGGTCCTATGGGGTGACGGGACGACATCTAAGAATGCTACTTTGGTCAAACCCCTATTCACTTGTATTTGGAGCCGAGATCTGTTATTCCGGCGAAGTCCTTGTACCTACGGCAAGATACGGCTTGCTTACATCTGAAAATAATAAAGACATCTTAATACATTCCTGGATACGTGGACGAGCTAAGGGATATGGCCAAAGTTCGCATGGCGGCATATCGGCAAAGGGTAGCCCGATCATACAATAAAAACGTCAGTGGTCGAAGGTTTCAAGTAGGAGACTTAGTCCTACGAAAGGCATTCCAAAATACCAAGGAGTCCAATGCGGGCAAGCTCGCCCCAAAATGGGAGGGACCCTACTTGATAGATGCACAAGCCGGAAAAGGAGCATATCGCCTTGCAACCTTGGATGGCCAAATGATACCCCGAAGTTGGAACGCCATTCATCTCAAAAGGTATTACATTTAAATATGACTTCCCATGAACTCATCTTTCCAGGTATGAATCGTATTTTAATTCTTTTCTCCTATGTATCTTTTTAATTATTTACATAATAAGATGTCTCTAACATGCTTTGTGAGAGACGTCAACCTTAGTTGGCGTCCGTTTTTAACGTGTTTCTATCTTATGAGGTATTGACACATTTACATGGGGACATATCGAAAGCATGCAAAGAACAACGATTCATCCTCCGTTAGAGACTCGGCCATCTCTTCTCAAGTAAAGGTACACAATCCCTTCTAAGGTTTAAAGAGTTAATTACCTCTTTCTAAAGAAGTTAGGTTACCACACCTTCGCTGGAGCGCAAGTTATCTCACTAATTGAGGTGTGGGGTGGGCCTATATGGGTAAACTCATATAGCTTACCCATTCCCACTCAGTTAGATGATTGATCTTAAGCATTATTCTTATGGTTATGGCATATTCGTGTCATCTAAGTATCTATGGTTTATGGCATATACGTGTCATCTAAGTATCTACGGTTTATGACATCTACATGTCATCCTAAATACCTATTATTCGACATACTATCATGTCACCATATGTGAAAAACATACGAAAAATTATCCAAAAGAAACAAGCCTTGACGTGCTTGAAAACCATTAGACCATAACTAAACTAAAATAACCATAATGTATCCAAACCACCAAAGTAAAAGTGCGAAAGTGTTGAACCAACATTGACACTTAAAAAGATTGTCTTTGGCCCTTAAGGACCTATTACAAACCAAACCAAAATAAAAATTGTCTTAAGGGATTCCACCCCAAAGAACATCAAGAGCAAGTTTATTTTACCTTTTCGGGTGGCATTTGTCGGAGGTATTGCTCTGGAATAACTTCTCCTAGAAATCACCCAATTCGGTGTCCTCACCACTGCTCTAGATCCTTGAAATCATCGATTGCTTTTTCCTCGTGAATCCATTTGCCAAAGCCATCTTCTCTTCACTCAGGTTCCAATTCACATGCTCTCTGCTTGATATTCCTCAATCATTTGGATTCTAGTTTCAAAGATCGCTTTTGCGGTCTCATGCACCAAGTCATCCCGAAATGCTTCCATCTCCCTTTCATGACCGATGTCGACGCTTGCAAGCTGGACCGCCATTTTAATATCTCTTCATTCTTGTCCCCGATCTCCAATCCCCTTTCCACTTATTATGCTTTGACCTCCTCAAATCCTTCTCATATTCGGCCTTACTCATGTCGTAGGTATCACACTTTTCCCTCCATGTCGATTTCTTTGGACATTAATTTGGCCATCGAGACAATCTATCATCAACAAGAGGAGGTATTTTACTAAAAATAAAAAGAGGATCAAGGTGTCTACGATTCAAAAGCAAATCTTACACGATTTTCCAACACTTCTTCACTCCAAATTTGTTTCTCTACGCCGGGATTTGTTCCAACCTTTTTCTCTTCGAAGTAATCTTGTTTATCTCTCGGTATGTTCTCTTCCGCTTTCATTTTTACCTTTATATTTGGCCACAATATCACTTGTCGTCAAGCCGGAGAAAGTCACCGCATATAAGAATATATGTTAGCGGGATTCAATAAAATAGCCAAGTGATACGTTGATCCCAACTTACTTGAGAGCGTCGTAATTATAGAAGGCTGTATGCTTAAGAAAATTTCTCTCCCTCGTAATATAGAAAGAGACGTATGATTTGGATAAAGAATTTGTAGAGGATTGGATAATCACAAATAATTATCCGAAATTGCGGTTATCAAAACTCTTCCTTTTTACTCGCCTCGTATTCCTAACCGTCACATTTGAAGCCGGTTAGAAGATGAACGGTTAATCAAGAGAAAAATAAACAAAGGAAGAAGGTCGAGATGGAGTGATTTTTACCTTGAAAGCGAACGGCGCCGTGGGCCAAAGGAGGTGAAAAGAAGATTTGAGAAGATAAGTTTTCTCAAGCGGTTAATAAAAAGGAAAAAAGAATCCCTTTTCAAAATTAACTCTCTCCCAACCGTTCATTTCATCGCCACGTCTCCCAAGAACGTCCCATCGGGCGAGTAACGGTTGGGTCATTAATTCAAAAGGAAAAACATTTTGCCTCTTCGGTTGCCTACATAGTCAAATGTTTTTGGGGACAAATTGTTGTGGGCATTTTTTTGACATGACGACATCTTGGTGATCTGCATAACGAGATGTCATTACACTTTGTAAGTATTGTTTTAAATATTTACTTGTCCAATATTTCCTAATATTATTATTCTTATTTTTGTAATTAAGAGAGGAATGCGGAAACAACCTTCAAGCACGTTCAATGAGACCTTCAAACGGCTAGGGCGACTTGGTCTCACGGAGGTTGAAAAGATAAACCACAATGCCGAGATTGTAGGAACCATATTTGACTCTTTCTTAGTTACTTGTATTTAAGGGGAAATGGAGACGGAAAATGACACTCATGCTCATACGCACACACTTTACACACAAACTCTTGTAATCCTCTCCATTATCTTTCGAAGTTGTAGTTGTGATCATTATAGTGGAACCTTTAAGGTTGGAGACCTAACTCCCGGGGTTTTTTCCAAAGAGGTTATCACCTCCAAGGTTTTCCTCGTTACCAAATCGCGTTGTCATTGTCTCGTTTTTTCATTTTCTTGTTCCATATAATCGAATTCCATAGTTCCCTCCTTATTATTCAATCCACACACTAAACATAGTTAAGATTCTACTCTATTGTTTTTTCTACCAAAACAACGGGGTTCGATACGTTTTACCCCAAAATCATCTTCTCTCCCGTAAGAGAAGTAATTTCGGATTAAAACGTTCGACCCCATTTTTTACGTTTATGTTATTTACGGTCCAGATCGTTTGATCTGTCGATTCGCACATTTACCGTCCGAACCGTTTGGTTCGTGATCATCATTTACTAAGTCCGAATCGTTTGATTCGTCGATATTGTCATTTAATTTATATGCCTTTACAACTCCGAGCCGTTTGGCTCGTCGATCGCACTATTACCGTCCGGATCGTTTGATTCCATTGATACCGCATTTTAAATACTGTCATTTACAAGTCCGAGCCGTTTGGCTCGTAATAGTATTTACTTATCAAAGTCCAAGTCGCAAAACGACTCATTGATTGCATGTCATTTAAATACCTCTTTTCATAAAATTGGTAACAATGTAATGCCCGGTTCAAAATCGGAGTTCGTCATTCGAACTCCTTTTCAAAAAATGCGCAAATCGACGTTTAGCATTCAAACGCTCATTTTCGACTCAAAAAACCCGACGTTTGACATTCAAACACTCCTTTCATTAAAAATCAACGTTTGACATTCAAACTAAAGATTTAAGCTCGTCCTCGAACGCCGTTTTCAAAATGACTCAAAACCGACGTTTGTCATGCAAACACTCATTTTTTCATCATAAAATCGACGTTTGTCACTCAAACCAAGATTAAGCTTGACATTCAAGCCCCTTTTCAAAAATGCAACTCACACACACACGCACACAATTTCGAGAAAGGTAGAAAGACTCGTCATACGAGGAATTTCGGGTGATCTCGCTACACTCTTCCCAAAACGTAACGTGACCTCCGAACCTAACAATCTCTGGTACAAAAAAGCCATTTTTAAAGTTTGGGCTCATAATACAAAATTTCACATTAAAGCCATTTTCCAAGTTTGGGCTCATAATACAAAACTCCACTTTTTCAAAGCCTTTTCCAAGTTTTGGCTACCAATTAAAACGACACCCCACTTTTCTCAAACTCAGCCATTTTCAAAGTTTGGGCTCATAATACAAAACTGCATGGTGACTCTCTTTTCCAAGTGAGGTCCATTTGAAAGAACCGCTCGCCGCAGTCCGCGCGATCCGGGTAATTTCAGGTATGCATTAGATTTGTCTGCCAACTGAATTATCACCCTAGTGTCCTCCAATTTAACCAACTTAAGATCTTCAAACAATGCATTTGGCATCACATTGATTGAAGCTCCTAGATCGAGCATAGCATTATGAACATGACCACCCCCAAATGAAACAGGAACCACGAACATGCCCGGATCACTACACTTCTTGGGCATCTTTTTCTGATAAACTGCAGACACATGCTCCATGATTTTAACCTTTTTCTGACTCCGTTCCTTCTGATTTCTCTTCACAGTGCACAATTCCTTCAAAAACTTTGCATATCTCGGAACTGTCTGAAGAAGATCTAGAAACAGAATATTTACCTCTAGTCTCTTGAATGTGTCAAAGATACCCTTGTCAGGCTCCGATTTTCTATCCTCCCTCAAGGCATAAGAAAACGGAGGGACTGGCTCATAAACAGGAAACACGGGTGGAATATATTCCTCTTCAGGGATTTTCTCTTCCACCTTCTTCTCCACCTCCAACTCTGGCTCCATTCTCTTCTCAACTTTCAATTCAGGCTCCACAGGAACACTTTCCTCAACTTTCTTCTTCCTCCTCACATAAACTCCACAAACAGATGGCTTAGGATTTGGTTCAGTTCTAGATGGCAACTTCCCTGAATCTTTAGCCTCTAACCTCCCAACTGCATCGGCAAGCTGACTCATATGCTTCTCTAGATGGCTGATACTTGACTCAGTCCGCTGCTGAAACTGTTGGAAATTCCCATGCATGGTTGACACACTCTACGCTAAAGATTGAATAAGTTCCTCTGTAGACTTCTTAGGAGGTTGCCCCTGCTGCTGAGACTGCTGCCCTTGTGGTGACCCCAAACTAGGGTTGGGTTGATTACCCCATGAATTGTACTGAATCTGTCCCTATTGTGGAAACCCCATAGCATTCACATCCTTAAAACCTTCAATTTGACTCAACAATAATGTCTTCATCATGCTCTTCAACTCATTGACATCAGACTCAAGCTTCTCATCTACACCACTGTTCGCACATGCTGCACTAACCTGTCTGACATTTGATCTCCTACCATGAGTTCTTGTGCTCTTAGCCAATTCCTCAATCAACTTCTCTGCATCCCTGGTAGTTTTATTTAGAATACTACCTCCACAAGAAGAATCCACCATTCGTTTATCTTGCACAGTTAATCCCTCATATAAATATACAATTAACTGCTCATCATCAAAGCCATGATACGGGCAACTTCTGCAAAGCTTATAGAATCGGTTGTAATATTCATATAAAGATTCATCAGACCGCTGTTCCATATTACAGATATCCCGTTTCATAACATTGATCTGATCTAGAGGGAAGAACTCATCAAGGAAAACCTCTTTCAGCTGCTGCCAAGACATGATGCTATTCGGTGGCAAGTGATAATACCACGAATTTGCATTATCCTTAAGAGTAAAGGAAAATGCTCTCAACAACAGTTGCTCAAGAGGAAGTGCAGCCGGTCTCATGCTCTCACATATCTGCACAAACTGCGCTATGTGCTGATTAGGATTTTCCCCTGGTATCCCATTGAAGTGGGGCAGCTGTTCAACAATCCCGACTTTAATTCAAATGTAACTCAAGCAGGCAATTCCGGGAACCAGACTGCTTGTGGTTGCTCATTCCAGTTCGGAGCAATCCTCTGCCTCAATGTTCGAAGTGGGGGAGGAGGGTTATTATTACCTCTTCCATTACCGCCATTATTCACAACCTCCGGCTCATGATCACCCTTACCGTTATTATTATCACTACAACAAAAACAGGTTTTTGTGGCACTTTTTTAAGTGCCACAAATCAGAAAAAAGTGCCATAAAAGCTATTTCCGGCACATTTTCCGGCACTTTTATAAGTGCCATAATAAGTCGCGTCGGCAATACTTTCCGGCACTTAAAAGTGCCATAATTTTCCGGCACTTTGAAAAGTGCCACAATTTCCGGCACTTTCAGAAGTGCCACAATTTCCGGCACTTTCAGAAGTGCCATAATTTCCGGCACTTTCAGAAATGCCATAATTTCCGGCACTTTGAAAAGTGCCACAATTTTCCGACACTTTTAAAAGTGCCACAATTTTCCGACAGTTTTTTAAGTGCCTCAAAAGGTTCTATCCCTGAGTTTGACCATTTGACCCTTTCAAGAATCAACTCCCATTTCTTTCCAAAAAAAATAATACAAAAGTTCCAACAAACAGAGAACTTGATTAACAATAATGCCATAAAATTAAATGCTAGAAAATCAATATATACAAAATGACCCCCTCTAGTTTCTGTTACAATTACTCGATTCATCTTTTCCGTCATCAAAATTCATGGATGGATCCAACGAACAAATGTTGGATCCATCCTAACAAACTAAGGTAGTAAAATAAGAGACTATTTACACACACTATGCTATGCGTTTCTTGCTAGTTTACTTCTGAAAACATAGTCGTTGTAAGAACGCACGAAAACTGCTGAAAGGGTTCAGGAACGGGACCCAGAGCATCTCAAGAGTAGGATCTAACCAAGCCAAAGTTGCAAAACGATCGAGGTTTAAAATCTCATGACTTGAGAAATAACTGTCAAAATTTTCTCCTTTTAGTGTCTGGACTGGTGTGGGAAGAGCTTGGACATGACCCAACTGTTCTTTCATCACTTTTATAACTCAAGCATGCTGCAGCTTCCAACACCCCATTTGGACTTTGGGGCACTCTTGTCATTACACCACTTGTTGTACTAGTACTTGTGGGCCCACTATTCAATGTCAAATCTTCCATCAATTCAATACACTTCATTACTCTCCTCTGCATTCCACACAAATAAGCTTTAGCAAACACAAATTTGTCCTGTCAATGGGCTAAATTGGTAAAAGCATTTTACCTTGTCTACTTTAGTGAAAGAAGAGATGTCCATTGCTTGTTTATCTCCTGAAACAAGCATTGCCACTGCTGCAGCAACTTCTGATGCCTTGAATTCCAAGAAGTCAATACCTGCATTCATTTCCCCACCCACAACCCACTTGATCAACAACCACTTATAAATCATTTCACGACCCAAAAATTATTTATTTTTTATTTATTTTTTTCATTTAAAGAGGAAATTCAACTTTTGCAAAAGAAATTCCAACTTTATCCCCCTTGCAGATATCAGTTGCTTTGACAATGATAATTCTAGTATATTGTTTCAGTAATTTCTTTACTATGAGAGAGAGAGAGAGAGAGAGAGAGAGAGAGAGAAAGGAGAGACCTTTGATTGTGGACAAGATGAGTTTGTCCGTTCTTGATATAATGATCTTAAATTATTTTGGCAGGTGACAAGCAATCCATATATCAATGACATTAATAAGATTGATATTGCATTCATCTTTCTTCTGTGATACTTCCTTCAGAACTTTGCAATCTTCAATGGGAAATAATCAACTTTAATGCATCATTAGTAACAAGTTCAAAATATAGCACTTTACCCTATTTCACTCGTAAGTAAGAGCTCTGATTAAAAGTATTTCAATATGTGATTGCTGAGATTTGGTACTCATTTGGGAAATAGGGAGCAAGTGTGAAGAGTTTTTTCTGAATTACTTAGATTATTCAGGGGTGAATACCTTCCGGGTAGAAACATTGCTATTTCTGCCCACTTGTTCCCATATATCTGGTGGTAATATCTGAGGGTCAACTCCTCTTCTTCTGTCCATGCGTCTCTCTTGATGGATGGATCTAAATGGTTGTGCCACCTGCAAGTTTTTCATTCAGAAATAATAAGGATAAATGTGGAAAATTGTTGTGATTACTGAACTCATATAAACAATTATAAATTTAGCTTAGGCTCCATGCAAATAAGACTCAACTTTCATGAGATTAAAATCTTTTCCCTAACAAATATGATACTCCGTAATACCTTCGTCCCAAAAATGAATATCCATTTTTGTTCTTGATCAAGAACAAAAATAAGCATTCATTTATCAGAGCTCTAAAATGATAAATTGTGTTCATTGTGCATACAAAAATTACACTCATGCATCTATTCAGCATAAACAACATTACCACACAAATAACTCAAGATGAAAGCTTTGGGTAAGGAACATAAGATGGTCTGAATCTTTGCTTTGAATTAAATATGGCCAAAAGCTATTTATATGCTAATATACTAATAGGAGTAGCAGAAGTATCAAAGTATTACTTGCCTCTCCCGGCATTGCTTTCCGATTCGGCCAGGTAAAGCCTTTACAATAACAGACCACTTCTTACAGCCATACTTCAGAACTAACTCAGTAATATGATCATCCTCCTGAAGAAATATGATACTTGACTGATTACAATCTGAGTTCACAACAATTATCACACAAACTTTACTTCCTAAAACAAGAGCAACTCGAGTTACATATAAAGTTCAACTTCAACCTCCTTTGTCCAAGGTCCTTTGACCAGATCAGGATTAAGAACCTTCTGCCAGCGATGCAGGCATTGCAATTCCGTCCTCCCAGAAATACATTCAGCTGTGAATAAAAAAAAGAAGAGAATATCTTTAATAATTTACAATTGAACTGACATAATGAGACATTGTGCTGTTATAGAATACTGCTGTTAGCTATGTGTTCAAAAGAAAACTGAGACATTGTGCTGTTATAGAATACTGCTGTTAAATAAAACACTTTAGTCATACCTTGTAGAAGAGAGATTCTTAAATGCTACTACTTCCGTCCTATAATGAGTGTCCCTTTTCAAAATATAAGTCCCCAAATGAGTGTCCATTGCGTACTGAAGTTACTGAATTCACCTTTATCAAGTATCATGTCCTAAGTTGCTCTTGCAATGATATAATGTGATCACTAAGGACTTGTTTGGTAGCCGGGTACACAGGCAGATAACGGTAATTTATCTTCAATTCAATGTTTGGTAGTATTTTTTTATTAGCCAGCTTGGATTGTGTGAAAGCTCTAGCTCTGTTGTTGCTTGGAATTATTGATATTAAAATTTCAAATCAGAAAATCGCATCTAAGATAAATGATGTGATGAATTAAGTATCTACCAGAGTAAGAAACAAAAAACAAACATTGCAAGGTATTGTAAACTAAACAAAAATAAACAGATGTAGCTCACAACTGCCAAGGCTCGAAAACATCTAAATGTAGAGGGGAGAAGTAAAGGGAGCAGCATACCTCCGATGCAGTATTAGCCAGAGCAAATGCCGCCTCACTCCGGACTCGCCAGAATGCCTTAGCAACCCAAGAAAAATCAGAATTGCATCTTATAGAGCAAAACAGAATCAAAATCGATCAACGCTATAAGTTTGTGTGCTACATCAGTAAATGACACATTCATGGTGGAATGTATAAAGTAAATGTACATTACTGCATCATCTAACTGAATGAAACAACTCCCTATGTTACATATCATCACCATTCACCAACTCCATGTACATGTATTACGTTGTAACTCTATGCACACAAACACTAGTACAAGGTGGAAGGTTTCAAGTAAATGTACAAGGAGAACAGAGGTACCTGGGAATCACCGAGGAGATTACTTAGAGCGTTGACAACAGATGGAAGGTGTGGAAACAATTGTAATGCTGGAATAGCATGTGCCTGAGCAACAACATCTTTATCATTCTCCATTTGGTTTATCTAATTAAGTATCCACATCAATTTCATTATGGTAAACAAATCAAGAAAGGAAACGAAGGTTCTTAATGGATACACAGCTCAATCATATACAAGAGTAAAGTTTTAAACGAAGGTTCTTAATGGATACTCCAGATTGTTGGTTAAAAACCATCCTGTGTTCAACTCAACAACCTAACGAAAGTAAACTTGCAACACAAAAGCAAATATATACTCATAACTTGATATACTTGTATGACTCTGAGGTTTTGGGGTTGATAGAACTTCTGGATATGTATATGCAAAGCTTATAAATGAAAATCCAGTGAGCAAAATTAATAATTATTCAACATCACCACACAATGGGGTGGAAGTCAAATGCATAAGAACTGGGAAGGGAGATAGGAGAGAAAAATGTAGAAATATTTCCATAACCACCAAAAAATATACAAAACTAGAACTAGTAAATAGTGCACAAACCCATAAAAACAATGAAATCAAAGGAATTTGTTAATACTCAATACCTAAATAAAAGAAAAACAAATAGTATTCCTAATTTTTCAAACAATTGAGTAAAATAAAAGAGAGATGCATAGGCAAGATTTGAGGTAATGAAAGTATGAATACCCAATCTTAACTTAATACACATAAACATAAGACCAATTGAACAATCATTGAAAAAAAATCAAAGAGAAGTGGTTGAACAGAGCAAATCGTCAACGGAACAATTACCAGGTTAAGAGGATCACCAATGTCGTCAACGGAACAATTACTAGGTTTTACAAGTATGTGATTTGAGATACAGGGGGATTAATATACCTGATTTTGTGATTGTGCTAGCTGTTGCAGCGATTGATAAATGGAAATCGCCAAGGAACCCTATACGTATACACAGAGAAGATTACCGTAAAATCGGATTGTTATTGCGCCAGGGTTTTGAGTATTCTCCACAAAATTGGATTGTTATTACGCCTGAATTCTCTGCAAATTGAATTGTTATTGCGCGGTTTTGGGAAGCTAGGGGGAGGGAAGTAATTTTCGGGGAAAATACTCGGAGGGAATAAGGAAAAGTTAACCGGGAAAAGTAAAAAACAAATTGGATTGGATGAAATTTATAAAAAAATTAAAAGAATTTTTTTTTAAAAGGTATAGGAAATTTGTTTTTTAAAAAAGACAGCAAATTTAAAATAAAACTTATTTCTAAAGTTATTAATGAAGTTATTAATAATAATTAGCGTCACTTTCGACAAAGTTTCGGAACTTCGTGGCACTTTTAAAAAAGTGCCGAAAAATTAGCGGCACATTTAAGAAAGTGTCGAAAAATTAGCGGCACTTTTGTAAAAGTGCCAGAAATTAGCGGCACTTTTTCAAAAGTGCCGGGAATTTAGCGGCACTTTTTCAAAAGTGCCGGGAATTTAGCGGCACTTTTAAGAAAGTGCCGGAAAATTAGCGGCACTTTTAGAGAAGTGCCGAAAAATTAGCGGCACTTTTGTAAAAGTGCCGAAAATCAGCGGCACTTCTAAAAAAGTGCCGGATATTTGTGGCAGTTTCTGAAAAGTGCCGGAAATTTGTGGCACTTATTAAAAAAGTGCCGGAAATTGGTGGCACAAAATTAAGTGCCGGATTAAAAGTGCCGGAAAAAGCCATTTTTCTTGTAGTGTATCCATCTCTTCCAGTTGCAAAATTCTCCTAACTTCTTTGCTTTCGATTCTCCTGCACCTGAAATATCTTTCACTTTCTGGAACAAAGGGACTAGCAAGTTTATTAGCAGAACGGGTATGGACCATAAAAGGTTCCACACCACAAGATGACAATAATAAAGCTTAATGAAAAGAAAACAAGAAATAAAAGAAAAAGAAATAGATTAAGAAAAAGAATAAGAAAGCAAACAAATAAATACCGTTCCCCGGCAACGGCGCCAAAATTTGATAGACTAAAGTCACACGCCTACAAATTAACCAAAGACTTGGCCACAATAATGTAGCTAGAGCAAGTCAAGGAACAAACTCGAAGAACGGTTATCAGTTTGCACAATTGTCACTTGACAAGATTGGGGGTCTAAGCTTGATTTTTATTAATTCGTAAGACGGGAGTGAAAACTAGGTTGTAAACAATTAAGGAAAAGCACTTTGGATCAATTAGTATCCCCGTCTATCATTCAAATATCATCGGTCAACTCTTTTCAAATTTATCCTATTCACTCGATCACGAGATATATTTCAATCTCTATCTCTTCCTTTGATATTAGTTAATAGCAGTGACACACTCACTAATAACCCTAATCAATATTTAAACCTAACTGACACAGTCTAGATTCACAATATCAATTGATTACCGATTTAAGAGATTAAGATCGAGAACACTTTCTAATGCTATTTCAATTAGATAATTGTCTATTTTCTCCTACTTCACAATCCACCATGACACATGCATGGACTATAAAGTTGCTACTTGCGAAACCCTAAATTGACACAATCTTAGGGGATTCTAGCAATAAATCAAGAACCTAGATTTAACAATCGGCCTAATTGTAAAACCCTAGAAATCAATTTAATCAATCAAGTGTAAGAACATGGATTGCAAAATGTGTATACTTAATAAATATAAGTGACATGTAGACGTACATGTATAAATCATTATAATAATGTTATTATAAAGTATAGAATATTAATTAAATGTGTAGAATTTCCGAGATGGAAATTACCTATTTATGATGGGCAGAATGGTAATTTCACACCGCTTAATTGAAAGGGTGTAGTCCCTTGATGAGGTGCTATTGTTTTCCTATATATAGAGGCTTACCATCAGCCTAGAAAATATTACATCATTCTTATATACTCTCTCCATAATCTGAGTTCTAAGGAAGACATTTATCATCAAGAAGATCTACATTTCCCTCCTTCATTTTCTTCTTCTTTTCTTCCTTCCTTTGCAAGAACATCATCAAGTAACAAGTTGGACTCAACAGGTATCACGCATCCGCCTTCATCTTCTTCTCTTACTTAATCTAGACTTGAGTGCTTTGGGGTTATTGGGATAGAAATGTTCTAACAATTGGTATCAGAGCCTCTCAAGTTTTGGATTAAGTTTGAATTCATATAGCATATAATTTTCTTAATCCTGTTGATGTCATTATGTTATGATGTTATTTGAATGCTCTAATTCGTTGCTAGGGTGTTATAGTCTTCATTACTTGATTAAATTCTGAATATGGATTGAAGTTTACTCAAAAGGACATGATGGTTCATGCAAGATTATCTCATTGACACAACAGTGCGTTTTATGTCGCACAACTGTGTTGGATCTACTTGTGTATTTATGTCTTGGTTAAGCGTTAATTTTGCTTACCATTCATCTTTTGTGTAAAAAATTTTCTGTGAAAAGGGTCTTGCTCGGCCTATTATGAACAAGTGCCTTACCTGAATATAAATTTTTGGTTTTACTCAAAAGGCTTTCAATTCCTATTGTAAGATTATCCAATTTTGAACATAGTCACCATCATTGGATGTGTTGTGAGTTTGTTCAAATGCATAGCCACGAATTTAAAAATGTGTTGTAAGTATGCGGATCTACTTGCTTTGGTTGAATATTTATTCACCATTAAGTTAAGAATTGATAGTCAAAATCTAGAAAATTTGACATTCAGGGGCTACTCGGCCGAGCATACTCCTTGACTCGGCCGAGCACCCCATTTGTATCAGCACAACGTTTGAAAATTTTGAAAA
Organism: Adenophora triphylla var. japonica; assembly: GCA_022495995.1. Classification (NCBI taxonomy): domain Eukaryota; kingdom Viridiplantae; phylum Streptophyta; class Magnoliopsida; order Asterales; family Campanulaceae; genus Adenophora; species Adenophora triphylla. Next base: position 277,995 of record JAFEMH010000144.1, on the reverse strand, counting down.
GGCGCCATCCAACGGTTATGATACTCGGCTGAGCACCCCTAAGGACTCGGCCGAGCACCTCTAAGGACTCGGTCGAGCACCCCTAAGACTCGGTCGAGCACAAGGGAGGAGAAAGGGGTGTTTTCTGGAGTCTTTTGCTCGGCCGAGCACCTTCCTTGACTCGGCCGAGCATGACTTATTTTGGCCAGATTTTCAAAATTTTCAAAATTTTGTTATTTTGATCAATTTTCATTCATTATTTGAGTAAAGTATACATTAATTTGTGCCCTAAAGTGTGATTAATTATATACTTAACAATTTCATTCATTTCTAAATAATATTGTCGCCAAAGTGATTTACGTTGTTTAGATACAAAATTGTAAAGTGGTGAATGTTTATATTAATATGTGGTAACATGAATTTCCCAAAGGAGATCTTGTTATTGACTAAATATTTGCATTCATGGGGCAATAATTGAATAAAAAGTTTGGTCATTTTAAATACTTTGAACCATCCCAAAGGAAGGCAGGTATTTAAAATGAGTTGTTTATATTCTTTATTGCCGGGTAACAAATGCTTTAAATGTTAGGACATTTTAATACTTGAACCGGCCCAAAGGAAGGCAAGTATTTGAAATGTATTGTTTAAAGTCATTTATTACCCTAAGATAAATCAAATTATGAGTCAATTCGCAATTCAAAGATTAGTTTTGATGTCATGTTGATTATCTTTTTGATGGGATTCATTGATATAGTTAATCACTTTATTCATTAATTATGTAGTTTCTTATACATGTTTTGAATTCATTCTTCGTTCTTATTCCCAACAGATTTAATAAACGCTTCATCTATTACTACTGCTATGAACAATGTTCCGATGCTTAATGGGATTAACTTTAAAACTTGGAAAAATAATATAACGATGATCTTAGGCTGTATGGACATCGATCATACATTAGGGGAACTAAGTCCCGCCGCTCTCACTAAAGGAAATACCGTTATATAACGGAAAAATGTTGAGCAATGGGAACGGTCCAACCGCGTGAGTCTAATGATCATGGAAAAGGCAGTTTCGAAGACATTTTTGGACAATGTCTCTGAGATCGAAAATGCTGAGTTTTTTCTTGAATTCTTGTGGAAACTTGTTTCCATACGGTACAAGGGTGACGAAAATCTTCGGGAGTACATTATTGAATTATTTCATCTTTCGATCAAACTAAAGGCACTTAAGTTAGAGATTTCGGAAGATTTGCTCGTGCACTTAGTTTTGATCTATTTTCCTCCTCAATTTGGTCCTTTTGAGGTGACCTATAAATGTCAAAAGTACAAGTGAAATATTAATGAATTACTTTCACATATGACATTAGAGAAAGATAGAATGAAATATCTTAAATTAGAAAGTACTCACTCAGCATTTACTTCTTCTCGTGGGATTAAGAGAAGAGGGAAGGAAATTGCGGTTGCAAGTAAGAAGAATAAGGGATCATTTAATGATCATAAAGTCAAGAAATGCTTCTTTTGCAAGGACCTTACTCGCATGAAGAACGACTACCATAAGTATCGCGAATGGCGAATTCAGAATGGTATGTCATTTGGTCTTGTTTGTACTAAGGCAAATTTGGTTTCAATTCCTTAATATACATAGTGGTTGTATTTGGTGCAACAACTCACATTAGTTTATGTATGCAGGGTTGCCTGAATTACCGAATCCCCAGTGAAGATGAGAAATACATCTATATGGGAGCTGGAAATCCGGTTGAAGTTATAGGCATAGGGACTTTTAGATTAATGATAAGTACTGGCTATTATTTTGTACTAAATAATACATTCATTGTACCGTCCTTTAGACGAAATTTAATATCTATCACAGTTTTGGACAAGGAAGGTTATTCTTGTTCGTTCGATAATAATAAATGTGATATTTATTTTAAATTCCAAACTTGTCGGTACTAGTACTTTGTCACATATTGATAATCTTAATTTACTTGATACAGTCAAGAAAATGAATGAGTCCCATAATAATGAAACCAAAACTAAAGGCACTAAGCAAAAGTTATCAAGTGAAAATTCTTGTATTCTATGGCATAGGCGTTTGGGTCATATCTCCAAAGGGAGAATTGATAAAGCTTATGTCGGAGGAAATTCTAAAACAACTTGATACTCCGGATAAAAACTTTTGCATTAAGTGTTTTAAAGAAAAAATTTACAAACATTAAAGGAAATAGGATATTTGAGAGTATCAAACGTCTTGGAACTAATTCATATGGACATTTGTGGACCATTCACTAACCCTTCATGGAATGGTCAACAATATTTCATTACGTTCATGGATGATTACTCTCATTATGGATACATTATTTTCTTCATGTAAAGTCTCAATCATTGGACGTATTGGGTGAATAACGTCCGGATCCTTTATACTCGCTATCTTGAAGAGTGTGTGATTGTCCCTCACTACACCATGCCAGGCAAACCTAGCATAGTATAGTGGAGAGACATAATAGAATCCTTAAGGGTATAGTAAGAAGTATGTTTTCTTGTACTTCTTTACCTCACTCATTATAGGCGATGCATTAAAGAACCGCTACTTATATTCTCAATAGAGCTGCTTCAAAGGCTACCGACAAAACTCTGTATGGACGTTAAGACCGCTGGTAGTTACTTTGTAGGGTATGCTAAGAGATCTAGGGGATATAAATTTTATGACCCGAAAACTAGAACATTTTTCGAGACTGACAATGCTAGGTTCTTTGAGGATGTTGAATTTAGTGGGAGAAATAGTAATGATTTTGAATTTGAAGAGTTAAAGGAACCACTCTATATTCCTTCAACTTTAGTTCCTGTTGGAAATCAAGTAATTGTACCTGAAATTCAACAAGAACATACGATTCAAAATAATATAGAGACTCCCGTAAATAACGGACAACATGAAAATGTTGGACATGAAGAAATTCAACAGCATCAAAATGAGGATGAACCAGTGCCCTTAAGGAGATCTTCTAGAGAAAGAAGAAGTGTTATTTCGGATATTTATGATGTGTATCTTGCGGAGAATGAGGACACCTTAGGTTTAGTGAAAGATGAACCAATCACCTTCCATGACGCCATTAATAGTCCTAATTCTCATAAGTGGATCAATGCCATTAATAAAGAGTTAAAATCAATAAAAGACAATGACGTTTGGAGTCTTGTCCGATTTCCTGAAGGTGCAAAACCTATTGGTTGTAAATGGATATTTAAAACCAAAAGGAATTCGCAAGGTAATGTGGAAAGATATAAGGCAGGTCTTATTACTAAGGGATTTACTCAAAAGGAAGGCATTGATTATAAAGAAACATTTTCTCCTATATCTTCTAAAACCTCTTTTAGGATCATTTTGGCATTAGTGGCACATTATGATCTTGAGCTTCATCAAATGAATGTTAAGACGGCTTTTATCAATGGAGACATTGAGAAAACCATCTATATGAGGAAATCAGAAATGGTGACTGATTCAGATCAAACTAATCAATTGATTTGTAAACTTAAGAAATTCATTTATGGCCTCAAGCAAGCTTCTCGTAAATGGTATTTAAAATTTAATCAAGTTATTCTTTCATTTGGTTTTGAAACGAATCTTGTAGAAGATTGTGTATACCATAAGTTCAGTGGGAGTAGATTTATAATTTTGATCTTATATGTGGATGATATTTGAATGATATTTTACTTGCTAGTAATGATAATGACCTTCTAAAAGAAACTAAGAAATTTCTCTCAAACAAATTTGAGATGAAAGATCTTGGTGAGTCATCTTTTGTATTAGGAATTCAAATTTATCGTGATCATTCACGAGGTATTTTGGGATTATCACAAAAGAGCTATATAGAGAAGGTATTACAAAGGTTTAGCATGGAAAATTATAAACCACATGACACCCCTGTCTCTAAAGGAGATAAATTCAGTTTAAAGTAATGTCCTAAAATTAATTTTGAATCCAAGTATATGAAAAATATCCCTTATACACCGGCAGTAGGAAGCTTAATGTATGCGCAAGTCTGTACTCATCTAGACCTTGCATTTATTATTGGGATGCTTGGTCAATACCAAAGCAATTTGGAAAGTAAAACATTAAACTACATGCTAATGTATACAAAATCGGATCATTTTGAGATCATTAGGTATTCCAATTCTGTTTTACTGGATGCAAAGATGTCGAAAGACATCATATGGTTATGTCTCTTGTTGAAGAGAAATAAAATGAACAAATAGATATACAACTTATAGAATCAAACTCCATGTTATTGGATCCATTTTATAAAGCGTTATCTCTTTTGATGTTTCACGAGCATACTGCTCATATGAGTGAAACGACTTTTGATAATGCATAATATAGTAGGAGTTTGTGTTGTGCTTTATTTGCTATTTGTTTTATTCATATTGATCTCATTTGGTTAAATAGGACTAGTTGATAGAATATATATACATGTTTTAATATATATTCATTAAATTTTCCATGCTACACATCTATACTTAATCTATGTCATTTAGTTGAACATATATATGTGATTAATGTGGGTTTAGTTGTGAATCAATTACAACGACTGCCCCTTTAGTTCCTATACTTGTAAAACTAATGGACGAGATTGTTTAGAATGACAATGAAGTGCACATATGGATTGTCATTTACATTATGAATATGATTTTATGAGAATTTGTTAAAGTATTAACACATGTTTGGGCAATCCAAGTGGGAGATTGTAAGAACATGGATTTGTTTCTAGATTCATTTCGCGTAGTCGTGGCACGACTAGTACTTATTTTTTATGTCGTGCTGAGAAAGAGCACGATTCATGAATCTCAGCACCATTCGTTCTCTTTGTTGTCAATCCAAATTTCAGCTTTTCACTTTGATCACTACACTTTCCAGCTTTGCAGTTTAGTCCCTCAAGTTTCCAGATTTGCAGTTTTGCCCCTGAACTTTATATTTCCAGTTTACGCCCCAATTTTCCATAATTACAGTTTGATCCCTAGATTTCTAAGATTTCTACAAACCAGTCTTCCGCTTCAAGATCTTGACTTTGACTCCTCGAGAGTATTACATCCGCATATGAAATAAAACAACTCAAATAATCTCGGATTACAATAAAATCTCACTACATCCTCTCAATACATATTTCACTCAAATTACATCAAACCTATACTAAATATATACATAAAAATAAATAATTATAAGGACGGAAACATAGAAAATAGAGAGTATAAATTATGTCATATCAATATATTTTCTACTGTTTCATCTACCTGATGTTACTTACATTCCTCTTGGATATCATAAAATAAATATAGAGTTGTTTGCTCTTGACAATAGTTATACTGGGCTATAACTGAAGAAAATCTCAGCAACTAGTCATACTATTCAGATGAATTCAATAATGAGAATTTCTGGATTCTGTGAATTATAACCACCTCTCTAATGGGGTAGTTATGATTTATTGCATGGTTTAAGACCAATTTTATTTGATAACTGGAAATACTGTTATTTGTAAACCATCTAAAGCTATAATTAAGCACCGAACAAAATAGTAGCTATATTCTGAAAACCCATGTTTTGTTGTTGGTTATTGTATATATAAAATGGACTAGTGGCATAACATGACCTTGTTAATGGTAATGATATTGTATCCTTGAGTCAATAAATGGTTTGGCGTTGAAAGTAGTCCTTCAAATACATATACTGTCATACTTAAAATGCTCTGTGGTTCATAAGGGGAAATTAGTTATGAAAATGTTACTAAAATACAGTTTACACAATGTTTCAGGATGATGTTCGCCTCGGTAAGGAGGTGTGAATTCCTACATGTTCTCAATCTCATGGTCAAGAATTTTGCCTCGTAAGTTTTGATTCAAGCAAATAATACATCCTGGATTTGGGGTGGGAGAAGCAGAACCAGAGGAGGTACCAACTAAAGTGTTATGCTTATCTGAGGTATTTACAGCTTTATACCTTATGATTGTATTTGTTTATATGAATATGTATATGTATTACTGAAATTTTCATAAATCTAATGTAGTGACACATTCGATGAGAACACACCACCCACAGATGACCAGGGTAAATCTCTTCATTGGGTGCTGCAATCTTCGGGGGAATGCAAAGTGGCGATGAAAATGTTGTTTGGTTAATGCAGGTTAAACTTTTGAATCGCCTCTCATATGTCTCGCTCTTTATCTCCCTTATTTCTAACCCTTCAATCAAAGTTTGTCTGTCCAAACAATAACGACCCACATCTTATTAACTTTATATAGATATTGTAAGTTTGCACAATACATTGTGTGTGTATATAATCTGTCTGAAATCGGAGCCTGTATCAACTTTTCACTGATATCATGGGGACTTAACTTATGGTGTCTACTCTTTTATCTGTTAGTTTGGGTTCAGTTACTTCATACATTTGCTTTCTTTAGCTCTACATTCTTGCTGATCTATTTTGTTTTTAGGGATGGCTTTTTTGCATATGATCCTTATTGGAGACATCCACAAATGAAGGCTAGCTTATCCTCATCAACCTCTCTCTCTCTCCGATCTCCTTTTTCATAAATTTAAGCATCATTCAGACATGAAACAGGTTTCGATTTTCCATCTCTAATGCTTGATATTAGGATAAATATAATTGCATATTTTGCTTATTTATTGAATCTAAAATCTGCTCTCTATACACTTTGGGGGAAAGTGTTTTTTTTCACTAGCAATAAAATTTTCCATGATACTATTATACGCTCAGTTTAATTAACCCTCCAGTTTGAAACTTACATTGTTCATATTTAAGCCAGAGATTTCAGTAACCTCAAAATAGTTCAAGTAAAAACCGTTAGAAGTTTATATGTGGATGTTGTGAGGATTAACAATTACTAGAACAAAATCTTACTTCTCTCTCTAAAAAGCTTGATTTGCATAAATTTATTGCAATACTTCATGTTGTGCATTGAGAAACCCCGAATACGCAAAAGGCACAACAACCAAACTTTTATGACATGTGCTTTTGCTCTAAAAAGAGGAAGCATTTGTTTGATATGAATGTGTGGATATATTTAACTGTAATTGTCTACTTTAGTCCATCTTAAATGCACCAATTCTTTATTATAATTCTCATTGTGTGGTTCTGATTGCAAATTTTTGTGCTCTTTCACAGGCACTCCTACGCTCTGTTCCCATTGGAAGGATGGTTGTCCTTGATCTTTTTGCAGAAGTTAAGCCTATATGGAGTACTTCAGAGCAGTTATATGGCGTTCCTTATATCTGGTAAGTTATAACTTTTATTTTTTATTTTATTAATGGCTCGGTGATTTGTCTATCTGTGATAAGCAGTAGTTTATGCCTGCAACTTGCAATTCATGTTTTTGATTGGCCTGCTAGGGTAGCTACTGTATATCTACCTTGTAACAATTCTCATGAAATGCTCATATCTGTCAACTTATGCCCAATATTATGTTTTCTGAGTTTTTGCTAGCTTTACTGCTGTAACGTCTGAATAGGAGTATGGAAAAGGGACTAAATGACTAACATCACGGAACTTTGTGAACTTTATCATGTGTTTCCTCTTTTTTTTTCTTCTGTGAACTGTGTTATGTGCTGTGCAGGTGTATGCTGCATAATTTTTCGGGGAAGGTTGAGATGTATGGGGTGGGAGCAGCAGAACCAGAGGAGGTACCAACTAAAGTGTTATGCTTATTTGAGGTATTTATAGCTTTATACCCTAAAGAATAATATTAATTTACATCCATGTTCCCAAGCCTTGAACTTCTAATAGAAGCTTTTAGCTACACCCTAAAACGAAAAAGCCAACTTTGAAGTAAGAAGTCTTTGTTCTTGGGAAATGTGTGAGTCTAGATTGCCAAGCTTAAGGTTGATTAAAACAAAGAAGCTGAGATAACTTATGGAACTTACTATCTATTGACTATCAGTCATGTCCTTGATTATATTTGTTTGTCGATAACGTGGTCAGTCTATTTTACTGTCAATGGACTTTGCATGGTGCCAGAATCATTTCTGCTGGAAGCCTGGAAGAGGCTTTCATTTTATATGATTCTTGCTACTTTCTTGTCATGATATTTTTGCATAACCTTTGTTTTTCTTGTTGAATATCTCTGAATTTTATTTGCTTATTATTAAGTTTCACGGGAAATAATTTCTTAATAGACTCAAAGTTGACCAATACTTCTACTGGTTGAATTTTGTAGGAAATTTGACTAATGTTGTAATTCCCCGTCCAAATCCAAATGGAGAGCAGGTGCACGTCCATGGGAAGGTAATGAAATTACCCGGATCCGGCTCGCGCGCGGGCCCCGGCATCTCGCATTTGTCGCTTTCGGGAAGGTTGCCCGGATCCGAGAGGCAGCGCGTTCGCGCCCCGGCATCTGGCATATTCCGTCTTGCGTGTTGGAGGTGTCTCGCCGTTGTTTTCGCAATTGTAGAGTCGCCACGCCGTTTTTATTAAGCCCAAAACATTGAAAAAGGGCATCAGTTTAGAAATAAACTGTTTTTGTGTGATGAGATTTTGAGTTCGGAGGTCAGATGACTCCTCGGGAAGAGAATATTAGAATCTTAGAGCTCACCCGAGTCGCCTCGTAAAAACGAGTCTTTCGGATACCCCTAATATTCTTTAACTATTGTGTGTGTGTGTGTGTGCTTTTAAAAATGCATGCTGTATCGGATGTCTACATTGTACACTACGTATTGAAATGTATTGAAATAGTAATGGAAGGAAGCCTTACCAATGTTGGTTCGTGTCTGTCTTCTGTTGGGGAATAGTGTTTGAGGATGGAATAGTGTTCCGGTACGGACCGGGATTGCTTCGGGAGGGGCCGGTTGTCTGCGGACAGAGTTTCGGCGTGAGTTGAGATTGTAGGCTGCGTTCGGGCAGAGTTTTGGCGTGGGTTGGAATTGTCGGTTGGATTCGGGCAGAGGTTCGGCGTGCGTTGGAATCGTCGGTTGGATTCGAGCAGAGGTTCGGCGTGCATTGGAATCGTCGGTTGGATTCGGGCAGAGGTTCGGCGTGGGTTGGAATCGTTGGTTTGACTCGGAAAGAGCCGGGACGCCTCAGGAAAGACCAGGCAAGGCCTCGGAGTACCACGAGGGGCCTTAGAGTACCTCGAGAGTGCCTCGGGGCAGCGCTCGGGGAGGCTTCGGAGCACCACAAGGGAGCTCGGAAGGCCTCGGAAGGATCCGAAAGGGGCCGAGATTGCCCCGAAGGGTCTTAGAGGGGAGCCTGAAGGCTGGGGGGAGAGAAGAGAAGAGGGAAATGTGTGTAAATGAGGGAGGGGGAACCCTCTATTTATAGTTCCAAAAAACTGCAAGAAGGTCCGTACGGACCTTCTAGGTAATCTAGTTTTTTGGTTTTCCTCGATTTCAGGGAATGATGAGGATTTCTGAGATGATTATGTCCCCTCTGCAAAGAGGTCCATACGGACCATATAGGCATGCAAAGAGGTCCGTATGGACCAACCATGTAGGGGGGGTAATGATGTTCTCCGGGATTTGAGGGAATCTCGTAGACTTTAAGCTAATTTTGCAATTATGATGTCTAGGAGCAAAGAGGTCCGTACAGACTTCCATTCTTTTCCACATTTTGTAATTGTGATGGCAAGCTAGTTCTCGTCGAGAGCTTTCCAACCATATATGGCACGTCTCAATCGGAGTTCGTATGAAGGAGTTATGACCTCCGGAAGTTTGCCCCTGGTTTTGTCGTATGCTTGGATGGAGAGCGATCCAGATTGGGGTACTTACAGAAGCCCCTCGGCGATGTCACTTATGAAAGAAGTGGGGTCGTCGATAAGATAAGGGTCCAGATCTGGATCGCGTGCTGAGAGAGAAGGTGACCAGGTTGGTCGGACGGCTGGACCCTTTGATAGGATTCCTACGTATCCCTGAGTGGGAATCAAGCCAATCGTAGTTCGCGTGTGGGGTGAGTGTTGTGTACGAGGACGTGAGCTGTCCTCTAACTGAGACTCTGTGTGTGGATGTGATGGTATCCTGTGGGTGACCGCATAGGTTGGTGGTAAGGACGTGGAGGCGTCCTGGGTGACCGTATAGGTCGATGGCTGGACCCTGTGACAGGATTCCTACGTATCCCTAGCGGGAATCAAGCCTGGTCGTAGTTCAGAGGTCGTGAAATTGTGAGTGCATGCGGGCGTGATGGTGCCCTGAAGTGTCGTGTGACCGCCGAGGCCGACTGTGAGGACGTGGTGGCGTCCTGAGATGGAAATTTTACGATTTTCCGAATTGAGTGGTTTAAAGCCTTCCGGGCTAGTGATAGTGAGTTTATACGGTCTTTCGGACCGAGTGGTTTAAAGCCTTCCGGGCTGGAGATAGTGATGGGGGAGGTTTATACGGTCTTCCGGACCGAGTGGTTTAAAGCCTTCCTGGAGATAGTGATGGGGGAGGTTTATACGGTCTTGGACCGAGGTTTAAAGTCTTCCGAGTGGTTTAAAGTCGGAGATAGTGATGGGGGAGGTTTATACGGTCTTCCGGACCGAGTGGTTTAAAGCCTTCCGGGCTGCCTGTGGTGAGTGGACGGGGTGATGTCCTGAGTTAAAGTTTGTGTGGAGTGGACGTGGTGATGCCCTGAGTTGAAGTTTGTGTGAAGGCGTCTATACCTAAGTTGAGGCTTAGTTCGGGAGTATGAACCTAAGTTGTGACCTAGTTCAGGAGTATGACCTAAGTTGGGACCTAGTTCAGGAGTATGACCTATGTTGGGACCTAGTTCAGGAGTATGACCTAAGTTGGGACCTAGTTCAGGAATATGACTTAAGTTGGGACCTAGTTCAGGAGTATGACCTAAGTTGGGACCTAGTTCAGGAGTATGACCTAAGTTGGGACCTAGTTCAGGAGTATGACCTAAGTTGGGACCTAGTTTAGGAATATGACCTAAGTTGGGACCTAGTTCAGGAGTATGACCTAAGTTGGGACCTAGTTCAGGAGTATGACCTAAGTTGGGACCTAGTTCAGGAATATGACCTAAATTGGGGTTTAGTTTCAGGAGTATGAACCTAAATTGGGACCTAGTTCAGGAATATGACCTAAGTTGGGGTTTAGTTTCAGGAGTATGAACCTAAATTGGGACCTAGTTCAGGAATATGACCTAAGTTGGGGTTTAGTTTCAGGAGTATGAACCTAAATTGGGACCTAGTTCAGGAGTATGACCTAAGTTGGGACCTAGTTCAGGAGTATGACCTAAGTTGGGGTTTAGTTTCAGGAGTATGACCCTAAGTTGAGACTATTCTAAGGCGTCTGGACCTAAGTTGAGTTTGCTGGGCATTTTGTGGATCCTGTATGGAACTTTGTTTGTGGGAATTTTTGGAAAGGCATCATGCCGTGCTGGGATTCTTCTTTTATGTAGCATTTATTACAGTTATGTCTTGCATTTGAAGTTTATTGACATACCTTTGCGTGTTTACTGCGGGGAGGAGGCGCCTTTGTGAGGAGGAAGTTGAATTGTTGAGGACGTGGGGCGCCTCTGACCGAGATAAAGAGGACGTGGTGGCATCTCTGGCTGAATTGCTTAAATGTTAGAGGGCATGGGGCGCCTCTGATCGAGTTGTTGAAATGTTGAGGACATGTGGCGCCCCTGACCGAAGTTCTTTGAAATGTCTGCGGATGCTTGTGGCATTTTTGACCGAAGTCGCTGAAAGGATGAGGACGCGATGGCGCCTTTGTCCGAACTTGCTGTGAGGGCGAGGTGGCGCCTTTGTCTGAACTTGCGGTGAGGGCGAGGTGGCGTCGCTGTCTGAACTTGCGGTGAGGGCGAGGTGGCGCCTTTGTCTGGACTTGTGGTGAGGGCGAGGTTACGCCTCTGTCTGAGATGATGAGATGGCTGGCGGAGGCACCGAGATGCCGGATTTCTCGCTTGTGGAGGATGATGATGATGAGTCGGATTAGGGCTCTTTTGCTTTCCCTCTTTCCATTGTTTTTTTTTGTAGAGCAACAGACATTTTGTACCTGTAATAAAACACTTGTATTTGCACAGCAAAGTATTTTATTTTAAGATGTAATGACGTATTTGTGATTCCAGGGATTGACCTAGGAATTGTTGCTAGCTTATTATTATTTTTGTGCATGTCGCATGAGCTGGGAATGCATTTGTGGTTAGTGGAGGTGAGCGGCTTTGGCAAGTTTTACGAGCGGTTGGGGGTGAAGCAGCTTTGACAGTTTCATGAGCGGTGGCGGGAGTGATGTCTCCTGGGACGCGTTCGCTTTGTGCTTGATAGCCACTCTTTTCGGAGTTGGCTACCTCAGGATATGTGATGGTGCTCTATTGGATGTGGCAGGCCATTGTCGGGCGGGCGAGGATATCATTCCTTTGGTTCCGGGGGAAACCTTCCACGGTGTGGATCGTCTGGTGATGATAACCGATTCATGCGGGGAAGCCCCGCTTTGCTTGCATTATGGTCGCGAGAGAGGCTTCAAACCATACCTGAGTCTCCGGCATCTCTTAGTCCGTGGACGTTTGCTTGGCGACCTCTTGTCTTGGACATGGATCAATCTGCTTGGGAGAGATGGATGGCACATCTTGGTACGCATCATATCCATTGGTGGGTTTCCCCTTTGGGGGATTGAGACTAGGAGGGCCTGCCAGGAAGGTTCCTATGTTGTCAGAGTTCCGTGTTTGCCTTGGTCCTCTTTCTATGTTCCGTTGCTTGTTTCCCGGCAGTTCGGGATGAGGCGGGAGCCTTTCTTTGGCTGGGATGGCATTGCCAATGTGGAGGTAGCTTCTTTACGTATGACAGATCCCGTGCCTTTACGTATTTTACGAGGTATGGAAGTATTCCGCTTTCCCTCTGTGGTGCTCCTTAGAGGCGGGAGAATGTTGTCTTGACCGCGAGTACCTGGATTGGTATGAGTAGCATATCGGGCAGACCCAAGTGGTTTTGGGGAGCAGGCGCAAAGCGGTTCTGGGGCAAGATTGCCATTTCAGCTGCGACCTTAGGAGTGCAGAAGCTTGGGTTAACCCTCAGGGTGTCACGGGAGACGCTTTATTTGACTACGGGACTCGAGTTGACAAACTGGCTGGGAGAGGTCCCTTTTTGCAGACTCGTAGGGAGGAGATCCGAGCCGAGGCACGGGTGAACGATGCTCTGAGAGCGACTGGTTCGTTTGACACGACTAGGAGGACTCCTGATCTCGAAATGAGGGAGACAAAACTCGCTCATGTGGAATGAAAGAAGACTCGTTGGGGACGAGGGAAGAAAGGAAAGAGTGATGAAGGGCCAAATGCGAGTAGCATGGAATGTCCTTCTGAAACACTGAGTATCCATTCATCGTCATTGCAGACACATTGATTGTTAAATGTTTTAAGTTGTCTTTTAGCATGTTGTGAATCGAGAGTAGACCGTGCTTGAACTCATCAAAAAGTGTTTTAACTGTGATGATTTGTGATTTACTTTTAAAGCTTTGTCGAGACGCAAAATCTCTTGTTTGCTTCTTTTCTGAGCCTTGATGGCGTCAATTTTTGGAATTTTGTGTATTCCTTAGACCGAACCAATGAAAGTGCGCCTACGTTCCCCTCGGACTGAGAGGCTCAGGTCTGCGTAGTTCGACCCTCTTTTGTGGGAGAAATGACTCGTAATGTACACTTGCAAGGGCGTATTTATTTTTGAAAAGGTGGGAACGGGTCCCCTTTTGTTTGAATGCCTTATTTGATGTAGGCACAAAAGAAATACTTTTGGGTTTGAATCTTTTGAGAGAGTATGAGTACTGAAAAGCTTGTAAAAGTGTATGGAAGCCTCTTTACGTGAAAATCAGTGTTTAGCTCTATTTTCCTATTTTTGTAGAAAAAGAAGACTTGTCGAGACATTTGAAAACTTGATTTGTTCACAATGATCACTTGTTTGCTTAAAACCATTTGTTGATGTTCAGGTTATTCAACAATTAAACCTGATATGCTTTGATTAATCATGAGGAGAAAGTCAATCGGTATCAAGGATCGAGTTGGTCTGGTGTGAAAGAAGGTTTGTGTATAGGAGAGGTCATTGATGAGACCAGGTTTGTGGATTTGTATGTGTTTATGACCGGACCATTTCTGGTTGCCTACGTTCCCCTTAAGACAAGGAGCTCAGGTCGACGTAGTTCGGGGCCGAACCGTGTTTGGCTTTGGGGCCAGGGCATGAATATTTGTGCGGCCTTTGACGAAAAGGCTCGGAAAGCTGAAAGGTAAGGCACGGGCCTTGAGGTGATTTCTTGACAAGTCGTATTTGACGGTCTTTTCAGTGACTCCCTTGCTTCTTGATCGTTGGCTCTGGGTCTTTGATCTCATTTATTTTTGTGAAGCTTCTTCTTGAGCTCTTTTTTTGTAGCTTCTACTTGATCTTTTTTTTGTAGCTTCTGCTTGAGCTTCTTTTTTTTTTTTTGAAGCATTTGAGGGCGAAGGCAAGCCCCTGCTTGAACTTTCTTGATGCGCACGAGGGCGAAGGCAAGCCCCTTGATTGTTGTCGACATGGGGTCAATCTTTTGATGCTGAGTGACCTTTTGTTGTCCTTTGATGTTCCTGCCGTTGTTGACTTGGTCAAGGTGGTGGTGGGGACATGTTTTGGAAAGTGTATGGCTTGATGGAGGCCTTTGTGTGGGGTATGGTAATGTGTATGGGGAGCTATCGAATGACTTTCTAACACCAATTAATCAAAGCATTAATCATTTGTGGAATTACTTGTTGAGCAATGCAAGTGATCACATAGAACAAAACCATTTCATTAAATGTAATGCAGGGTGCAAAATAATGTCTCAAGTCTAGCAAGAAAAGAAAGAAAACTTTCGTATGGAAAATTGAAGACTTAATTACAATGTCCGAGGAGGACTTGATTGAATGAGAACAGTACTAGAACCTACGAGGTGGACTGTATGATTCTTTGATTTGCGTCTCTTTGGACTCTTCAGCAGTTCCCAAATTCATTTTGGTAAGAACATTCTCGGCCGCTTGGGCCCGATTTTTCTCTCGTTTGACAACATGCTTAAAGATTTGTGATGGAGGAAAACTCCCTCTTGTAAAAAAAATACCGAGCAAGTGTACTCACTACCGGTGTAGCAGTATGCAAATGCAGGGGTCGAATCCACAGAGACTCGTTGGTAAACAAGTAAAGTAAAAGCAATGAATTTTGTAACCAAAGTTTATATTGATTTGATTTAGAACTAAGAACATAAAATAAATAACAAAAACTAACTAAGCGAGAAAACAGATTATGAGCAGAGATTCGTAGATTGGATTTCACTTTACCATCATTCTATGCAAAATTTTACTTATAAAATATTAACTCAACTTCTAGGGTTCATTCACTTTTGCTAGGATCGACACGGTTAGGTGGCCGGATTACAATCCTAAATACTCTTTTAATATTGTAGATTCTATTACGGTACTACAATAAGCCAAGAATACATTAAGAACACAAGAATATGAAAACCTAACGTTGGTCCGATTCTATTATGCAGACCAAATTATTCAATCAATAGTGGTCAATGTATAAATCGCCCAAATTAATGGCTCGATAAATACCCAATTATTCAAAGATGAGTTCGTATCTTAACATACGTCTCGAATCCAAGAACAAGAAATTAAAATCTATTAATGAACTAGAAGAAATTAAATTGAAAGAATTAAAATATTACTGCATAGAAATTCGGTGAAGATCAAAACAATTTACAAATCTAATAAATTAGCTACTCATAATTTACAAATAATAAAAACCTGAATCTCGAAATAATTCTCCTCTTCAATGGAATTGTTAAAGAACAAATAAAACTATCTCCAATAATCTGATATGATGTGCTAATTAAAAACTACCGTGGCTGTGCAAATATATATAAAAAAGTAGGGCAAATCTCCATGGTCCACAGGTTGAGAAAATACATTAATGCCCCCGTTTAAACTGTGAAAAACTGCTGCGGGTTACGGCGGAGCGCGGCCGCAATGACATCTGGCGCGCCCGCCCTACTTGGCCGAGAGTTTGGCCTTGTTTTGATGCTTCTTAGCGCGGCCGCTCATCTTGGAAGCGCGACCGCCCTTGTTTTTCAGTTTGTTGCTCGACCCAATTGCCTTGGCCCAATCCTCTCACCTTTGGCCCCAACCGGCCCTAACTGGCCTTGCAATGGCCGGCCAACACCTTGCAAAGCTCGGCCAATGCCTTGGCCTTATTTTGGCCTCTTAATATAAATTAGTATTCTTTTCGTCCCTCTATTTTGCAGTCGCACTTTGACCACTATAATGACTTCTTTTGCACTTCGCTCTTTGGAATTTTATTTTTCATTTAATCCCATGAATTTTTATAAATCAAATTCGTCCAAAAATTCCATATTTCCAATTTAGTCCCTGAATTTCCAATATTTCCAATTTGGTCCTTGAACTTCCAAATGTCAGATTTGTCCTGCATTTCAAAGATTGTTGCGCTTATTTGAACTATCAAAACACTAACAAACCATATCAAATATACATAAAACTTGAGAATCAAACATAAAGAAAGCCTAAAAGTGCATCATTTGGATGGGTAAATACACATCCATCAAACACCCACAAACTAACATTTTGCTCGTCCCGAGTAAAACAAAACTACAACAACAACAACAAAGCCTTAGTCCCAAAATAATTTGGGGTCGGCTAACATGAATCCTCATATGTTATCGTGAAAAAAATAAATACAAAATTAAATTAAATTAAATTAAAAAAATAAAATAAAAAAAAATAAAATAAAATAAAATAAAGAAAAAAATAAAAATAAGAAAAAAAATAAAAAATCAACCCCCCACATGGATTTTTGCCCTCCACTCCGGCCTCTTCAACACCATACTTTCATCCACTCCAAGTAAATTCATATCATTTTCAATTACTCTAATCCAAGTTTGTTTGGGTCTTCCCCTACCCCTCGCCATTTTATCATTTCTCCACTGCTAGGCCTCCTAACCGGCGCATCACTCGGTCTCCTTCTCACATGTCCAAACCACCGTAGACGATTTTCCCTCATCTTATCCTCAATGGGCGCAACTCCTACTTTACCTCTGATCACCTCATTCCCCAACCGATCCTTTCTTGTATGACCGCACATCCATCGAAGCATACGCATCTCCGCCACATTCATCTTATGCACGTGACACTTTGTTTCACGGCCCAACATTCGGGGCCGTAAAGCAATGCCGGCCTAATTGCCGTGCGGTAGAATTTTCCCTTTAATCTATTGGGCATGCCGCGATCACATAGAAACCCTGTAGCACTCTTCCACTTCAACCAACCTGCTTTAATCCTATGAGCCACATCTCCATCTAATTCTCCATCCTTTTGGATAATGGATCCAAGATAGCGAAAAACTTCGAAGCTTGGATAATATTTCCATCAAATGTGACCGCCCCGCCTCCCTACTTCCAACTCTGCTAAACTTACACTCCAAATATTCGGTCTTGCTTACCTTGTCGAAAACCTCGAGATTCCAAAGTGTGTCTCCACAACTCCAATTTACTTTCAACACCCTCTCTTGTCTCATCAATCAGCACAATATCATCTGCGAACAGCATACACTTTGGTATATCATCTTGGACTGACCTCGTCAATTCGTCCATTATCAAAGCAAAAAGAAAGGGGCTAAGTGCGGAACCTTGATGCACTCCAATCTTTATAGGGAACTCTTCAGTCTTTCCAACACTAGTCTGTACACAAGTACTAACTCCATTATACATGTCCTTGATAATATCAATATATTTCTTTGATAATAAAACATTAAAACAAAATAATTATTTTTGGGATGTTCTATCACAGATGAGTCATTGGCCACACAAGTCTCAGATCCTTACCAACACTCATAATCAACAAGTGCCACCACAGTAATGGAATTACAATCACATTGAAGCATAAAACTCACAATTTTCCACCGCGGCATGAATGATGAATGAATTATGGGAGGTCACTGCCAACAACCTAAGATTGTTTATGGATTCACTAAGCGATGCTCTAAATCAATATGTCATTAACAGTACAACCCAAAAAGGACACTCATATGCATATTTACACGATTGTCAACCCGGTTACTCGATATTGAAAGAATAATATGGCCTAAAAGTTAAGTGCGACAATTCGCAAGGGCTATGTTCATGGTTACAATTGAAGGTAAGGACATACGAAAATATGAAAGTGAAACTAGAAAGTCTTCTTTTAACAATACATCCTCCACTCACCCTTATTACTTTCCAATGTGCCAACCCACAAACTAAAACTTTTTCATACATTGACATGGGGTTGAGCACATTCCACTACTTCCTTTAGTCACCTTGAAATACAATTTCACTTTTGATATTAGAGAGGGCCCGATTTTTTTTATTTTATTTTTTTTTTTTTTGCTTTTTTTTTTCTTTTTGCTTTGCACAATTACATCACAAAGAATGTGCATTCAATATATTTTTTTTTATATTTTTTTTTTCAAGCCCCTCTTTTCATTACATAACATGACCCACTTCTTTATTTTCGTGACCACTTTCCATTCAACCCTTAATTTTCCAAACTTCCCCCACAATATCCCCATTCTTTCCCTAGTTTCACTTTCTTGAAAAGGTGAGAAAATAGTGTATAAGCTAAAATGGTGGGATAATGAGGGTACAAACGAAGGCGAATGGTGGTCTAAAATAACCTCCCACTTTGTGAGAGATTCCATTCTTTTTCAAGCTCAAAAGGGGTTCTAGCGGAAAATTTTATATAAGTGACTAGAAAGTTTAAGGCTCACAAAAAGGGATTCAAAGAATAGCCATATATATCAAGTAACCTATTGACGTGTTATTGACAATCATGCAAATATGTTCTAGGGACCCCGAGAATACACAAAGTGATCCCATAAAAGGCACCTAAGTTGATGACAATGACCAAGAATATGATACGGAAGTGAGAGGTGGTGCAATCATAATTTAAATGTTTCAATGCAATCCCAATCACCACACTAATAATAGCACATGTGATTTTAAAATTAAAGCACACTCTAATCATCACAGACTTTGGCCAACATCCCAACTATGAAAAGAACAAATTTTTTAAATTTTTCTATTTTTTTAGAGGGTGACACTATATACACTCCCCTATAAACCCACAAACTCGGAGAGTTGCCCACCCCCAAACTCAAAACATGCTATGTCCTCATAGCAAAGAGAACAAAAGCGTGCCTTCGGCTTAACGGATGGCAAGACACTACTAAACAGTAATTAACATAAAAAATAAAACATACCTCATTGGGTTGCCTCCCAAGCAGCGCATTTGGTTAATGTCGTTAGCCCGACTATGGTCCCAAGCTTACTTGGCCTTAGCTTTGCGGCCTTAGGACCATCTCCTTTCCTCACGGGCACAAACGCCCTTCTCTTTCCATTTCAGCTCTCCATTGTCAACAAGTAGGGGTAAAGCCACATTTATTTTTGAAACTTTACGCTTGTGCTTACCCCTCTTTCTTTTCTTTTTATTGGGGTTTCCACCCCCAAACTCAACTCTTTCAACCTGCAAAATACCATCCTTGCAACCAAGATCAAGAGAGTTATCATGCACAAAAATAGTAGCAAATATAGAATCAGATAAATCACTATAACTCTCCCCACTAACTTTACGTTTTGAAGGCCCTTGTGGTAGATGTGATGGAATCGACTCTTTATGGGAGTCGTGTGGGGTGTGATACGACCCGTTACTCCTAGAGTATTGGTCGGCCTTAATGTTACTAGCCATGGGATAAACGTCCGCATTATCCCCACTTTTCTCACATCCATTCACATCATATTTGACAATCGGTAAATCGGTTATGGCTCCTACAAAACCATCTTCGGGAAAGGGTTTCTTATCATTTTTAAGCATACAAAACTTACATTCCTCCCCCATAGCTCTCAATGACACCACCCCTTGACACACATCAATGGTGGCCTTAGTGTCAAACATAAATGGCCTCCCAAGTAGAATGGGAGTTTTCAGTTGTTCCTCACTTGATCCCTCCATACACATCACATAAAAGTCAATAGGGATAATGATTTTATCAATTTTAACCAACACCCCTTCAATAACCCCTAAAGGTCTTTTGATTGAGAGATCCGCCAATTGCAAGTCTCTCATGGGTGGTTTCAACTCACATACCCCCAAACTTCTAAAAACATGAAAGGGCATCACATTGACACTTGCCCCAAGATCCAATAAACCTTTAAAATTTTGACCCCCTAAAGAAATTGGGATAGTGAAACACCCGGGGTCTTTTTGAACATGTTTAATCTTTTCAAACTCCACACCTCTCTGGGGTGTGGTTTTCACAACATTAGGGAGAGGGGTTTCTAAATTTAATGCAGAAAATACATATTGAACCTCCCCCATCTCATCCTCTTCCTCACTAACATTATCACATTCAAAATTATCAAGGGAAGAAAGAAATACCTCCTCAATTTCCTCACTTTCATCCCACACTGTTGTGATTGACTTTGCTTGCTCAGGTGGGTTCTTCTCTTTCATCAACTCTTGGGCAACCTTCACAAGTTGCTCTACTTGTGTGCCCATCTTTTCAAAAGCAGCATCTGTATTTCTATTACTTTGCTGCATCTCCATCCTTAACCGCTGGGTGCCAGCCTCCCAAGGCTCTTTATCATGTTGTCCAGGTGGTGGCACATGAAGAGGTTTCACTTGCTGATTATGATAGCCACCCCATGGATTGTAGTTGCCATATTGGTTGCCTTGGGGTGGTGGCCTTGGTGCATATCCATTGAAAGCATGTGCCTGTTCAGGATTATACAAGAAATTTGCTGCACTTGGACACATATTAGTCACATGAGATGATAAACCACAATTTGTACAATAATCAGTAATAACATTGGCACCAACAGAAGTGCCACAAGCAGTCAATTTATCCAATTTATTATTTAAAAGTGCAATCTGCTTTGAAATATTATCACTAGCATTCAATTCAAGTACCCCCCTTGTTCTACCCCTCAAACTCTTTTGTTGAGAATTAGCACTCAACATCTCATATAAAGCTTTAGTCTCATCCGGGGTCTTGGCTCCTATCGAGCCTCCCGCAGCATTGTCAACCATTGATTGACCATTCTCATTCAAGCCATCATAAAAGGCTTGGTTTAGTGAGGGTAGTGTGAAATTATGATGGGGACATTGCATTATCATCGTATTAAATCTTTCCCATGCCTCATGAAAAGGCTCCCCCACATCTTGGAAAAATGTCATCAGTTTCTGTCTAAAATTAGCCAACAGATGATGTGGGTAATATCTTTTAAGGAACACATCTTGCAATTCTGCCCAAGTACTAATGCTGCTCGGTGCAAGCATCATCAACCATGTTTTAGCCACTCCCTTAAGAGTGTAAGGAAAGCACTTTAATCTAATTTGCTCCTCAGTCACTCCCTGTCTTAACAAAAATTGAGCAACTACAATGATGTACTCTTTAAGGAACGTAAGTGCATCCTCACCAGGCAATCCTTGAAAGCTTGGCAACATGGCAAAGTATTGTCCTTTGACCTCTAAATTTTTGGCTGCATCGGACAGCACTATGCAAGAGGTAGATGTGTCTACCCTAGGTCTCAGGAAATCATTCATAGTTTGAGCCGGTGGTTCTGCCATCTCGGCTTTCTCTTCCTCTACCTCGGTGGTGAAGGATTCTGATTCGATGTCCGAATCTGAAAAGAGAGGATTAAAGAGGGGATCGCCCTCAAATTCTTCCTCAAGTCTATTTATGTTGTCGTCCAATGGCACCAATGTAGGCTTCAAAGAACGACGACCTTGCATTCACTACTTAACCTACTTGTTTACTTGCAACAAGTCCCCGGCAACGGCGCCAAAAACTTGATGGAGGAAAACTCCCTCTTGTAATAAAAATACCGAGCAAGTGTACTCACTACCGGTGTAGCAGTATGCAAATGCAGGGGTCGAATCCACAGAGACTCGTTGGTAAACAAGTAAAGTAAAAGCAATGAATTTTGTAACCAAAGTTTATATTGATTTGATTTAGAACTAAGAACATAAAATAAATAACAAAAACTAACTAAGCGAGAAAACAGATTATGAGCAGAGATTCGTAGATTGGATTTCACTTTACCATCATTCTATGCAAAATTTTACTTATAAAACATTAACTCAACTTCTAGGGTTCATTCACTTTTGCTAGGATCGACACGGTTAGGTGGCCGGATTACAATCCTAAATACTCTTTTAATATTGTAGATTCTATTACGGTACTACAATAAGCCAAGAATACATTAAGAACACAAGAATATGAAAACCTAACGTTGGTCCGATTCTATTACGGCACAGACCAAATTATTCAATCAATAGTGGTCAATGTATAAATCGCCCAAATTAATGGCTCGATAAATACCCAATTATTCAAAGATGAGTTCGTATCTTAACATACGTCTCGAATCCAAGAACAAGAAATTAAAATCTATTAATGAACTAGAAGAAATTAAATTGAAAGAATTAAAATATTACTGCATAGAAATTCGGTGAAGATCAAAACAATTTACAAATCTAATAAATTAGCTACTCATAATTTACAAATAATAAAAACCTGAATCTCGAAATAATTCTCCTCTTCAATGGAATTGTTAAAGAACAAATAAAACTATCTCCAATAATCTGATATGATGTGCTAATTAAAACTAAGGTAGGTTTGTGCAAATATATATAAAAAAGTAGGGCAAATCTCCATGGTCCACAGGTTGAGAAAATACATTAATGCCCCCGTTTAAACTGTGAAAAACTGCTGCGGGTTACGGCGGAGCGCGGCCGCAATGACATCTGGCGCGCCCGCCCTACTTGGCCGAGAGTTTGGCCTTGTTTTGATGCTTCTTAGCGCGGCCGCTCATCTTGGAAGCGCGACCGCCCTTGTTTTTCAGTTTGTTGCTCGACCCAATTGCCTTGGCCCAATCCTCTCACCTTTGGCCCCAACCGGCCCTAACTGGCCTTGCAATGGCCGGCCAACACCTTGCAAAGCTCGGCCAATGCCTTGGCCTTATTTTGGCCTCTTAATATAAATTAGTATTCGTTTCGTCCCTCTATTTTGCAGTCGCACTTTGACCACTATAATGACTTCTTTTGCACTTCGCTCTTTGGAATTTTATTTTTCATTTAATCCCATGAATTTTTATAAATCAAATTCGTCCAAAAATTCCATATTTCCAATTTAGTCCCTGAATTTCCAATATTTCCAATTTGGTCCTTGAACTTCCAAATGTCAGATTTGTCCCAGATTTCAGCATTGTTGCGCTTCAGCCCCTGAACTATCAAAACACTAACAAACCATATCAAATATACATAAAACTCGAGAATCAAACATAAAGAAAGCCTAAAAGTGCATCATTTGGATGGGTAAATACACATCCATCAATTTGTTTAATGCATTGTTCATTAATGTGTCTGCGTCTTTATCACGTGAATCATTATTAACTGTTTTGATTAGTTAATTTATCATTTGTTAAAGTGGCAATGAGGGGATACTCAGAAAGGTCGAACTTTTATTCAAAGCATAAGGAAACATAGTTTTTTGCTACAAACGCGTAATCTTTAGGCGTGAGGCCGTCAGACGACTCGAGAGACTCGAACTTAAATACGACAGACTCGGGATCTTTTATTTTTGAAGATAGACTCTAGGAGACGGGGGGTTAGTCCAAGCTTCTCGTCCTGTCTCTTCTTCTTTGTTTGTGGGTCTCGCATTTGTGAAAGTTGCGCCGTTTTTAGCGCGCCACTTGCTCGGCTGTCTCGAAGCGCCTTATTTCCGGGGCGGGCTCGATCTATCCCTTGGTGTGCCTTGATTCCAAAAAGTATTGTTGGGGAATAACCATCCTTGGATTCCTTCTTCCGAATTCTTCATTGCGGAAGCCCCAGGTTCCATCTTCACGTCCCCATTCATTACGGGAATTTGCAGAGGACTTATTCACCATGCTTACCTCATCATTTACAGGGAAAGGGTTTCCAATTGTGTTGGAACCGCGGGGGCATTCCCATTTTCCCTCTTCAATTAAACCTTGGACCACTTTCTTCAACACGAAGCAATGGTCGGTTGTGTGGCCGGGGAAGTTGTGAAAAGCACACCATTTGCTCATGTCCACGTTGGGCTTGCGAGACTTTGGTTGGAAATCCTCATGGGGTTTGAGAATGTTCCTCTTTACTAGTATCTCGAGGACTTGGCTCAAGGGCATCCCGAGGTTATCGAAATGTTGGAACTGTGGTATGCGAGGGGAATTGTTGTTCCTCAGGGGTGCTTGATCGCGGTTTACTTGGGCTCCGTTTTGGATGTAGCGAACTGCTACGGTAACCTCTTTCTTCTTGTTTGGAGGTGGATTAGCCGATGGGATTGCCATTTGGGAGTCTCGGGGAGCGGTTGGGTGTATACCAACCCGTATCTGGATTATTGAAATTGGGAGCATGATTGCCCGGACTACTAAGGGTTGTGTTTGGGAATTGGGGAAATGTTTCATTAGCCCCAAGTAGCAGTCCAGCGGGTGGAAGGTTTGAAATGTTAGGATATCCGCTTGGGATGTCTATCCCTGATAAATATCGGGATTTCAAGTTGTGGGCTGCGGGGCTCATACAGAGGCACAAGATTTAATTCCAGGGGATATTGAGAGGTGTTAGGATCTGAGGGAGTGGGCCCACAGGTGTGCTGGTGATATTGAGTTTGCGGAGCGGGGCCGGAAAATAGATTGTCTTTGAGGTTGACGGATCGGAGCCGCTTGACCGGGGCCCGAGTTAAGCTACGAGCGGGAGCTATTTTGCATTGCTAGGTTTCCGTGGCTTGGCGGAGGTGGGACCCACTGATAGCTTTTGATGACCCGGGGAACATGTATTTCTTCATCTTCTATGAGGACAAAGGTTCCATCGGGTTGGGGAACCGCGACGGTTCTGCGACAGCGCATGGCATATTCGATCCAAGCCTGCTGCTCTTCTTGGCATTTCTCGAGAGCCTTAAAAGCTTGCCAAACTTCTTCCATCGTTTGGAAATTTCCCGGGGGCGGGGTTTCGTTTCCCTCACTGTTATCTGTTGATTCCGCCATGGGGGAGTAGCGGACTGTTCGGACCGCTGAATCGGAAGGGCTGTCGGACCTTGTGACCACCGATGCGAAAAAGCGGCTACTGGGTACTCTCAACCACTCTCGGTTCCTTTGGAGGGTGACGGGTAAGGTTTAGATATGGGAAGACCTTTGTGGATGAAGGGGGGAAAGCTCATGTGACATGCAATTTCCGCTTTTCTATTTTTTTTGTTGTTTTAATTTACTTAAAATAGTGTTTTCTCAGAATCCTAGGTAGGTTGGAAAAGATTGCTCTTCTTTTTCGCAACTATGCTAGATCCTGAGTCAGTGGAGACCATCTGTGCGGCTATAAGCCCCTCGTTTTGCACCTATATTTCGACATCCCGGGGTGGACAGCCCCGGGCGAGGGTCCTATAGGACAAGCGGTTTCCACCAACCTAAAAGAAAAATCGAACCTAAGGACCGAGCCTGTCATGTTCGTTTTAATGCGTTAGCCATGTGAATAGTGAGCCGAGCCGGCACCCAAGTCAAGATCAGGTCAAGAGTTTGGCATGACCTCTCTTTACCTTGCTTGCGCAAGGGATCTGTGACGTTAGGCATTGGCTGGGTCATATCGTCATGGTTGACGTATCAAAGGCTTGATGACATGGTGTCATGTGGGCATGGATGTATATCCGGGACGGAACATCGTCTGGGTGTAGCTTCGGAAAATCAAGATCGGGTCAAGATTTTAGCATGACCTTTCATCGCTTTGCTTGCGCAAAGGATCTTGAGTTCCGAGCTTCGACTCAGAAAATGGCCGGCATGGGATATGTATCCAGGCTTGTATGACACGGACTGGGTAAAAAACCAACCGAGTCTGGACAGAGTGTAACTCAAGACTCAAACGTGCAGGGTTGACGCTTGGCTAGGATGGGATGTTTGGAATGATCCCGTGCCCATCCAAGAGGCCTAGGAAGACCAAACAGACTGCAACTGAGACCACTCCGGGTTAAGGGTTGTAGTGTGCAGTGTATCCGAGGCAGCAGTGCGCGTAGCGTGCGGTGTAACCGAGGCAGCAGTGCGGGTAGTGTGCGGTGTAACCGAGGCAGCAGTGCGAGTAGTGTGCGGTCTCTAAAATTCTTTTTCTGAGTAAAACAGAAGTTTTTGAAGAATTTTAAATATATGTACACAGATGTATATTGATGCATTTTTTGTATTTTTTTTTTTGTAAAATAAAAAAAAAGTAAAGCACATGCACATGCACACACACACACAACAGTTAAAGAAAGGGGTAAAATGAAAGTTTGACCCTCATCATTGTTTTAAAAATCTTTTGTTTTGTTTAAAAGTTTTTAAAATAAAATATCCCCAGCAGAGTCGCAAACTGAAATTACCCGAATCCGGCTCGCGCGCGGGCCCCGACATCTCGCATTTGTCGCTTTCGGGAAGGTCGCCCGGATCCGAGAGGCAGCGCGTTTGCGCCCCGGCATCTGGCATATTCTGTCTTGCGTGTTGGAGGTGTCTCGCCGTTTTTTTCGCAATTGTAGAGTCGCCACGCCGTTTTTATTAAGCCCAAAACATTGAAAAAGGGCATCAGTTTAGAAATAAACTGTTTTTGTGTGATGAGATTTTGAGTTCGGAGGTCAGATGACTCCTCGGAAAGAGAATATTAGAATCTTAGAGCTCACCCGAGTCGCCTCATAAAAACGAGTCTTTCGGATACCCCTAATATTCTTTAACTGTTGTGTGTGTGTGTGCTTTTAAAAATGCATGTTGTATCGGATGTCTACATTGTACACTACGTATTGAAATGTATTGAAATAGTAATGGAAGGAAGCCTTACCAATGTTGGTTCGTGTCTGTCTTCCGCTGGGGAATAGTGTTTGAGGATGGAATAGTGTTCCGGTATGGACCGGGATTGCTTCGGGAGGGGCCGGTTGTCTGCGGACAGAGTTTCGGCGTGAGTTGAGATTGTAGGCTGCGTTCGGGCAGAGTTTCGGCGTGGGTTGGAATTGTCGATTGGATTCGGGCAGAGGTTCAGCGTGCGTTGGAATCGTTGGTTGGATTCGGGCAGAGGTTCGGCGTGCGTTGGAATCGTCGGTTGGATTCGGGCAGAGGTTCGGCGTGGGTTGGAATCGTCGGTTTGACTCGGAAAGAGCCGGGACGCCTCGGGAAAGACCAGGCAAGGCCTCGGAGTACCACAAGGGGCCTCAGAGTACCTCGAGAGTGCCTCGGGGAAGCGCGGGAGCATCGCGGGAGCGCTCGGGGAGGCTTCGGAGCACCACAAGGGAGCTCGAAAGGCCTCGGAAGGATCCGAAAGGGGCCGGGATTGCCCCGAAGGGTCTTAGAGGGGAGCCTGAAGGCTGGGGGGAGAGGAGAGAAGAGGGAAATGTGTGTAAATGAGGGAGGGGGAACCCTCTATTTATAGTGCCAAAAAACTGCAAGAAGGTCCGTACGGACCTTCTAGGTAATCTAGTTTTTTGGTTTTCCTCGATTTCAGGGAATGATGAGGATTTCTGAGATGATTATGTCCCCTCTGCAAAGAGGTCCGTACGGACCATATAGGCATGCAAAGAGGTCCGTACGGACCAACCATGTAGGGGGGGGTAATGATGTTCTCCGGGATTTGAGGGAATCTCGTGGACTTTAAGCGAATTTTGCAATTATGATGTCTAGGATCAAAGAGGTCCGTACGGACTTCCATGCTTTTCCACATTTTTTAATTGTGATGGCAAGCTAGTTCTCGTCGAGAGCTTTCCAACCATATATGGCACGTCTCAATCGGAGTTCGTATGAAGGAGTTATGACCTCCGGAAGTTTGCCCCTAGTTTTGTCGTATGCTTGGATGGAGAGCGATCCAGATTGGGGTACTTACAGGTAATAACAAGTTTCTTTCTAGAGTTGGAGGTTTCTTCTTAATTATAATCCTCACATTTTCCAAGGAAGTCTAACTCAACTATCTGTGTATAGTTTCACTTGTAATAGGTTTGATTTGACTAGAACTTTAGGACATCAAAGTTGATTTGTATGACTAAAATTTGTAGGCACTTGTTTTAGTGTTGCATAACATTCTATTTTGTGTACACATCTAGTTTGTTATTGTGCTACTCCCTCCGTCTCAAAATGAATGATTAACAATTTTTCAAATTTTATCTTAAGCAAAAGTAAATTTGAAAACTTGTTGATCATTATTTTGGGATGGAGGGAGAACAATATTTTGTTGTACATGTGTTCAAATGAAATTGGCAGAATAAATGGATTTTTTAAAAAGAAAATATCCTTTACAACGTTTTTTTTCATTAACGTTGTAGTAAATGGATTTTTTTAAAAGAAAAATATTATTTACAACGTTTTTTTCATTAACGTTGTAGTAAATGGATATTTTTTTTACAGAAAAATATTATTTACAACGTTTTTTTCATTAACGTTGTAGTAAACTATATACAAGGTTTTCAAAAAACGTTGTAAAAACAAATACAACATTTTCGTGAAACGTTGTCATATCATTTTTGACAACATTAAAAAAATGTTGTCTAAAATTGAGACCTATTACAACGTTTCAAAAAACGTTGTAAAAACCTTATAACAACGTTTATAAAACGTTGTTAAATGGCTTTTTTGTTGTAGTGAATAACCAAAAATTGACCTTCGGTAGTGAGACATGATGCCCAATCAAAATCACAAAATGTTGTAAGAGTGGGAACAACCTTATATGAATAAAGAAGTCCTTGACCAGGAACTCCTTTAAGATATCTAACAAGTTTAATAGCAACATTGTAGTGGGGAACTCTGGGCTTTGCTATTAACTGACTAAGTATATGAACAACATAAGACAAGTCATGTCTTGTAATGGTGTGATAAATGAGTCTGCCCACTAATCTTCTGTACAAATCAGGTTGAGAAAATAACTCACCATCATCAACAGGCAAATGATGATTAACATCCATAGGTACCTTAGAAAGTTTGCAACCAAGAAAACCAACATCAACAATGATGTCCAAAGCATACTTTATTTGATGCAAGCAAATACCATCATCAGACCTAGCAACCTCAATGCCTAGAAATACTTCAGCTTACCCAAATCCTTAAGATTAAATTGAGAATGCAGATAAGTCTTGACCTTTGTAAGAATTATGACATTGGACCATGCTAGTAAAATGTTATCTACATAGACTAGAAAGGCAGTAAAATAGGAATATGTGGTGTAAGTAAACAAAGAATGGTCATTCTTGGATTGAATAAAACCAAATTTTAGCAATGTAGTGGAAAACTTGAAGAACCATTATCTTGGTGCTTGTTTAAGGCCATAAATAGATTTTATGAGTTTGGAAACAACTAGTTTGGAGGAACTACTGGTAGGAGAGGGAATATAACCAGGTGGCAAAGACATATACACTTCTTCATAACTCCCATGTAAGAATGCATTATTTACATCCATTTGAGATAAGAACTGGTGTTTGAAAGAAACTAAGGTAATAAAAATTCTTACTGTGTAGTTGTATCGATGGTGAATTTTTTAACATCTCGGAGTCGCCACTTATTATTTATTGATGAAAAACAATAAGAAAAACCTTTTTGATATTTATTTCAAGAGATTCAAGGGTTCGGGGGTTAAGTTATGGAATGGGTAGGTCAAGGAGCATCCATTCCACCCAATCCGAAGATTGGTCTTGCTAATTGGGTGTTATTAATCTAATCAATCTATGAACAATAAAAAGAAACAAATAAATCATAATTAATTTATTAATTAGGAATGTCGGATTGTATGCTTCGAGATCGCCTTCATGAATTGAAGGGACTCTAGGTTAATCCTTTTGATGAGATTACACTACTCTAAAATCAATAGAGAGGTTGAGAAAAGAAAACGGAAGTTTAAAGGATGATTACCTTTTG
The DNA here is from genome assembly GCA_022495995.1 of Adenophora triphylla var. japonica. NCBI lineage: Eukaryota > Viridiplantae > Streptophyta > Magnoliopsida > Asterales > Campanulaceae > Adenophora > Adenophora triphylla. Next base: position 248,154 of record JAFEMH010000144.1, on the reverse strand, counting down.
TGGAGAGATTCGGACAGAGTTTCGACTCAAGTTTAGAGTCGAATCTTGATGCGGACAGAGCTTCGCCTCGGTCCTTGATTCAGATCTTGATGCGGATAGAGCTTCGCCTTAATCCTTGATTCGGGCTTCGATGTTTGTTGATCAACAAGGTTGATAAACAAACTTTAGGTGATTTAGGGTGATTTTGTAGGAATCTTTCAGGGAGAGAAACCCACAAAATGTGTGTGTATGGTGTTTTTGATCGGGGATCGGGGACCTCTGAAATACTGAAAGCCATCAGGTATTTATAGGGGTTTAAGAGGTAAAGGTGGAGAGGTAAAATACCCTAGGAAGGTTCCAGAACTCAAATATGATTGGAGAACCGGATTGGATAAGTTTTATCAAGAAAAGAGTTTGAAACGGAGAAGGAAAGTGATTCTGCACATCCTGCAGAGGGGTTGTCTCGCGCGAGACACGCCTGTTCCGCGCGGGACAACTAGTCTGATGACCATTTTGTCCTCTTCAGTTATTCCGTTAGTCAGTTAGGTCCAAAACTAACGAGGTTAGTTAGAAACTTAACGAAACTTGACGAAACTGATATGCTTTCATCAAAACACAAAATAAAGACAAAGAGTAGTGTAATCATTAATTATTGGTTCAGAATGGGGTGTCTACAGAGCCCCTCGGTGACAAGACTTATGGAAGAAGTCATGTCATCGATAGAAAAGACATCATTCTGAACAATGGGATGGTCGTGCCACACGGCTGCCTACATATCTCTATCGAAGAATCAGACCAAAACGTAGTTCGACTCCAAAACACTAAAAGTCTGCTTTAGGTATTTTGAAAATCATTTTGAAAATTGAGGAGATTTTATTTTTGAAAAGGCAAATCCATACTGAGGAATCAAATCATGACCCAATTCTGAATATACCTGTCTGTCTGAAGATTCGCCTGATTGGGCTCGAACCTGCGGGGAAAGATGTTAGAAAACAAAGGTTTATCTGTTCGGTCCTTTGTATTCGAACGATTTGTCTTTTGAGACTGAAGTGAGGTGACGATCCTGGTGATTCGGGACCGAGCTTTTGTTGAGGTGACGATCCTGGCGATTCAAGACAGGGCTTTTGTTGAGGTAAGTATTTGATATACTGACCCTAGATGCTTGACACACCTAATTGGTGACGATCCTGGCGATTCAAGACCGAGCTTTTATTTTGTTGAGGTGACGATCCTGGTGATTCAAGACCGGGCTTTTTGTTGGTGACGATCCTGGCGATTCAAGATCGGGCTTTTTTTTGTTGGTGAGTACTCGACATACTACCTGTAGATGCTTGACCCACCTAATTGGTGACGATCCTGGTGATTCAAGATCGGGCTTTTTTGTGTGTTGGTGAGTACTCGACATACTACCTATAGATGCTTGACACACCTGATTGGTGACGATCTTGGTGATTTAAGACCGGGCTTTTTGTTGAGGTAGGTATTTGACATACTAACCCTAGATGCTTAACACACCAAATTGGTGACGATCCTGGCGATTCGAGACCGAGCTTTTGTTGGAATATGCTTGACGCATGGCACTTGATGTGATGGATGCTTGACGCTTTAAGAGGTGCTTGACGCACATGTCTGATCTAATTCTTGAAAGCAGGCACTTGACGTGCACTTTAATTCCTCCAAGAGGGTTAGTGAAAGCATTTGCATAACAATCATGTATTCACTTAAGCATTTGTTTGTTCAAGACGATCAATGTGCACTCAACTCCAAGAATCAGCGGGGAGAATGAGTTCTATTATGTGAGAATTGAAAATTGTTTGTGTGATTTAGATTTGGTTTAGAAGACCAACTCGTGAGGTCCATCTAAAGATTGAATGAGACAATCGTCTAATATGATTCCGTTGAGATAACCCAAGTTCAACGCTAAGGTTCAGGATACTTCAAGGATTTTTCGTTGTCGCAGGACTTCTTCATCGTCAAGCCCCAAGTTTCTCATGCGATGATCATTGACTGAACAAGGTCTAAACCACTCCAATGGCCTTTTGCTATGTAGAACTTACGCTGCTTAATTCAAAGCATGTATTTTCCAAGGCTTCTCTTGACACCAAGCCCCAAGACTTCTTGTATGCTACAGATGACTTCGTGAACAGGCTTGTGAGGCTGTGTGAATTGAAGAAGGATGCCGTCCTTTTTCCCTTTGAAAATTTTTCTTTCTTAGTGACGCACCCTGGTTTTTGCCTAGACCGCCCTTTCGGGTTTTCAATCTAGCAGGCATCTCTTTTGCGTCTTTTTTTTTGTGCTCTAACTTTTGCCTAGGCCGCTCTTTACGAGTTTTCAACCTAGCGAGCCACTTTTTTTTTGAAAAGTATGTTTACTCGAAGGGGACTCAGTTGGAAGAATCTTATTAAGGAGAAAGATGAGATCTCGAGTTTAGTTTGAGGAGAGACGGACTCTATTTTTTGGAAGGTGATCCAAGCATTGACTCTTTTGGGGGAGTATATTCTCTAATGATGAGAGTGAGAAGCAAAGAGGAAAACTCCTAACGCAGATTTGATTATATTGAAGAGTTGAAGTAGAGATTGACTGGAGTAGGAAAGGTGAGGAAGCCCCAATTTTGATGCTTGGATTTCAAGAGTGTGTATGAGAGTGGCTAACAGGAAGCCCCTAGACTCAACAAGAAACGCTAGTTGGCTCAAAGATCTATAAAAGTTGTTCTTCCTTTAATGGACCTATGTATCATCTAGAAATTTCTTAACGAGTTTGAAAAGAAAGCCAATCATTAGCATAACTTAAGGCTAAATATTTTTCTTTATGGATGGATGTTGAAAGTCTTCTTTATTTGCGTTGCCTTTCGGGTTTCATTGTAAGAGGATGTTGAGGAATCCTCTTTTCTTCGTAGGTATCACTTGACTCTTTTTCTCTGTGGGAGAGTCCTTCTTGCCTTTGTTGAAATTCCATCCTTGTTGTGGGGCGATGAAGGCTTGAGAGTTTTTCTTCTTCTCTTCTTTTTTTTTGATGCTCTATTTTTGCCTAGGATGATTTGAGGAGTTTCGACCTAGCGAGCTTTTTATTTATTTTTGTACTCTCAAAGCCATGAATTGAGTAGCCCCACTCTTCTTGGGATGAATGTTGATAGCAGCGCCTTTGGCTTCCTTCGTTTGTTGATCTTCGACTTTCAACAGGAGTAATGTTTAGCCTTAAGCCTTCTAATGATAGTTTTCATTTCAAACTTGTTTAGAAATTTCTATTTTTCGAGATGATTTAAGGAATCAGGGTCCACTATTCAGCATGGATCAAATGATACTCATAAATAAAAACAACTCTTGGGAAAGTGTTTAGGATAAAGAGATAACTTTTATTGATAAGAAAATTCGAAACAGACTCGATAGGTCACTTGACACAAACTAGAGAGGATAGAGATGGACTAGAATGACAGAACGACTCTTCGAGAACATACTAGGAAGTTGTCATAATCTATTTTTTTTTCAAAGGCAAAAGGGAGAGGACAATCGGAGCCCCAAGTTGGCGATGCTTCAGTTGATCTTGCCGGCTTCATACAAGTCTTGGATGGCGTCCCTCAAATTATAGCAATTGTTGGTATCATGACCACTAAACTGATGGTAATAGCAAAATTTGTCGTGGTCCCAATCTTCTCTCATTTTCTTAGGATGATAGTCTTCCATCGACTTCAATTTTCCTTGGCCTACTAGATCATCGAACATTTCCTTAAGAGTAGTCTCCCCAAAATCATGATAGGTACGACCAGTGCTCCCCTTTGTTGGATAATTCTCCTTTTCTGAATTCTTTCTAAGACGGATCAATTCATCAATTCTAATGCCCAATTTATGGAGCTCGAGGAAACTAGGGAAGTAATTTTCGACAAGCTTCTCTTGGTACTCTTCGCGAATACATTGAAGTGGATTATGAATTTGTTCGTCTAGGCTTGGCCTATCAACGATTTCAGTCAGTTTGGTCCTCCATCTATTGACGAAGTCTGTGAATTACTCATTTTGTTGTTGCTTAGTTTGCTCAAGGTCTCTCCTAGTAGTGCGGTAGGTAGTGTTGTTCTCAAATTGTTCTTGGAAGGCACGACTGGCGAGTGGCCAATCAAGCCTTGTGGAGAGTACAAGGGTCATTTACCAATCTCTAGTGGCACCATCAAGGGTTTGAGGGAAGCATTGAACTAGCAAGTTGTCATCGACACCCATAGGTAGTATGGCCCAAGAGTAGGTTTCCAGATGGATTTTTGGACAAGTAGTGCCATTGAATTTTGCAATGTCTGGTGTCTTGTACTTTCTAGGAAGCTTTGACATGGATTGACGAAGAGTGTCGTAGTCAATAAAGAGCGAGGCTCCCTTGCTCACATCGAGGGATGCAAGTATCTTTTCTAGCATTTCCATGGTAAGGGATTCGTTCTTGCTTTCCCCCTTGCTTTCTTTCTTGGAAGCATAACTCTCATTGTAAGAGGAGGAAGATGATGAGCTAGACTCATATACCCTTTTCTTGTGCTTGCGGTGGCTTTTAGCCTTCTTGGTGTATGATACTTCATCATCGGAAGAGGTCCTACTTTCTTTCTTCTTTAAGCTTAATTCGGCCACTTTTAGTTTCATGGTTCGGAGTTCATCAACCATGGCTTTCATTTCCCCGGATTGGATTCTCCTTTCAAGTTCTAATTGGGCCTCCATTTCATCGGTTTGGGCTTGTAGTATTTCTTCATATCGAGTCCTTTGATTCTCAAGTTCCTTCTTGAGTGCTTCGGAATTCATCATGTCAGAAGGAAATTGAATTGTTACCGTTGGAGAGGTAAGGGAGCTTGACGAGCATAGAGATGAACTAGAGATATCACAACGAAACGTCTTTTAGAATATTAGCCCCAGACGATCCTAGATGGAGAAAAGGATGATGGTTAAAATTACCTCACGAGCGATTTTTTTAATGTTTTATTTTTATTAGAGACCGAGTTTTGACTCAAGGAGGGAGCGCACATCGATTATCAATCACAAACACACATTCTGCAAATAAAGTCTCGCGCGAGACAAGGTTGTTTCGCACGAGACAACCATTCGGAGAGATGTATTTTTCTTTTTCTTTTTATTTCCTAAATTCATGGTCGGACGGACAAAGATCCGCTTTCTATCTAGCATCCAAGGTAAATCTTGCAGGCATACATAATTCGAACCAAACCTAGGGACTCAGTAATTGACCATTCTTTGTAAAATAAAGCCATATAAAATTATTTTTTCAAGAAGAATTTTTTTTTCTTTTAAAGGGACTTCCGAAAGGGTCATTCCGAAGGGACATTTCCGAAGGGACTTTTTCGAATCCTTTCTCGATAGTCAATTTTACATTAGCTTTATTTTGGTCAAAGACAAGAAAGATTACCAAGTCAAAACCGACCGGTCACGGAGTGATCCTAGAAAATATACTACATGATATGGGCGATGCAGGGCTGGAAGGCTAGGCTCCCTGCGATATGACAATCTAGGTGGATTGAATAAGCGGAGTGGGATGATCCAACTATGGAGAGACCGGCGACTAGGTGGTTACCGTCATCCGTCCTTAGTGTGGGTCCCGAGTTTATCAAGGGTATGTAGTGCAATGACAGTTATAATATGAGTGCGCGTGTGTGAGAGTCAATTCTAGGTGATAGAGTAAAATAGAGAGTTTTTTTTTTTTTGAAAACTAAAAAGAAAAACAGATAGTGGCCGCACCAAGTGGTTGCCTACGTTTCTCCCAAATTTGGGGAGACTCAGGCCGTCGTAGTTCCACATAAAGGAAAGAGAGAGAAATAATTAAATTAATTAATTACAAAGCCCGAGTCAACCGATGACTGGTAAAAATTAAAATAATTCAATCTCACGCAAGTATATAGTTCAAGTAATTAATAATTGCTTCTACCCTGCAAAATAAAGTTAATACGAGCAAAATATAAATAACATTTATTTTGATTTTTCTGGATTTTTTTGAAAGTTTCTGAAACTGTTTTTTTTTTTTAAATGTGGTCAACCTTTGAAAAGAAAGTCAATTGACAAGGATTTTGTTTTGATATGGTCAACCTGAGAGTAAAAGTCAACAACCATGATTCTGCCAAGGTTTTTATTCTAAATTCCATGTTTGGCTGACGTTTCTGAATTGACTCATTGTCTCGTGTGGGACAAATTTGTCCCGCGCTGGACAAGTATTCGGCCAGAATAAAATTTTTTGACGAAAACAGTACCTAAAAATTCCAAAAAATCCAGAAAAATCAAATTTTAAACAGAAAATTGAAAAGATTAATAACACCTAATTGTAACTCAAGTCTAACCCTCTTAATTAATTGTCTCCAGCGGAGTCGCCACTATATCGATGGTGAAATTTTTAACATCTCGAAGTCGCCACTTATTATTTATTGATGGAAAACAATAAGAAAAACCTTTTTGATATTTATTTCAATATATTTAAGTGTTCGGGGGTTAAGTTATGGAATGGGTAGGTCAAGGAGCATTCATTCCACCCAATCTGAAGATTGGTCTTGCTAATTGGGTGTTATTAATCTAATCAATCTATGAACAATAAAAAAAAACAAATAAATCCTAATTAATTTATTAATTAGGAATGTCGGATTGTATGCTTCGAGATAGCCTTCATGAATTGAAGGGACTCTAGGCTAATTCTTTTGATGGGATTACACTACTCTAAAATCAATAGAGAGGTTGAGAAAAGAAACAGAAGTTTAAAGGATGATTACCTTTTTGTGGAGAGATTCGGACAGAGTTTCGACTCAAGTTTAGAGTCGAATCTTGATGCGGACAGAGCTTCGCCTCGGTCCTTGATTCATATCTTGATGCGGATAGAGCTTCGCCTCAATCCTTGATTCGAGCTTCGATGGTTATTGATCAAAAAGGTTGATAAACAAACTTTAGGTGATTTAGGGTGATTTTGTAGGAATCTTTCAGGGAGAGAAACCCACAAAATGTGTGTGTATGGTGTTTTCGATCGGGGATCGGGGACCTCTGAAATACTGAAAGCCATCACTGGTCACCGGCGCTCCGTCTTCACTAATCACCAGCGTAGAGGTCTGTCGAACGGAGTAGAGGTTGAGAATCAAGCCTTAGAGTCTGAGAAATTTTGATAAAATTCATTTTTTGCGCGAACAAGAGAGAGGGAATTTTGGGGAAATTTTATTTCGCGGTATATATTAATATATACGGCGGGCTAATATGGAGCCGCCGTACATAATTGTTATATACGGCGGTCCCTGTATTAGCTGCCGTATATAAGGTAATTAAATACGGCGGACCCGTGTTGACCGCCGTACATATTCATTATATACGGCGACTCCATGTTGCCCGTCGTATATAAATATTATAAACGGCGGCTCCATGTTGCTCGCCGTATATTATAGTTATATACGGCGGCTTCGTATTGCCCGCCGTAAATAACACACTTTCTTGTAGTGTGTATAAGAGAGAATTCAACAAAACTTCTGTAAGAGAAGGTCTAATTAAAGGTCCTTGAACAAGAAGGAGGAACCTTGTATTTATAGGTGTGAATTACTTGATCACCAAGTTAGGAGTCACAAGTAAGGAATCAAAGATTTTATTTGTTATTGATAGGAAGGTTCTAGGAAGTCTCATATTAGAGTAAATCTCAGATTATGAGAGTGGAGATCAAGAAAGAGATCAAAACCAAGAAGGAAAGTGAATCTGCACATTCTTCAGAGGAGATGTCTCATGCGAGACACGTAGTCACGTGCGAGACATCTAGCCAGATTTGACTATTTTGTCCTCTTCAGTTATTCCGTTAGTCAGTTAGGTCCAAAACTAACAAAGTTAGTCTGAAACCTAACAAAACATGATGAAACTAATGAGATTTCATCAAAACACAAAGGCGAGACAAAGAGTAGTGTAATCATGTAATTATAGCTTATAATGGGGTGTATACAGATCCCATCAGTGACAAGACTTATGGAAGAAGTGATGTCGTCGATAGAAAAGACATCATTCTGAACATGATGATGGTCGAGTCACACGACTGCCTACGTATCTCTATCAAAGAATCAGACCAAACGTAGTTCGACTCTGAAATTGTCAATGGCTTCACTGGAAAGAGATGTTACCGTAGATGTTACCCAACACCTTGGATAACACACTGACGGACAGCACACACACACTCCGAAATAAAACAACTTTAAAAGAGTTTTGCAGCGGAATTAAAAGACACAAGAGTTAATTTTCTCAAGTTATATAATTATATAACTTGAGGATAGCTCAAAAGCCAAGACTTTATCTTCACTATATAAATGATTACAAAAGCCGAAAGTTTCCTAACTCTATTACAAGTAGAAAACGAATAGATCAAAACACAAACCCTATTCTACCCAAAACACAATCAAGTCCAAAGTACTTGAGAGTGGAATAACAAAGTATGGGAGAAAGGGCAAAAGGAACCAAAGATGTGTTTTGTCTCTTGTGCAAGGAGTGTGAAAGATGTGTGTAATTGGTATATCTTCAAGTCTTCACACCTTGCATATTTATAGTCTTCAAATAACTTGAAGGCTACTCAAAATAATAGCCTTGGGGCTGTTTAGGTCGTCCATGAAGAGTGGGGAGAGTGGCCAAGCTTGCTCCTTAATTTTCGAGCATGACTTGGTCCATTTCCTTAATTGTAGCAACCATATGCTTGATGCCCAAGTCCTAGCTTCACTCTCTTGTACTCCCATGCATTCTCAGCCTTGTACTCATTAATAAACAGCAACCAACCTTGGACTTAGTCTTCACCACGTTTTCCTTAAAAAACAATAAGATAAGACTTTGTCAAAGTTACACATAAATTCCCTATTTATGCGTAACTCTTCTCCAACTTCATTCCATGTTTCTAGCAACTAATCCAACCTTGTTATAACCTGAAATATAGACCATAAAACATATACATCTTGCAAATAATATTATACATTATGATATAAATAAATATGGAAAGAATTATTAAATTACAAATCATTCCAGTTCGGGTAACACCCAACTGCCAGTGACAGCACCTGTGGTAACACCCACAGTCTGCACTAACAATCTCCCCCATAATTTATAATTTCTTTCCAAACTCCAAAGTGCTGGTACCTGCAAGATTATGTTAGTCATACATGGTATAACAAAGTATCTCCCCAAAGATTAACTTCCCCATAATTAGAGGAACTAACCGAAACTTATGTTTTATCGAAAATACTAATTATAAAAACAAGTTTTCACAAAAACAAGATTTTCAAATAACTAGTATTTAAAACCAAAGATAAAACATAGAGTTTAAACAAAAACAAATACCAACCACCAAAATATCAAAGTCTGAACAAACAAACCAAGATACGAGTTGTTCCAAAACAAAGACATAACAAAAATCATTTTTCCAAACCAAATACCAAATACCTCAAGTAACCACCAACATCACTTTGGACCAGCACTATCTCCCCCTGTTTGGGATGAAATTAACTTGAACTTCTTTTCTTGTTGAGATGTGCCGTAGGTTGGGAAGAGAAAGACTTTCCTTTTGGTTTTCTTGGTTGGAGGAACGGGTGGGAAAGATGGAACAACCGTTGGAAAAGGTTGAGCCACCGAGGTAACCAATGAAGGTTCAAGAATGGACAAGGCCATGCTAGGTGAAGCCATCTCAGTCAACACAGGAGATGTGTCCATGGGATAGGTAACACTTGAGACAACACCTGGTGATTGCTCCAATGGTGCAGTATTAGTTTTGGATGGAGAAGCCATGGTTGGAGATTTAGGAATTAGGTTGAGAAGAAATAGGAAGGTTTTTGATCTAGGAAAGGTTGAGAGGGAGAGAGACACGGTGAAAGAGGGAAGAATATAATCGTGTAGAGAGAGAGAGAGAGGACGGTGAGAGAGATAGAGAAAAAATAGGGATTAGGTAGGATTTAAATGAGAATAGAAATTAAACTTAATTTGATCTCTATTTACACTCCTAGATTTACTCAACTTCTCCCCCTATTTACTTGCATACAAAATAAATACAAACTCCCCCATACCAACCAAAACAACCGGCCATTATTTTTTTTTATTTTTATTTTTTTTTAATTTTTAATTTTTTAAGTATATAAAAAAAAAAACGGAAATAAAAATAATAAACACAACAAATATACCAAGTCCATATGGTTTTTGAAAATCAAATCCCTAAATTTTAGGACTTAGATATTTGAGTTTGTTTACTAAAGATAAACTAGGTTTGTTAAAGACTTTTTCAAACTTTGTAAACTCTTAAATAAAAAGACTTTCAAAGTTTAAAATTTTAAATAACAAAACCGAAAATAAAGAAATAAAAACATAATATAGCACATACAAATATGTTAATGGCAATAATGGTAACACATAAGATAACACATAAGATAAAAATCCCTTGATAAATATATTCAGTTTCAAACACTTGAGGCATAATAAGCTGAGCATTTTAAACACTTTAGGCATAACAAGCTTAGCCATTTTCAAGCATTTCAGGCATAACAAGCTGAGCATTTTTCATGCACTTTAGGCATTATAGGCCTATATATATATATTTTTAAGTACATTGCTTGTTACTCACGTATCAATACACTTCTTTAAACAAGAAAGCATCATAGTAACGAGCTCCGTGCTTCGAGTTTTATTTCAAGTGTAAAGACCAAGTGATTTATGCCTTTCAAGTAGGGTACACTGTAGTAGCGAACTCCATGTCCCTAATACTTAGCATAAATCACCTCATACATTCTCATTGGCAAGAGTACATCGTTGCAGCGAACACCGTGCCCCGAGCTCGAGAGAATAGTATGGATAAATGCCTTTGCCTTTTATTTATCAAAAAAAAAAATTAGTGACTTTGTCACTTTAAGCATATGAAGGGAGTTTTATCAAGTGTGTTATTCAGGGTGCTATCCTACCACAACAAAAAGGTCAGCATGTGCAGCTGTAAGATCTAAGATTACTAAAATAACAAAACGACAGATTTTTTTTTTTTTTATTATATTTTTTTAAATAAAGAAAATAATAATAAAAATTAATGAAACATAATATACAACAAAATAATCCAGGAGTTTTTAAATGAAACAAGAATCAAGAGATTTTTTCAAACTAAAAAATCTCTCATGGTTAAAACCTTGAATCAAAAAATCATTTTTTAATTCATTAACAACCTTTTTATATTCAAGTTTAGAAACAAAACAAGAGTGATTTACCTCAACATATTTTACCATGTCTCGGTAATTTACCGGTTCCTTGTGTCTTGTTTGTATCCCATCATTCAAATCCCCGATCACTTGGCTTATAGGATGATTCTTTTGAATTCTCAAAGGGGGATCCCTCCTCACTGGATCATTAACTCCATTGGAGTTATTATCATCTTCATTTTCTGCACTTGGATCGATTTTTGGTGTTATCTCTAGTGTTGCCGTATCAATGACAACACTTGGTCCAACACCAGACTCAACACAAGGACCAACATTTGAGGTAGCACTTTCTTCAGCAACTTCTTCAAGTTGTTCAACCCATATTATAGGAGTGTCTACAACTGATTCACCTGCAATGCTAGCCAAATCATCAAACAAAATATTTGCATACACTTGAACGATTCTCAATCTCAAATTATACACACGAAATAAAAGACAATTTTGAGAATATCCAAGAAAAATGGCCTTGTCACACTTAGAGTTAAATTTACCTAAATGATTTCGATCATTCAATATGAAACAAACACACCCAAAAATATGGAAGTAATGAACATTAGGTTTCTTCCCATTCAAAATCTCATAGGGTGTCATTGTTGTACCAGGTCTTAAAAAAACTCTATTAGAAATGTGACAAGCCGTGTTAAACGCTTCAGCCCAAAATCTTTTCGAAATACTTTTGGAAAACATCATGACACGGGCCATTTTTAGTAAGATCCTATTTTTCTTTTTGGGCACCCAATTTTGTTGGAACATTTTAGAGGTCGAAAATTCATGGTGAATTTCCTTTTTCTCACAAAAAGTAGAAAAGGAAACATTATCAAATTCTTTTCCATGATTAGATCTTATACGAAAAATAGGTGAGCAAAACATGTTTTTGATTTTGGAATGTAAGAATTTAAACTTATCAAAAGTTTCAGATTTTTCTTTTAAAAAATAAATCCAAGTAAACCTAGAAAAATCATCCACAATGACATAAGAATACCTCTTACCTCCCAGACTATCTACCTCAATTGGACCCATTAAGTCCATGTGCAAAAGTTGAAAACAATGTGTTGTTCCAAAGTGTTGCTCTTGATGTTGGGCAACACTGTGGGTAACACAGGTTTGCTTATATTTAAGGCAATCCCTACACACATATTTATCTTTAAAAATCAATTTGGGAATTCCTTTAATAGCATCAAACCTAAAAAGTTTCTCCAAATCTCTGTAATGGAGATGTCCCAATTTTTGATGCCACAAAATTGTGTCATCAATTTTTGCCGAATGGCAAACTTGTTTGTCTTCAACAAGATAACAATTGTCACTAGACCTAGTTCCTGTCATCACACAATTGTTAGTACAATCAAAGACTTCACAAGTATTTTTGTTGAATTTTACCTCTAAGTTGTCATCACAAAGTTGGCTAATACTAATTAAATTAGCTACAAGCCCATCTACATGCAAGACATTCTTTAAAGAAGGAAATCCAGAGACATTAAGTGTTCCTTTACCAATTATGTTACTCCTACTACCACCACCATAAGTTACACTATCACCTTGAACTAGTTCATAATCTTTTAAAAACTTTTTTGTTCCCGTCATATGGCGTGAACAACCACTATCAAAATACCATGAACCTTCCACATTTGTTTTCAAGGTAGTATAAACGACATCACACCTCAGATTAGGCTTAAATTTCCCTGACTTCTTACTTGGATTTTTAACCTTCGACTTTACGTGTTATCTTGAGTGCCGGGTAACACCTCGGGTAACACAGAGAGACGGATCGTTTTTTCAAAAGAGTTTGACAACTTTTCTTAACATGTCGAAGTGTGACAATACTTGCACACTTTCTTTTTGTTTGAGGTTTCATTAGGAGAAAAATGTTCATTGTTAACTTGTTCTTTAATAAAACACATTTTATCATCCTTATTAGCCAAAATAGAAGTGATTGCTTTTAAAGACTCTTGGAAACCAATACCTGCCTTGGGAGGTTTACTCATACCAAGGATTTCATCCAACTTGGAAGATCCCTTGTTGAGCTTCTTGAATGTGGCCTCGGCTAAAGTTAGTTTGGCCTTGACTTTGTCCAGCTCCGCATCCTTCTTGGTAAGTTGGACCTCTAGCTTAGTCATGCCCTCTTTCAACTTCTGAACTTCATTGGTCAAGACCACCACCTTTTTATTCTCCTTCTTCCATTCTACAAGCAATTCCTCATAGAGGTTCTTCAATCCAACAATGAGCTCATCCTTACTAAGCTCATCCTTTTGCTCATCTTCACGTGAGCTTCCTGCATCCATGTTAGTTGAACACATAAAACAAACAACATTAAGAAAACTGAAATTGTTATACCTGCTGGATGTTATCTCAGGTGTTAGCCCAGCTTGGGTAACACTCAAGATAACACTTTCAGTGTCCGAGTCACAAACCGTGACAAGCATAGCTGTTTGGTTAGAATTTGCAGGATCAAAAGCCATGACAACTGGACCAAGCACTTAGTATCGTCAAGTGACTCCGCTTCCGATACCAATTGAAATTGTCAATGGCTTCACTGGAAAGAGATGTTACCGTAGATGTTACCCAACACCTTGGATAACACACTGACGGACAGCACACACACACTCCGAAATAAAACAACTTTAAAAGAGTTTTGCAGCGGAATTAAAAGACACAAGAGTTAATTTTCTCAAGTTATATAATTATATAACTTGAGGATAGCTCAAAAGCCAAGACTTTATCTTCACTATATAAATGATTACAAAAGCCGAAAGTTTCCTAACTCTATTACAAGTAGAAAACGAATAGATCAAAACACAAACCCTATTCTACCCAAAACACAATCAAGTCCAAAGTACTTGAGAGTGGAATAACAAAGTATGGGAGAAAGGGCAAAAGGAACCAAAGATGTGTTTTGTCTCTTGTGCAAGGAGTGTGAAAGATGTGTGTAATTGGTATATCTTCAAGTCTTCACACCTTGCATATTTATAGTCTTCAAATAACTTGAAGGCTACTCAAAATAATAGCCTTGGGGCTGTTTAGGTCGTCCATGAAGAGTGGGGAGAGTGGCCAAGCTTGCTCCTTACTTTTCGAGCATGACTTGGTCCATTTCCTTAATTGTAGCAACCATATGCTTGATGCCCAAGTCCTAGCTTCACTCTCTTGTACTCCCATGCATTCTCAGCCTTGTACTCATTAATAAACAGCAACCAACCTTGGACTTAGTCTTCACCACGTTTTCCTTAAAAAACAATAAGATAAGACTTTGTCAAAGTTACACATAAATTCCCTATTTATGCGTAACTCTTCTCCAACTTCATTCCATGTTTCTAGCAACTAATCCAACCTTGTTATAACCTGAAATATAGACCATAAAACATATACATCTTGCAAATAATATTATACATTATGATATAAATAAATATGGAAAGAATTATTAAATTACAAATCATTCCAGTTCGGGTAACACCCAACTGCCAGTGACAGCACCTGTGGTAACACCCACAGTCTGCACTAACAGACTCCAAACACTAAAAAGGTTATTTTAGGTATTTTGTAAATCATTTTGAAAATCAATTTTTGCAAGTAAAAGGTAAATCCATACCGAGGAATCAACACTCTAACCCAATTTTGAAAAAAACCGATTTGTTGAGGTTGTTGTCGAGGTCACGAACTTTGATGTTGCTGAGGTCATAGACTTTAAAGTTGTGCCAAGGTCATGGAATTTAAGGTTGATGAGGTCATAGACTTTGAAGTTGTCGCCGAAGTCATGAAATTTGAGGTTGCTAAGGTCACAGACTTTGTTGATGCTAAGGTCATAGACTTTGTAGTTACTGAGGTCACAGACTTTATAGATGCTCTTCTGAGGTCACAAACTTTGCTGAAATTGTCAAGGACACATACTTTGTTGGTGCTCCACCCGAGGTCACAGGTGTTGCTGATGTTATCGAGGTCACGAACTTTGTTGGTGCTTCATTCGAGGTCACAGATGTTACCGATGTTGCTGAGAACACGAGCTTTGTGGTTGCCTGTGAAAGGTTCTATTGGCTCCTGTAATGCAGGGATATATGCATTGGTCTCAGATAGACCCAAACATTTCTTGCTTTTTGTAAATGTTCAACATTTAAAGACTCCAACAAGATTTATCCAGATTTTAGTTGTTTAATGTTGACTTGTGTGGTGGTGCCCACATCTGTTTATGGAATGGCTAATTTGGTCGATGTTGGTCATTTTTGGATAATGAGTTTGTGTATGAGCATATGTAATGACATGTGTATGGGTGTATATTTGAGATGCATGAGCTGTAGGGTGTATTTCTGTAGGTTTGAAACTTAGTTTGACAAGTTGGGACCAAATCAGGTTTTCTGCAAAATTGTTGCTGATCAGTGAGGTTGTCTCGTGCGAGACGGTTTTTCTTGTATGAGACTGATATAATGTTTCATCATTTTTGTTGCAGATTTCTGACGAGTAACCCTTGTGGAAGCATATCTAGGTTGTTGTAAATCTTCATTTGAGTCAAGTCATGTCTTTTAGGAGGACGAAGACGACGACTGTTGATGTGGTAGCTGTGTTGATCACTCCAATAATGTATTGTCCAAGGTTCTATTCTTGCCAAGCTCCAAGAATAAGGTATATTGTAGACGACTTTGTGAACAGGCTTGTGAGGCTATTTGATTTGAAGAATGTTGAACGAATTCATTGTTTGATATGAAGAAGATTGGAGAACGCTCTCCCTTTCTATTTGATTATTTTTTTGTGACGCACCCTGGTTTTTGTCTAGAGCGCCCTTTCAGGTTTTCAATCTAGCGGACATATCTTTTACATCTCCTTTTTTTGAAAAGTATGTTAACTCGAAAGCTTAGTTGGAAAAATCTCATTGAGGAGATAAATGATTATTTAGATTCTTGGTGGGGAGTGATGAATGAAATTTCAGTTTTATTGAGGGGGGACGAACTCTATTTTTGGAAAAGTTGATTCGAGTATCAACCCCATGGAGATTGACACTTCTGGAGTAACTCCTTTATATGTGAAACTAGGAGGTGGAGAAGGTAGCCCCTAATGTAGATTTGCTTGAAGAGTTTATATGACTCGAGAAGAGATTGGCTTGGGGAAGGAAAGGATGGGAAGCCCCCAACCTTGATGCTTGGATTTCAAGAGAGTGTATGAGAAGAGAAATTCCCTAGACTCAACAAAGAACGCTACATGGCTCAAGGATTTAGAAAATTTGTTCTACCTTTAACAGACCCATGTATATTATTAGTTGATATCTTGAATGTTTGTTTGATTGTTTTGCAAGCGAATCACTTAGAAATGTCTTGACGAGCGTTAAAAGGAAAACAATCATTAGTACGACCTAGGGGTCAACATCTTTCTTCATGGATTGGTGCTGAAAGTCTTCTTCATTTGCATTGCCTTTCGAGCTTCATTGTAAGAGGAGGTGGCGTTAAGGAATCCTTCTTTTTTCGTTGTAATTGTTTGAATCTTCTTATTTGTGTGGTGATGATGCTGAAGAATCCTCCTTTCTTCGTTGTAACTTGTTGAAGTTCCTTCTTTGTTGTGGTGTGATGACGTTGAGGAATCCTCTTTGTCTTCGTTGTAACTTGTTGGAGTTCCTTCTTTGAAAGCTTTGGGAGGATTTTTTTTGTAGTCTCAAATCTTTTGAATTGACTAGCCCCACTCTTCTTGGGATTGATGTTGATGGCAGAGCCTTTGGCTTTCTTCCTTTGTTGATCCTTGACTTTCAGTAGGAGTGATGATGTTTAGCCCCTAGGCCTTCTAATGATAGCTTTCTTTCTCAAACTCGTTTAGACATTACTATCATCTTTCGCAAAATTTTAAATTTGAGATGTGACATTTATGGTGTATGGGTTCATTATTCCTTAATGATTTCATCATTAGCTTTGTATATTTATCATGTTTAGCTTGAGATAATGTCATGATGATTAATCAATCATCCATTATTAATAATCATTGGCAATGATAAGGCAATGATTACAAGTTTTTAATAATTAACTATGATGCAAATGATATTGCAAACTTTAAAGTCACCAAATTGAAAAATTGGTAGCTTACTGAGACTTTGTCTCGTGCGAGACAATCAGTCTAGTCTAATTAATTTTTTTTTGACGAAAACGGTGTATAAAACTCAAAAAAATTCAGAGAATTTTTTTTTTTTGCAGAAAATTGAAAAAAACAATAACATCCAATTTAATGCAAGTCTAACTCACTTTAATTAACGATCCCCAATGGAGTCGCCACTATAGCAATAATGATTTTTTTTTGTTCAACGAGTCACCACTTATTATTTATTTGAAGGAAAAGAAAAAGATTTTTTTTTTTGATTTGATTTTAAAAGATTCGAGGGTTCGGGGGTTAATTTATTTAATTGAAAGGTCAATGAGCACCAATTTCACCAAATATATTGGTCTTGTTAATTAGGTGTTATCGGTTAAATCAATTAAATCAAGATAAGTAAGAACAAATAAAACATAATTAATTAATTAATTAGGGTTGGAATGTCGGATTGTATGATTCGAGATCACCTTCATGAATTGAGTGGACTCTAGGCTAATATTTTTTATGGGATTACACTACTCTAAAAGCAATTAGAGCGGTTGAGAAGAAGAATATATAAGTGTAGGAGTTTACCTTATGATTTTGTGAGCTTACAATTGGTAGCATGTAGCCTTGGAAAAGACTAGAGATCCTTGTAGAAGAGAGAGGAGAAACGAATTTTGAGAGAGATTTAAGGTTGTTTTGTGTCTTCTGTACAGGAGAGAATCCAACAAAACCTGTGCAGGAGAAGGTCTTTTTGAAGGTCATTGAACAAGAAGAATGAACCTTGTATGTATATGTGTAAATTACTTGATCACCAAGTTCAGAATCATAAGTAAGGAGGGAAACAAAGACCTGATTTGTTTGAGTGATAGGAAGGTTCTAGAAAGTCTCAGATTAGGGTAAATCCCAGATTAGGAGAGGGGAGATCAAGAAAAAGATCGAAACCAAGGAAAGTGAATCTACATATTCTGCAGAAGAGATGCCTTATGCGAGACACGTAGTCTCATGCAAGACATCTAGCCAGATTTGACTATTTTGTCCTCTTCAGTTACTCTATTAGTCAGTTAAGTACAAAACTAATAAGTTAGTCTGAAACCTAACGAAACATGACGAAACTAATGACTTTCATCAAAACAAAAAAGCGAGACAAAGAGTAGTATAATTATGGTTAAGAATTGGGTGGAGGTTTGCCTTGAGATGCCCGATTCCCTTCACCTTCTTCTCCATCAAATCCTGAAAAATACACTAGAACGAGAAGAAAAGAAGGCACAAGTTACTATCACAAGTTAGCTTACTCCCATATGAGATTGAATTTGAAAGAGGGAGTGGACAAAACATTGTACAAAGTGAAATGGGAAGAAGCTTGATAGTACCTTTATAAGTGATTTTTGCAGACTGACCATTAGGAAGGAAAACAAATGTAGTCAAGGCAATATGATTAATTAAAGAAGAGAAAGAATTTGTGATATGGTCAGTTGCACCAGAATCAATTATCCAATCAGTTTCATGTATTGAGTGATGAACTAAACTACTAGAAATAGCAATACTAGGGTTTGTAAAAATAGTACCTCGCCATGTGATCATTCTGAGAGTGTAGCTTATGTTGATTAATGAGGTTCAAGATATCATGATACATAACTGCTGGAAATTACATTAGCTGATTTAGGAATGGAAGTTGAAGCAACTCTTGAACTTGAGCTTGGGATCTTTGTAGGATCAGGCTTAATATCATACATGGGATGCCATTCGTGAAACCATGTGATGAAAAAATAGCTATCCTTGGTGTGTTTGACACCAACATAATGATCACAAGTCAACTTGGATTTGTTAATACGTTTAAAGGTGGACTTGGAAGAAGTACTCTTAACCATCTTTACAGTAGTGGAATCAGAAATCGAAAAAGGAAATTTGCTAGAATTTGCAGTAATGATAATATTCCTTTGCTCACTACAAGAAAAAGGGTTATTTACAACATTTTTTTAACAACATTTCTTAAAAAAACGTTGTTATTTATATGTTTTTATAACGTTTTTAGAAAAAAGTTGTGAAATATTCATTATAACAACGTTTATAAAAAATGTTGTGTTAATGGACTTTTTACAACGTTTTAAAAAAATGTTGCGTAGGCTACAACATTTTTATATAAATGTTGTTAAAACTCCAACACTTTACAATGTTTTTTAAATAAACGTTGTAAAAACTCCAACCTTTTACAACGTTTTGTTATAAACGTTGTGAAATCCACTTTATTTTCAAATCAATAAAGAAAAAAAAATCTGATAAAAGGAAAAAAATAAGAAAAAAGAAAAAGAAAATAAAAAGATCTTTTTACAACGTTTATAAAAGAAACGTTGCATATACCACAACGTTTCTTTTATAAACGTTGTAAAGGACAAAAATCTACAAAAAAAAATTAAAAAAAAAAAAAAAAAAAAATTAAAAACAACAGAGACAGAGACACAGGCATTTTCCCCAAAAATTCATTTCATCCGCCCTTTTTCCCCCCAAATCGCCTTTTCCTTTCCCCAAATCCCCAAATCACTTTCTTCGTATTCTAGCTTAGCTAAGGGCATCGATCGTCTACGGCGACAACGACGACGACGGCAACGGTGGGGCAAAATCGAGTCGGACCTGGTTATCGTCGGAATCTACATAAACTGGCCAAGCTTTCCATTGCCAAACCAGAACAGCTGGGCATCAACACTGCAGGGGAAAAATTGACTTCTCATCACTCTCCATAATGACAATAACACGGGTATCATCTCTCTCCTTACCCCTAGTCCTTTCCCTAAAAATCCTATCCCTCACAGTTTTGAGATTTTGCAATCTCGTTGTGCAAGGCAGGCTCAATTCAGATGCGGCTCTACTTTGGGTTGACGCTCTAGCTTTATCGTCCGCACACAAATTAGGTCAACAGGTCTGATGGTTTGCTTTTTGGCTTATGAATTGATTTTTTTTGGAAATTAGTGTCACATGAATAATGGTGAATACGAAAATTGTCTAAGTTCTTTAATTAGTTTGATTTTTGACATATTATAACTTTGAGTAGTTCGTATAATTGTTTACCCTTGTTAATTTAAGAATGTTGTCTTAAGACCTACACTATGTGTATTGGTATTAATCTCTAAGAAAGTTGCATATGTTTTTTATTCCATTCTAAAAATAATAAGGTACATGTTTCTGACTTGCATGAAAGGTATGGATGCTAAACTATAAACGTAGAGCTCCCTGTATGAAATCCTGAATGTTATGAAACCTCCCATGCAACTTCAGTCCAGAGTTATTCCAATTAAAGAGGCATTCTTGTTGCTGAACTAGGTTTAGGGTGGTGGGTAATGTAATATGTGCACCCACTTGACTTTGATTGTGGGTCCGCAACTACCTCATATACCTGTTTACTAACAGGAAAAGGCTCCAAATTTACATTTCAGAAAAAAAAATGGGAAATTGTTCTCTCTGCTTGGATATTTTCTCTCTTCTTGGACATTTCTGTAATCTTGAAACTAATTATATCATCGGCATATATCAGTGATCACTCAATTCAGTTATTAACTTTTGTAGTGTTCTCAGTGAACTCATATTTCGTATTGGATGGATAAAGCATGGGTAAATCTTCTGAGGTTTTCACTCTAAGCACAAATAGCAGTTTTGTACTTGCATGCTATTTTATGCTAGCTATGTAATATGTTTAATTGTGTGTGTAGGCCAACTGCGGATTATAGGGAAGGAGTAAGAAATTTTGTAGCCGTAAGTTTGGAAAGGCTAGGAAATCCCTCTAAAATTCGATGTCCTTGTACTCGATGCAGAAATATGGATTACCAGACTAGTGATGATGTAGTCTCACATTATGTTTGGGATGGATAAGACATACAATGTTTGGATTTTTCACGGGGAAGAACGTCCCAGTACTTCCTCCAAAATGACATGTGATCAAATGCTTTTGATTTTGCTTAAATCATGTGATTGGGAATGTAATAACCCGTTTTATTTTAGTATTTATTTAATTACTTTAATTATTATTTGGGTGATAATAATTAATTAATGAGTGTTGGGCTTAAGTGATAAATTAAAACCCATTAAGTAATTGGATGGTAAATCCTTTTGGACTAGGGATTTGGAAACCCTATAATATAAATACTCTCCCTACCCAAATTACCTCTCATTTACCTCAACCGTGAATTAGAAATTGAGAGAGAAGAAGGCGGCACAGTCAATTGCCGAGAGAGAGAGAGAGAGAGAGAGAAGAGAAACCGTGAGTTTCCCAGCAGAAGAAGAAGCAGTGGCCATTGGAGGAGAAAAGAGAAGAAATTAAGGCAATTCTTTGATTCTCCATCATTCTTTTTCATCCTAAATTATTCAATAGAGGTTTAGCCTATTTCAATAGAATCTAAAACCTTAGAAAACCAAATTGAAATATTATACTTACTTGAATCATCAAAGCAATATTTTTGGTTATGGTATGATTAAAATCCTCGATTTCGGGACGGAGATTATAGAGATCAAAATTTAGATTTTTGTATTTCATGTATATGCATGGATGCGTGTGTGTGTGTGTTTTAGTATGTGTTGTGTAGTGTTTTTGTAAGAGAAAGAAGAAAAGAAAATAAAGAAAAGAAAAGAAAGAAGTTGTCTGGAGAGAAAGAAAGAGAAAGAAAAATAGAAAAGAAAGGAAGAGAGAGAGAGAGGGAACCAAATTGAGAGAGAGAGAGAGAAAAGGAGAGGTCTCAAGAGAGAGAGAAGGATAGTGTATACTCCCTCCGTCCCACGTGAATGTAAACCATTTTTTGGCACAATAATTAAGAAATATTATTAAGATAATAAAAATGTGTGGTAGAAAATGAAGAGAGAGAATGAGTGGAGTTAATAATAGGTTGGTTGAATAAATTGTATGGTGAAAAATGAAGAGAGAGAATGAGTGGGTGGGGTAGGGTGAATATAAAATAATAAATTTGTTTCCATTTTGGACAGTTTGCATTTACGTGGGACAGACCAAAATGAAAATAAGTTTGCATTCACGTGGGACGGAGGGAGTATATCGTGTATGTATATGTATATGTATATGTTGAGGGACTAGTTTGCAAAATAAACAAGGGCCTAGGTAGGTGAAAGAGAAATACTTGGATTGTGAGTGTGTGATTGTGACAGTATATACTCCCTCCGTCCCAACAATTGCTTCCCATTTTTTGCCAAGCACGCAAATTAAGAAAATGGGGGGAAGAAAAAATGTTGTGAGTGTAATTTGAAAATAGGAGAGAGAATGAGTGGAGAGAATAGTAAATTATAATGGTGTTGTGAGTATTAAAATAATGTAGGAGAGAGAATGAGTGGAGGGAATAGTAAAGATTCCTTTGCCAAAAAAGAAAAGTGGAAGCTATTAACGGGACACCCAAAATGACAAAATGGGAAGCTACTATTGGGACGGAGGGAATATATGTATGTATATATTGATGGACCGACTTGCAAATAGGAAGGACCTAGTAGAAAGAAAGACTTGTGACTTTTGCTATGATTGTGACGTGTGGGGATGAGGAATCATCAAAGTTGGACTACTATTATTATTTACACTTTTGAAAAGTATGTATTAGGATAAAGTGTAATTGTTTCTAATTTGGTTATATTATTATTATTATTGCTAGATTGTGGGAGGCAGTAGGTTCACTGGTAGGAGCCGCATTTAACTGAAATTATTAAGGTAAGGGATTATACATCTTTAAGTTAATTGATTTTCGCTCCGTTACATTATTTAGGCTTTCGCATATTTCTTGGCGATGTACGTTCCTTTGATACGTAAAAGCTGACCTCGCGTCAGTATTTGTTTTGACTCCCTCGTTTACCGTTATTTGCTAATCTTTTGTTATTTCGTTTGCTAAATCGTTCTTTTGGTTTCATAAATACAGAATTTTATTGTTATTGTGAAAGTTCGTATTCTGTATAAAAAAGAGTTTTGATATGATATGATTTTTGTTCCATCAATGATCGCTAAGTTAGACAACCTGCTTCGGCGGGGTATATTTGATATTTGGCCTTCGGGCAAACTTAGTAAACCGCTTCAAATTAGTGGTGGGGTGTTCCGGATACACTATTTAGGACTATGCGGAGTCATTTTGTTCCCTTTATGAGATTTTGGTTTGATAAGGTCAGTGGACCACTTATGTGATCATGATGTCTGTGAATGATTTGATTAGCTACAACTGGTATGGGACAGTTGTAGATAACTAGATCATTCGAGTCAACTTTGTTCAGCTTATCAGTCCTTTGAAATTTCTTATAATCTGTGAGTGGTTTAGTTAGTTAAAGCTGGTATGGGACATTTAAATAAGTAAACCATTCGGGTCAGTTTGATTCGATTTTGTCATCATTTGAACCTCCAAAATATTTGTCAACTCAGTTTGTGAAACCGTTGAAATTTTGAAAGACCTTTGATTTGAGATTTGGTAAATAACTATTTCGAATTTGTATTCTGTTATGTCTTTGATTGTTACTTGAAATTTGTATCATTTGATATTCCTTCGGGTCAACTCCTCCTTAGTAACCGGAGGGGTTTTATATGAACTTACTGGGCATTGTTCGCTCACCCTTTCATCTTCTTTTCTTCCAGATTTCATATGGGAAGAATGTGAAACGGTTCGGGAGCACTTAATAAGGAGTTCAAGGATCGTTATAGTTTATTCATTTTAGACTCTTTAGTTAGTTATTGCAGTTATTTGAGAGATTGTAAGACTTTAAAGATTTTGTTGAGCTAGTGGATTGTACTAGCCGTTGAAATTGTTACCGTTATTCGCATTTAAGTTATATTCAAATTGTGGTTAGTGTTTGAATTATGATTTTAGTAGCCGTTGGAGGTTATTTTATTATCAATTAAGTATTATTATTGTTATGGAAATTCGGGGTCGTTACAGGGAATGTGTTTTTGAGTGTCATTTTAGTTGGTGTTATGTTCATTTTATTTTTCTTGATTTTGCTATTGATTTAGAATGTGGGGTAGTTTAGAGGATTGAATGCATATGCTTTTTGATTTTGCTTAAATCACTTGTTCTCTGGGAATGTGCTTTTGTGGTATTTATCTGTACTTGCATATATGAATTAATTGGAGGTGTTTGGCTATCTATCAGTAGCTTAGTCCAATTTGCTTCTAATGCTGAGACAACAGTAAGCACTTATGAGGTTGCATATATGAATTAATTGGAGGTGTTTGGCTATCTATCAGTAGCTTAGTCCAATTTGCTTCTAATGCTGAGACAACAGTAAGCACTTATGAGGTTGCATATATGAATTAATTGGAGGTGGGTCATACTTGGTAATGTGTAGTTTGTTACAGAATCACATAATGTTTATGTTGCTTATGGAATTTCGTTCTCCTCTCAGATCTTTCGCGTTGTACGGAGCATTCTACATGGTTTTGTTGCTTTCTTCATAGCCTGCAATAGGCACCGATTGAGGTTTGCTCAGTGGCATTTATTTTGATCTTGTTATTTTTATATTAGTTTTTTTTTTTTTTAAATTGTATTACTAGTATTATTTATTTATTTCTCGGGGGCGTATAAAGTGCTTTAATGTCTTCTTTTATTAAGCTTAATCATTTTATAATAAGTATTTGAATTTCATTTTATAATGGAGGTGATGGAAAACTGCAGCATTCTCTCTTTGATCGACTTTGCCCATGGCTTATTATAAGGCTGCTCCTGCTGAGGGTTTTCAATGACCTCAAGTCTACAGTTGTTTACGATGAACTTGTCAATCAACACTTGGAGCTTGGTATGTGGATTTGGCATCAATTTCTTCATTTTCTCTGCTTTCTTTGTACCTTTATTGGTGTGAAGTTTTCACCTTGCTACATTCACTGACCATAACAATCCTTCACTTTTGCATGCTCATTTTTCCATCCTCTGGACATGGAAAGTTAACTTTGCTAGGCCAATAAAATTCTATAATACTTTAGTTGCTTTCCCTTCTTCTTCATGATCACGTAGTCATTCTTAATACTAGACATTTTTTAGCCACATGTCTTATTATTATTTTGACTGTGTGGTCTATGTAAATACTAGGGGTTGAATTACGATCTGAACAACTCGAGTTTGGTGCTAAAAAACTTTGGTTGAGATTCGGTTCGTATGCTAAGTAGACAATATTTGCAATCTTGTTGGGCAATTAAGCTTAAATCTGATATCGTAGAACAGAGAATAATACCAAGTTACTCAAGCTCGGTCTCAACTATGATTATCAAACAAGCTTGAATATGCAAGAGTCCAACTTGACTTACTTCGCTTTAACTCCTAGTAAATGCTGTCATTGAGTAAAAAGTTAAAAGAAATAAATAACTGGAATCTATGCAGCTTTTCAAGTACCTTGATCTCATGTTGTCAACATTAAAGAGGAGTAGTAGTGTAGTGTATTACTTCCTATGAAATAAATGGTGTGGGGTGTTACTTTTACACCTTACAGCATAACTAGAAATTTTAGTGGAATAAAGTGTCTTTATTTTGTGCCATTCCCTCTGCAGAATTATTTATCAAAGATGAGTTGATACACTTATTATTGATGACGCCAAGCTGTTCAGGGTCAGGAGCGGTTCAAGGATATCTGGCTAGGATATTTTGGTGGTTTGATGGTACCTAGATCACAACACAAACAAGCACCGTTAAGGTCAAAGTTGGATATTACTCCAACTCAGGCCCTCAGGTGTGAGAGTAAGAATACTGAGATAATAAGGCTTTGAATACCTTGGAGTGTGTGTGTGTTTAGGGTTTAGAGTAATATGGCTTACTCAATTGTATATTGAACTTACCTTGCCCAAGGGGGTAAAGGTCTTCTATTTATAGGCAATGCAATAGTGCTTGTTGAGGTAAGCAATGAGATCAGCCCTAGGGGGCACTTTGGTATTTGACCAGCTACACGTGTTCGCATCTAATTGGTCCTGTCAGGAAGGGAACATTGACTGTCCAGGGGACATGGCTGAAAGGGACATGAGCCGTGTACCCGGCTTGGAGCATTAAATGGAATAGTAGGCGCCTGACTGAGTCGCATTGAATGCGTGATGGGGGAGCCGGCAAGTGGCCTGTCAGAGCCAGTAAGCTAACTTGCTCAGTAAGGCTTGACATTAACCGGGAAGCAGACATGTGCCCGCGGTCAACGTTGTGGCCGCAGTCAAAGGTATATGACGCGAGCACGGTTGATGCGGTCATGCCTACTGCGGGCATGGGTCCCTGCGGACATATAATCTGCGGGCACGGACCCAACGGTCACAGGTCGTGCGGGCACGAATATAGCGGTCAGGATCCTTCCGGTCTTTGATAGGATTAATGCGGGGAGGGACGCGGTCTTGACCTCAAGGGCCTATCTGTCCGCGGTCTTCCCCCCCAGCGGTCTAGGAACTGCCACGTCACTGGTTCCTTGGACCAGACCGAGCGCGGGCCCGATCCAGTAGATCCGGGCTCATCAATGGCCCCTAGCTCCGAGTGTGATTATTTATGATCTGATCGAGGAGGTACTAGAAGCTCGGTAGGATTGGATCGCCGCTTTGGCGAGCACCAGTATTAGCGTTTTTGTTGGTTGTTGCTTGGCCCCATGGGCCTATGGGAACGTTCGGGAGGCACCAGTGAGTGACACGTGGCCCCTTGCATGGTGTGCCTCCCGATTAACAGGTGGGCCCCTTGGCAGATGAAAAGACGGGTTAGTGGTACGTACAGGGGTACGTGTCGCTCGTTTAAGAGGGGCAATAAATGCAAAATGTCTTTAATTTTCGAATTTTCAAACGTTGGAGACGGTTCAGGGTCCGAGGCATGGTTTGTGGGCTAATTAATACGGGTTAACGGGTTAACCCGTATAGGTAGGCCCTATAAATACCAAATCCTTAAACCTCAAACCCTTTTACCGTTTCCAAACCTTCAAAGAGCTTTAGAGAGAGAGATTTCTTGCTGCGAACTTCGTGCTACCGTTTTCCGACTCCACTCTCAAGCTTTCCTTCGTAAGTATTTTTAGGGTGTTTCTCTTCTTCATCCCCCTCTGTTTTTATTTTTCTGGGTTTTGAGAGATGACCACCCGTGAATTTGGACCCCGCCGTCCCATAGAATTAGGAGATGGAGCCACCCCCGATATCTTTGCTGTCTGTAAACGGACTGGGGGGATTTTTAGGAAGGTAGGTTTGGGGTGGCTAAGGCTATCCTTGCCAAGCTTCCTGTATTTTTGTAAGAGAGATGATTGGGGGCCTTTCGTCCCACCCCGGTTGTGGGAGGCCAAGAGGAAGTACATCTACAATCGTAAATGCGGTGTTGGGGGATCACCGTAGGCTAAGAAATTTTGTAATGGGGGTTTTGTGCAGGTTTCCCCGTGAGAGAGATCAGGCTCTGAACGCCGTTGAACTAGTGAGGAGAGCGATCCGTATCCCCGAACAAATAACTGACTGGGAGAAGTGTGAATTAATGGACCCGTAACACCGTTAATGAGATGCGGGCACAGAGCTCCGAGGATCTGTCCGATGCCTTGGACATTCTTCCCCTAAGAACCATCTTTCCCGATGTTGTGCCCGCGGCCCCTGGTGCTAACCCAATTGAACTGAGCAGTAGTGAGGAGATGGAGCCTCTGAATTTTGAGGTGACCGGAGGCGGGGGAAATGAACTTGAGGTAACCTCTGCCCGCGGTGACGCCACCGGTCTCTTTGGCCCAACGAGCTTGGAGACCGAGGAGGATGACCGCGAGGTCGAGGATAGGAGGGCTGCGGGGACCTCTAAGAAGGCCGCTGAGCCTTCGAACATCGTTGATGCTTTTTCTGACCCTGACTCCGAGGAGGAGATAGAGGTGGCCCCTGCCCGGAATAAAGGCAAGAGGCCTGCTGCTGAGGTGAACCCTGGCCGTGGCCGTAGTAAGAAATCCCTCTAAAATTCGATGTGCTTGTACTCGATGCAGAAATATGGATTACCAGACTAGTGATGATGTAGTCTCACATTATGTTTGGGATGGATAAGACATACAATGTTTGGATTTTTCATGGGGAAGAACGTCCCAGTACTTCCTCCAAAATGACATGTGATCAAATGCTTTTTATTTTGCTTAAATCATGTGATTGGGAATGTAATAACCCGTTTTTTTTTAGTATTTATTTAATTACTTTAATTATTATTTGGGTGATAATAATTAATTAATGAGTGTTGGGCTTAAGTGTTGGGCTTAAGTGATAAATTAAAACCCATTAAGTAATTGGATGGTAAATCCTTTTGGACTAGGGATTTGGAAATCCTATAATATAAATACTCTCCCTACCCAAATTACCTCTCATTTACCTCAACCGTGAATTAGAAATTGAGAGAGAAGAAGGCGGCACAGTCAATTGCAGAGAGAGAGAGAGAGAGAGAGAGAGAGAGAGAGAGAGAGAGAGAGAGAGAGAGAGAGAGAGAGAGAGAGAGAGAGAGAGAGAGAGAGAGAGAGAAGAGAAACCGTGAGTTTCCAAGCAGAAAAAGAAGCAGTGGCCATTGGAGGAGAAAAGAGAAGAAATTAAGGTAGTTCTTTGATTCTTCATCATTCTTTTTCATCCTAAATTATTCAATAGAGGTTTAGCCTATTTCAATAGAATCGAAAACCTTAGAAAACCAAATTGAAATATTATACTTACTTGAATCATCAAAGCAATATTTTTGGTTATGGTATGATTAAAATCCTCGATTTCGGGACGGAGATTATAGAGATCAAAATTTAGATTTTTGTATTTCATGTATATGCATGTATGCGTGTGTGTGTGTGTGTGTTTTAGTATGTGTTGTATAGTGTTTTTGTAAGAGAAAGAAGTAAGAAAAGAAAATAAAGAAAAGAAAAGAAAGAAGTTGTCTGGAGAGAAAGAAAGAGAAAGAAAAATAGAAAATAAAGGAAGAGAGAGAGGGAGAGGGAACCAAATTGAGAGAGAGAGAGAGAAAAGGAGAGGTCTAAGGAGAAAGAGAAGGATAGTGTATACTCCCTCCGTCCTACGTGAATGTAAACCATTTTTTTGGCACAATAATTAAGAAATATTATTAAGATAATGAAAATGTGTGGTGGAAAATGAAGAGAGAGAATGAGTGGAGTTAATAATAGGTTGGTTGAATAAATTGTATGGTGAAAAATGAAGAGAGAGAATGAGTGGGTGGGGTAGGGTGAATATAAAATAATAAATTTGTTTCCATTTTGGACAGTTTGCATTTACGTGGGACGAACCAAAATGAAAATAAGTTTGCATTCACGTGGAACGGAGGGAGTATATCGTGTATGTATATGTATATGTTGAGGGACTAGTTTGCAAAATAAACAAGGGCCTAGGTAGGTGAAAGAGAAATACTTGGATTGTGAGTGTGTGATTGTGACAGTATATATATGTATGTATATATTGATGGACCGACTTGCAAATAGGAAGGACCTAGTAGAAAGAAAGACTTGTGAGTTTTGCTATGATTGTGACGTGTGGGGATGAGGAATCATCAAAGTTGGACTACTATTATTATTTACACTTTTGAAAGTATGTATTAGGATAAAGTGTAATTGTTTCTAATTTGGTTATATTATTATTATTATTGCTAGATTGTGGGAGGCAGTAGGTTCACTGGTAGGAGCCGCATTTAACTGAAATTATTAAGGTAAGGGATTATACATCTTTAAGTTAATTGATTTTCGCTCCGTTTCATTATTTAGGCTTTCGCATATTTCTTGGCGATGTACGTTCCTTTGATACGTAAAAGCTGACCTCGCGTCAGTATTTGTTTTGACTCCCTCGTTTACCGTTATTTGCTAATCTTTTGTTATTTCGTTTGCTAAATCGTTCTTTTGGTTTTTAAATCTGAGAATTTTATTGTTATTGTGAAAGTTCGTATTCTGTATAAAAAAGAGTTTTGATATGATATGATTTTTGTTCCATCAATGATCGCTAAGTTAGACAACCTGTTTCGGCGGGGTATATTTGATATTTGTTCAGCTTATCAGTCCTTTGAAATTCCTTATAATCTATGAGTGGTTTAGTTAGTTAAAGCTGGTATGAGACATTTAAATAAGTAAACCATTCGGGTCAGTTTGATTCGATTTTGTCATCATTTGAACCTCCAAAATATTTGTCAACTCAGTTTGTGAAACCGTTGAGATTTTGAAAGACCTTTGGTTTGAGATTTGGTAAATAACTATTTCGAATTTGTATTCTGTTATGTCTTCGATTGTTAAAATTTGTATCATTTGATATTCCTTCATGTCAACTCCTCCTTAGTAACCGGAGGGGTTTTATATGAACTTACTGGGCATTGTTCGCTCACCCTTTCATCTTCTTTTCTTCCAGATTTCATATGGAAAGAATGTGAAACGGTTCGGGAGCACTTAATAAGGAGTTCAAGGATCGTTATAGTTTATTCATTTTAGACTCTTTAGTTAGTTATTGCAGTTATTTGAGAGATTGTAAGACTTTAAAGATTTTGTTGAGCTAGTGGATTGTACTAGCCGTTGAAATTGTTACCGTTATCCGCATTTAAGTTATATTCAAATTGTGGTTAGTGTTTGAATTATGATTTTAGTAGCCGTTGGAGGTTATTTTATTATCAATTAAGTATTATTATTGTTATGGAAATTCGGGGTCGTTACAGGGAATGTGTTTTTGAGTGCCATTTTAGTTGGTGTTGCGTTCATTTTATTTTTCTTGATTTTGCTATTGATTTAGAATGTGGGGTAGTTTAGAGGATTGAATGCATATGCTTTTTGATTTTGCTTAAATCACTTGTTCTCTGGGAATGTGCTCTTGTGGTATTTATCTGTACTTGCATATATGAATTAATTGGAGGTGTTTGGCTATCTATCAGTAGCTTAGTCCAATTTGCTTCTAATGCTGAGACAACAGTAAGCACTTATGAGGTTGCATATATGAATTAATTGGAGGTGGGTCATACTTGGTAATGTGTAGTTTGTTACAGAATCACATAATGTTTATGTTGCTTATGGAATTTCGTTCTCCTCTCAGATCTTTCGCGCTGTACGGAGCATTCTACATGGTTTTGTTGCTTTCTTCATAGCCTGCAATAGGCACCGATTGAGGTTTGCTCAGTGGCATTTATTTTGATCTTGTTATTTTTATATTAGTTTTTTTTTTTTAATTGTATTACTAGTATTATTTATTTATTTCTCGGGGGCGTATAAAGTGCTTTAATGTCTTCTTTTATTAAGCTTAATCATTTTATAATAAGTCTTTGAATTTCATTTTATAATGGAGGTGATGGAAAACTGCAGCATTCTCTCTTTGATCGACTTTGCCCATGGCTTATTATAAGGCTGCTCCTGCTGAGGGTTTTCAATGACCTCAAGTCTACAGTTGTTTACGATGAACTTGTCAATCAACACTTGGAGCTTGGTATGTGGATTTGGCATCAATTTCTTCATTTTCTCTGCTTTCTTTGTACCTTTATTGGTGTGAAGTTTTCACCTTGCTACATTCACTGACCATAACAATCCTTCACTTTTGCATGCTCATTTTTCCATCCTCTGGACATGGAAAGTTAACTTTGCTAGGCCAATAAAATTCTATAATACTTTAGTTGCTTTCCCTTCTTCTTCATGATCACGTAGTCATTCTTAATACTAGACATTTTTTAGCCACATGTCTTATTATTATTTTGACTGTGTGGTCTATGTAAATACTAGGGGTTGAATTACGATCTGAACAACTCGAGGTTTGGTGCTAAAAAACTTTGGTTGAGATTCGGTTCGTATGCTAATTAGACAATATTTGCAATCTTGTTGGGCAATTAAGCTTAAATCCGATATCGTAGAACAGAGAATAATACCAAGTTACTCAAGCTCGGTCTCAACTATGATTATCAAACAAGCTTGAATATGCAAGAGTCCAACTTGACTTACTTCGCTTTAACTCCTAGTAAATGCTGTCATTGAGTAAAAAGTTAAAAGAAATAAATAACTGGAATCTATGCAGCTTTTCAAGTACCTTGATCTCATGTTGTCAACATTAAAGAGGAGTAGTAGTGTAGTGTATTACTTTCTATGAAATAAATGGTGTGGGGTGTTACTTTTACACCTTACAGCATAACTAGAAATTTTAGTGGAATAAAGTGTCTTTATTTTGTGCCATTCCCTCTGCAGAATTATTTATCAAAGATGAGTTGATACACTTATTATTGATGACGCCAAGCTGTTCAGGGTCAGGAGCGGTTCAAGAATATCTGGCTAGGATATTTTGGTGGTTTGATGGTACCTAGATCACAACACAAACAAGCACCGTTAAGGTCAAAGTTGGATATTACTCCAACTCAGGCCCTCAGGTGTGAGAGTAAGAATACTGAGATAATAAGGCTTTGAATACCTTGGAGTGTGTGTGTGTTTAGGGTTTAGAGTAATATGGCTTACTCAATTGTATATTGAACTTACCTTGCCCAAGGGGGTAAAGGTCTTCTATTTATAGGCAATGCAATAGTGCTTGTTGAGGTAAGCAATGAGATCAGCCCTAGGGGGCACTTTGGTATTTGACCAGCTACACGTGTTCGCATCTAATTGGTCCTGTCAGGAAGGGAACATTGACTGTCCAGGGGACATGGCTGAAAGGGACATGAGCCGTGTGCCGGCTTGGAGCATTAAATGGAATAGTAGGCGCCGACCGAGTCGCATTGAATGCGTGATGGGGAGCCGGCAAGTGGCTGTCGTCGAGCCGCAAGCTAACTTGCTCGCAAGGCTTGACATTAACCGGGAAGCAGACATGTGCCCGCGGTCAACGTTGTGGCCGCAGCCAAAGGTATATGACGCGAGCACGGTTGATGCGGTCATGCCATGCTGCGGTACGGGTCCCTCGCGGACATATAACTGCGCGGCACGGACCCAACGGTCACAGTGTCGTGCGGGCACGAATATAGCGGTCAGGATCCTTCCGGCCTTTGATAGGATTAATGCGGGAGGGACGCGGTCTTGACCTCAAGGGCCTATCTCGTCCGCGGTCTTCCCCCAGCGGTCTAGGAACTGCCACGTCACTGGTTCCTTGGACCAGACCGAGCGCGGGCCCGATCCAGTAGATCCGGGCTCATCAATGGCCCCTAGCTCCGAGTGTGATTAATTATGATCTGATCGAGGAGGTACTAGAAGCTCGGTAGGATTGGATCGCCGCTTTGGCGAGCACCAGTATTAGCGTTTTTGTTGGTTGTTGCTTGGCCCCATGGGCCTATGGGAACGTTCGGGAGGCACCCGTGAGTGACACGTGGCCCCTTGCATGGTGTGCCTCCCGATTAACAGGTGGGCCCCTTGGCAGATGAAAAGACGGGTTAGTGGTACGTACAGGGGTACGTGTCGCTCGTTTAAGAGGGGCAATAAATGCAAAATGTCTTTAATTTTCGAATTTTCAAACGTTGGAGACGGTTCAGGGTCCGAGGCATGGTTTGTGGGCTAATTAATACGGGTTAACGGGTTAACCCGTATAGGTAGGCCCTATAAATACCAAATCCTTAAACCTCAAACCCTTTTACCGTTTCCAAACCTTCAAAGAGCTTTAGAGAGAGAGATTTCTTGCTGCGAACTTCGTGCTACCGTTTTCCGACTCCACTCTCAAGCTTTCCTTCGTAAGTATTTTTAGGATGTTTCTCTTCTTCATCCCCCTCTGTTTTTATTTTTCTGGGTTTTGAGAGATGACCACCCGTGAATTTGGACCCCGCCGTCCCATAGAATTAGGAGATGGAGCCACCCCCGATATCTTTGCTGTCTGTAAACAGACTGGGGGGATTTTTAGGAAGGTAGGTTTGGGGTGGCTAAGGCTATCCTTGCCAAGCTTCCTGTATTTTTGTAAGAGAGATGATTGGGGGCCTTTCGTCCCACCCCGGTTGTGGGAGGCCAAGAGGAAGTACATCTACAATCGTAATGTACTGGTGTTGGGGGATCACCGTAGGCTAAGAAATTTTGTAATGGGGGTTTTGTGCAGGTTTCCCCGTGAGAGAGATCAGGCTCTGAACGCCGTTGAACTAGTGAGGAGAGCGATCCGTATCCCCGAACAAATAACTGACTGGGAGAAGTGTGAATTAATGGACCCAGAACCTGTTAATGAGATGCGGGCACAGAGCTCCGAGGATCTGTCCGATGCCTTGGACATTCTTCCCCTAAGAACCATCTTTCCCGATGTTGTGCCCGCGGCCCCTGGTGCTAACCCAATTGAACTGAGCAGTAGTGAGGAGATGGAGCCTCTGAATTTTGAGGTGACCGGAGGCAGGGGAAATGAACTTGAGGTAACCTCTGCCCGCGGTGACGCCACCGGTCTCTTTGGCCCAACGAGCTTGGAGACCGAGGAGGATGACCGCGAGGTCGAGGATAGGAGGGCTGCGGGGACCTCTAAGAAGGCCGATGAGCCTTCGAACATCGTTGATGCTTTTTCTGACCCTGACTCCGAGGAGGAGATAGAGGTGGCCCCTGCCCGGAATAAAGGCAAGAGGCCTGCTGCTGAGGTGAACCCTGGCCGTGGCCGTAGTAAGAAACCCAAGGAGGTGGCCCCTATTGACTGGGAGGAGGACATTTATGATTTATACAATATTGACCGCAATGCCTTTCGTGTCCGCACCCTTGGGCACGTTCATTTGAAGGACAAGGACAAGCTGCGGCCAGAAACAGTAGCAGATGTCCGCGAGGACAATAGGGCCTGCGTTTTTTATGGTGCCCAGTTTGAGAACGGCCTGAGATTGCCCCTGGACCCCTTCTTCTACTTTTTTTTTGGAGTTCAACGGCTGCCTCCCCATGCACCTGACTCCCAATGCCATTAGGGCTATAGTTTCCTTCATCACGGTTTGCAGATTCCATGGCTATGAACCTACCCTGGCTGGGCTTTATGCTTATTATCAGAACCAGATCATCCGTAGTATTCTGAGTTTGAAGGCTAGGAATTATTCTACCCGGACCTTCTCTCCTCCATCAAACAAATTTGACCAATGGAACCAGAAGGATATCTTGGTCATTGAGTCTAGGTTCGGCTGGCCCTTCTCCAAACCCTCAAATCTAGTCCCAATGAAGGTGGCCGCTAGTAGCTATCCAGACCCCTCTTCCGCTGATCCCATCGCTGTGCCCTAGAGAAATATCTGGCCAACTATCTAGACAGCGGGGAGGAGCCCGTGTATGATGTGGGCGCCATAGTTGAGGATGAGCCACTCTTGATCTACTCGGGGGTGGTTCCTCGTAGGGAGGGCGCCCCATATGCCCCCAGAGTAGAAATAGAGCCTCTGCCCCGTGACCCTGATTGGAGGGTGCACGAGCACTACCAATTCGAGGCGGATTGTAGGACCTGTATGCTGGGCGCAGAATGCGATCCCCCCGAACTTATCGGTCTCTGATTTTTTCATACAACTGTTGCCAATTTATTTTGCTTTTGAATTTTTGAACTGCATTCTAACCATTTTTCTTTCCTTCCAGAGTAGATCCAGAAGAATATAATTTCTGATGGCCCCAATGAATGCCGCTCAGCTGAAGGCCAAGAATATGAAGGCCAATAGGGATGCTGCTGCGAGGAGGCAGACTGAATTGGGGGGAGCCTCAACCAAGGATAAGACCATTCCTGTGGTTAGCAGGAAGACAGGGGAGCCTCTGACCAGCTCCAAAACTATCCCTACTACAGGGAATCTGCCTCCACCTCCTCGGGGTCCTCCTCCGGCGAATGCTCTCCGAGCTACCTCTCCCGGCCGCACCATTCCTTCCGACCACCAAGTGGATTCTCGGAAGAGGAATGAAAGAGATGGAGATTCGGGGCAAGGACACCGGAAGCTCCAGAAAATCGGGGACGCTCCTCCCCGGACCATGACTGCTCCTGCTGCGGTCTCATCCTCTTCCCCCATTGGGGGGTTAATCTGTTCGGCGGCCTATCCAGTGGCCCCTCTGACCACCCGCGAGGAGACGCTGGCCGTCAGAAAGAACCTCTCTGAGGTGACCGCTGTAACTGGGGTGGACATCTATGCCCGGAATTCAGCCAACGCCTCAGTGGGGATCGGGCTGGTGAACCGTCTCTACTCCCCGGACTTCTATAAGAATATAGTTGTCGAGGAGAATGCCTCTGCCATGGTGGGGGACATTGGCCTTGCTCTGAACGAGGTAGATAATCGCCTGTCCTCTTTGGTTTCACACTTTCACCCTTCCAATATGTCTAACTTTTGTTCTTTTTCCTCGTAGGTGAGCAATAAAGTACTGCGGCTGCGGGAAAGCTGCGATACCCTGACCGCCGAAGTGGAGAACAAAACCTCCATTTTGGCGGCCAAACTCTGTTAGCTGGAGGAGGCTCAAGCGAGGATTGGGACCTTGAACTCCCTCATGGAGGACAAGGACAAGGCCTTTGCTCAGAAGGAGTCTGATCTGAAGGACTTCTCCGACCGATTGGCCGTGGTGGAGAAGGACCTTGAAAGAGTAAGGGGTCAGCGGGATGAGCTCCGCGGGCACAAAGCTGAGTGGGAGCCCAGAAATAAAGAGCTCGCGGCCAAGCTGGAGTCCGCCAAGGTTGATCTGGAGGCCTTGGAGAAAAAGGTGGACGAGCTGTCCGAGCAGCTGCTCCCCTATAAAAGGTTGGAGGCGGAGGGGAAATCCGCCCTTGATGATGTCCGCAAGGAAGCGGTGGAGGAGTATAAGAACTCCCAAGAATTCAAGGATTGGCTCCTCGCTGAGAATCTGGCTCAGTATGAGGCTGGGGTCCGGACGCAGATTCGGAACTTCGCGGCCACGGGCAGGTTTTCTGTACAAGAGTTGGCCGTTATTGGCTCTGTTGTTGCTACAGATGAAGAATGCTTGCCCGGGCATGCGTTCGTTCCCTTGTCCGAGGATGAGGTCAAAGGCTTGGAGCTGTCCGCTGCGGCCTCCTTGCCTCCTGTGGCAGAAGTGACTGCCCTGAGCCTAATCGGCGAACTGGATGAACTACGATTTGGGGAGAACCCTATTTCTCTCGGGGATGCCCTTGCTCGCGTTCTTCCAGAGGGGCCTGCCATAGGAGATCTCTTTCCTCATCGGGCAGCTCCTGCTCCAGTCTCAACTGAGGCCGTCCTTGATCCTATCACAGACCTTCTCGTGAACAGCCTGCCCTCTCCAACTCCTCAATCTGAAGATCCCAAGGGGCAAGCTCCACTAGCTTAGGTTTTTTGTTTCTTTTTGTAATAGAGTAGGACTTTGTAAATGTTTTTCAGTATTAATAGAAGAATTTTTCCATAACTATTCTCTTAATTACTAGTCTCGTAGGCTATTATGAGTGTTTGCAATTCTTGAGTACCTTGATACTTGCATTCTTGCTCTTTATCTAGCTTCTTTGACTTGCAATTAAACTTTATACTCTCCTTCCGCGGTCAAAAGCTTAGTAGGCCCTTTGCCCGCATTTTTTGAGTTTTCCTAACTCTTTATTCAAAATCACTTGGATTTTTCGTGAGAGTCAGCCTTATTCATCTGTGATCGCGTTTGTTTGGCCTTGTGGCAAACTTTGGGGCCTTGACCCCCTTTGTCTGTTTGGCTTTGTAAAAACTCTTTTGATCACTGTCATCCGTTTACACTTATTTCCAGCCTTACGAGCCGTGGTGTAAGTCAAAGCGGCAAAGGCAAGCTACCTTCATAGGGCATGCGAGTGTGGCCGTGAAGCTATAGTCCGCGCAACAGTAGGTAGGGGCATATTTAGCATAGCGGCCCTTTAACCTGCCGGCATCTCGTATCCACTACCGGTGGTTCACGCTTTTTGACCCTTTATTCAAAACCCCTTGGAGTTTTGTGTGAGGGTCTTACGCGATACGGTAACGGGCTTATATGTAGGCCTTTGTCACATACAGGCATACGAGTAACGGCCCTAATGAGGACCTTCGCGCACTGAGCGGGGACAAGGGCCTTGGCCTTTGTCCTCGGCGCATCTATATCCACTTATTCTTGGTGGTGTCACGCGGGCAGACGGGGTATCCTCCCCGCGATCGGAGTACGGATCGTAATGGATCTTTGTACTCATATAGGCTTGCGAACCGAAAGATCGTTGCGCATCAGTAGGTAGGAGCTCATATGTTTGCTCTTTAACCTACTGGCATCCGCTTGCGGGCATCCACTTTAGCTTTTGAAATTTGGTGGGGATAGGTTTTTGCATCAAAATATGATGAAATATGATGATAACTTCTCCTTTATATATACACATAGTCTATACTCCTTCCAAAAAATTACAAAGATTTCAAAAGAAGTATCTTTTAAGGTGGTCGCTATTCCAAGCGTGCTTAAGCTCTTCTCCCTCTTTTGGTCGCAATATGTAGGTGCCCTCTTTGACTATTTTGGTGACCTCATATGGACCTTCCCATTTCGGGGACAGTTTGTTGAAACCAGGTTGGGTCCCTTGGACCTCTACGCTTCTGAGTACCCAGTCTCCAACTGAAAAACTCCTCCTATTTACTCTTTTGTCGTGGTGCTTCTTCGCTTTCTGCTTGTAGTTCACCATTTTTTCATATGCCCGCATTCTCTTTCCTTCGAGATCATCCAGGTCACACCTTCTGTTTGCCTCGTTTTGAGACTCGCTGAAGTACGTGACTCTGTACGAGGGTAGGGCAACCTCAACTGGAGCCATTGCCTCTAACCCATACGTGAGCGAGAAAGGAGTTTCTCCTGTAGAATTCCTTGTAGTTGTGCGGACAACCCATAATGCGGTCTGGAGCTCGTCCAACCATCGTCTTCCTCGCCCCTCCAAATTTTTCTTTAGGGCGGTCAGAACTAACTTGTTTGCGGCCTCATCTTGGCCGTTTCCCTGAGGATAGGCAACTGCGGACTTACGGTGTTGCACCTTCATTCTCACACATTCAGCAGTGAATTTCGCAGAGAATTGGGTGCCATTGTCTGAAATAATTGCTCGGGGAACCCCAAATCGACAATAGATGTGATCGTGGACAAAATTGATTGTATTCTCCTCGGAGATAGTGGCTAAGCCCTTGGCTTCTGTCTACTTGGTAAAATAATCCACGGCCACCATAGGATACTTGATGTTTCCTCTAGCAGTCGGGAATGGTCCAATGAGATCAATCCCCCACGTATCAAACGGCCACGATGGTACGACCAAATTTTGCTCTGTTGATGGTAGTCTAGGGATGTCTGCAAATCTCTGGCACTTATCACACTTTCTCACATACTCCTGTGCATCCCTTCTCATTGTGGGCCAAAAGAATCCTTGGAATTTGATCTTGTCTGAGAGGGTGCGAGCACCTGGATGTCCGCCACAAACTCCTTCATGGACCTCATAGAGTAAGTTGGTGACCATGTGAGTTTTGACACATCTCAACAAAAGGCTTGGTGAATGATCGCCGAAAAAGTACCCCATCGAGGACGAGGTATTTCGCGGACACCGTTCTGATGGCCCTAGCCTTTACTGGGTCCTCGGGGAGGGTTTGCTTGTCGATGTAATCCTTCATCTCATCTACCCAGTCCCTTACTTGATCCTCAATATTGTTTATCTGAATCCGATCTATAGCAGGTCTCTCTGTGAATTCAATCTGGCAATCTGCTTCTAATTCCCCAATTTCCTGATCGGTTATTCTGGAGAGGAGGTCAGCCTCCACATTATCCTCTCTCATAACTTGGTTCAGCTCATAGTAGGTGAAATTTTTGATGTGGGTTTTTGCAAGGCCACAGTACTGAGTTAGTACTGGGTTGATAGTATCATACTCCCCCCTAATTTGATTAACTATGAGCTGAGAGTCACTATTGATCTCTATATTCTGAACTCCCAAGTCTCTTGCCAATTCCATGCCTACTATAATCGCTTCATACTCAGCCTGATTGTTAGATGCCTCGAACTTGAACCTCAAGGCTCTCTTAAATTTCTCCCCGCAGGGTGCGATCAGAAGTATGCCCGCGCCACTAATCAACTTGCTCGCTGAGCCGTCCACGTATAGAATCCATACCTCCTTTGGACGCTCCCTTGGCCATATGATTTCTGTGCTCGGGCTACTTGGGGCTTCTTCGAGATTACGCCCGCTTTCTTTTTCCCAGTCGTGTCCGCCATTTTGAATGATGATTCTACCACAAAATCTACTAAGGCCTGCGCTTTGATTGTCTTTCTCGGGGAGTAGGTGATGCGGAACTCGGTGAGCTCGATAGACCAAGCTAGCATTCTCCCCGAGGACTACGGTTTGTGTAAAACCTTTCTAAGCGGGGCCTCGGTCGATACGGTTATAGGGTGTGCGAGAAAAGTAAGCTCTTAATTTTCGAGCGAGATACAAGCAAGGCGTAAGCTAACTTCTCTATATTAAGATAACGCCCTTCTACGGAGGACGGTGCCTTAGATACATAATAAGCTGGTTTTGGGAGTTATTCTCCTCCCTTACAAGAACGGCGGCTCTTGCGCGGATCGATGCTTGCAAAAACAGAAAAAGTTCTTCCCCGGGCACTGGGCTGCTGAGTAGAGGTGGCTGCCCGAGGTATGTTTTGACTTCCTCAAAAGCTTGATGGCACTCAGTGCTCCATGCAAATTCATCAGGCTTCTTCCCCCCTTTTAGAGTTTTGAAGAAGGGGAGGCATCTCTCTGCTGACCGCGAGATGAAGCGGCCAAGTGCGGTGATGCGACCATTGAGTTTTTGGACATCCTTCACGCAAGCAGGAGGTTTCATGTCCAACAGGGCTTGGATTTTCTCTGGATTAGCCTCTATCCCTCTTTGATTGACCATGAATCCGAGGAACTTGCCCGCCTTGACCCCAAAAGCGCACTTAAGGGGGTTTAGCTTCATGTTATTGCGACGCAAGTTTTTGAAGGTTTCCTCCACGTCGAGCTCGTGGGAGTTTTCCTTAGTCTTTATAACCATATCGTCAATGTAGGCCTCAAGATTTCTGCCTAGTTGGTTTTTGAAGACCAGATTGACCATTCTTTGATAGGTGGCTCCTGCGTTTTTCAGCCCGAAGGGCATCATTTTGTAGCAGTAAGTCTTCCCCGCAGCGATGAAAGCTACAGAGCGGACATCTTCAGGAGCCATTTGGATCTGAT
This sequence comes from Adenophora triphylla var. japonica, assembly GCA_022495995.1. Taxonomy (NCBI): domain Eukaryota; kingdom Viridiplantae; phylum Streptophyta; class Magnoliopsida; order Asterales; family Campanulaceae; genus Adenophora; species Adenophora triphylla. Next base: position 207,037 of record JAFEMH010000144.1, on the reverse strand, counting down.
GGTAGCCGGAGTATGCATCAATGAAGCTTAATACTCTGTGGCCGGCTATAGAATCCACCAATCTGTCAATGCGAGGAAGAGGGAAACAATCTTTGGGACATGCCTTGTTGAGATCGGTGAAATCAACACACATCCTCCATTTGCCGTTGGATTTTTTGACCATTACCACATTGGCCAGCCATTTGGGGTAGGAAATCTCCTTAATTATCCCCGCTTTTAACAATTTTTCCACCTCTTCCTTGATCGCAATTTCTTTTTCCGGGGAGAAGTATCTTGATTTCTGGTAAATGTTCTTGAAGGATGGGTCATCGTTGATTTTGTGGAGGATCACGTCCTCGCTGATTCCCAGCATATCTTCCACCCTCCAAGCGAACACATCACAATTTGCCCTTAAGAATTCGATCAGGATTTTTCTCTCCTCGCTGTGAATTTCCAGGCCGACCTTAACTGTTTGCTCGGGGAAGTGGGGATTGATTACCACCTCCTCGAGCTCGTCGTTAGGTTGGAGGTCGCTGATTTCACGGTTGTGCAAGGAGTCAATGATTATGGTTGGGGGGTTGACCTGAGCTCCAGTCAGTGTTGCCATAGAGTATATGATATCGCGGTCAATCTTCCCCTCTATTCCCCGATCAATATAACCTCCCTCAATAGGGGCCAATTGCTTCAATTTTCTGCTCGTCTTGAGCTCCACCTTCGTGGAATGGAAAGAAAGCATGCCAATCGGTATGGGTGCCGGCGGGAGAGCAAGGGTTTTTCCCTTTTTTGATTTGTCCTCGCCTTTTCCCTCTTTTGATTTGTCCTCGCCCTCTATCGGCGGGCAGGATGCCTGGCCTTTCTGTTCTTTCCTTTTTTCCTCAAGTGCTCGGAGGAATCTCCCGGGCTGGTTCTTGATGGTAGCAACCCCGCCCGGGGTGTTAAATTTCACCCTTTGGTGGGGAACGGACGCAACTATTCCCAATTCGGTCTGAGCAGTTACGCCGAGAATGGCATTGTACTGGGAAGGAAGATCGACCACCATGAAAGTTATCTTGGCCGTCTTCTGCATGGGCTTTTCCCCAATAGTTACGTCAAACACAATCGTCCCCTTTACCCTTACGGCGTGATTTGTGAAGCCCTCAAGCATGCCCGCATATGGAAAAAGATGTGCTTCAGTCATTCTCATTCCTACCAACGTATGGTAGTAGAGTATATCGCGGGCAGCTCCAGTATCTATCAACACTCGGCCTATGTTTGCCCGGTTGATTCTCATTCTGAGGGTGAGAGGCTGAGTGGAATGAAAAAGGGTGGAGGCAAGTTCACTCCTTTTGAACCCAATTTTTTGCTCTTCTTCCGGAGCCATTACGGGGATGGAGAAAACCTTCTCTAATGTCCGGATTTGGAGGGAGAGCTGTTTGTTGGAGGGAGGTTCTTCTCCGATGAAGTTTATATTGTAGTCTCCGTCGTCATCCTCAAAATTGTCTCTTTCCACCCTCTCGGGACCACGAGGGTTTCGTGCCATTGTTGGTTATTATTGGGGGCCTGGTTGTTTCCCTTGATCCATCTGGTTAGTTCCCCATCATTGATTCTCTTGAATTATTCTCTTTAGGCTAGGCAGTCTTCAGTTCCGTGCCCGTGATCATTATGATACTCGCAGAACTTTGTCCTACTCCTCTCACTTGGTTTTCTGAGCATGGGGGGAGGAGGAGAAAAATCTGATGCCCTCATGATCACTGCTCTTGGCTCGGTGTAGACTGTTTCCGCAACTTTTTTCCGGAGCTTGTCCGACCCACGGCCTCTGTTCTTGCCCTGGTTGTTAACTTGGGCGGCCTGCAGGGTGGTCTCTGAACTTGGCTTATTCTTTCCTTGGGCTGAAGCTCGGGGAACGGGCATCTTGCTCTCTTCGGCGGAGGCAATGGCGAAGCCCTTTCATACATTTCCTCCACGGTTTTTGGTTGGTGGAGGCGAAATTCAATTTCGGGAAGGAGGAGGTGAGGCCTCCCTCAAAGCAAAGTCTAATATCCCCTCTTCCAGATCCACTATCTCTCGCTCACCTTCTGAAGCGAGCAATGTAATCTTTTGTGGATTAGGTGGGGGCACCTTGACACGGACAAGATCTGTCTTTGGTCTAGCGGGCACCGGCTCAGCAAAGGCATTAAGGAAAATGTTCTGAAGTGGCCGAAAGAGTTGATGGAGCGGGGTTTGAGAGCCGGCATCCAGGATAGGGTCTTGCCGTGAAAGTGGCAGCCAGAGCTTTGCACATTACGGATTCGTCCGCGGAGAATAATGCCATTTGGCCCTCAAATCGACCCATGTGGCTCCTCGCGTTCTTGGAACCATCATATGTATCCATCTGGGGGGGCTTCCCCTTCTGGATAGGTGCCCGCGCGATCTTGTCGCTGAAGGCATCCATTGTGCGACCACATTTTTGGGCTGCCTTCTGATGGGTCTCCCACATTTTCTGCATGAAATCAACGAACTCAGGGTTCTGGCTATCAATCCTCTGTTTTTTATTACGTGGAGCCACGGCCTTCCCCTTGGCCGGAGCCAGGGGTAGTGCTTGGGGCCTCGCACGTTGGTTTGACTGCGCCTCTTCCCCAATCTCCTCGCTATCATCTACGTGCACCACACTGCGCTTGGCCGGTCCGCGCTCAAGGGTTGGTTCAACCCGGTTTGCCCCCGCAGCTTGACTAGCAAGTGATTTAACGGGAGCTCGTTGGGAGAACCTTTGGGACCCTTGTGGAAACTGTAGCCCTCCATTGGCTTCTATTTCGAACATTTCCAATTGTTGGTCGGCAATTACCATGGCCTCAGCGACCAGCTTGGATTTGGAGTCCAGAATTTCTTGTCTCCTCAGGATTTGCTCCGGGGAGAGAGGAGTGTTCATGGTGGTGTTTCTGGGGGGAGCTTGTGGAGTTTTGGGACTTTTGTTTAGGAGGGCTTGTGCTTTTTCAGCACGTATTTGGTCTGTCAGCTTGTGCATGGCTTTCGGCCGGGGAAAGGGTGTGAGCGGGCGGGAACGGGCCCCCATTACGTTGAAGACAGAGTTAGTTTGCTTACCCTTGTTGATAGCGGAGGGTGAGGCTTGGTTCTCATCCTCCAAGGTCAAATGACCAGCGTTCTCCAGTATCTTAGACATATTCTGTGAAAAGATGATGGAAAAAGAAGAGCCTTTCGGCACTCGTTTTGTTTAGGACACGAGAGGTGCCTTGAAAACAAAATACACGGGAAGTAAATAAAGAAAAGATTCTATTGTTCCCGGCAATGGAACCACTGATGACGCCAAGCTGTTCAGGGTCAGGAGCGGTTCAAGGATATCTGGCTAGGATATTTTGGTGGTTTGATGGTACCTAGATCACAACACAAACAAGCACCGTTAAGGTCAAAGTTGGATGTTACTCCAACTCAGGCCCTCGGGTGTGAGAGTAAGAATACTGAGATAATAAGGCTTTGAATACCTTGGAGTGTGTGTGTGTTTAGGGTTTAGAGTAATATGGCTTACTCAATTGTATATTGAACTTACCTTGCCCAAGGGGGTAAAGGCCTTCTATTTATAGGCAATGCAATGGTGCTTGTTGAGGTAAGCAATGAGATCAGCCCTAGGGGGCACTTTGGTATTTGACCAGCTACACGTGTCCGCATCTAATTGGTCCTGTCAGGGAGGGAACATTGACTGTCCAGGGGACATGGCTGAAAGGGACATGAGCCGTGTAGCCGGCTTGGAGCATTAAATGGAATAGTAGGCGCCTGACTGAGCCGCATTGAATGCGTGATGGGGGAGCCGGCAAGTGGCCTGTCAGAGCCAGTAAGCTAACTTGCTCAGTAAGGCTTGACATTAACCGGGAAGCAGACATGTGCCCGCGGTCAACGTTGTGGCCGCAGTCAAAGGTATATGACGCGAGCACGGTTGATGCGGTCATGCCTACTGCGGGCATGGGTCCCTGCGGACATACAATCTGCGGGCACGGACCCAACGGTCACAGGTCGTGCGGGCACGAATATAGCGGTCAGGATCCTTCCGGTCTTTGATAGGATTAATGCGGGGAGGGACGCGGTCTTGACCTCAAGGGCCTATCTGTCCGCGGTCTTCCCCCCAGCGGTCTAGGAACTGCCACGTCACTGGTTCCTTGGACCAGACCGAGCGCGGGCCCGGTCCAGTAGATCCGGGCTCATCACTTATTTTGTTAAATTTGTTTTGAGTTCCTACAGGCTACACCGCTGCAGAACATTTCATATTTGGAATCCTGATGCAGTTTATTTTTTCTTTTCTTAATCTTCAGATAGTAAATTACTCAATATCAAGGATTCCAAGTGTATTGCTGAGTTCCTACAGGCTACACCGCTGCAGAACTATTATTTTGTGTTATTACATTCTTTGTTATGTAGTTCAAACCAAGGTGTTATCCTATCCTTGAAACCCACCAGAAATGCCAAACTCTGATGTATAGATTACTTTAGCTTGGCTCTTTTGAAGCTTTACTCTGCTAATGCATAATATGAATGTATTTCTGACATGTGCTTGAGCATTGTTTTCCATTGCATTTCTTTTGCTGGGAGCTTGGTGTTTTTTTAATTATTGTATCATTCTCAAAATTTGTTTTCGTGAATTTGAGAGGGGAGGGGATTTTTTTTATTATTACTTACATTCATAATGTTTTATAAACGTTGTAATTTTTTTTTATTACACTTTTACAACGTTTCTTAAATGTTGTAGAAATACATAAGACAACGTTTTTATAAACGTTGTCTTACATATTTCTACAACCTTTATGAAACGTTGTGAAAGTGTAAATAAAAAAAAAAATCTACAACGATTTACAACGTTTACCAAAACGTTGTCTATACCTTATTTACAATGTTTCCAAAAACGTTGTTCCACCTTATTTACTACGTTTATAAAACATTGTCTTAGCCTGGAACTTATTACAACGTTGGATAACACAACGTTTCAAAAAACGTTGTGAAATGTCTTTAACAACGTTTAAAAAATGTTGTTAAAGGGTATTTTTGTTGTAGTGTAATTTGACGGTCAACATTGATGGGAAGGCGTGCAGCTACTTTCTGTTGTCTAGAAGCATGATTTTGGCGAAATCTGTGACTATAGGAAATAGAAACCCATAACTTTGAAACAGTTTTGAATTTAACAACATATTTTACCGGTAATCGGAGTAAGATCTCAGTAAAGATGTCCTTGTTGAAGCGAATTGAAGATGACTGCTGCTGCTTAAGTCGCTTGCATCTATGCATGATCTCTGAAGGTAGCTGCTCGGATTCACGAAATCCTCTCTTGTAATTATCCATGACCGGATATGGTGGACGGAAAACGATTTGCCCTTTTGAATTGGAACATGTATATTTGCCGTTACCGGCAGTTCCAATCCCTAAAACGATTAGGATTGCTATTCACACGCCCATTTAAAAATTGGCCCAGCCCATGCCCACTGCTACGGGCTGTTTGATTTGGCTTCTACGAAAGTGTTTATAAATTATGACTTTTCATAAGTTGTTTATGAAACGTTTGATTTCACTTATGATAAAATAAGTCACAAGTCATGTACAAATCACTTAAAGCATATATAAGGTCATAAGTTGTAAGCACTAAACCTAGTGATTAATTCCACTTTTAAAAAACATGTAATTCCTCTTCTTTATTGAAATTTTATATATATTCCAAGATTACCCTTATTAATAATAGAAATAAAAAAAAAGTAATAATAATAATAATAATAATAATAATGAATAATAATTATTATTATAAAAATAATAATAATAAAAAAATAAAAAAATAATAAATAATAAATAATAATAATAATAATAAAAGAATAAAATAATAATAATAATAACAATAATAAAATAATAATAATAAAATTATAATAAAACTATAATAATAATATTAATAATAAAAAAAAGAAGTAAAAAGTAAAAATAAAAACAAAAACAAAAACAAAAACAAAAACAAAAACAAAAACAAAAACAAAAATAAAAACAAAACCAAAACCAAAACCAAAACCAAAACCAAAACCAAAACCAAAACCAAACCAAACCCAAACCCAAACCCAAAACCAAACCCAAACCCAAACCCAAACCCAAACCCAAAAACAAAAACAAAAACAAAAACAAAAACAAAAACAAAAACAAAAATAAAAACAAAAATAAAAATAAAAATAAAAATAAAAATAAAAATAAAAATAAAAATAAAATAAAAATAAAAATAAAAATAAAAATAAAAATAAAAATAAAAATAAAAATAAAAATAAAAATAAAAATAAAAATAAAAATAAAAATAAAAATAAAAATAAAAATAAAAATAAAAATAAAAATAAAAATAAAAATAAAAATAAAAATAAAAATAAAAATAAAAATAAAAATAAAAATAAAAAAATAATAATAAATATTATTATTTTAGTCTTTATAATTTCATTAAACTTTTTTTCAGTTTATTAATTAAACAGTCATACTTACTTACTTATGACAGCTCATTGGCACTTAAAAAAAAAACTAAATAAAAAAACATCATTCATAAGTCATAAAAGCATAAGAAATATTTTTTAAAAAATGATTTTAATCTTTTAGCCATTTTTTGAAAAACCAACTTTTCCTAAGTTTTTTGAAAATGCAAAATCGCAGTTTTGTGTATAACCTAAACTTATTAGAACAGACTCCCACTTTTCAACACTAGCGCTAACACTTTTAATACTAGTATAGACACTTTTTAATACTAACACTCTTTTTAGCACTACTACTGAAACTCTTTAAAAACTCGCGGTGACATTTTGTTAATAATTCGAACTTATTAAAAGATGCTAGTTCTTTTTAACAATAACACTAACAATTTTCAACATTAGCATTGACACTTTTTATTTCTAGCACTGACACTCTTTTTATCACTAGCACTAACACTCTTTGATGAGTGAGTTTTACACTCATCCATTGACTACTTTACGAACTTATTATTTGCTTAATTCTTGAGTTTTGTATGTTTAATGGATGTTTTTAGTGTTTTTAGTTTCAGTGGTTCAAGTTTGGAAATCGGAAACAATCTGCGAATAAATCAAGCGGAAAAAATGTTATGATGCAATTATGGGACGGACTGAGTTCGAATGGGTAGTAATAAACCAAGGCAATTGAAGTGGAGTGGCTGGCCAAATGAAGAAAGCAACTGGGCCAATGCAAGAATGAAAGCTGGGCCGGAAGGAAAGAAAAGAAAATGGGCCTAACAGTCTGGGCGTGTGGGCGGTCGCTCAGGTTCTTATGGGCGGCCGCTCAGGAGAAAAAGTGTTGAAGCCTTGAACCTTCTGCCAGTATGGGCGACCGCGCAGTGCAGTGTGGGCGGCCGCGCACGAGTATGTGTTGTGAAGACCAAATGTTTCTGGAGAAATGGGCGACCGCCCAATGGTGTTGTGGGCGACCGCCCACGAGGCGTTTTGCAGAAGGCTTCCAGGCGGATTGGTGCGATGAGGATTAATGATTATTATTAATGGTATTTGTTCATGGTTTTAATAATGGGTTAATTGCAGCAGTGGGTTTTTGGAGAACATGGGATATTTATTTTTTATTATTATTTTTCAGTTTTTTTAGAGACATATAAGTAGAGAATCATCATCTTTTCTCTAGGTGCTTCTGCAGAATTTTCTTAAAAACATTTCTTGGTGTTCTTGCTTTTTCATGGATAGCTAATTTCTTTAGTTCTTGGAATTGGAGGTAACATTTTATGTTTTAAGTTTTACTTTTCATTTTTATCTTTGTAGTACTTGGGATAATCAAGTTGTTTTCAATGAAATTTTAGAACTCTTGTCTTGATCAAATAATTGTTCTTGAATTATTTAGAATTTCAATTGTGAATCGCCAAATTTACAATTGAAATTAGTCTTGGCTTGATTTTCACAATTTGTTGAGTCCCCGCCAAACGATTCATAAGAATTGTGGTTTATTTGGTGTTCTTAAGTTCTAAAATGGGTTTCTAACTAATTTATGAACGGGCCAAGGGAATAGATTAGTTAGAAAGACTTGATTGCAAATCACCCGCCGAAGTGTCCCAATCATACTTTTGTAAGAACAAAACCCCAAGTGTACTTTGATTGATGAATTGTGAAACTTGAGCATAATTTGTGAAACCAATTCCGGGAATTGTCTCCTTATTATTGAAATCTTTTATAATCACTTTTACTTAATTTTTGCAAACACATTAGTCTTAAACAAATCAACAAATCCTTCACTTTACAAACTTTTTGTTATAGCAATAATTCCTACACTTTAAATTCGTGTCTCTGTGGTTCGACCCGACTTACCCTATTTACAAATCACTTGTAGATAGTTGAGTTGGAAATTTATTTTTGACGTTTCGACGTTCGTCAAAATTTGGCGCCGTTGCCGGGGACGTGAAATTTAAAGTTGTTTTAATTATTTGCTATTGTGAATAGTATTTTGTGTATATATTTTTGTTTTGTTTTAACTTGGTGTTGCAGATTTGAATGTTTGGTCGTAGGTCACTACAACCAGATTTGTTACCAATTGACCACAACATTCATCGCATCAACAAGAGGAAGCACCCGGAACCAAGTGATACAGAAAGTGATTCGGTTTACTCTGAACAGTCCGAGAATTCCGATTCTGAAGAAGAAGTTAAGATGGCGGAACCACAAATGATGGGTGATTTTGCACGACCGGTAATTGAACCATCGCCATCATGCATTGTACTCCCACAAGCAGCAAGGAGTTATGAGTTGAAGAATCTCCATTTCAACATGCTCCCTTTATTTCATGGGATGGCATCGGAAGACCCAATTACCTTCATGAGAGAGTTCTATAGCACAGTGCAAGGTTTTCCATTGGGGCAACTAACCGAAGAGCAGTTGAGAATGAGGTGTTTTGCGTATACGTTGAAAGATGCTGCCAAGACATGGTTTATGGCACTTGCTCCGGCCTCTCTTAACACTTGGACGGAAGTTTACAACAAGTTCATGGCAAAGTTTTACTCTCATCAAAAGACATCCGACTTGAGGTCCAAGATAATGTCTTTCAATCAAGAGCCAGGTGAAGCTTTTCATGAAGCTTGGGATCGATTCAAGATGTTGCTAGTCCAATGTCCTCATCACGGGTTTCCTTTAGCCCTCTTAAATCAGGCCTTCTATGATGGGTTGACTCAACAAGGTCAAGCACAAGTGGATAATGCAGTCGGGGGTGCTATGGGTGAGAAAACGGCTGATGAAACAAGAGCCTTATATGAGAGACTTGGCATGAATTCGCAACAGAAAAGTGTGAGAGGAGGAAGAAAAGGCGTTTATGAAGTTGAGTCTAATGATGTTCTAGCGCAACAAGTTTCGGCATTGACTACGCAAATGAAGAATTTCATGGGAATGATGACGGCTCAAAGCCAAGGTCAAAGGGCGAAATCAAGGAGAGGGAAGTTCGGGCACGAGTTGTGTAATTTGTAATGTGAACTCCCATGATATTATGGGATGCCCATTGAGAGACCAATTCCCGGAATTTCTTGAGCAAGCAAATGCAATGAATGCTTTCCAACCAAGAGTGAGGAATGATCCGTTTTCCAACTCTTACAATCCGGGTTGGCGGAATCATCCCAATTTCTCTTGGGGAGGAAATCAAGGGCAGGGTCAATTTCAGCAACAATACCAACCACAAATGCAACAGTCGCAGCAACAAGGGCACAAGGCCAAGTGTGGAGGAAACGTTGCGAAGTTTATCCGGGCCGCTCAACGGAATCGGGTGATCATGGACCAACGAATGGGGAACCAAGAAGCTTCCCTGAAAAAGCTCGAAAATCAGATGGGTCAAATTGCCGAGGCACTCCAAAAGCACAATCCGGGTACACTACCGAGTCAACCGGAACAAGCAAAGGCCGTCACCCTGAGGAGTGGTAAGACTCTTCAGGAGGTACACTCTTCTCCTTATTCTTTAGATGATAACAATATGCATGAGAATGAAGTGGTGGTTGAGGAACGAGTTGAAGTGACTCCCGAGGAGAAACTTCCAACTCCACCTCTTAAGCCTTATGTGCCTCCTGTCCCTTTTCCCGGTAGATTGGTCAAGAATAAGGTCGAAACACAATTTAAAGAATTGTATGACATGCTTTCTAAGGTGAATGTAAATTTGCCTTTGCTCAATGTGATTAAAAATATTCCTTCATATGCTAAATTTTTCAAGGAATTGAGCACAAATAAAAGAAAGTATGCCCCGAACGAAAAAATTGTGGTTTCGGACCAAGTTAGTGCTGTTTTTGAAAAGAATTTGCCTCCTAAGCTTAAAGACCCCGGTAGTTTTAAGGTGTTTTTGATCAAAATGAGGCGAGGGCCATTCTTGCTGAGATGTATGTTATGGAGGAAATTACTGAAAAGGTTCCTTTGGAATCTTTAGGTAATTTTAATCCTAAGCATTTGCCATCTATTGTCTCTCCTCCCGAATTAGATCTTAAACAACTTCCATCTAGCTTAAAGTATGCTTTTCTTGGTGCAAATGATTCTTTGCCTGTTATTATTGCTTCGGACTTAACAGAATTGCAGGAAAGAAGGTTGTTGGATGTGTTGAAGCGACATAAGTCCGCACTTGGTTGGAGCACTACTGACATAAAAGGAATTAGCCCAACCATGTGTATGCACAAAATCCATATGGAGGATGATGCCAAGCTAGTCCGGCAGAATCAAAGGAGGATGAATCCTCACATGCTTGAATCGGTAAGAAAAGAAGTCTTGAAACTGTTGGATGCAGGTATTATCTATCCTATTTCCGATAGTAAGTGGGTAAGTCCTGTTCATGTGGTTGCTAAAAAGTCCGGAATTACTGTTATTAAGAATGAGGATAATGAGCTTTTGCCTACTAGAATGGTCACTGGTCAACGCATGGTTATCGATTACCGAAAACTTAATGCGGCGACTAGAAAGGATCACTTTCCTTTGCCATTTATTGACCAAATTCTAGAGAGGTACATTTGGTCAAGAATATTATTGTTTCTTAGATGGTTTTTCGGGATATAATCGATTCTCATTGCTCAGGAAGATCGGGGAAAAGACCACATTTACATGCCCTTTTGGAACATTTGCATATCGGAGGATGCCCTTCGGTTTTGCAATGCTCTGCTACATTCCAAAGGTGCATGATGTCGATCTTTTACGAGATGATTGGTAGGTTTGTTGAGGTATTTATGGACGATTTTTCGTTGTATGGTACTTCGTTTGATGCATGCTTAGATAATTTGACTTTGGTTCTTAAAAGATGTTGTGATACCAATTTAACTTTAAGTTGGGAAAAGAGTCATTTTATGGTTAAGCATGGAATTGTGTTGGGTCATTTGGTCTCAAGAAAAGGGATTGAAGTTGACAAGGCAAAAATTGAGATAATATCTAAATTGCCTCCGCCAACAAATGTTAAAGGAATTCGTAGCTTTCTTGGTCATGCGGGTTTTTATCGGCGTTTTATAAAAGATTTTTCTAAAATTTGTAAGCCGTTAACAAACTTGCTTGCTAAAGAGACGGAATTTGTGTTTGACCAAGAATGTCTCAATTCTTTTAATTTGTTGAAGGAAAAATTGACTTGATCCCTATTCTTGTGGGTCCGGATTGGACTCAACCGTTTGAGATAATGTGTGATGCATCCGATTTTGTGGTGGGTGCAGTTTTGGGTCAGAAAATTGATAAAAAGTCACATGTGATCCAATATGCAAGTAGAATGTTAAATGATGCTCAATTGAATTATACTACAACCGAGAAGGAATTCTTGGCGGTGGTATTTGCTTTGGAAAAATTCCGTTCTTACTTGCTAGGATCTAAAGTGATTATTTATTCGGACCATGCTGCATTGCGTTATTTGCTTTCCAAACAAGATGCCAAACCCCGATTGTTAAGATGGATGTTGCTTTTACAAGAATTTGATATTTCCATCAAAGACAAAAAGGGTTGTGAAAATGTTGTGGCGGATCACTTGTCTAGACTTGAAAAGGGGTGTGTGAGTGAAATTCCCTTGAATGAAAATTTTCCCGATGAGCAGTTATTTGTTGTGAAGGATTTGGAGCCTTGGTATGCCGACATTGTAAATTTTTTGGCTATGGGGGTTCTAAATCAAGATTTTTCAAGTCAAGAAAGGAAAAGATTTTTGTCAATGGTTAAGCAATATTATTGGGATGACCCATATTTGTTTAAACATGGTCCCGATATGGTTATTCGTAGATGCATTCATGAAAATGAGCAACAAAATGTTCTTTCTTTTTGTCATGAATTGCATTGTGGAGGTCATTTTAGTGGTAAGAAAACCGCTCAAAAAGTGTTACAATCGGGTTTCTTTTGGCCAAGTCTTTTTAAAGATGCATACATTTTTAGTAAAAGTTGTGACAGGTGCCAAAGAACCGGTAACATTGGTAAGCGGGATGAAATGCCTCTCACGAATAACTTGGTTGTGGATTTGTTTGACGTATGGGGCATAGATTTTATGGGTCCTTTTGTGGTTTCATGTGGTTTTGAATACATTTTAGTATCGGTGGATTATGTGTCAAAGTGGGTGGAAGCAATTCCTACCCGGACTAACGATGCTAATATTGTTGTCAAGTTTGTCAAAGATGTGATTTTTAGCAGGTTTGGCGTTCCAAGGGCGATTATAAGTGATGGTGGTTCTCACTTTTGCAACAAAATTTTTGGAGCACTCATGAAGAAGTATGGGGTGAATCACAAGGTGGCAACCGCGTATCATCCCCAAACTTCCGGGCAAGTAGAAGTGAGTAACAAGCAAATAAAGGCCATTCTTGAAAAGACGGTGAAGCCAAACAGGAAGGATTGGGCCTTGAGGTTAAATGATGCATTGTGAGCGTACCGTATCGCTTACAAAACGCCAATTGGAATGAGTCCCTACCGGCTAGTCTTTGGGAAAGCTTGTCATTTGCCGGTGGAGATAGAGCATAAAGCATTTTGGGCAATCAAGGAGTTGAATATGGATTTGCAACTAGCCGGTGAGCAAAGGTTACTTCATTTGAATGAGCTTGAAGAGCATCGGTTGGAGGCATATGAGAACTCCCGGTTGTACAAGGAGAGAACAAAAAGGTACCATGACAAAAAGATTTTGCACAAGGAACTTATTCCGGGAAGCAAGGTGTTATTGTTTAATTCAAGATTGAAGCTTTTCCCGGGAAAGTTACGTTCTCGTTGGAGTGGTCCGTTTGAAGTAGTGAACGTGTATTCTCATGGAGCCGTGGAATTGGTGAATCCGGTTACTAACAATAGGTTCAAGGTCAATGGACAAAGAGTGAAGCCGTATTTGGATGGAATTTCGGGATCAAAGGATGTTGAGTGGATCGAGTTGAAGGATCCGTAAGCGTTGAGGAAGTCAGTCCGTCGAGCTAACGACGTTAAACAAAAGCGCTGCTTGGGAGGCAACCCAAGGTAAGTAGTGAATTGTAGTACCCTTAAATTTAATTTTTTCTTTGTTTTCATCACTTTGAGGACAAAGTAATCATTAAGTTTGGGGGTGGAGAGTTTTAGTTTTCATTTTATTTTCATTTTATTGTTTGCTTTTCATATAAAAAAAAAAAAAAAAAAAAGAGAAAAGAAAAAAAAAAAGCTTTGTTTTTTGCATTTCGGGAACGTGTCGAACTACGGTGACCTGAGCCTATTGTTGTGGGTAGTCCGCCCACATCAATGGGGACGTAGGCAGCGAAAGTGCGGTCAAAATATGGGTCGAATTTTAATGTATCAATAGATATTATGCTTGGTTTTTGTTTTAGTGGTGTTGTGCAGATTGAGAAACCAACCAAAAATCCTCCTGCTGATCTGGGCGACCGCCCATGGTGTTGAGGGCGACCGCCCATGCTGGTTGAACAAAAAGAAAAAAATTGCTGTTAAACTGGGCGACCGCCCAGGATTAGATAAGCGACCGCCCATAGTTCTGTGGGCGACCGCCCAGGATGGTTGGAAAGACTTACAAAAGTTGTTGTTGATGTGAGCGGCCGCATACGGAGACATGGGCGACCGTCCACATTGGAATGTCAAAATTACAAATTCTTCTGGACATGTGGGCGACCGCCCAGGAGGGGGTGAGCGACCGCCCACAAGACGAATCAGGCGTTACAGTTTTGCCCTAAAACGCATCTGCCGTTTCACTTTCTCTCTCTTATTTCAAATTTCAAACTCTCTCTCTTTATCTCTCTAGAAACCTCCGCCCACTCTCTTCATCTCTCTACAAATCTCCTCTCCATACACCCAAATCCTCCAATTTTCTTCCCTAATTTGTCTTCCCCTACCATACCCAACCTCTTAAGCCAAAGATTTGAACCCAATTTCCACCATTGTTGCCAAGAATCTTGGAGTTATTTTGAAATATTTGCAAGGGGTGAAGAAGGTTGCAAAAGGTTGATTTTGGAGGCCAAAGCAAAGGGTTCTTGTGCTAATCATTGTTCAAGGAAGGGGCCCTTCTTCTCAATTCATCTTCAACAACTCCGGCGAGATTCCGGTCAAATTCCGGCGAACTCCGGTGACTTTTCCGGCGAAGTAAGATTTTCAATTCAATCTTCTTTAATACTTTCTCCGTGGAAGTTTTGTGGGTATAATTGATATAAAATGTCTAGACAGAGGAATGCTCCCGTCCCTGAACCTGTTGTTGAATATGATAATACAAAGTTTGTTGGGGGTAAAGCGAAGTCGTTTTTTTGATAAATATGCAAACAAGGGTTTCACAATTGAAAATGAGTTTAAACCGGATGAACTGGGGTTGGATGATATCTTTGCAAGGTATGGTTGGGGTAATTTAGCAAGCCGCCCAACTAATAGAGGTTCGAAAGTGTTGGTTCGGGAATTCTATGCAAATGCATTTGAGGCAGGGCAAAGTAGGAAATGTGGTTGGGTGAGAGGAACAAATGTATATTATAATGGTGAGGATATCAATAGATACTATGGGATGGAATCGCCTGGGCATGAAAACAGTGCGTGTGATTATTATAATAGTGCAAAGATCATGGAGCTGAATGTGGCGGGGAACCTTGATAGGTTGGCTCCGTATTTCGAAAATATTGATGTGACACTATTGAGAAACGGTAATGTGAAGAAGGCTAGGGACATGGACTTGAGGATGCGCGCTTTGCATCGATTCATTTGTGAGCGTATTATGCCTACTTCACATTACAACGATGTGCATTGGAGAAGAGCACTGTTGATGACCGTGGTGTTGTCCGGTCAAAGGTTTAATACTGGATTGGCGATATCCAAGGAGATTGTGAACACCATTAAAACTATTGGGCGATGCAATTTTAGTTTCCCGTTGTTGATATCTGGTTTGATAGAGAATAAGGGAGTGAATTTTACTCGGTTGCGGATTGCTAGGGATATTGTGTCAACTGGGACGGCGGTTAGTAAGAGGTCCCTTATTATAAAGGGGCATGCTCAGTTGCAGCCGGGATAAGGTTCATCGAGAGGAGTGAGAGGAAGTGAGGAGGATGATGATATGGAGGAACAGCAGTTCACTCCAACGGAGGCGGCCTATTATGTGGGAGGCCATGTGGATGCGTTATCTGAGGAGATTAGGCAGCTCCGAGGACATTACGAGGTGATGGATCAGCGGTTGTTGGGTATGGAGGAGAGTCAGAGACAGCTGCAGTCTATGGCTACTGAGGAGTATTACGCTGCTAGTATGTGGAGGCAGCGTATGGAGGACGCGATCGAGAGATGTATCGGGAGATGAGGCACGAGGCTTCCTCCTCCTCCACCGCCTCGGCATATTCCATACCGGCCGCCGCAATATCGTACTCCGGAGCGGTTGAGAGGATGGGATTCTTGGGATGCGCGCAAGAAGAAGAAGAGCAACAACAAAGGAAGAAGCGGCTATAGCACGGGTTCGAGCGGAAGTGGCTCGGTTGGCCCGTGGGATCAATTCTGGAGATGATTTTTGGTTAAAGGTACCCCTATCCTTTATTTTATTTTATGCATTAGGGACAATGCATGTTTTAAGTTTGGGGGTGTGGGGTACTTTTTACTGTTGGTGTTTGCTTAGTTTATCATGTTAGTTAGGATTTACTGTTTTGAAAAAAAAAAAGAAAAAAAAGGAAAAATTTGAAAAATGAAAAAAGGAATAATTAGCTATGTCCTTTCTTGTATATAGTCATTAACATTCTTGGTGTTCCACATATTTGCATGTGATTTGATTTTGACCGCTAATGAGGATAATTGGTTAGGATAATGTGTAGATGCAAGTTGGTATATTTTTGGTTAATTGTGGTATATTGCTTAAGAGTTATAATTGTGTCATAAATCTCTTAGTTGCGATTTTTGTGTACTCTTGGAAATTTGCTCTTTGTTGATAATTTTGATTCATTTTTATAAAGTTTAGAGTACACCCTCATCTTTTAAGTTAATGAATTTGTTTATCAATGTAGCAACATTAGGCAAGTCTTGAAAATGAGTATTCCTTGGTTGTGAATGGAACCCCCCCTTGTGATCTTGAAAAAAAAAAAGAAGAAAAAAGAAAAAAATAAAATAAAAATGAGAGCAATGGCAATGCAATGTATACTCGTTGAAACCTCCAGACGTGTAGATTAATTGGTTAGGGATTATTCTAGCTTAACCAGATTTCTGGGTATGCAGTAGCGTTATGGAGGAAGAGCTTTACCGCCGTGATGGTCCGTATCAAGCTCGATACCGAAGTGGCTAACTCTCAAAGCCTTTAAATAAATCTCTACTTAGTATTAGGGGCATGGAGTTCGCTGCTACAGTGTTCCCTACTTGAACGGTAGTAGATTTTAAAGGGTGCTTAAATGATCAAGTTTGGGGGGGGGGTGTAATTATTTCATGGGAATATTCATGCTTTGTGTCTAAAAAGTGTTGTTGTTTGATAAATAGAGTCAATAAAATAAAAGATGGTTGGTGTACTTAGCTTTGTAAAAATGGATCGTGGTTGTGAGTAAAGGGAGAGGTTATTGTGCATAAAGAGATTTATGGTGTAATTATAATGGTTAAGTAATATTTTACAATTAATGGAAAATATATTGATACTTGCATTTTGGAAAGTCTTATCCTGCGGTTGAGTGTAATGTGATCTATGCAATTGTGGAACATGCAAGAATGGAAGGACATAGTTGATTATTTGGTTAGAGTAGTTTGCTTTTCATTTCTGTTCGTTTAGTTGTTTTGTGTATAGTTATTTTGTTGTTTGCTCGAGGACTAGCAAATGTCTAAGTTTGGGGGTATTTGATGAGTGAGTTTTACACTCATCCATTGACTACTTTACGAACTTATTATTTGCTTAATCCTTGAGTTTTGTATGTTTAATGGATGTTTTTAGTGTTTTTAGTTTCAGTGGTTCAAGTTTGGAAATCGGAAACAATCTGCGAATAAATCAAGCGGAAAAAATGTTATGATGCAATTATGGGACGGACTGAGTTCGAATGGGTAGTAATAAACCAAGGCAATTGAAGTGGAGTGGCTGGCCAAATGAAGAAAGCAACTGGGCCAATGCAAGAATGAAAGCTGGGCCGGAAGGAAAGAAAAGAAAATGGGCCTAACAGTCTGGGCGTGTGGGCGGTCGCTCAGGTTCTTATGGGCGGCCGCTCAGGAGAAAAAGTGTTGAAGCCTTGAACCTTCTGCCAGTATGGGCGACCGCGCAGTGCAGTGTGGGCGGCCGCGCACGAGTATGTGTTGTGAAGACCAAATGTTTCTGGAGAAATGGGCGACCGCCCAATGGTGTTGTGGGCGACCGCCCACGAGGCGTTTTGCAGAAGGCTTCCAGGCGGATTGGTACTGATGAGGATTAATGATTATTATTAATGGTGACTGTTCATGGTTTTAATAATGGGTTAATTGCAGCAGTGGGTTTTTGGAGAACATGGGATATTTATTTTTTATTATTATTTTTCAGTTTTTTTAGAGACATATAAGTAGAGAATCATCATCTTTTCTCTAGGTGCTTCTGCAGAATTTTCTTAAAAACATTTCTTGGTGTTCTTGCTTTTTCATGGATAGCTAATTTCTTTAGTTCTTGGAATTGGAGGTAACATTTTATGTTTTAAGTTTTACTTTTCATTTTTATCTTTGTAGTACTTGGGATAATCAAGTTGTTTTCAATGGAATTTTAGAACTCTTGTCTTGATCAAATAATTGTTCTTGAATTATTTAGAATTTCAATTGTGAATCGCCAAATTTACAATTGAAATTAGTCTTGGCTTGATTTTCACAATTTGTTGAGTCCCCGCCAAACGATTCATAAGAATTGTGGTTTATTTGGTGTTCTTAAGTTCTAAAATGGGTTTCTAACTAATTTATGAACGGGCCAAGGGAATAGATTAGTTAGAAACACTTGATTGCAAATCACCCGCCGAAGTGTCCCAATCATACTTTTGTAAGAACAAAACCCCAAGTGTACTTTGATTGATGAATTGTGAAACTTGAGCATAATTTGTGAAACCAATTCCGGGAATTGTCTCCTTATTATTGAAATCTTTTATAATCACTTTTACTTAATTTTTGCAAACACATTAGTCTTAAACAAATCAACAAATCCTTCACTTTACAAACTTTTTGTTATAGCAATAATTCCTACACTTTAAATTCGTGTCTCTGTGGTTCGACCCGACTTACCCTATTTACAAATCACTTGTAGATAGTTGAGTTGGAAATTTATTTTTGACGTTTCGACGTTCGTCACTCTTCAAAACACACTCACACTCTTTAAGGCACACACTTGCACTTTTTATGCCATACATTGGCACTCTTCAAAATGTATTTTTTCAAAGTGTCATTGTTAGTATTATTAAGTGTCGGTGTTTATGTTACAAAGTGTAAGTACTTTCAATTGACACTTTATAACATTAGCACTGATATTTTATAATACTAGCATTGTCGCTTACAAAAAAATTGGTTTTCCTGTTGCTAAAGAAAAATTTGTTTTTCATAAGACCGTGTCAATCTCTTATGTATAATATTTGAAAATAAATTAAATTAAGATATGAACGGTATAAACCGAGATACGAACTTGGTCTAGTCTGGGCAAGGTCAAAGTGGATTGGGCCCTAAACATAATCCTAACAAGTATGATGTACGAGGATGTGAATGGGCTTCTCTACCTTCCTCGAACCAAGCTTTCTCGTCATTCCCCTAGGTCGACTTATACTTAGTAGGCGAAATGACTAAGACCCAAGACTCAATGCCGAGGAGACCTCCCTCCAAGGACGAGCTGAGCTCCCTTGACGACGAGGAGACCTCCCTCCAAGGACGAGCTGAGCTCCCTTGACGACGAGGAGACCTCCCTCCAATGACGAGCTGAGCTCCCTTGACAACGAGGAGACCTCCCTCCAATGACGAGCTGAGCTCCCTTGAAGACGAGGAGACCTCCCTCCAAGGACGAGTTGAGCTCCCTTGATGACGAGGAAGCCTCCTCGGCTATCAAATCACCAGGAATTGGGCTTCTCCAGTTCCTTCATATCTCTTCCCCGGCTCAATGTAGGCCGACCTGGCCACGTATGACGAGAAGAGACCTCCCCGGCGTACTTGCAGAATGGCAGTTATCCAGTCCTATTCAAAGTGGGACATTGAGCAGTTATAATCCCCATAGGATTGTAACCACCTCACATACAAATTCAGGTCCAACAAGGACTCATCAAGTATAATCCTCTTAGGATTTATATATTATCTCTTAGCAATCCAATTCAACATAGATTATACATTGAACTCTCAAAAAAGAAGATGGAGGGGAGGATGAGACGCAACCAAGGAAGAAGAGGGAGACAATGGCGGGCTGGCGCCAAGCCACCCTTTAGGCAAGGAGGTCGTTTGACCCCCTTTTCTTTTGTAAGTTGACATTTTACTACCCTTAAAAAATTTTAAAAAAAAATAAGCAAGAAAATTTCAGTTTTGACTCCCTTTTCTTGAAAAAAAAAATATGACACTTAGGCTCCGTTTGTTTCGCCGTAAAACATTTTTCGGAAAACGTTTTTCGGAAAATAACTCGTTTTACGCCATTTGGTTAGCCCCCGGAAAATGTTTTTCGGAAAATAACTCGTTTTCCGCTGTTTGGTTGTCCTAAGTAAAACGTTTTTCGGAAAACATTTTACGCCCTTCCTAAGTAAAACGACCTACTGACCTTGTCCTAAGTAAAACATTTTTCGAAAAATGATGGCCTTAATGTACAACTCATATTACGCCCGTACAACATAATAATAATAATTAAAAAAAAAAAAATTAACTGCCCCCCACCCACCCTCCCCCCCCAAATTTTTTTTTTCTGTAACCGCCCCACCCACCCCCTACCTATCCCACCCCACCCCCACCCCCCCAAATTTTTTTTTTTTTTTGATCGCCCGCCCGCCCGCCCTACCCACCCCCCCCAAAAAAATTTTTTTTTTTTTGGTAACCGCCCCACCCACTCCCTGCCTACCCCACCCCCCCCCCACCCCCCATCCCCACCCCCCAAAATTTTTTTTTAGTAACCGCCCCACCCACCCCTGCCTACCTCTTTCCCCCCACCCCCCCCCAAAAAATTATTTTTTTGTAACTGCCACCACCTCGCCACCTCTTCCCATCCCCCAAAAAAATTTTTTTTATTAAATTTTTTTTTTGGGGTGGGTGGGGGTGGGGGTGGGTGGGGCGGTTACCAAAAAAAATAAAAAAAATTTTTTTTTTTGGGGGGGTGGGTGGGGGTAGGCAGGAGGGTGGGCGGTGGGGTGGTTACCAAAAAAATAAAAAAAAAAAAAAATTTTGAGGGGGTGGGTGGGTGGGGGGGTGGGGTAGGCAGGGGGTGGGTGGGGCGGGGCGGTTACAAAAAAAAATTAAAAAAAAAAATTTTTTTTGGGGGGGGGGGTGGGGGTGGGGTGGGGTAGGCGGGGGGGTGGGTGGGGTGGTTACAAAAAATGATTAAAAAATTTTTTTTTTAATAAAACATTTTACGCCCTTCCGAAAAATATTTTTCTTACCGAACACCCGAAAACATTTTACACTCTTTCTCCGTAAAACATTTTACGCCTTACCTCCGTAAAACATTCTACAGGAAAACATTTTCCGGAAAACGTTTTCCGGAAAATGTTTTACGTTGAAACAAATGGAGCGTTAGTTAGTTGTGATCTTGACCCCTTTTCTAGTTAGATTTGTATATTATTTATAACAGTTTACTTCTATAATATTTCGACCCCCATAAAATCTGACTTCACCACTTGAGGGAAATAAAGAGTATTAGAGAAATACTTAAAACTCATTAGGGATAGTAATGTAAGTCTATAAAAATTTGAATAGTCAAATGGCACTATCATTATAGGACGGAGGGAATCCTTGTTTCTTAAAATAAGTTTATATAAGTCTCTTATGTACTTAATCAAGGGAAGCCATTTGCTGAATACCCAAAAAGAAAAGGGCATGCAAAAAGAAACTTATGGTCTTTATAAAAAATTACTCACAAGTCACAACCCACAAAAGCACAAATTTCCAGAAAGGGTGAGATAAGAAAAAACCTCAAGGAGTGGAAACAAAATCTGGAATTAAAGTTTGGCATACGTTGGCATGGCATGTTGAAATAATCAAGCTTTTTACATCTTGATATTCTATAATGCCTGCAGATGAGAATAATAATTTGTAAGGTTTTGTAAGATAGAAGAATAAGAACATAACAAAACAAAACAAAACCAAACCTGATGATTTAATGTACTTTAACACATTAACATCAACTCAAGTCTCAAGAATGTCAAAACAAGGAACGAAACTAAGGAAGATAATCAGAATTGTACCTAATTGCTTTAACATCTTCAATATGCTAAAGGCAGGGGATAGATCCTTTTTTATTAGGACTATAAATGTGCAAAGTTAAATGATAAAAAGTTATGTAGTTGCTTTAACATGAGCTGTTTCACACACTAAGCAAAAACAAGAAAGTGCATAAAAAGCTGAGGAACAAAAGGTAACGCAAAGACTGACTGACTCCATTAAAACAACATAATCAGATTCTTCATCAGTGTAGAGGTCGGTGAGTGACTTGGCTTAAACAATTGCAATGTACCATATAATATAGTATCAGATAAAAATTCTTTGAAACAGCTTAACAATATGTTCATTCCATATAAAAATCTTAATTACTATACCCCGATATGCAAGATCCACTTCGCTGGAAAGAGGCTCAAAACACACCAAAATATATCTTGCTAATATCACAAAAGTTGACGAGTAGCTTTTCGTTACGGGTACCACAAATCGTCCTACGGAGTGCAAAGACTAGCTCACCTTGGAGATAGAATCGTTTCCAATCCAGAATAATTATAATCTGTTTAAAAAACATTTTAAAGGGTAAAACAACTGCAGATATCATCGGAAAGCTAATAAATATATATATGGTGAAGGAGAGTTAGAGAATAACTTAGAAACATACTCCATATCCGTAGACATCATACGCGAAATAAAAAAGAAAAAGGTCAAAATAGATTAACTAAGGTGTTTTTAGATAATTGACACAGGTGAAGTCTAGTGATGGATGTGGTTTTACCCTTCCAAAAGATATGTTCCAAACTTATTTGGTGTTCAAAACCTTGGAAATTTAATGTGTTTTGTTAGTGTTTTGAAAATACAGGGGTTGAAGTGCAATTATGCAGAAAATGGAGGATATAAGCTTTTTTGGAAGTTCAGAGACCAAATTGAAATTATGGAAAATTAGGGAGTAAAGAGGTATTATAAAGTTCATGGGCTAAATTGCAATACATTGGAAATAAAAGGGCTACAGCTGGAATTTGGACATGGCCGCACAAGCTGGAAAGGATGGCCGAGCAAAATGGGCCAAAGCAACAAAGGATGGCCGGCCAAAACAGTGTTGGCCGCAAGAAACAGGTCATGGCTGAGAGTGGCCGCACCACGAAGCAACACAAGGCCGAGCAACCGCACGAATGGCCGAACGGCCGCGCCATTTGGCCAGAAAGTTAGGGCGAGCGCGCCTTGGGTTTTCTGACGGATTCTTAGTGACGGATCTGGTCCATGGCAGCAGTTCTTAGGCAGTTTCAACAGAATAGTGACAGATTTGTGACGGATTTCGGCAGAATCCTACTTTGACTAGGAAATTGACCTATTTTGGCTGTAAATCAGGAATCTCTCCTCCCTCCTACTATATAAAGGATCCCTAAAATAGCTTTTTTGGATCTCCTCTTTATTTCTTCTTCTCCCTTATCTTATATTTCAATAGTAAATTAGTTTTACTTATTTTGATGATTCAAGAACAAGTGGTTTTTATTTTAACGGCCCTTCGAGGCTAAATTATTTGATTCGTGGATTGAGGTAAGTAACAATTTAATCTTTATGCTAGGGTTTTAATTCTTCCTATCTCTCTCTTATTCTTGTTCTCTCAAGATTCTTCAAGATCATTCTTAGGCTTCAATTGTATGTTAAGATACTTTTGGCCTTTGAATCTATTTGGGTATAAATTGTTTCACTCACATGGATGATTTATACATTGACCATTGTTGAGAAGATTAGATTTAATTGAGGGCTTCACGGAAACCAATGAATCTAGGTTCTTATGTTCTTGTGAATTAAATTGAATCTCTTGAATGCTTATATTGACTTCACAGAATATATAAACAAGATAGAGATACTAGAGTTTTAATGTTTTTATCGACTTCACGGAAAATATTAACATCTTAATCCTAGATTTTTGTGAATGAACCCATGAATGAGATTGAATTTCTTTTACATAATTTAAAACCATAAAGAGACAATTGTTATGATCCCCAAACCATGAATCCTTTGTTTCTTGATTTCTTTGTTTGCTTTTATTTATTGCTTTCTTATATTAATAATTCAAACAATCAAATCCCTTTTCATGGCTACTTTTATACACTAATAAAATACACTTGTTCCACTTTAGTCCATGTAGATTCGACCCTTGCAAGTAAGCATAATACTACATTGATAAACTAGTGCACTTGTTAGGTAATTTTAATAAGAGGGAGATTTACTCCATTATGTTTTTGGCGCCGCTGTCGGGGACTTCTGTTGCGAACAAGTTAATTTTGTTAGTGTATTGTAAATAATTTCCTTTTACTAGTTTCTTTTTAGTATAAATAATTTTCTTGTATTATTTTCTTTTTCTAGTTGTTTAAAAATTAAAGGTAATGCATGAACAAATTCTAATGAGAATTTGGCCAGGCAAGTTAAATAATTAATTGCAATATTCAATGTGAAAAGTGCTTCGCCTAGTGCCAATATAATACAAGATGCATGTTCCTGTTGTGGATTATAATCTCATGCTACTAATGATTGTCCATATAGGACATATTTTCATGAGTATTCTTCACAAGTACAAGAAAGGAGTTCGTTCCAGCCATGGCAATCACAATAGGATTATTCCCCCAATTGTTATTCACAAGGGAGGGAAAACCACTCAAGCCAGGCATGGAACAATCTTGAGCCACATTATTATGATCCACCGCAACCTAAAAAGCAATTCTGGGAAGCGACTCTGACATGTTTGAAGGAGGAAAATCATCAACAAAAACAGTAATTAGGTGCAGCCACAGGGTAGGTTGGAAGCAGAGTTACTAAACTAGTAGAGGCATTGAGAGGTTGTGAGCGAGATACTAGTTCTATCCAAATTGAACGTTATGAATGGGACGACGCTTCTATTAATGAAGAACTAGCGATTCTCTCTCCGTCTCCGTCTCCTTCTAGTGATAATGTGGGTGTTGATGATAATGTTAATTGTAAAAATGATGGGGTGGAAGAGAAATTATAAGATGATGAGGGTGTTTAATGTTGATGAGGTTGGGCCCGACCAAATTGACGAACAATTCCTCAATGAAGACTTTCTCCATCCCATTGAAAGCGTGAAATTCTCCTTCATTCTTGTATCTCCACCTAATTTTGAGGGTGAAGAATGTGGCGAAGGTTTGAAAGAGAAAAGACCCAAAAAGCTGAAACTTGAAAATTTTCCTTGAGCACTAAATGATTTGATAAGGCGAGGAATATATATGGGTCATAATCTGAAAATAAGGACCCGCGAAACCATGAAGTGGGCCAAAGGACGAAAAGTAAAGTCCAAACGTGGGCAACGGTCGGGCTAACGACTTTAACCAAATGCGTTTATTGGGAGGCAACCCAAGTAGGTACGTTTTACTTGCTTTATTTTATTTGTTTTGTTGTGTCATATCATCCTTTGAACCCAAGGCATATTTTAGTTCTCTTTGCTATGAGAACATAGCATGTTTTGAGTTTGGGGGTAGATGTATCTCCGAGTTTGTGGGTTTATAGGGGAGTGTATATAGTGTCACCCTCCAAAATACATAGAAAAATTGAAAAAAAATTGTTCTTTTCATATTTTGGGATTTTGGCAAGAGTCGATGATGATTTGAGGGTGCTTTAATTTCTAAAATCTTAAGTATTATTATCAATATAGGGATATAATTGCATTGAAACATGTAAATATGATTACTCCACCTTTCACTTCCATATTATTTTTCTTGATCATTGTTACCAATTTAGGAAACTTTTATAGGATCACTTTGGCATTCTCGGGGTCCCTAGAACATGTTTGCATGACTTTCAATAACACATCAATTAGGCTATTCGGAAAGTGATATTTGGCTATTTTCTTTGAACCCTATTTGTGAGCCTTTAACTTTCTAGTCACTTATAAAAAAAATTCGCTAGAACCCCTTTAGGTTATCTTAGACCACCATTCGCCTTCATTTATACCAACATTATCCTACCCTTTTAACTTATATATTATGTTATCACCTTTTTCAAGAAAGTGAAACTAGGGAATGTTTGGAAAATCACAAGAATTGAGGGTGAGAGGTCAAGAAAAGAAAGAAAAGGTTCATGTTAGGTAATGAAAATAGGTGTTTGAGCAAAGTATTTAATGCATATTCTTCGAGATATATATGTGCAAAGAAGAGAAAAAAATAAAGAAAAGAAAAATCTGAAAAGAAAGCCTTGCCCTCTCTGGTGTTGAAGTGGAAAGTGGCCAAAGGAAAGAAAGATTAACCCCAAGAGTGAAAGTACGCAAAATTATAACTTTGGGGGTTGAATCAATGGGTTGGCATGGAGTTAAGTGATAAATTTCAAAGTGAGGATGCATGATGAAGACTTTCTAGTTTCACTTGCTTGACTTCGTATGTCCTTATCTTCATTTAGAACCATGAACCTAGCCCCCGATTTTCGCGATACATTACAGGCCATAAAGCCATATTTGATCCCTAAAGAGTAGCCGGATTGACAGTTGCGTTTAAACATGCATATGAGTGTCCTTGTCCAATTTCATTGATTTAGAGCATAACACAAGTGACCCTGTAAAATCTCTTACTTTGGTGACAATGGTCTCTCATATTCATTCATCTTTCATATTGTAGTGGAGAATTATAAGTTGGATGCATCCATGTAAATATTCGCATGTTCATTATGATACTTGTAGATTATGTGTGTTATAAGATCTGAGACTTGTTGTACCAACAACTTATTATATAAATTGAACAATCCAAAAATATTTTATTTGTTTTAATTAGTTAGTTAGTTTTTATTTTGTTTTAGTTTTGTTTTACTCGAGGACGAGCAAAAGATAAGTTTGGGGGTATTTGATGGATGTGGTTTTATCCATCCAAAATATATGTTTCCAAGCTTATTTGGTGCTCAAAACCTTGAGAATTTAATGTGTTTTGTTAGTGTTTTGAAAGTACAGGTGTTGAATTGCAATTAGGTAAAAAATGGAGGATATAAGCTATTTTTGGAAGTTCAGGGACCAAATTGCAATTATTGAAAATTAGGGAGTAAACATGTATTATAAAGTTCAGGGGCTAAATTGCAATACATTGGAAATGAAAGGGCTACAGCTGGAATTTGGACATGGTCGCATAAGATGGAAAGGATGGCCAAGGCATCAAAGGATGGCCGGCCAAAACAGTGTTGGCCGCAAGAAATAGGGCCATGACCGAGAGTGGCCGCACCAAAGAGCAGCACAAGGCCGAGCGACCGCACGAATGGCCGAGCGGCCGTGCTATTTGGCCAGAAAGTCAGGGCGACCGCGCGCCCAATGCAGGGCAACCGCGCCTGGGGTTGACGGATTCTTAGTGACGGATCTGGTCCATGGCAGCAGTTCCGAGGCATTTTCAACAGAATAGTGACATAATATTTGTGACGAATTTCGGCAGAATCCTACTTTGAATAGAAAATTGACCTATTTTGACTGTAAATCAGGAATCCCTCCTCCCTCCTTCTATATAAAGGACCCCCTAGAATTGGTTTTTGGATCTCCTCTTTATTTCTCATTCACCCTTATCTTATATTACAATAGTAAATTAGTTTTTACTTATTTTTGAAGATTCAAGAACAAGTTTTATTTATTTTAATGGCCTTACAAGGCTAAATTATTTTATTCGTGGATTGAGGTAAGTACCAATTTAATCTTTATGCTAGGGTTTTAATTTTTTATATCTCTCTTATTCTTGTTCTCTCAACATTCTTCAAGATCATTCTTAGGCTTCAATTGTATGTTAAGATACTTTTGGCCTTTGAATCTATTTGGGTATAAATTGTTTCATACACATGGATGATTTATACATTAACCATTGTTGACACTACTAGAAACAGCTTATTTACCCACGGAATATTCCGTGGGTAATCATGAAATTCCGTGGGTAATCTTCATTTACCCACGAAAATTGTCCGTAGGACGTCCGTGGGTAAATTTTTGTGAGTAATACCCACGGAAAATTTCGTGGGTAATACCCACGGAATTTCCGTCAAAAAGCAAACATATCCGTCGGAAATAAAATAAAATACCCACGGAATTTTTTTTTTCAATTCTGATAAAATTACACACGGAAATTTCCGTGGGTAATTTTCAAATTTTTTTTCAATTCTGATCAAATTACCCACGGAATATTCCGTGGATAATTGAGTTTAAATTACCCACGGAATATTCCGTGGGTAATTTTCCCAATTACCCACGGAATTGTCCGTGGGTAATATTAAAAAATAATATTTAGGTGCTCTTTTTACCCACGGAATATTCCGTGGGTAATTTTATCATATATTCCGTGGGTAATTTTATCATAAGTGAAAAAAAATTGATTATTACCCACGGAAATTTCCGTGGATAATTTTATCAGAATTGAAAAAAAAAATATTTGAAAATTTAAAAAATTCAATACTTATATAACATTCACACCATCCACACAAACAATATACACAATTGTTAAACAATCTTAAACAATGTCTTCCAAACCACAAATAAAATATTAACACGTACAAATCTCTAAACAACATAACATATTACAAACCAAAAAAAAAAAAGTCTAGTAGTTAAGTTGCTACTCCAAAACAAATAAAAACAAGTCAAATTCAACTTTTATGATTGTTACCACCACGACCACCCCTACGCCCACTTCCACTCAAAGTTCCATTCGAATTTAGATATGGTCCAATAGAAGAGTTAGAGTTATTACCACTAGGAGGTTGTCGTTGCTGTAGTTGTTGTTGAAGCATAGATCTCATCATTTCTTGCATTTGTTGCTGCATCTCTTGCCGCATTTTTTCCTTCTCTTGCCGCATCTCTTCCTTCTCTTGCTGAATTTGTTCCTTTTCTTGCCGCAATCGTTTCTCCATTCGCTCTATCATTTCCTTAACCTGAGTGTTTACACGAGTGTCAACTTGGGTGTTTAGCGTCTCAGTCAGTCTTGCTATAATCTCATCCTTTTGTCTCATTTGAGCATCATAGTCCACAACTACTGAAGAAAAAAAAAAGACTGCAAAGAACGGCTGCTTAATGAAAAGTCAAAGAAAGCACCTTTTTGTCGCCTGTGATGAATAGTAATGATCTTCCAAAGTCCTGCTCGAAATGGAGGCATCTTTCAATCTCGATGATTCCTTCAATCTCGATGACAAAAAATAAACATAAGCTCTAACAAATATATATATATATATATATATATATATATATATATATATATATATATATATAAGTAGTCATATGTCATAATAATAAGAAAACAAAATAGCATATTTGAATGAATCAAATATCACAACAAAATAGTTTCAAAAGAGTTTAATTCATCAAATCAATTTCAGCCAAAATGAAAAAAATATAAATATATAGTATGCCCAATGCATCTCTAGAAGATATGTACTGCACAACAAAGTTGGTTATTGAGGAGCCCCCAAAAAACACCCACTCCTGCCTGCTGTGCTGAAACAACAACTAAGCACAACCATATATTTTAGGCCACTGGTCTCTTTTTTAAGTATATATCATTAACAAAACTAGTTGTTTTAAGCAAAAAGAACAAAGCTTCCAACAGAGCTTCACGAGACGAGAAGCAAATAAATCTTTCTGCAGTCATATTTTACTAGAAAAATGATATTCGCAAAAAAAAAAAAAAAAGTGGTTTTCGCTCATTTGGAACTAGTTGTGTGCACATTCAGACTTCCAACAGAGCTTCACGAGATGAGAAGCAAATAAATCTTTCTGCAGTCATATTTTACTAGAATGGAGCGGAAGAACTTGTAGAATCACTGAATAACAATAGTACCATAGGCAAGCATATTCTGTAATGCTATTAGCAATCCGCATTTCATGCTGTTTTATTCTAATTCAAGTGTTGTATTACCAAAAAAAAGGGGAAACGAGAAAGTGCTAACAGCATATTTCTCATATGGATAGAAATAAACTTACTTGTACAAATACGCAGAAATTCCCAGGATGAGACATAAGAGGATGATATCGATGCAAAAGTTGCGACTAGATCTCAGCTGTTAATATCCAAGTAGACAGAAATAACTTAGTAAATAGGAGGGGACAAATATTACACAATGTAAGTTTTACATTTAAGGGCTAACCCCGGAGCGCCAAGCGCTCCCCGCCAAGCGGGGGTTGGGACAGGGAACCATTTGCTAGAGCCTTCTCCTGACAATTGCCAAGAGGCTGCAAGAAAAAAAACAAGTGAAAATGAACATTAAGATTACCTTTGTCACTGTGTCTTTGAGTCGTACATTAGTATTTTTCAGGTCCGTTGTTGCTCTGTCAACCTGGTATTAACACTCAAGTATTAGAACTACTAATCACAAATTCAAGAAATCTCTCTTTATTTTTTTTCAAAAATAAAATTTGAACAAAGAGAAGTTATCTTCTTCTGCAATTAGATAATTACCTTGTCATCTATTTCGTCCATCAATGGCACTTGTCTATCCACTTCCTGCACATATTAAACAATTTTGAAAAGAAGAAAAATAACAGAAGAAATAAGATAACAATTTTTATTTTCCATGAGACTTGAGATGTGTAAGTAAACAAACCTCGTACATATCGTGGGCCATGTTTTTCAATGTATCTAGTCCTTCTGCTATCACATCTAAGCCTTCATCCTGCATCAAGTAAATATATCAGAATTGTTACTAGTTCAGGCCAACCCATCTTAACTGAAAGTTTCATTCTAGTTTTAAACTCATTGTCTCGTTTTACATGTTTCGCCTATCGAACTTCATCTCCATCGAAAATTAGGATTTAATTTAATTATTTTTTATTTACGGAAGGAGTTATATATATATATATATATATATATATATATAATAAGCAAAGGATCGATTCTAAACTTAGGCAAAGCATGAGAATAATAAAGAAGACTAATAAAAATATATTAATTCTAAAGGAAAATTCATGGAATTGCTATTGCTACAGTAAAACAGTAATTTTGACTTTTTTCTAATAGTAAATTTGACTTTTTTATTTCCAAGGTACGTGGTCTTTGTTCTACCCGGCACACACTTTATAAATTTTTGAATATTATAAAGCCGCGATGAGTGAGGATAAAAACCTCCAACTCAAAAGTGTCTCTGGGACACCTTGACGCTACCTGGTTTCCGACCGATATACCTCATTTATTTAAAAGTCTCTTTTACTAAAGGAAAGCATATGAATATAAAGAATAAAGAACTCAGAATAATAAGAATAACTTACTTCTTTATTTATGTATCTCTTCGTAATTTACAAGAATTGTACAGTGGATGGTTGGATACAGTGGATGGTTCAGGGGTAGAGAGATATCTAGAGAGAAGGGGAAGATGTGGAAACTGAAAAAAACTAAAAACCAAAGCCTGCCCTCTAAGTGAGGAGAGTTTCTTATTTATATTACAAGGGGGAGTGGTGGATCGCGCCACATGTTCGGTGCGCATTTGTCCTCTTTAAGAGGGATCCACAACTTTTGACTAATACATATATTTACAAAATAAATTGTCATCCACTGAGAAAGTGGATTCCATATGTCGGGGCGGCATTACTGTGACTTCACTGTGAGATGCCCTTTTCTTTGTCTTTCTTTGATTTGTCAATTATGGTGGGGGTCACCATATTGTTTTGTCTGGCTGCTTCCCTGTTCATCTTTTGTTTGGATGCTGACATGTTTGCTGTTGTAATTGATTTCAAAGATCCAGTTCGAGCTCCTGGATTGGCTGAGTGAATATGTCTTCATTGTTGTAAAATTCATCTTCTGGCATTGTTGACGATGAGCCGCTTCCTTCGTCACTGAGCTGGTTCATTAATCTTTCAAAGTCTGTCTGATTGGAACACTGGGCCATCTGTGCCATGATCTGTTGTTTCTTTTGAAGGAATTCTTCGTTTTTCTGGATTTGTTTGGGTGGAACATTTTTGAGGAATTTTGTGTTTCGTTTGAAATAATCATTGACCCCAGTCAAATTGCATTTGCATATTTCAGTTTTCTCCCACCATTTGATCTTATGTTTTCGGATCAAAGTGGGAAGAATTGTTTTCCTTACACACTCACACTTTTGTTGCCCATGGGCACAGTCACATATTTGTTTTTCCTTTAGATCAAATTCCGTCATGAAAATCCAAGGGACCTGGAAAGTATGACAGAATAAGGACCATAGAGGAGATTGTTCAAAAGGTTCTGGATATATGGAATTTTTTGACCAATGGTCGAAGGCTATCTGTACATCATTAGGAACTATTGTTTTGTCCAGTCCAAAATTTTTCCACCATATTTGAAACCAGAATGGGGTAGGAAAGGAAAATTGTGGTGAGAAGTAGAAAAAATATGATAGGGAAAAAGATTTGTTTTGTTTAAGAAAAGCCCGTGACCAGGCTGTAATATAATCCCAATAATTGAATCGGGATGACCCATTTTGAAAATGCAAATCTTTAGCTTCATTGGGCTTTTGGCCCCAGTCCGATACAGATAAGATTTTTAAAATCTGGACCTTACAATATCTGACTTTGGACGTGTCTAGATGATCAGTCGAGTATTGGAAGGTGGCTGATTTTGTTTGAATCAAAATTTTCTCATAAAAAAATTGGGATTTGGTAAAATTATCAGGTAGATAATTGTGGGTTTCTGGAAGGAGGCATTGGGAAATTTGGTAAGGATGCCAATTAGAATTATTTTCAAAATACTCTGGTTCAATGACACAGATGAATTCTTCAAATGATTTGTAGGTATAAACAGTTGGAGGAGTCTGTTTTGGGCTTGGGCTGGGAACTATTTGTTTATAAAAAGGGGGTGGTGTTAGTTTCTGTTTTGGGCTTGGACATGGTAGAGGTAAATGTGGGCTTGATGGTTGGGGACATTCTGCTTTGAGAGATGTTTTGTAAGTCTTTTGTGATGATGTTCCTAAAGGAAATCCTATTGAAGATGAAGATGGTTGTGGCAAAGTTGCAAGAACTGTAAATTTGTTTTCTATTTTTGGTGATTTGTCAGGGATGAAAATTGGAGATTTTGTAGGAGGAGGAACAATGGTAAATAAGGGTTTCTTATCTTTATTTTTCTCCATAGGGTTTGAAAACATCCTGCAAAAAGATGATTATCCCGTAATATTTTTTAGCCAAATGAAATTAAGTTCAATATAAACTAATTTAAGACTTTGTCTTTTGTACCATAATGTATTTTGTAATGCTATCTCTAAAGAGGTCCAAATATGATAATTGAGGGGATAATAGGGATCTCTTTTCCTTTCTTCTATTATTCTTTTTTCGAGATCTTTAATTTCTTTTAGTAATCTATCTTCTTTTCTTTTGAGTAGTTTAAAAGATTCCATATAATATATCATTGTGCCAATTCCTGTGAACATAAGATTAATCTGGTATTAGTAAAGGATTTTGTCTAGTTCCTGTGTAATCACTTTCAATGCATTTTATTATCCTTTTTAATGCAGCAATATTCGCATTTATAGAGGGTTTGTATTTTTGAGCAAAATCATTTTCTAAGAGTTCTTCTAAATCCATGATATGCCATCTAAGTTCTGCTATTTTACTAATTGGAATTTTTGTGCTTATGTTTTTACTTTCTTGAAGTAATACATCTGTTTTTTGAAAACAATATTTTAAATAATTTATGTTATTCAGATATATGAGTTGGCCATCTATTTTCATATGCCATTGTACTGGTTTTTGTTGGTCAATAGTCATATGGATTGTATCTTGGTAGAATTTTTGTCTCGGTGATAATATTTGTTGGGATGAAGATCCTATTTCTAATTTTTGTTTTTTAGGGCTTTCCATTATTTCCTTGTAGGAATTCTCTAGTTAGAAAATCCGGGATTGAATTGTCTTTTCCTGCAATATGAATAATTTCAAAATCAAAAATTGATAATAATGCTTGCCATCTGGCAAATATTTGTTTTGCAGCTAAGTTTTTTACGTCTTTTTGTAGAACATCTTTAGCAGCTTTACAGTCTACTTTAACAGTTAATTTTTGATTAAGTAAGTCGTCTTGAAATTTTGTTATGCATAATACTATGGAAAGAATTTCCTTTTTTATTGTGGAATATTTAGATTGAGTTTCATTCCATATTCCTGAATAATACCTTATTATATGGATTTTTCCATTAATTTCTTGAGTTAATATTCCTCCATATCCTATGTCTGAAGCGTCTGTAGATACTATCTTTGGTGCTTTTGGATCACATATTGTTAAACAGGGTAATTGTTTTACATATAACTTAATTTGTTTTATTACATTAGTGTGTTCTTTTGTCCAAGGTTTTGGGTTTTTCTTTAATCTGTCATAAAGAGGTTTGCAGATTTGTCTTATTTTTGGAAGAAAATCAGCTATGTAGTTTAACGATCCTAAAAACCTTTGTAATTGAGTTTTGTCTTTTATTTCATCTGGAAATTTGTCCGCAAAGTCTATTGATCTTTGGATAGGTATTATTGTGTTATTGGTTATTTCATGACCTAAGAACCTTATTTTTGTTTGATATAGCTTTATCTTAGGTTTAGATAAAACCAGTCCATTTTTTATCATTGTTTTGTAAAATATGTTTAGATGTTTTTCATGTTGTCCTAAATCTTTACTAAAAACTAAAACATCATCTATGTAAACTATAATAAATGTGTAAGGGTTAAATATTTCATTCATGATTTTTTGAAATTCACTTGGTGCATTTTTTAATCCAAATGGCATTACATTCCATTCGTATTGTCCGAATGGTACTGTGAATGCTGTTTTGTATCTATCTTGTTCTGCTATTTGGATTTGCCAAAATCCTGATTTCATATCAAATTTTGAAAATATTGATGCATTATGCAGTCTTTTTAATAAATCTTGTTTATTAGGGATTGGATACCTAATCCATTTTAAGGCTGTGTTTAATGGTTTATAATTTATCACTAACCTTGGAGCTCCTCTCTCAATCTCTGCATTTTTTGTGACATAGAAAGCAGAGCATGACCATGGTGATTTGCTTTTCCTTATTAATTTTTTATCTAATAATTCTTTTATTTCTTTCTTACAATATTCTAGTAATTCTTGGTTCATTTGGATTGGTCTTGCTTTAGTTGGAATCATCCTTTCATTAAATTCTTTTTCATATGGTAATGTTATGACATGTTTCTTTCTTTCCCAAAAAGCGGTGGGGAGGTCAGAACATAAGGTTTTCTCAAATTTTTCTAATATCTTTTCTATTTTAGTTTTGCATTCTCCTGATTGCAATTTTTCTTCTAACTTGGTATTATGTAAGTCTTCTTTTAAGAATTCAATTTGTTTTTGTAATGAGTTTATTTTTGTTATGTTTGCTTTTTGTACATTATTAACATCATGGGTAGAAACTGGATATATGAATTTAAATATTATTTTTTGTCCTAATATTTTTGTTTCTACTCCTTGTTTGGATACTTTAAATGGATATAACATTTGTAGGAAAGGATTTCCTAATATTACTCTTGTATTTAAATCTTTTACAAGTATTAAACTTGTTTTAAAACAAATATTATTATTGTATATGTGAGCTTCTGGTATTTTATATTTAACTTTTAATAAGGAAGAATTTGCTGCTGAGAGGTTTTGTTTTGTTTTAATAAAATATTTAGAGGGTATTATGCCTTGCTCTATACAGTTTAGATCTGCCCCTGAGTCTAGCATGGCTATCCCTTCATATTGGAAGGTTCCTATTGTCATTTTTTGTGACATAGAAAGCAGAGCATGACCATGGTGATTTGCTTTTCCTTATTAATTTTTTATCTAATAATTCTTTTATTTCTTTCTTACAATATTCTAGTAATTCTTGGTTCATTTGGATTGGTCTGGTGACATACCATTTTTGAAACTTAACTTTATTTATTGCATATAAACTTCCTTCTGTGTCTTCTTCTGTTTCTGTTGAAGAGGATGTTTCTGTTTCCGTATTTTCTCTAGTTTTTATTATTATTCCTTTGTCTTTTCCAAAAGGGTTTTGAAATTGTTCATCTAATTTTTTAGAGGGTTTTTTATCTAAATTTTTGGAGGGTTCTCCTTTATAAGTCGCACTTATTTGTTTTTTAATTTCATGTATTGTTACTTTTGCTTCTAATTCTTTTTGTGATTTTTGTAATTCTAAATTACTTTGTTTTAATAATTTTATTTCTTGCTTTATTTCTCTGATTTCTTTTTGTAAATCTAGTGAAGAAATTTGCTTCTTTTTGTCTTGGAACATTTTGTACCACATCTTCATATTGAGATGGTGTTGAAGGTTACGGTTTTTCCTCCTTTATGGTTTTCTCTAATTGTCTTAGGAATTTTCGTTTTATAACTGGTTCCTTTATCTCTTTAATTTTTTCTAATATTTCATCATATTGTTCTATAGTATTAATTTTGGTTGTACACATACATACTCCTTTGCATCCATTTTGACATTCATTGATTTCTTCTTCGTTATCTGTGAGGTCTGTGTTGAAAGAGGGGTCTTCTCCACTGGTTTGTTCATTTTACGTGGTTTGTTACTTCTAGATTATCTATTTGGGATATTATTTGATCTATCTCTTTTATATTAAGATTATTGCAAATTTGTTTTATTTGTTTTCTAGCTGGGCAGTCCCTAGCTATGTGTCCAGGTTTTCTACATAGGAAACACTTTATTGTTTTATTGTGGGTGTTTGTGTATTTATTATTTTTCTTATATTTCTTGTTATTATATTTGTTACTATATCTTTTCTTGTGACTTGAATTTTTATAATATTCAGGTGTTTCTTTTGTGTATTTTTTATTTGTTTTCCTATGTTTTCTTCTATAAGTACTGTTTTTATAATAAGGATTGTGTTCACTTCTTTTCTTTTTTATGAGGTGGTTTTAATTTTCCAAACCCAAATTGTTCACACCAATTTCCTAATTCTCTACGTGTTTGTGCACTTTCTTTCTTTAATTTATAATTTAATCTTTGGTCTGACATAATCTTAGTCTGTTATATTTACACTAGTGATTAAATCTCCATAGGTTAATTCATTATAAGAAATTTTTCCAAATTTTTGTTCTATTGTTTCTTTTACTTTTTAGAAAATAATCACTGGTAGTCCGGTAATAAATTTTTCTTTCCGGTATATATTATTTGGAGTGCTAGGTTAAAAACTCTTTGTAGGAAATTCTCTTTATACCATTTGAATTGTCCTAATTTTCTACATTTTAAATTTTGTAATATTTCTGAATTTCTTTACGTATATAAATCTATGTCTCCTATGAAATGGGTTGTGATGTTAAATATTAGAGTTATTAATTGTCTTTGGTGCAGTCTTCCAATTTCATCTACTAAAGGTTGTCCTTGAGCATCATTTCTTACTGCGATTAAAATAGCATTTTTTATTTCTTCTCCTAATAATTTATCCCACCGGGTTCGTAGCCGTCTGTGAAACCTAAGATTATATTTTACGTAGCTTGTCTTTACGTAATATTTTGTGTTTTGTAAATATTTCCTACAATTATCATTTCTTTCGTTTTATTAATAATTTCCATTTCACTTAATCCATCAATGTTCCATTCATAAATATTTTTTTTGCATTGTAAGATTTTTTGTTGATTTCCTATTATTTCTAAATCATCCGCCTCTTTTTATAAAAACCTTGAATAGCTTGTATTAGTTTATCTTTATTGTCTATTTCATAATTTTGAATCAAGGATGGATTACGATTCGGATGTTGATTGTTCATTATATTACGTTAATACTCTAATGGTTTTGTTGTCACTTGTACTTGTTTCCTTTTTACTCTTATGTATGCATCTATGTTTTGCATTAAATTATTTATGGGATCATGTAGGGTTGGTCTAACATGGACATTTTAAATGGGTTTTCCGAAGGTGGTGGTATCATTTTATTATATGAGGTTGATGTTTTTCCTTTTACATTTGAGGGGTTTTATTATATAATTAAGCATATTACGTGTATCTTTTGGATATTATTCATGTTTCGGTTGTTTATTAATTGGGGTAGGAAAATCTGTTTGTGTTGTAAGACCATCTACTTCTTCTTTTACCATTGTTATACCATTTGTAACAATATCTATTTTGTTTTCTACTCTGTCCAATTGTTGTCCTATTGTATGTATTGATAAATTTGTCCAATTATTTTGCAAATGTAAGTCTTTCGTTAGTCTTTCTTCTATTTGGTCAGGGTGGACTATTGGTAAAATTCCATGTGTGATTCCATTTTTACAAAAATAGGCCGGTTCAAGCGGAGGTCTTTCACTTTCATAGAATTCATTACTTGGTAGGTTGTTTGCTGTTACTTTATACCATTTTTAAGGTTAGAGTTATTGGATTTAGTTTGTATAGGTATTTATCGTTTAGGAATTCAAAGAATGGTATATGTATTTCTTGTATTTTACATAAGTCATAATATGCTTCTTTAATTATTTTTTGTTCTTTTTCGTTATATGTTTTAAAGAATAATTCTCTATTTTTATGATTTTCTTCGCTTTGGAATTCTTCTCTTAAAACCTTTTTATTTAATCTAAATTCATTTTTTATCATATTTAATGTGAAATTACTATCTTCATATGGATGGGCAAAATTTCCATCTCTTTTTATGCCAATATTATTGGCTTCATATACATTTTCTGTTTCAATTTCGATTCTAAAATTGGTTGATTGTTTTGTGAATTATTTCTCTGTTGGAATTCACCTATTCTGAAGTAGATCTTAAAATTTGGTATATTAAAATTAAGATTTTTGTTTCGTTTAAAGATTGTGTTCTTTTGAATTTTAGTTCTCTTGAACCATCTACGTATTGTGTGACTTGTTCTAATTCACTTGTCTGCTTATTTTTCGCACTTGTGTGCAGTACAGTTTTTGCTTAGGATAAGTCCATTTTTCGCGAGTTATTTCACTCCATTTGATTGTTTTAGGAATAGTTATATTTGCTTTTGTATGATCAATTTCCCAAAAAAACCGTTTCTCCGGTAGTCTTGCTTCTATTAAAAGCATTTGGACAAAGTCCAGTATTCATTACTTTGTATTGAAGTCTACAAAATATTTCATAAATATGAGAACCTACTTGCATATGATAGTTATGGGTTAAAATATCTAAGGTTAATATTTTCATTATATGTGGATCTGTCAGGGATATTGTGAAATTAGGATATGTGTTAAAATGTATTGGTCCATTTGATAGGCTTGTTTCTATTGCTCCTAATAAAGAGTCTACATAATTTAAATGTCTTGCATCTCTTAAGGTTACTTGTATACTTGTATCTAGTCCTTCCATTGTTAATGGTTTAATTGCAACTTGTACTAGTCCTATGTGTAGGAATCTGTATCCTTGTGATATATATTTTCTAATTGAAGATTTTGAAAATAGACTCATGGTTTGATTATTGGAATATAAAGGGATTACTTTTTCTTTTACTTTAATTGCTAATCTAGATTTGAAATCAAATATTCCTTTATCTTTATATATTTCAGAAGTTGAAATCGAGGGAGGTTTCCAATTTGTTAAAAATTGACTATCCCATGATATTTCTTTAGACAATATGCTTTTATTACTTCTATCTTCATCATTCTCAGTTTGTATGTTATAATCATTCATTTGATTATTGTGATGTCTAGAGGTTCTTCTATTCGTAAAATTACCTAACCAACTCATTATTGTAAATTACGAAGAGATACATAAATAAAGAAGTAAGTTATTCTTATTATTCTGAGTTCTTTATTCTTTATATTCATATGCTTTCCTTTAGTAAAAGAGACTTTTAAATAAATGAGGTATATCGGTCGGAAATCAGGTAGCGTCAAGGTGTCCCAGAGACACTTTTGAGTTGGAGGTTTTTATCCTCACTCATCGCGGCTTTATAATATTCAAAAATTTATAAAGTGTGTGCCGGGTAGAACAAAGACCACGTACCTTAGAAATAAAAAAGTCAAATTTACTATTAGAAAAAAGTCAAAATTACTGTTTTACTGTAGCAATAGCAATTCCATGAATTTTCCTTTAAGATTAATATATTTTTATTAGTCATCTTTATTATTCTCATGCTTTGCCTAAGTTTAGATCGATCCTTTGCTTATTTTGGTATCAGAGCCTTTTATTCAACAAAGTTAGCTAATTAACTCAAATTATTTATTGGTCCCGAGTCGGTGTGTGTCCTAGGTCTAAGTCACGCAGTAAGGAGAGTAAGTCGTGCATCCGATTAGGAAAGGAAGTGTATCCGAGGCAAGACATAAGATAAATAATGAGTTGGTTAGGTAATTTTACGAATAGAAGAACCTCTAGACATCACAATAATCAAATGAATGATTATAACATACAAACTGAGAATGATGAAGATAGAAGTAATAAAAGCATATTGTCTAAAGAAATATCATGGGATAGTCAATTTTTAACAAATTGGAAACCTCCCTCAATTTCAACTTCTGAAATATATAAAGATAAAGGAATATTTGATTTCAAATCTAGATTAGCAATTAAAGTAAAAGAAAAAGTAATCCCTTTATATTCCAATAATCAAACCATGAGTCTATTTTCAAAATCTTCAATTAGAAAATATATATCACAAGGATACAGATTCCTACACATAGGACTAGTACAAGTTGCAAT
The DNA here is from genome assembly GCA_022495995.1 of Adenophora triphylla var. japonica. Taxonomy (NCBI): domain Eukaryota; kingdom Viridiplantae; phylum Streptophyta; class Magnoliopsida; order Asterales; family Campanulaceae; genus Adenophora; species Adenophora triphylla. The sequence continues at coordinate 166,838 of JAFEMH010000144.1, read as the reverse complement.
TAAACCATTAACAATGGAAGGACTAGATACAAGTATACAAGTAACCTTAAGAGATGCAAGACATTTAAATTATGTAGACTCTTTATTAGGAGCAATAGAAACAAGCCTATCAAATGGACCAATACATTTTAACACATATCCTAATTTCACAATATCCCTGACAGATCCACATATAATGAAAATATTAACCTTAGATATTTTAACCCATAACTATCATATGCAAGTAGGTTCTCATATTTATGAAATATTTTGTAGACTTCAATACAAAGTAATGAATACTGGACTTTGTCCAAATGCTTTTAATAGAAGCAAGACTACCGGAGAAACGGTTTTTTGGGAAATTGATCATACAAAAGCAAATATAACTATTCCTAAAACAATCAAATGGAGTGAAATAACTCTCCGTAAAAATGGACTTATCCGGCAAAAACTCGTACTGTACACAAGTGCGAAAAATAAGCAGACAAGTGAATTAGAACAAGTCACACAATACGTAGATGGTTCAAAGAGAACTAAAATTCAAAAGAACACAATCTTTAAACAGAAACAAAAATCTTAATTTTAATATACCACTTAAGATCTACTTCAGGAATAGGTGAATTCCAGCAGAGAAATAATTCACAAAACAATCAACCAATTTTAGAATCAGAAATTGAAACAGAAAATGTATATGAAGCCAATAATATTGGCATAAAAAGAGATGGAAATTTTGCCCATCCATATGAAGATAGTAATTTCACATTAAATATGATAAAAAATGAATTTAGATTAAATAAAAGGTTTTAAGAGAAGAATTCCAAAGCGAAGAAAATAATAAAAATAGAGAATTATTCTTTAAAACATATAACGAAAAAGAACAAAAAATAATTAAAGAAGCATATTATGACTTATGTAAAATACAAGAAATACATATACCATTCTTTGAATTCCTAAACGATAAATACCTATACAAACTAAATCCAATAACTCAGAACCTTAAAAAATGGTATAAAGTAACAGCAAACAACCTACCAAGTAATGAATTCTATGAAAGTGAAAGACCTCCGCTTGAACCGGCCTATTTTTGTAAAAATGGAATCACACATGGAATTTTACCAATAGTCCACCCTGACCAAATAGAAGAAAGACTAACGAAAGACTTACATTTGCAAAATAATTGGACAAATTTATCAATACATACAATAGGACAACAATTGGACAGAGTAGAAAACAAAATAGATATTGTTACAAATGGTATAACAATGGTAAAAGAAGAAGTAGATGGTCTTACAGATGGTCTTTTAAATAAATGAGGTATATCGGTCGGAAACCAGGTAGCGTCAAGGTGTCCCAGAGACACTTTTGAGTTGGAGGTTTTTATCCTCACTCATCGCGGCTTTATAATATTCAAAAATTTATAAAGTGTGTGCCGGGTAGAACAAAGACCACGTACCTTGAAAATAAAAAAGTCAAATTTACTATTAGAAAAAAGTCAAAATTACTGTTTTACTGTAGCAATAGCAATTCCATGAATTTTCCTTTAGAATTAATATATTTTTATTAGTCATCTTTATTATTCTCATGCTTTGCCTAAGTTTAGATCGATCCTTTGCTTATTTATATATATATATATATATATATATATATATATATATATATATATATATATATACTCCCTCCGTCCCACGTGAATAGACACTTATTTCCTTTTTGGGACGTCCCACGTGAATAGACACTGCCCAAAATGGAAAAAAATTTATTATTTTATATTCATCCTACCCCACTCACTCATTCTCTCTCTTCATTTCCTACCACACAATTTATTCAACCAACTTCACTCATTCTCTCTCTTCATTTCCTACCACACATTTTCATTATTATATTCATTTTCCTTAGTTATTGTGCCAAGATTTTTGGTGTCTATTCACGTGGGACGGAGGGAGTATATATATATATATAAATATATATATATATATATATATATATATATACATAAAGTCAGATATTCAAATTAATTTACGTTGTTTTTGCTATAAAACAGTGTGGGCGTATAGTTATGTCTTTCCCCCAATGAATTAAACAGATTTGTAACATTAGACAAGACAACCTGTGGACAGTTTAGACAGAATTTTGCCAATCGTTCCAAAAATGACCACTAGCAGTAGCAACTAGCAACCCTTCTTCTGGTAAATCCAAACAAGAACATCTTCAAACCTATTTCATGTTACATTTTCACTATCGTTAGCCTACTACTCCCTCCGTCCCAAAATGAATATCTATTCTTCGTTCAAGGGACATCTTCATAAAGTTTACATGTAAGAAACTAATGAATATATACCTTTTCTATCCACTTTCAAACTTTTAGTTTTAGAAGTATCCAATGAAATATGAAAAAAAAATGGTAAAAATCATTTAGGGTCAAAGTTTTTTAATAGATAAACATCTATTTTGGGACAAAAAAATCTAAATAAGAGTCATTCATTTTGAGACGGAGAGAGTATAATGTAAATGACCCAACTGGAGTCACCTAGTTGAAAACGAAAACAAGGATGTGAACTGACAAATGTAAAAGATTATCCAAGCATGATCCAGACAGACAATAAAAAAACCGCCAAGAAAGGAAAATGAAAATGCACCTGTTTTATTTTCCTCATTTCATACTCTCCTCTAAAATTGCTCGTCTCCTGAGTATGTTGATAGTAGCTACTATCAAATTTTTCATCTGATATTGACGCAAAATCAAGTATAATACCAGAACAAACCAAATAATCAAACAGAACTTTAATGAATTCAAAAAAGTGGTTTTCGCTCATTTGGAACTAGTTGTGTGCACATTCGCATTTCCAATGAGCTTCACGAGACGAGAAGCAAATAAATCTTTCTGCAGTCATATTTTACTAGAATGGAGCGGAAGAACTTATAGAATCACTGAATAGCAATAGTACCATAGGCAAGCATATTCTGTAATGCTATTAGCAATCCGCATTTCACGCTGTTTTATTCTAATTCAAGTGCTGTATTACCAAAAAAAAAGGGAAACGAGAAAGTGCTAACAGCATATTTCTCATATGGATAGAAATAAACTTACTTGTACAAATACGCAGAAATTCCCAGGATGAGACATAAGAGGATGATATCGATGCAAAAGTTGCGACTAGATCTCAGCTGTTAATATCCAAGTAGACAGAAATAACTTAGTAAATAGGAGGGGACAAATATTACACAATGTAAGTTTTACATTTAACAAGAAAAAAAACAAGTGAAAATGAACATTAAGATTACCTTTGTCACTGTGTCTTTGAGTCGAACATTAGTATTTTTCAGAATAGGGAACAAGAGTAAAGCAAGAATCAAATCCCCAAACCTAACCAGTAACCTCCAACTTCAACAATAGAAGAGAACGCCCACAGTAGCAAATTCAAAATTCACTCCAAAGGAGCTAAAATTACACAATAAAAACACTGTAGCATAAAGTTGATATCAATTACTATAGAAAGACCCAGTGACAAACTCAAAATTCAAACCATGAACTGAAAAAAGAAAAAAAATTACACCAAAATCAAGAACCCAAATGAGAAGAAACACAAGTCAGTGTTCCCAAATTAGCCCTCACAGTGAGAAAGAAAACACAAATTTCAGGTCAAATAAAAGAGCTCAGAGAAAAAAGTGACACAGAGGGGAAACAATTAATTGGACAAACAACAATTATTTCAGCATCAAAATATCTCAAATTCAAAGCTCTTGCAGCGAAAAAAGAAAAAGAAAAGCAAACCCTAGTCAGACTTTAAAAGTGGAAAGAGAAAGATACCCAATAATAGAGAGAGAGAGAGAGAGAGAGAGAGAGAGGGAAGGAAGGGGAACTCACCTGAGTTAGTTGGCCTTTGGATACAAAGTGTTGAATGGAGGCTCGTCCGAATGCTGGGTCGACGGTGGAGCGAGAAGGAGGCGACGCCGCAGAGTTGGCGAGTGATGGATTGAGAGAGACGGAGAGGTCACCGGCGGCGGAGGGCGGTGATTGCGGTGGGGAATGATCGTCCGGGAATTTGAAGGGATTGGGGAGAGAGAGAGAGCGACGGGAAGAAATGAGGGATCTGAAAGTTGAAAAGTGAAAAAACCTAGAAAATAGAAAAGTGTATATAATAAGGAATTCTGTTATTTAAAAAATAAAAACTTACCCACGAAAATTTCAGATTACCCACGGAAATGTCCGTGGATATTATCCACGGAAACCATTCCGTGGGTAATTTCATGAAAATTCAATTTGCCCACGTAAATATCAAATTACCCACGGAAATTTTCGTGGGCATTACCCACGGAATAATTTCCGTGGGTATTACCCACGGAATAAATTCCGTGGGTAATTAATACAAATTACCCACGAAAATTCCGTCGAAAATACCCAGGGAAATTATTCCGTGGGTAATGTAGGCGTTTACCCACGGAATTTTCGTGGGAAATTTATTTTTTTATTTTTTACTTTGACTTTTTTAAACCGTGGGTAATTAGGTTTTTCCGTGACGGAATATTCCGTGGGTAATATTCCGTGAGTAATCGAACAGATTCTAGTAGTGTGAGAAGATTAGATTTAATTGAGGACTTCACGGAATCGGTGAATCTAGGTTCTTATGCTCTTGTGATTCAAATTGAATCTCTTGAATGTTTATATTGACGTCATGGAATATATAAATATGATAGAGATACTAGGGTTTTAATGTTCTTATCGACTTCACAAAAGATATTAACATCTTAATCCTAGATTTTTGTGAACGAACCCTTGAATGAGATTGAATTTCTTTTACATGATTTAAAAAGCATAAAGAGACAATTGTTATGATCTCCAATCCACAAATCCCTTGTTTCTTGATTTTTTTGCTTGTTTTATTTATTGCTTTCTTAGACTAATAATTCAAACAATCAAACCCCTTTTCTTGATTACATTTATACACTAATAAAATACACTTATTCCACTTTAGTCCCTGTAGATTCGACCCTTGCAAGTAAGCATAATACTACATTGATAAACTAGTGCACTTGCTAAATAATTTTAATAAGAGGGAGATTTACTCCATCAAGTTTTTGGCGCCGTTGCCGGGGACTTGTGTTGCGAACAAGTTAATTTTGTTAGTGTATTGTAAATAGTTTTCTTTTATTAGTTTCTTTTTAGTTTAAATAGTTTTCTTGTATTAATTTCTTTTTCTTTCTTTTTCTAGTTGTTTAAAAATTAAAGGTCATTCATGAATCAAATTCTAATGAGAAGTTGGTCGGGAAAGCTAAACAATTAATTGTTATGTTCAATGCGAAAAGTGCTTCGCCTAGTGCCAATATAATACAAGATGCATGTTCCTGTTGTGGATTATACTCTCATGCTACTAATGATTGTCCATCTATGACATATTTTCATGAGTATTCTCCACAGGTACAAGAAAGAAGTTCGTTCCAGCCATGGAAACCACAATATGATTATTCCCCCAATTGTTATACACAAGGGAGAGAAAACCACTCAAGCCAGGCATGGAACAATCTTGAGCCACATTATTATGATCCACCGCAACCTAAAATGCAACCATGGGAGGAGCCTCTGACAAGTTTGAAGGAGGAAAATCGTCAACAAAAACAGCAATTAGGTGCAGCCATAGGTAGGTTGGAAACACAAGTTACTAAACTAGTAGAGGCATTGAGAGATTGTGAGCGAGATACTAGTTCGATCCAACTTGAACGTTAAAGGTCATGCATGAATCTCTTGAATATTTATATTGACTTCACGGAATATATAAACAATAGAGATACTAGGGTTTTAATGTTCTTATCGACTTCACGGAAGATATTAACATCTTAATCCTAGATTTTTGTGAACGAACCCTTGAATGAGATTGAATTTCTTTTACATAATTTAAAAAGCATAAAGAGACAATTGCTATGATCCCCAATCCTTGAATTCCTTGTTTCTTGATTTCTTTGCTTGCTTTTTATTGCTTTCTTAGATTAATAATTCAAACAATCAAACCTCTTTTCTTGGTTACTTTTATACTTTAATAAAATACACATGTTCCACTTTAGTCCCTTTGGATTCGACCCTTGCAAGTAAGCATAATACTACATTGATAAAGTAGTGCACTTGCTAGATAATTTTAATAAGAGGGAGATTTCTTCCATCATCTAGGGAAAACGCGTTTTTCCTAGTCATTTAGAAAAACGTGTTTTAAATTGCACGATGGCATTTTTGTAAATAACGAGAACTTCGTGAGAGGTAGCATTTTTGTAAATAAGTAAACTTCGCAGGAAATGGAAATCAATGTCATGGCCAACAAATCTTCTGGATATCAAGCTCAAATGGTTCTGGATATCGATATTAAAGGCTTCTGGATATGATTTAACAAGCATATTTGAACATGACCATAACCAACAAACCTTCTTCATGTCACATTAAAGGTTTCTGGATATCAATACTAAAGCTTTATGTATATGAATTAACAAGCACATTTTAACAAAGTCATGGCCAACAAACCTTTTGAATATCAATCTTAAATGTTCCTGGATATTAATAACAAAGGCACTTCTGGATATGAATTAAGAAGCACAGTTAAACAAGGTAATGGCCAACAAACCTTCTGAATATCCGGAAGCCTTTGATATTGATAACCAGAATCTTTGAGATTGATATCCAGAAGCCTTTACCAAAGGAATTTCTAGACCTAAAAAGTCACAGGGCTTTGCCCTATGCTAAAGGGTTTAAAACCCCAAAAGATGTTATTTAGGTCGTCAAATGGGCCTTTTAAGTTTCTATAAATGAAGTCTTAAAAGATGGCGATAGTGCTTAAGATGACCCATTTGTGTGTTACAGAGTACCGTTTCATGTGTTGAAGAGTGTCAAGGGTGTTAGAAGTTCGATAATTTACAAAAATGCCACCGGGAGTTTTTTTTTTAAGTTGCAGTTATTTATAAAAATACAACCACATTTAAAAACACGTTTTTCTAATCAATAGGAAAAACGACCAAAAATGACCCACTCTTAACACGGATAGAAGGAAATAGGGCCGTGAAAAAAAAAACCGTGGAACAGTACTGGACCAATAGAATCAGATCGGGCCAATAAAAAAGGGACCAAATCAATAGTATTGGTCTGGTTTTGGTTCCAAATTTCTATGGAACCGATTATTTGGTCTGGTCTTGCTTTTGAAAAAAATATACACAGTCCTGGATCAGAACCGGACCGACTATATAAATATATTATATATAACATATATATAATATATAGAGATTTCTTTTTGTAGCTTTTAATTTTTAAATTTTTTCTATGTTATGGTTAAGTTTGAAGGTGAACAATATGTTTAATGGTCTATGTTGTGGTTTGAGTATTGAATATTTATGAAAACTTTGTTTAGATATTTTTGATGACGTACTGGTGATAATATTTAATTGTTGTATGTTTGTATTTTTTTTTTAAAAAAAATAGTATATTGTAATTTGTAGAATCGACGAAACTGAACCGAACCCGCGGACCATTGAAACCGAACCAATGAGACTTGTCCTATAATGTATTGGTCTGGTTCTGGTCCAAAATAAATACAGAACCGAAGTATTGGTCCAATCCTGATTTTCTAAGATTTTGACAAAAATCGGACCAATCTGATCTGTGAACACCCCTAGAAGGAAACAAAATGACCACGAAGAAAAATTAAAGCATTGATCTAAAGAATAAAAGTACAGACATACCCCTTGTCCCATATAAGATTTCACAAATGGGTTTTGCATGAGAATTAAGAAAATGTGTAAGTGTTATGAGTATGCAAAGTGAGGTATGAGAGAGAATGTGGGGGTACGGAATAGTAAGTTGATTGGTGTAGTTGATTGGTGTTGTAAGTATAAATGTAAAGTAGGAGAGAGAACGAGTGGGAGAAATAGTAAAGATTTTTTGTCATTTTAAGAAAGTGAATTCTTGTATGGGACGCCAAAAATGGCAAAATTGAAATTTTAAACGGGACGGAGGGAGTACGTACAACTGAGATCCCTTGTGTTTTTATATTGCTCACCGGCCTCGTAGAGGATGTAATTACCACTGCAGCAAAATCAAAATTCTAAAATTCTCAAATCAAAAGAAACGTTGAAATAACAGTGAAGGGACCAGGACACATTCTTTTTAGGGTTAATGACAATTTAGGGCCTGTAGTATAGGGGCATTACCACATTGGGGCCCGAAGTCCAAAAACTATCAATTTAGGGCCTTAATTTACAATTTTGATCAAATTGGGGCTTTTTGACGGAAAACGTTAAAAAGGGCCGTTAACTGACCTTGTATGATGCACGTGACATTTTTTTAGGGTATTTTGGTCATTTCGCATTCAGCCCCAAACTTCAGGCCCTAAATTGTCATTTTTCCTATAAAATAATAAATAAAAATATTTAGTTTTTTTTTTACAAAAAATAATTAGTAAATTATTCAATTTATAAAATATTTTTTGAAACATTAATAAATTATTTTAGTAGCATTATTATATTTAAACTAAAGCTAAATATTTCATTTTTTAAGGAATATATATTTATTTCATTGATTATATAATGAATAAGAAAATTATAAAATAAAAATAGTTTTTTACAAAAAAAAAAAAAACTCATTAAAGATTTAACAGAGATGTGAAATTTTATTTTCCCATTTCAACCTTTTGTATCCACCTTCCAAAGCCTTCAACACACCACCAACACACTGCCGCCGCCACCACCAACACCACCAACAACCCAGAAAAATCAAATTCAACAAAAACACACCGACACATTAAGGAGCACTCACCACCACTCCAAATAATTCCAAATCAGTAATGGCTCAAAAGGGGGGGGGGATTTCACAAGGCAAAGAGCAAAAAATCAGGGAAAAAAGCCACCGGAGTCCATGGACTCAGGTAACGCGCCATTCTTTCTCCCAAATCCTCAATTCCAAATCAGTAACGACTTACCGACCCCTTCCTCCGCAAGTCATTTTCCATTTGTTCGCGCATCTCCCTTGGACTCAGGTAATGCACCATTCTTCCTCCCAAATCCTCAATTCCTTCAACCCCACAAACCCTAACCCTTCTCTTTGCTGCTCATCCCACTTCATCTCGGCGGATTTACTACAATTTTTCTCCTTAAGATCTTTCTGGATTTCAACCACTCAAACCCCCAATTCCACTGTGAATGTCGAGTGAACACTTGAGGGATAGGAAACGAAATGGGAGGCTTTGATGATTGAATCTGATGATTGCTTGGGTGGGTTTCATTTGAAACGCTTGAAACCACCATTGAAGCAAGTTCATGAGGGAATTGGATTTGTGGGTTCTGTGCGAGTCATGGAAATTGGATTTGTGGGTTCTTAGTTTAAAATTTATAATTGTTTTTTATACAAAATTTCATGATTTTATCAGAACTAAAATGCCTTGAAAAATAGATGATTTTATAATTTTCTTATTCATTATATAATCAATGAAATAAATATATCTTCCTTAAAAAATGAAATATTTAGCTTTAGTTTAAATATAATAATGCTACTAAAATAATTTATTAATGTTCCAAAAAATATTTTATAAATTGGATAATTTACTAATCATTTTTTGTAAAAAAAAAAAAAAACTAAATATTTGTATTTATTATTTTATAGAAAAAATGTCAATTTAGGGCCTGAAGTCTGGGCTGAACCCGAAATGACCAAAATGCCCTCACTGAATGTCACATGTCTCGCACATGGTCACTTAACGGAGTTTTTTAACGTTTTCCGTCAAAAAGCCCCAATTTGATCAAAATTGTAAATTAAGGCCCTAAATTGATAGTTTTTGGACTCCGGGCCCCAATGTGGTAATGCCCCTATACTACAGGCACTAAATTGTCATTAACCCTTCTTTTTATGGAGGGGCCAAGATGAAGTAATTACTGCTGCAGCAACATCAAAATTCTAAAATTCTCAAATCAAAAGAGACATTGGAATAACAGTGAAGGGACCAAGATATTTTTTGATAGAGGGAACAAGATGAAGTTAAACTCACCGAACTGAATTGTTCCTCCAAATGAGAGAACAAGATGAAATGACACATCGATCTAAAATGGCAACCCGAAATTGTTAGGTTTAGAGCAAAAAAAAAAAAGGACAACAAGAACGATAACAATGAAGCTTTGGTCCCAAAATAATTTTGAATCGGCTAACATGAATCTTCATATGTCATAATCATGAAAGAAACGATGTGAGAAAAAAAAGTCAAAGTTAAGAAATAGCTGGAAATAAAATTTGAAAAATGAAAATGAGAGAAACATAATAATGATTATAAAAAAGAATCTATATATATATATATATATATATATATATATATATATATATATGGTACTACTCCTTTCTTCTTAATTAATGTTTTATTATATTCTGTAATAATAATTTCTGTATATATTTAATGTGTGTTAGTAGCTAAATTGTTGTGGCTGGCCGGAGATGTAGACTAAGCTAAGTATGTTAAAAAAAAAAAAAAAAAAAGTAAAAATGGAAATGGAAATATTTTTAGTGTTTTCTTGAAGGTTCATCTTTTATGTCGTACATGCTGAGGATGGCGAAAGGCTATTTGTTGGAAGAACAAGGAAAAGAAAATTTTTGCTAAAAATATTCCGTCCATCTTTGATTTTGGAATTTATTCCGTCTATCCCTTCGGGTTGATAGTTAAATGAGTAATTCGTTCGTTGGATTTCTTCCGTCTGTCCCTTCGGGTTGATAGTTGAACGAAGAACTCTTTTGCAAAGATGACCAAAAAGATTGTACTTTCCTGTCATTTATTTTTCAAGTTAATAAGTCATACTTAGCAACACATCTATTATTCGGCCAACCACATCAAGCTTATGATGAATATGGATGATACTGATCATCATGATGAATTAATTAAGAATGCAGAATTAGTAGAATTTCCAAAAATTTTGGATAAATTGAACAAATGGGTAATCCCATCCGTTCCTTCAAATCAAATTTATAATATTGGATTGTTTGATATGAGATCTAGGTTTGCTATTAAAACCCTAGAGCAAACAATTAGAATATCCGAAAATACTCAAACAATTAATTTGTTGAGTAAAAAAGATTTGATTCCTTTTAGGAATTATAAATTTATCCATATAGGATTAGTGCAAATTGCATTCAAACCCTTGACCTTATTAGGGGTTAATTCAAGTATTATGGCTTATGTTAGAGATGGTAGATGTAGAGACTTCAAGCCGTCCTTAGCAGCTTTAATTGAAACTAGTATTTGTCATGGACCGGTTTATTTTGATGTATCTCCTAATTTGACTCTATCTTTATCTGATAGTAATTTATTTGATGCTATGCAATTAACCATTCATACTAGTGGTTATAATTTTAAACAAGGAAGTGAAATAATAGCAATATGCTATAGAATTTACTATAAGGTTTTACATACTTTAAATCCAAAAGTGAAACAAATATCGTTTCCTGGAACTACTACGGTAGTCCAAACTAATTTGTTAACCTCAAACATAGCAACCAATAGGTTAATTAAGTGGAATGAAATAAATTTTCCTACTACTTGGTCCCTTCCTCAGGATATAGAACCTGAACCAAAATTAAATAACCAGATAGATCAAATAATTCAAACATCCGAAGGAGATGTAGAAATTAAATTTAGTTCTCAAAGGACAATAAAATTACCTAGATCCGTGTCTGCTAGGTATTCCTCCTCTAGTGAATATTATAATATTCCAAATGAGTCTTTCAGAGCTTCAACTTCTCAAATGAGAGAAGAAGTTGAATCTGTAGAAGAGATAAGAATAAGTCAAAATAATATTCCAAAAGGAATTTATAAGAATGAAAAACAGAGTAGGCAATCTCCTACTCAATCAGAAATGAGTTTTCATATTTAATGGATTATTCTCCAGGAAGTCATATAAGAGGAATTCTTAATAGAAAATTCCAAGAAGATGATAATAAATGGTTTCGTGAATGGTATTTTAATAAATACTCACACGAAGAATTAATGGAATTCAAAAATAAATATTATGAGTATTTAGAAAAAAATCAGAAACTTACCTATTTTGTAAAATGGTTTTTAAATTATCATATAGATGAAATAAGTAATGAAATTTTAGTAATCCAAAGGACTTGGAATACTAAGATAGGGGAAATGGTTAAGTCACCTTTTCCACCTGAACAAGCCTTTTTGTTAAATAAAGATACTGAGGCCAATGCCTATGAAAATTTGAATAAACTTGAAAATATTCAAGTAATGATTAGAGAATTAAATACTCTAGTTAAATCTCAAAATTATACTAACACTTATTTGATCTGTTTAGGTGATCAATTTGTATCACTAGAAAGAGAGTTGATTTCTCTTAAAGATACAATTGAGAAACAAATGGATCAACAAAGAATAATAATTGATCAATTAAATCAACTAAATAAAGTGAATCAAGAAGAGTCATGTTCATCTGCTCACACAGATGTTCCTATGATACAACCTCCTATTTCGGTTCAAGGATTTAAGATGGAGGATAATACAAATGAGTTTGTTCAAATTTTAGAAAAAAAATTGAGAGATTTGAATCTCAGTGTTCTTTCTAAAGAAGGAACATCTAATCAAAACGAGTCTTCTGAAAATAAGGAGGCTGAGATTGAGATTCAATCTGAATCCTCATAAGAGAATGAGGAGATTAATCAATTAAATAATATGTTTGCTGATTTAAACAATAATAATAATATTAGTGAATTAAATCTAATCTATGCTCCTAAGCCTCTTGATAAATATTATTATCAAAGACCCTCGCCTCAAGATCTTCTTTTTGAAGAACCTGAGCCATTCCAGAATTCTTACTCTGGAAAAGCCATTTATGAATGGAATATTGATGGCTTGAATGACAAACAAATATTAGACGTAATACATAGAATAATGATGTATTCTACTGTTTGTAAGCAAATTTTGTTATAACTGGTTTTATAGGGCAATTAAGAGGTTGGTGGGATCGTTATCTTACGGAACCACAAAAAATAGAAATAAGAAACCATAAAAAAGTGGTTAAAACTGAACCAGGTAGTACAATGGTTACTACTAAAGAAGATGCAGTGTATACATTGTGTCTTGCTATCCTACAACATTTTATAGGAAATACAATTCCAATTGCCGAGAAGTTGCATACACTTCTCCAAAACCTAAGATGTCCATCTTTAACCCATTTTAAATGGTATAAAGATACATTTTTATCAAGGGTCTATCAATTAAAAAACCCTAATTCAACTCATTGGAAATCTAAATTTATAGATGGCCTTCCTCATCTTTTTGCTGAAAAAGTTTGGCAATCTTTAAGGATGAAAAATGATGGTATAAATATTAATTATTCTGAATTAACCTATGGTCAACTAATCAGTAGTTGCATAAATGAAGGATTAGCTTTATGTAATGACATTAAGCTAAAGAATCAATTGAAAAAACAAAAATTATCAGAAAAGCACCAATTAGGTGAATTCTGTGAACAATTTGCCTTTGATTTAGGAAAATCGTTAATTCCTGAGAAAAAGTTTAAAATAAATAAAAAAACTTAAAATTGTTTATAAGAAAAATAAATCTTTTAAAAATAAAGAAAATTATTACGAAAATTCGCATAAAAAGAATTATAAAAGGCGTTATTATAAGGCTAAGCCTAAGCAAAAGGGAAAAGCTATTATGCCTAAAAATGGAAAAAGAAAAGTCAAAAAGCTTGAAATAAGTTGCCATAAATGTGGAAAGATTGGTCATTATGCTAATCAATGTTGGACTAAAAAAGCCCTTAATGAAATAGAAGATGAACAATTACGTTCATAATTAAAGAAGATAATGCTTGTTAATTCTGACGAAGAAGTAGAATTTTCTAATAATGAAAATTTTGAATTAGTTGAACAAACTTCTTCGGGGGAGGAAGAGTTAAAGAAAATTAATAATAATTGTCAATGTAACGAATTAAGTAACGAATTAAGTTATTGAAAATCCATAGTTGATATGCATGGATTAAATGTTTTACATGCTGATCAAGAAAAAGCATTAACAATAATAGAATCAATTAAGGATCCTAATTTAAAAGAAAAATACTTAAAATCTTAATTAAAGAAGAATCACCTTTGACAGTTGAAGCCCCTTACCAATTAAGTGAGGTTTTACATAGATTCCAACAATCTAATGTTAAAGAAACACCAGTTTCTATTAATGATTTAAAAAGAGAAATAAATTTATTAAAATCTGAAATATCTCAGATTAAACAAAATAATGAATCCCTGTCAACAAGAATGACCTTGTTAGAAACAAAATCTCTTAAATTAAAGGAAATACAAGATGTTGCTTCTTCTAGCAATAATGAAAAAGATCTTGCTTCTATCAGTAATACTGATTTAAAGGGATATTTAAATCTTTTAGACCAAGTTACATCACAAAAATGGTTTGTGAAAATAACTCTTGTATTCAATAGAGATTTTATATTAGAAAATGAAATAGCACTAATTGATAGTGGTGCTGATTTAAATTGTTCACAAGAAGGAATAATTCCTACTAAATATTTTACGAAAACAACTCAATCTCTTACTCAAGCAGGAGGAGATAAATTAAGAGTTAAATACAAATTATCTGATGCTTATATTTGTAATCAAAATATTTGTTTACCCACATTTTTTATTATGGTAAAAGGTTTTACCCATAGAATTATATTGGGAACTCCTTTTCTTCATAAAATAATGCCAATAATTAATATTGACCCAACAGGAATATCTACCATAATAGATGGTAAAGAAGTTATATTTGAATTTATTACAGATCCTCAGACCCGTATGCTTAATAAAGTAAGGGATATTCTTTTAAATAAAGAAAAACAATTATGTTTTCTTAAGGAAGAATTAGTCATTTTGAATATTAATGAACAGCTCAAAAAGAATAATATTCAAACTCAAATTAAATTGATTGAGCAACAATTTAATAATGAAATTTGTAATAGTTTACCCAATGCTTTCTGGGATAGAAAGAAACACTTTGTTTCTTTACCTTATGTTGATGGTTTTGAAGAAAAACAAATACCTACTAAGGCTAGACCGGCTCAAATGAACCGAGAATATTTAGAATTATGTAAAAATGAAATTAATTCTCTATTAGAGAAAAAATTAATTAGAAAATCTAAATCTCCTTGGAGCTGTACTGCTTTCTATGTAAATAATGCAGCTGAAAAGGAACGAGGTGTTCCTAGATTAGTAATAAATTATAAACCACTTAATAAAGTGTTAAAATGGATTAGATATCCAATTCCTAATAAAAAGGATTTATGAGATAGGTTGAATGAAGCCTTAATTTTTTCTAAATTCGATATGAAATCTGGATATTGGCAGATTCAAATTAGTGAATCTGATAGGTATAAAACTGCCTTTACTGTCCCATTTGGACATTATGAATGGAATGTTATGCCTTTTGGATTAAAAAATGCTCCTTCTGAATTTCAGAACATTATGAATGATATTTTCAATCCTTACACAGAATTTATAATTGTGTATATTGATGATGTCTTAGTATTTTCAAAAACAATTGAACAACATTTTAAACATTTGAAAATATTTAAGAATTTGATAATTCATAATGGTTTGGTGGTTTCTGCACCAAAAATGAAATTATTTCAAACTCAAGTTAGATTTTTAGGTCATAATATTGATCAAGGAAAAATTATTCCTATAGATAGAAGTATTGAATTTGCTTCTAAATTTCCTGATGTCATAAATGATACGAAACAATTACAAAGGTTTTTAGGAAGCCTAAATTATATTTCAGACTATTATGCTAATTTGGCTAAGGATACAGCTATACTGTATTCTAGACTAAAAAAGAATCCTAAACCCTGGAGTGAGCAACATACTCAAGCAGTTAGGGTAATTAAATCTAAGGTTAAATGTTTACCTTGTTTGTTTTTGGCAAATCCAAACTATTTTAAAATAGTAGAAACGGATGCTTCCGATATAGAATATGGAGGTATTCTAAAACAAGTAAATCCTGAGAATGCGAAAGAAATGTTAGTTAGATTTACTTCGGGAAAATGGAATCCCACTCAGTTGAAATATTCAACCATTAAGAAAGAAATGCTTTCTGTAATTAAATGTATTTCAAAATTTCAAGATGATTTATTAAATCAAAAATTTTTGCTAAGAATTGATTGTAGTTCAGTAAAATCCATTATTGAGAAAGATGTTAAAAATCTTGTGGCAAAGCAAATATTTGCAGGATGGCAAGCTCAATTATCCGCCTTTGAATTTGATATCCAATATATAAAAGGAGAAAATAATTCTCTTGCTGATTATTTAACCAGATAATTTTTACAGGGAAAATGACAACCCCTAATAGGGGAAGAGGTGGCGGTAATGGCCGTGGTCGAGGAAGAATACCTTATCATTATAATGAAGTACCAACTGTTCCTATAATAGGATATCATGCGGTACCAAATATTCCTATGGCAATCAGGTCAATGTACCCAGCGAGGTCAGGAAATATGCAGCAACCTGCACCTGCACCAAGTAAAAAGGAAGAAAAGGCTTCCACCTCATCATCTAATACGATGATATCTTATAGAGATATGACAATTGCTGAGAATACTCAGGAGCAAGAATATTATGAAAATCCAATCACAGAATTTGTGAATTATATTGAGGATGAGGACCTCAAAATTACTCAAAATGATGCCTGGTCAATTAAGACCAGATACCTCGAATCTAGAGGTTATCCAGGCCTCCATGGGCAAACAAGACCTAATCTGGAAATATTGCTCTTAGTTACTGAATCAGTAACAATTACTCATCACTACAATAGTAGTAGTGAAGAAAAATTTATAAACTATAGCAAATGCCACATCAATAAAGTTTTGCTCCCTAGAGAGTGGGGACTAAATCCCAATGGGGATAAAGCGGTGAAAATTACTGAAGGGCAATATGCCTATTTCATTTATTGGGATTATATCCAAGCATTTTCAAAGGTTTTTTATTATCAAAACCCCAAGAACAAACATTCTTGGTTTTTCTCAATAAATCCAGAAATTCTGGAAAAACCAGTTCCAAATTGGTTTTATAACTGGTGGTCAAAATTTGGTCCTTCTTTGGAAATTTTACCAAAGGAAATGGGGGATTTATATAATCCTTGGTGTGACAATAGTCCACTAGTTGCACAATTGCAAACAGAGAAATTAATTTATGGACAATGTCCTTTTTTATTCTTTGCAAGATTTCAAATTCCATGGATTTGGAGATGGACAATATCCATCGCTCATGATGATCTTGATATACCAATTTTACAAAGAAATTTCTTTTTTAAATGGTGGGGTAGAATGAGTGAGGAAGATTTAAAAAATTTGACAGTTAGAATTCAAACTGTTATTAATGAGGACCGTAATAACGGATCTAAAGAGCAATGCTTCCAGCCAAGCTCAATGAGCAGCCTAAAAATCTATTTTCAGAGAAAATATCCCAAAGAATCAGAGGAAAAGATAATGGTGAAGGTTCTGGATCATATGAAGAATCAATTCCTCTCAGCATTTCCCAATCAAAGAGCAAAGGATGATGATTCTATGAAAACAGTGTCATCACATGGGTCACTTGACTCTATTAATTCTTTCAATTGTCTGGCAGGCGAGACTCAGCCTGAACCCACTCAAGAAGATATTTGGGACTCTCTAATAGAGGCAATTTCGCAACAAGCTAAGGCTTCAGCAAAGGGGAAATCTCCAGCAAAAGATTAACGGGGAAATGGCTAGCAATCCAGTCAGACAATCATTTGAACAATTTAATAGAATGGAGGATAAGCTCTTAAAAGAAATAAAGGAGCTTAAAGAAGAATTAAAGGAAGAAAGAAGGAAGAATAATGATAGGTGGACCACTCTAGCAATTGCGCTAGAAAAATTATTATGGTTTAAAAGAAAAAGGCTTAAGCTTACTCATCTAAAGATAAAGATGCAACAAAGGGATAATATCACGGGATAAAAGTCAAGCTGCCGCACTAAATTATGTCGGCAATAATGGACTTTAAGCAATAATGGTTGCTTTAGACAGCAAGAATCTTGCTTTATTAAAAGAAAAGTAAAGTAGTTTGTTTTGAGTAGGAAAGTCATTTATTGATAGTGACGATGGGACCCAATGTGTACCCGGCTTCAATAATGTCCACTACTTTTGTAAAAGTTGTTTGTTTTATTACTTTTGTAAAGGAGTGGTGTCCAAAATGGACAAGTGTCTGTAATAGGATCCTCTCTCCATCTATATAAGGAGAGCTTGTATTCAGTTGTAATCACGCTTCAAATTACGTTTTGAAATTAATAGAAAGAAATTTCTTTCATACTCCCTCTCTAAAACCTCTCTCACACACCATCACACAATACAATCTCCATCTCTCTTCTAAAAGTGGTATCAGAGCCTCTTACTCCTTTTGGGGCCGATGAAAGGTACTACTCCTTTCTTCTTAATTAATGTTTTATTATATTCTGTAATAATAATTTTTGTATATATTTATTATATTCTTAAATGTTCTTAATGCTGATCAAGAAAATGCATTAAAAATGATAGAGACAATTAAGGATCCTAATTTAAAAGAAAAAATCCTTAAAATCCTAATTAAAGAGGAATCTCCATGGGTCACTTGGCAGAGTCAAGTGACCCATGGAGATTTTAATAAAACAAACTGAATACAGAAGATTATACCGTCTATCCCTTCGGGTTGATAGTTGAACGAAGAACTTGTTTGTAAAGATGACCAAAAAGATTGTACTTTTTTGTTATTTACTTTTCAAAAGTTAATAAGTCATACTTAGCAAGACATCTATTATTCGACCAACCACATCAAGCTTATGATGAATATGGATGATACTGATCATCATGATGAATTAATTAAGAATGCAGAATTAGTAGAATTTCCAAAATTTTTGGATAAATTGAACAAATGGGTAATCCCATCCGTTCCTTCAAATCAAATTTATAATATTGGATTGTTTGATATGAGATCTAGGTTTGCTATTAAAACCCTAGAGCAAACAATTAGAATATCCGAAAATACTCAAACAATTAATTTGTTGAGTAAAAAATATTTGGTTCCTTTTAGGAATTATAAATTTATCCATATAGGATTAGTGCAAATTGCATTCAAACCCTTGACCTTATTAGGGGTTAATTCAAGTATTATGGCTTATGTTAGAGATGGTAGATGTAGAGACTTCAAGCCGTCCTTAGCAGCTTTAATTGAAATGTAATGAGTTAAGTAACGAATTAAGTTATTGGAAATCTATAGTTGATATGCATGGATTAAATGTTCTTAATGCTGATCAAGAAAATGCATTAAAAACATTTAATCCATGCATATCAACTATAGATTTCCAATAACTTAATTCGTTACTTAACTCATTACATTGACACTTATTATTAAGCTTCTCTACTTTGGAGGGAGATTAAGGAGAGTGTGTAGGTGTGTGGATAATTTTTAGAGAGAGTATAAGAATTTTCTTTATATTGCGGAAATGGAAGCGTAATTACAACTGAATACAAGCTCTCCTTATATAGATGGAGAGAGGACACTATTATAGACACCTGTCCAAATTGGACACCACTCCTTTACAAAGAAATAAAACAAACAGCTTTTACAAAAGTAATGGAAATTATTGAAGTCGGGTACACCTTGGGCCCCATCGACACTGTCAATAATGACTTTCATAAAAGAAAACAAACTACTTTACTTTACTTTAAATAAAGCAAGATTCTTGCTGTCTAAAGCAACAATTATTGCTTAAAGTCCATTATTGCCGACATAATTTAGTGCGGCGGCTTGACTTTTATCCCGTGATATTATCCCATTGTTGCATCTTTATCTTTAGATGAGTAAGCTTAAGCCTTTTTCTTTTAAACCATAATAATTTTTCTAGCGCAATTGCTAGAGTGGTCCACCTATCATTATTCTTCCTTCTCTCTTCCTTTAATTCTTCTTTAAGCTCCTTTATTTCTTTTAAGAGCTTATCCTCCATTCTATTAAATTGTTCAAATGATTGTCTGACTGGATTGCTAGCCATTTTCCCGTTAATCTTTTGCTGGAGATTTCCCCTTTGCTGAAGCCTTAGCTTGTTGCGAAATTGCCTCTATTAGAGAGTCCCAAATATCTTCTTGAGTGGGTTCAGGCTGAGTCTCGTCTGCCAGACAATTGAAAGAATTAATAGAGTCAAGTGACCCATGTGATGACACTGTTTTCATAGAATCATCATCCTTTGCTCTTTGATTGGGAAATGCTGAGAGGAATTGATTCTTCATATGATCCAGAACCTTCACCATTATCTTTTCCTCTCATTCTTTGGGATATTTTCTCTGAAAATAGATTTTTAGGATGCTCATTGAGCTTGGCTGGAAGCATTGCTCTTTAGATCCGTTATTACGGTCCTTATTAATAACAGTTTGAATTCTAACTGTCAAATTTTTTAAATCTTCCTCACTCATTCTACCCCACCATTTAAAAAAGAAATTTCTTTGTAAAATTGATATATCAAGATCATCATGAGCGATGGATATTGTCCATCTCCAAATCCATGGAATTTGAAATCTTGCAAAGAATAAAAAAGGACATTGTCCATAAATTAATTTCTCTATTTGCAATTGTGCAACTAGTGGACTATTGTCACTCCAAGGATTATATAAATCCCCCTTTTCCTTTGGTAAAATTTCCAAAGAAGGACCAAATTTTGACCACCAGTTATAAAACCAATTTGGAACTGGTTTTTCCAGAATTTCTGGATTTATTGAGAAAAACCAAGAATGTTTGTTCTTGGGGTTTTGATAATAAAAATCCTTTGAAAATGCTTGGATATAATCCCAATAATTGAAATAGGCGTATTGCCCTTCAGTAATTTTCACCGCTTTATACCCATTGGGATTTAGTCCCCACTCTCTAGGGAGCAAAACTTTATTGATGTGGCATTTGCTATAGTTTATAATTTTTTCTTCACTACTACTATTGTAGTGATGAGTAATTGTTACTGATTCAGTAACTAAGAGCAATATTTTTAGATTAGGTCTTGTTTGCCCATGGAGGCCTGGATAACCTCTAGATTCGAAGTATCTGGTCTTAATTGACCAGGCATCATTCCGAGTAATTTTGAGGTCTTCATCCTCAATATACATCACAAATTCTGTGATGGGATTTTCATAATATTCTTGCTCTTGAGAATTCTCAGCAATTGTCATATCTCTATAAGATATCATCGTATTAGATGATGTGGTGGAAGCCTTTTCTTCCTTTTTACTTGGTGCAGGTGCAGATTGCTGCATATTTCCTGACCTCGATGGGTACATTGGCCTGATTGCCATAGGAATATTTGGTACCGCATGATATCCTATTATAGGAACAGTTGGTACTTCATTATAATGATAAGGTATCCTTCCTCGACCACGGTCATTACCGCGACCTCTTCCCCTATTAGGGGTAGTCATTTTCCCTGTAGAAATTCTCGAGTTAAGTAATCAGCAAGAGAATTATTTTCTCCTTTTATATATTGAATGTCAAATTCAAAGGCAGAGAGCTGAGCTTGCCATCCTGCAAAAATTTGCTTTGCCACAAGATTTTTAACATCTTTTTTAATAATTGATTTTACTGAACTACAATCAATTCTTAGCAAAAAATTTTGATTTAATAAATCATCTTGAAATTTTGAAATACATTTAATTACAGAAAGCATTTCTTTCTAAATGGTTGAATATTTCAACTGAGTGGGATTCCATTTTCCCGAAGTAAATCTAACTAACATTTCTTTCGCATTCTCAGGATTTACTTGTTTTAGAATACCTCCATATCCTATATCGGAAGCATCCGTTTCTACTATTTTAAAATAGTTTGGATTTGCCAAAGACAAACAAGGTAAACATTTAACCTTAGATTTAATTACCCTAACTGCTTGAGTATGTTCCTCAGTCCAGGGTTTAGGATTCTTTTTTAATCTAGAATACAGTATAGTTGTATCCTTAGCCAAATTAGCATAATAGTCTGAAATATAATTTAGGCTTCCTAAAAACCTTTGTAATTGTTTCGTATCATTTATGACATCAGGAAATTTAGAAGCAAATTCAATACTTCTATCTATAGGAATAATTTTTCCTTGATCAATATTATGACCTAAAAATCTAACTTGAGTTTGAAATAATTTCATTTTTGGTGCAGAAACCACCAAACCATTATGAATTATCAAATTCTTAAATATTTTCAAATGTTTAAAATGTTGTTCAATTGTTTTTGAAAATACTAAGACATCATCAATATACACAATTATAAATTCTGTGTAAGGATTGAAAATATCATTCATAATGTTCTGAAATTCAGAAGGAGCATTTTTTAATTCAAAAGGCATAACATTCCATTCATAATGTCCAAATGGGACAGTAAAGGCAGTTTTATACCTATCAGATTCACTAATTTGAATCTGCCAATATCCAGATTTCATATCGAATTTCGAAAAGATTAACGCTTCATTAAGCCTATCTAATAAATCCTTTTTATTAGAAATTGGATATCTAATCCACTTTAACACTTTATTAAGTGGTTTATAGTTTATTACTAATCTAGGAACACCTCGTTCCTTTTCGGCTGCGTTATTAACATAGAAAGCAGTACAACTCCAAGGAGATTTAGATTTTCTAATTAATTTTTTCTCTAATAGAGAATTAATTTTATTTTTACATAATTCTAAATATTCTCGGTTCATTTGAGCCGGTCTAGCCTTAGTAGGTATTTTTTTTTCTTCAAAACCATCAACATAAGGTAAAGAAACAAAGTGTTTCTTTCTATCCCAGAAAGCATTGGGTAAACTATTACAAATTTCATTATTAAATTGTTGCTCAATCAATTTAATTTGAGTTTGAATATTATTCTTTTTGAGCTGTTCATTAATATTCAAAATGCCTAATTCTTCCTTAAGAAAACATAATTGTTTTTCTTTATTTAAAAGAATATCCCTTACTTCATTAAGCATACGGGTCTGAGGATCTGTAATAAATTCAAATATAACTTCTTTACCATCTATTATGGTAGATATTCCTGTTGGGTCAATATTAATTATTGACATTATTTTATGAAGAAAAGGAGTTCCCAATATAATTATATGGGTAAGACCTTTTACCATAATAAAAGAAGTAGGTAAACAAATATTTTGATTACGAATATAAGCATCAGATAATTTGTATTTTACTCTTAATTTATATCCTTCTGCTTTGGTAAGAGATTGAGTAGTTTTTGAAAAGTATTTAGTAGGAATAATTCCTTCTTGTAAACAATTTAAATCAGCACCACTATCAATAAGTGCTATTTCATTTTCTAATATAAAATCTCTATTAATTACAAGAGTTATTTTCACAAACCATTTTTGTGAGGTAACTTGGTCTAAAAGATTTAAATATCCTTTTAAATCGGTATTACTGATGGAAGTAACATTATTATTACTTGTAGAAGCATCCTCTTCTATTTCTTTTAATTTAAGAGATTTGGTTTCTAACAAGTTCATTCTTGTAGATAAAGCTTCATTATCATTTTTAATTTGAGAAATTTCAGATTTTAATAAGTTTATTTCTCTTTTCAAATCATTAATAGAAACAGGTATTTCTTTAACATTAGACTGTTGAAATCTATGTAAAACCTCACTTAATTGGTAAGGTGCTTCAACTATCAAAGGTGATTCCTCTTTAATTAAGGTTTTAAGGATTTTTTCCTTTTAAATTAGGATCCTTAATTGATTCTATTATTGTTAATGCTTTTTCTTGATCAGCATGTAAAACATTTAATCCATGCATATCAACTATGGATTTCCAATAACTTAATTCGTTACTTAATTCGTTACATTGACAATTATTATTAATTTTCTCTAACTCTTCCTCCCCCGAAGAAGTTTGTTCAACTAATTCAAAATTTTCATTATTAGAAAATTCTACTTCTTCGTCAGAATTAACAAGCATTATCTTCTTTAATTGTGAACGTAATTGTTCATCTTCTATTTCATTAATGGCCTTTTTAGTCCAACATTGATTAGCATAATGACCAATCTTTCCACATTTATGGCAACTTATTTCAAGCTTTTTGGCTTTTCTTTTTCCATTTTTAGGCATAATAGCTTTTCCCTTTTGCTTAGGCTTAGTCTTATAATAACGCCTTTTATAATTCTTTTTATGCGGATTTTCGTAATAATTTTCTTTATTTTTAAAAGATTTATTTTTCTTATAAACAATTTTATGTTTTTTATTTATTTTAAACTTTTTCTCAGGAATTAACGATTTTCCTAAATCAAAGGCAAATTGTTCACAGAATTCACCTAATTTGTGCTTTTCTGATAATTTTTGTTTTTTCAATTGATTCTTTAGCTTAATGTCATTACATAAAGCTAATCCTTCATTTATGCAACTACTAATTAGTTGACCATAGGTTAATTCAGAATAATTAATATTTATACCATCATTTTTCATCCTTAAAGATTGCCGAACCTTTTCAGCAAAAAGATGAGGAAGGCCATCTATAAATTTAGATTTCCAATGAGTTGAATTAGGGTTTGTTAATTGATAGACCCTAGATAAAAATGTATCTTTATACCATCTAAAATGGGTTAAAGATGGACATCTTAGATTTTGGAGAAGTGTATGCAACTTCTCGGCAATTGGAATTGTATTTCCTACAAAATGTTGTAGGATAGCAAGACACAATGTATACACTGCATCTTCTTCAGTAGTAACCATTGTACTACCTGGTTCAGTTTTAACCACTTTTTTATGGTTTCTTATTTCTATTTTTTGTGGTTCCGTAAGATAACGATCCCACCAACCTCTTAATTGACCTAAAAAACCTGTTATCATAAAATTGGCTATGGCAGTATCACTATTGCCACGCTGCTTACAGACAGTAGAATACATCATTATTCTATGTATTACGTCTAATATTTGTTTATCATTTAAGCCATCAATATTCCACTCATAAATGGCTTTTCCAGAGTAAGAATTCTGGAACGGCTCAGGTTCTTCAAAAAGAAGATCTTGAGGCGAGGGTCTTTGATAATAATATTTATCAAGAGGCTTAGGAGCATAAATTGGGTTTAATTCACTAATATTATTATTAGTGTTCAAATCAACAAACATATTAGTTAACTGATTAATTTCCTCATTCTCTTCTGAGGATTCAGATTGGATTTCAATCTCAGTCTCATCATTTTCAGAAGACTCATTTTGATTAGATGTTCCTTCTTTAGAGAGAACACTGAGATTTAAGTCTCTCAATTTTTTTTCTAAAATTTGAACAAACTCATTTGTATTATCCTCCATCTTAAATCCTTGAACCGAAATAGGAGGTTGAATCATAGGAACATCTGTTTGAACAGATGAACATGACTCTTATTGATTTACTTTATTTAATTGATTTAATTGATCATTTATTATTCTTTGTTGATCCATTTGTTTCTCAATTGTATCCTTAAGAGAAATCAATTCTCTTTCTAGTAATACAAATTGATCACCTAAACTAATCAAATAAGTATTAGTATAATTTTGGGATTTAACTAAAGTATTTAATTCTCTAATTGTTAATTGAATATTTTCAAGTTTATTCAAATTTTCATAAGCATTAGCCTCAGTATCTTTATTTAACAAAAAGGCTTGTTCAGGTGGAAAAGGTGACTTAACAGTTTCCCCTATCTTAGTATTCCAAGACCTTTGAATTACTAAAATTTCATTACTTATTTCATCTATGTGATGATTTAAAAACCATTTTACAAAATAGGTAAGTTTCTGATTTTTCTCTAAATACTCATAATATTTATTTTTGAATTCCATTAATTCTTCGTGTGAGTATTTATTAAAATACCATTCACGAAACCATTTATTGTCATCTTCTTGAAATTCTCTATTAAGAATTCCTCTTATATGACTTCCTGGAGAATAATCCATTAAATATGAAAACTCATCTCTGATTGAGTAGGAGATTGCCTACTCTGTTTTTCAATTTTATCATAAATTCCTTCTGGAATATTATTTTGACTTATTCTTATTTCTTCTACAGAAGATTCTATTTCTTCTCTCTCTTGAGAGGTGGAAGCTCTAAAAGTCTCCTTAGGAAGAGTATAGAATTCACTAGGGGTGGAATACCTTGCCGACATTGACCTAGGTAATTTTATAGTCCTTTGAGAACTAAATTTGATTTCTACATCTCCTTCGGATGTTTGAATTATTTGATCTATCTGATTATTTAATTTTGGTTCAGGTTCTATTTCCTGAGGAATGGACCAAGTAGTAGGGAAATTTATTTCATTCCCTTGTTTAAAATTATAACCACTAGTATGAATGGTTAATTGCATAGCATCAAATAAATTACTATCAGATAAAGATAGAGTCAAATTAGGAGATACATCAAAATAAATCGGTCCATGACAAAGACTAGTTTCAATTAAAGCTGCTAAGGACGGCTTGAAGTCTCTACATCTACCATCTCTAACATATGCCATAATACTGGAATTAACCCCTAATAAGGTTAAGGGTTTGAAGGCAATTTGCACTAATCCTATATGGATAAATTTATAATTCCTAAAAGGAATCAAATCTTTTTTACTCAACAAATTAATTGTTTGAGTATTTTCGAATATTCTAATTGTTTGCTCTAGGGTTTTAATAGCAAACCTAGATCTCATATCAAACAATCCAATATTATAAATTTAATTTGAAGGAACGGATGAGATTACCCATTTGTTCAATTTATCCAAATTTTTTGGAAATTCTACTAATTTTGCATTCTTAATTAATTCATCATGATGATCATTATCATCCATATTCATCATAAACTTAATGTGGTTGGCCGAATAATAGATATCTTGCTAAGTATGTCTTATTAACTTTGAAAAGTAAATGACAAAAAAGTACAATGTTTTTGGTCATCTTTGCAAACAAGTTCTTCGTTCAACTATCAACCCGAAGGGATAGACGGAAGAAATCCAACGAACGAATTGCTCATTTAACTATCAATCCGAAGGGATAGACGGAATAAATTCCAAAATCAAAGATGGACGGAATATTTTTAGCAAAAATTTTATTTTTCTTGTTCATCCAACAAACAGCCTTTCGTCATCCTCGGCATATACGGCATAAAAGATGAACCTTCAAGAAAACACTAAAAACATTTCCATTTTTACTTTTTTTTTTTTTAGCTCAGTCTACATCTCCGGCCACTAACAACAATTTAGCTACAAGCTAGCATTAAATATTTAAAGAATAAATATTTGCAGAATAATTAAAGAACATTAAAAAAGGAAAGTAAGAAGATTATACCTTCCTACCATTTCTTCTACTGATATCAAAGATGGACGAAATATTTTTAGCAAAAATTTTCTTTTCCTTGTTCATCCAACAAATAGCCTTTCGCCATCCTCGGCATGAACGGCATAAAAGATGAACCTTCAAGAAAATACTAAAAATATTTCCATTTTTACTACTTTTTTTTTTTTACATACTTAAGCTTAGTCTACATCTCCGGCCAGCCACAACAATTTAGCTACTAACACACATTAAATATATACAGAAATTATTATTACAGAATATTATATATATATATATATATATATATATATATATATATATATATATATATATATATATATATATATATATATATATATATATATATATATATATATATATATATATATATATATATATATATATATGGCGAAATGAATAAAACAAATAGAAAGAGAAAGAAAATGAGCAAAGAAAAAAGAATAAAATATATATACATACATAAAAAAGGAAAAAGGCAAAAAATCATATTTTAGTCCCTGAAATTTAGCTTTTTTCATAATGTTCTCATTGAACTATTATTTTTCAAAATGTTCTCACTCACTGAACTTCCACATTTTACAAAATGTGCTAACTATTTCGACAAATTCGCTAAAAATTCTAACGAAATTGAACCACATAGCCTCACACGACTAATTTCGTTAAATACAATCTAGGGTAAATGGTTTTTTAGGAATTAATTTGTAATATTTCCTATAAATTATGTGCTTATGACATTTTACATTAATTAATTTGTAGTCTTTATCATGTATGTCAACAACGTTAACATATTGGTTGGAAAAAAAAACATTGGTCATGTGGCTAAATTTATTTAGGTTCTTAGCAAATTTGTTAACAGAGTGAGCACAATTTGAAAATTATGAAAGTTTAGTGAGAACATTTTGAAAAATATTATTTTGGTGAGAACATTTTGAAAAAAAAACTAATGTTCAGTGACTAAAATATAGTTTTTGCCAAAGGAAAATCAATCCCCATCACTCTAACTTTCGCCCTCCACTATGTCCTCTTCAACACTATATTTTTGTTCAATCCAAATAAACTCATATTGCTTTCAATCACCCTAATCCAAGCTTTCTTAGGTCTTCCCCCTTACAATTTTATCACTTTACTATTCATGCCTTCTAACTCTAGTGTATCATTCGATCCCGTCTCACATGACCAAACTGTTTTAGGCGATTCTCCTTCATTTTATCTTCAATTTCAACGAGTGCAACTCTTACTTTCTCTCAATTAAATAATTTCTTCTATGCCCACACATCCATCGTAGCATATGCATCTCCGCCATATTCAGCTTGTGAGCGTGACACTGTTTCACCGCCCAAGACTCAGTATCATATAGCACTCTATATGCCTAATTATACAGAAGTAGAATTTATATAGGACGACTGCCGAGATCATATGAAAACTCTGACACTCTTCCTCTTCAATTTAATCAACCTGCTTCAAATCTATTAGTCACATCTCTGTTCCATTCTTCATCATAATAGATCCAAAATAGCGAAAAAGTCATAAGCTTGGACATTATTCCTATAGAATGTGATCACCCTGTTTCCAACTATACTAAACTTACACTTCAAATATTCAGTATTGCTTCTGCTTAGTCTAAATCCTCGAGATTTTAAAGATTGTCTCCTACATCAACAGTTTGTTTCGGAAGAATATATACAAAGTCAATTTGTAGATAAAGATTGAGAATAGCAAAAATCAATACTAGAAAGCATAATTGCATAATTGAACTCATGTTGATTCAAACAACTACACATATACAAAAATCATGTCGTGTGAGTGACATAGATGGATAGACCTCTCCTTCATAGAAAGAGGTTAACGCCCTTGAGAACGGGTTGCTTAAACTCAGAAATGACGATGAAAATATCTTAACTCCAACAAAAGATTTGGGGACCTCTAGCGTTGCTGACAGTGTCGAAAGGAGTGGGAAATTCGTCGGTAACGGTGGCATTAAGCCTGAGCAAAGTAAATCAGCGACGGAACAGGTTATAGTTAGGTAGGTAGTGTTGGGGTTGTAGCCAAACCGAGAACGGAGGATCGTGGTCGCAGTAAGAAAAGAGGAAAAACGACAAAAGGGCATGTTCAGAGCGATGTGCAGTCGCACGACCATGCATTGGGATGCACACGGCCGTGCACATTGGAGTTCAGCGGACAACAGGTTCGGCATTGTTTGCAAGGGCGTGCCAGTGTGTGCACACGGCCGTGCACATCGAACAAGACAGAACATCGGTTAGTTCGAAATTCTGGTGCAGATTTGGTTTCCTTTTGCGGTGTGTAATCCTTTTGGCTGCGGAATTCTTTTTTGGGCAAGAAGTAGAATATTTCTTGGAGAGAAATTAAGATCCTTTAGGGGATTGACACCTATTTAAGCCAAGTGATAGCCAATATAATTACGTGCTTGAATGCTAGAGAGAAATAGTTAGGATATCTACATAGAATCTGTGAGATCAAACAAGAGAGCCAAGGGCAGGGCGGGGCACCCCAAGGGGTGCCCTTAGGGGTATTCCTTGGATGGACGAAAAGCATGTCTAGGTTGATTGTGTGAGGGTGTGGGCATAGAGTGGAATTATTGTGGTGAGGTAAAATATGTTCTCTATTGTAACACGACAAATTTGTTCTTATAGTGACTATCCTAACTTGGTAGTGCCCCAGATTTAGTCCCTTTTAGGGGTGAATTGGGTGAACAAATTGCGTGTTTTCTTTCTTTATTGCTTTCATATGGTTGTTGTATGGATGTCGATTCTCGCCATCGATTACTGGTATGGGATGCTACTGGTCTGTGATAGACCACAATTCCACAAAAGGTAGGCAGGTAACGAAATTGAACCGGTGCTGGGAATCATTAGGGTTTAAGGATGTTGATTAAAACCTAATCGATTGAGAGAGGAGGCGAGGGTGACACTTGTTTGGTTTTCTCTCTTACTTTTTTAGCTGATCAGTTCAGAGTTGCTATATTTGTGTAGTTCTTATTTGGTTTTGTTGTCTTGCTCCATTTTTGTTTTTTTAAAGACATCTTGTCCGTCTCTTGTAAATTCTTATTTGGTTTTGTTGTCTTGCTCCATTTTTGTCTTGCTCCATTTTTGTTTTTTAACTTAACCTCCGAACCCTTATCCTTTTTTTCAAAGTTTTGAGGAAATCAAAATGGCGTGGCGACTCCATTTTTCAATAAAATCGGTGTCTTCAAACTGAGGTGAACGGCGACCCTTAAAACGGTTCAATTCCGAGGCCACATTCACACCTCCACTGTGTCCTCTTCAACACTATATTTTTGTTCAATCCAAGTAAACTCATATTGCTTTCAATCACCCTAATCCAAGCTTTCTTAGGCCTTCCCTGCCCCTTACAATTTTATCACTTCTCCACTATTCATGCCTTCTAACTCTGGTGTATCATTTGATCCCATCTCACATGACCAAACTGCCTTAGGCAATTATCCTTCATTTTATCTTCAATTTCAATGAGTGCAACTCTTACTTTCTCTCGACCAAATAATTTCTTCTATGCCCACACATCCATCACAGCATATGCATCTCCGCCATATTTAACTTGTGAGCGTGACACTGTTTCACCGCCCAAGACTCAGTATCATATAGCACTCTATATGCCTAATTACTGAAGTAGAATATATATACGACGGATGTCGGGATCATATGAAAACTCTGTGACACTCTTCCTCTTCAATTAAATCAACCTGCTTCAAATCTATTAGTCACATCTCTGTACCATTCTTCATCATTATGGATAATAGATCCAAAATAGCGAAAAAGTCATAAGCATGGACATTATTCCCATCGAATGTGATCACCCTGTCTCCCTGTTTCCAACTATACTAAACTTACAATCCAAATATTCAGTATTGCTTCTGCTTAGTCTAAACCCTCGAGATTTTAAAGTTTGTCTCCTACATCAATAGTTTGTTTCAGAAGAAAATTAATACAAAGTGAATTTGTAGATAGAGATTGAGAATAGCAAAAACCAATACTAGAAAGCATAATTGCATAATTGAACTCATGTTGATTCAAACAACTACATATATACAAAAATCATGTCGTGTGAGCGACATAGATGGATAGACCTCTCCTTCATAGATAGAGGTTAACGCCGTTGAGAACGGGTTGCTTAAATTCAGAAATGACGATGAAATATCTTAACTCCAACAAAAGATTTGGGGACCTCTAGCGTTGCCAACATTGTCGAAAGGAGTGGGAAATTCGTCGGCAACGGTGGCATTAAGCCTGAGTGAAGTAAATCAGCGATGGAACAGGTTGTAGTTAGGTAGGTAGTGTTAGGTTTGTAGCCAAACCGAGAACGGAGGATCGAGGTCGCAGTAAGAAAAGAGGAAAAACAACAAAAGGGCATGTTCAGGGCGATGTGCAGTCGCACGACCATGCATTGGGATGCACACGGTCGTGCACATTGGAGTTCAGCGGACAGGAGGTTCGCCATTGTTTGCAAGGGCGTGCCAGTGTGTGCACACGGCCGTGCACATCAGACAAGACAGAGCATCGGTCAGTTCGAAATTCTGGTTCAGATTTGTTTTCCTTTTGTGGCGTGTAATCCTTTTGGCAGCGAAATTCTTTTTTGGGCAAGAAGTAGGATATTTTTTGGAGAGAAATTAAGATCCTTTAGGGTTTAGGATTGACACCTATTTAAGCCAAGTGATAGCCAATATAGTTACGTGCTTGAGTGCTAGAGAGAAATAGTTAGGATATCTACATAGAATCTGTGAGATCAAATAAGAGAGCCAAGGGCAGGGCGGGGCGGCCTTTGGGGTGCCCTTGGGGGCATTCCTTGGATGGACGAAAAGCATGTCTAGGTTGATTGTGTGAGGGTGTGGGCATAGAGTGGAATTATTTTGGTGAGGCAAAATATGTTCTCTATTGTAACACGATAGATTTGTTCTTATAGTGAATATTCTGACTTGGTAGTGCCCCAGATGTAATCCCTTTTATGGGTGAATTGGGTGAACAAATTGCGTGTTTTCTTTCTTTATTGCTTTCATATGGTTGTTGTATGGATGTCGATTCTCGCCATCGATTACTGGTATGGGACGGTACTGGTCTGTGATAGACCACAATTCCACAAAAGGTAGGCAGGTAACGAAATTGAACCGGTGCTGGGAATCATTAGGGTTTAGGGATGCTGATTAAAACCTAATCGATTGAGAGAGGAGGCGAGGGTGACACTTGTTTGGTTTTCTCTCTTACTTTTTTAGCTGATCAGTACAGAGTTGCTATATTTGTGTAGTTCTTATTTGGTTTTGTTGTCTTGCTCCATTTTTGTTTTTTTAAAGACATCTTGTCCATCTCTTGTAAATTCTTATATTCATTTTAATATACTCCCTCCGTCCCATAGCAATTGATACTTATTTCCTTTTTGGTCCGTCCCACACCAATTGATACTTACCCAAAATGGAAAGGAATCTTCACTATTTACCCCACTCATTCTCTCTCCTATTTTACTTTTTCACTCACAACATTCTCTCTCCTAACTATTCCTCCCACTCATTTTCTCTCCTATTTTACTTTTACACTCACAACATTCTCTCACCACTTTTTCTCTCTCTTACATTTCCTTAATATGTGTGCCCTTTTTTTTTATATCTATTGCTATGGGACGGAGGGAGTATATCTTTTCTTATCAAGAAATAATAATAATAACTCTGAATCTTAGTCAACCGACTTATTAAGAGTGCAATAGGGTCAGCCAAATTAGTGGGACCCAAAAAATTTAGTACCTAAAAAAATCAATTTTTGTAGTGACCAGTTTAAATTATTATTTTTTAGAAAGGAAGTAACCAGTTTAAATTTCAATTTATCTATTCTTTCCTTCAAGGTAGAAGGCAGTATAGTGTCTTACCAAAAGCTGCTTGAGCTAGCTCCCTGTATATGTTGCAACTCTTCCCGGGAACCGCTTGCTGTAATATAATTATAATCCACAAGGTATAATTGTCAGAAGTAGGCAATGGTTAATGGAACAATTCCTTCACTCCTGTAATTTATCAAAAGAGTTGATCCAGAAGAAACAGTTAAAGCACTAAGACATCTGAAAATATTCTGCATATCACTGTTCAAACATGCTGATTATCATTTTTCAATGTTGCCTTCCAAATAAAATTAGGAAATCATCAAAAATCCATTAATTTAATACAAATCCCTTTCAATTTATGTGAGAGGCAGGGGGTTAGGGGCACCATGCCCTTTTTTGCATTTTAGATTATCACAATAGGGTTAGCCACAATACGTTAACCCCCCTCAAGTATACAGCCAATCCCACTTTTAGGGATCTTTGTTTTGCATCTCCACACCCCTTGGACAAATTTGCCCCTAGAGCAATCAAGTCTCTCTTTCTTGGTTATCCCTTTGGTCAAAAGGGTTACATTCTTTATAATCTTGAATCCATACAGATCTTTGTCTCCAGACATGTTATATTTCATGAGAACTGTTTTCCTTTCTCTACCAATTTCCTTTCTTCTCCTGTTTCTCAAAATCCTTTGCCATGGCCTATTGATGATCCAATTTCAGTTCCAATCATTCATACACCCTCACCTAATTCTCCTTCTTCCCTTTCTGATGATCATACTCCTCCCCTTGTCCCTCCTAGAATGTCTACCAGAATCAGACGTCCACCTGCCAAACTTAATGACTACTTGGTTTCTAATGTTTCTAAGGTTTCTAAATAAATTATTCACTACTTCCTTTCTTATCATCACTGTTCTCCTTATTCTGTCCACTTCATAAATGCTTTGACCAGTATTTCTGAACCTAGAACCTATTCCCAAGCTTTGAAAGATCAAAGATAGGTTGATGATATGTCCTCTGAAATCAAAGCATTGGAATCTAATCATACTTAGTCCCTTATCCCATTACCTGTTGGCAAGAAAACAGTGGGTTGTAAATGGGTTTACAAGGTCATGTATCACTCAAATGGCTCTATTGAGAGATTGAAGGCAAGGTTAGAAGCCAAGAGATACACTCAGAATGGGGGCATAGGTTATGAAAAGACTTTTGCCCCGGTTGTGAAGATGGTAACTGTTAGATGTTTATTGTCCCTTGCTGCAGTTAAAGGTTGGTCAATTTCTCAATTAGGTGTCAGTAATGCCTTTCTTCATGGAGTTTGGAAGAGGTGTATATGGACCTTTCCCAAGGGTAATCTCATTCAAAAGGATCTGGTATGGTTTGTAAGTTGGCCAAGAGTCTTTACGGTTTAAAGCAGGCTTTCCGACAGTGGTTTGCTAAGCTCACTTCTGCTCCTCTTAATTTGGGTTTTACTCAATCACCTGCAGATTATTCAATGTTCACCTTGAGATCCAATGATTCTTTTATTGTCATTTTGGTATATGTCGATGACATTCTGGTCACAGGGAATGATTCTCAGGTTGTCCAGTTTCTCAAGTCCTATATAAGCATCTGCGCGAGGGAGGTCATCCTTGTCATATGAAGTTATATGAAGAGCTGTTTTTCCAGCTCAATGATATATCAGTAACTTTGAAAATGTCTGTGTACTAAATTCCTTAGAACAACGTAAACAGCCTGTAAACAGAATCGTACATTTATATAGACAATTAGAAACAACTACGCAACTGATCTGAGGGTTTTATCTTTAAATTTTAAGATTGCAAGTCTTTGACTCAATCAGTACTAAATGATTGGCTTATTGGGTATAAGCTAAAAAGAGTCTCAATATTTGTATATGCGAAGGCAAGAAGGTTCACATTAAGGGTTCTCATTTACTTGGGGCCAAATAGACTAGCTAGAAGAGTAACACACTCCTATCTGTGTGGAGAGCTGTATAAGAGGTGACTCTCGAGTCGAAAGGCCGAATGGACAACTAGATCCCGTAAGAGGGACCAGGAAAAACCCAAACCTCACCTGCCACTCCAAAATTACCCTGTGATTCAGAAAAGCTTTTGTGCATGATACAATAATTGGGATCAGAAATCCTCTTGAAAGGTCTGCGTAGCTATGACGAGTCACTTCAATTAACCATGAACTATTCAAGGCTCAATCAACTAAACAAGTACAAGCATTTTTGAGTTTCAGAAAAAATAAAAATTATGTACATGGTCAAGGTATGATACACCTCATTGCCTTTTTAAATTGCACAATTATAACAACCGGAACTAAGAGATCAAGAAAAGAAAGAACTTCAAAACCAGAAGACCAACTTTTATTAAAACTAAGAAATCCATATTTCATTATCAGTTTTCCCAATGTATTGGAGATTGTAAAGCTATATGCTAGAATTTACAGACTAAAAACTGCTTTTTTCACTCTTCATATTGATGTTGAAGTATGGTTACCAGGGGACAAGACATTGTACAACTGTTATTAAAAAATGCTTCACTGTTTGACTGTGGATAGTTTGACTATGGATCCCAGAGAAGTCCCAGAAACTACAGATATCAACTTGGTCAAAAAAGTTTCATAATGTGAAGCAGCAGCAATGAGAACGAAATGCTTTTCCACCAACAAAATTGTCTCCGATGGCAACAAAATTATGCCCAGTACCAACATCAATTCTATATAGCGGCTGGAACACCTCTTGAAGCCTTTGGACCAGTGTAAAGTAGTATGACAGGTCTGGAGATATCACATTCATTACAATCAGATCCTAATGCCTTGTTGTGCCACTTGACTAGCAAGCTTCTCAATCAACTGTATTCCATCACCACAAATCAATCTAACAGACTTACTATCCTTCAACCCAAAAAGACTCTTCACAGAAGTTAGAACAATCAGATCCTCCTCCAAGCCAACCACATGAAAACCCAATTTCTCATTCAAGAATCTGACGAGAAAACCACCACCCCTACTCCGAGGCACAAAGCACTTGGAGGACTCTTATAACGAATCTTCTCATCAAGATATGGCGCGGTCAGAGAAAGAGCTTCCACCATGGAAGACAAATACGGGACTAAAACCCAATATCAAGAAGAGGCCATACAGCCTTCGTTGGCATATCATGCAATTCTTAAAGAGCCCTAAATAGTCTTATAACAAATAGGCATCTGAGTCTTTATAAAATTCAGAGTATCTTTAAATCTCAACATCCTCCTAAACTCTGTACTATTATAGATAGAAGTCTGACTAGAGTCATCCGATGTCCATTTTCAAGAAATATGTGTCCGTATGTCATTTTTTGAAAGAAATAATACCTAATATTTTTCACTATTCATTTTATATATGCAAAACTAAATGTTCAAAAAGTGGATAACAAGAACATTTATGCATCTAAGCCCATTACATTATATAAAAAGTAAACATTTTCAGAATGGCCCCTAAATGAAATTTTGACGTACATGTAGGGACAGAGGGAGTACACAACACATTAGTAACTATCCTAAAGGATTGAAGGTCATGCATATTCAGAATGCACAAAAATTTATTCCTCATTGAGGTGGGACGGAGGGATTATACCTTGAGAACATCAACTATCACTAAGCTATTTTCTTGTCCAGCCACTGATACGGCTTTCATGAATGCATCTATCTCCATGTCTGTTTTAATTCCTTCTGACTCTCAAAACACGCCCTGAGAAGTCCATGGTCTCTCTGACAGTCATCTCACCGTGGTGAAGGTCATGCTGACTGATGTAAGCACAAGTTCTTTGAGATACAAATTCATTCATTTCATGACCACAGTAAGAAATCTTTCCAGCCACCTGTTTAAAATATTTGAAGAAAATAAAGTCAATTAGGAGTCGAAACTTGTCGGGCCGAATCACTAGCCGTATACTCCCGCCGTCACACGTGAATAGAGACTTATTTCCTTTTTCGTCCATCTCATCTCAATAGAGACGGCCTAAAATGGAAAAGTTTTTATACTATTCCTCCCACTCATTCTCTCTCCTACTTTACTTTTATACTCGCAACACCAATCAACTTACTATTCTCCCACTCATTCTCTCTCCTATTTTACTTTGCATACTCTCAAACACCTCCTCCCACTAATCTGTTGGGATTGGATCCTAAAACTACAAGGAAGAAGTGGAGACTAAGTCGGAAGAGTTTGGTGTGATCAAGGAGTTCAAACCGAGAAGAATTTTTGGGCGTTGGCTAGCTTGGTTTGAGGCGGGCGCATGGAGGAGCCGAGGCGGGCGCCTCAAGGGCCGAGGCAGGTGGCCGAGGTTTGCCAACGCGAGGCGGCCGCATGGAAGGCTTGAGGCGGGCGCCTCAAGGCGGCGAAATGCGGGACTTGATTTGCTTCCTTATTTGGTTAGAACTCTTCTTAAATTAGATTTAGGGCTTCTTTGTGTTACTATATAAACATAGATCCGACCTAGAACAGATTTGTGATTTGTAGCAACATATTAGAGAGACTAATAACATATTGGCTTGGCAATTGCCCCCGGACGTAGTTCACGAGTTGGTGAATGAACCGGGTAAACAACTCTTGTGTTCTTGTGTGTGATTGTTTCTTTCTTGTACGTGTGGGTGTGTTGATTTCTTTGTTTTGATTGCAAACGGAGAGCACCAATTTCACAACAACTGGTATCAGAGCTTTGGTTCGGAGGATTCAAAATTCTTTCATTAGTTGATTAATTTTGAATCGCGTTCTTGGGGATTTTGGTGAAGCAGTCAAGATGAAGAACCATATCGAGAAATTCAGCGGTGTGAATTTCACGTTTTGGAAGACAAGGATTGAAGACTACCTTTATTGTAAGGATCTTCATAAGCCCTTGAAGGAGAAGCCCGAAGACATGTCACAAGGGGATTGGGAGGTGTTGGATCGGAAGGCGTTAGGAGCGGTAAGGAGTGCCTAACCGACGACGTTGCACGGAACGCTATGGAGGCCAAGACAACGGTGGAGTTGCTACAAACGTGTCGGACATGTATGAGAAGCCGTCGAATATCAATAAGGTGCATTTGATAAAGAGGTTTGCGAATGCGAAGATGTCGAGGGGCGCACCGGCAAGTCATATCGGCAATTTCAAAGGTATGGTGGACCAATTGAAAAGTGTTGATATTACTTTCTCCGATGAAGTGCTAGCTTGTTTTCTTCTAAAATCATTGCACGATAGTTGGGAGGTTACTTGTCACAACGATTAGTACGTCGAAACGGCATTGGTGTATACGGAGGTTAGAGATCTCGTCCTGCAAGAGGAGTTGCGAAGGAAGGAGAAAAGGGAGAATCGTCCGTCGATGGGGCTGCACTTAGGGTGGAGAGAAAAAGGGGTGGACCTAAGGGGAAAAAGGTCAAGTGCTACAATTGTGGTGAATTGGGGCACATCGCTTATGATTGTCCGGGAAAAAGTGGTGGTGCGCACGTGGTGGATGATGGTGGTGATGTATTAATCCTAGGGGAGGAGCAGTCGGGTGAAGATTGGGTGTTGGATTCTGGAGCTTCTTGTCATGCTAGTGGGGATGCGGAATCAATGAGGCGTTACAAAACCGGAGATTTTGGGGTTCTCTATCTTGGTGATGGTCAACCATTGAAGATCAAAGGTAAGGGGATGTAATGATGAAGACACCTAGCTAGGGCTGTTTTACAACTACACGGCGTGATGCATGTTCCGGATTTGAGGAGGAGGGTGATTTACGTAGGACAACTTGATAGTGAAGGATACGGTGTTTCTTTCATTGGTGGGTCTTGGGAAGTCACAAAAGGGGCTAAGGTGTTGGCTCATGGGGTTAAGGGGAAGACGTTGTACTCTACCTACAATGTCGGTTTTCGTTCCGGTGGGAGCAAGAGGCTTAAGAACCGGCCTGTTGGTGTAAAAAGGGGAGACATCAAGAAACGGTATGTTGGGGAGGACACAAAGTTGATCAACGCGGTGTGGATGTCCAAGGGCCCTAACAGAGAGCGGTTTCAGACCAACAACAGTCGATGCAAGAAACAAGGTGTGTCCAAGTTTCAAGGGGAGGCATTGCGAGGAAGGTGGGTCTGGAGGGAGAAGGCGAAGTTAGACTTGCGGGGAGAAATCAAGGTAGAAGCTGATTTGGGGAAGCAAGAACGATCTAACACGGAGAGGTTGAAACGTCGCTTGATTTCAACTCGCCTTAGTACTTGAGGAGAGGTGCGGTAGTGTCAAGCCAATATGGAGGGGAAAATGTGTTCGAAGGTCTTTACTCCGTGGTGGGAGTTGATGGGTGTTTCTATGTTTGTTAGTTTAGTCTCCGGTGGGAGATTGTTGGGATTGGATCCTAAAACTACAAGGAAGAAGTGGAGACTAAGTCGGAAGAGTTTGGTGTGATCAAGGAGTTCAAACCGAGAAGAATTTTTGGGCGTTGGCTAGCTTGGTTTGAGGCGGGCGCATGGAGGAGCCGAGGCGGGCGCCTCAAGGGCCGAGGCAGGTGGCCGAGGTTTGCCAACGCGAGGCGGCCGCATGGAAGGCTTGAGGCGCGCTCAAGGCTTGCGAAAATGCGGGACTTGATTTGCTTCCTTATTTGGTTAGAACTCTTCTTAAATTAGATTTAGGGCTTCTTTGTGTTACTATATAAACATAGATCCGACCTAGAACAGATTTGTGATTTGTAGCAACATATTAGAGAGACTAATAACATATTGGCTTGGCAATTGCCCCCGGACGTAGTTCACGAGTTGGTGAATGAACCGGGTAAACAACTCTTGTGTTCTTGTGTGTGATTGTTTCTTTCTTGTACGTGTGGGTGTGTTGATTTCTTTGTTTTGATTGCAAACGGAGAGCACCAATTTCACAACATAATCCTCTCTCCTACTTTTTCTTGAATCTTGTGCCTAATATTTTGATCCTATTTACGTGGGACGGAGGGAGTATATTTTAAGGTCATGGAAGAATGCATACCCTCACCTCCTCCTCTAGATTTCCAGCTAGTGCCTTCAACAATGTGATCTTCCCGAAGCCTGGAGGTCCTAAAAGATGGGTCATTCTGAAAAACACACACATACACATACACACACGGACAAAATTTGTCAATAAAAGTTGAAAGAACGTTTGGAGACAAGAAGTGAAAGTTCAAGAATATGTACATACCTTGATGGTTTCACTATTCCAGAAGCTTAGTTGACGTAGCGGAAGATTAAGGATAAAATCGATTACTGTTGAATCGCTCACGATTGCCGGTAATTGATCTTCAACCTTAGTTGACTCTAAATAGTACCAAAAATTTAAAATAAAATTCAATATCAAACGGCAAAAACTAAAACTAAAACTAAACGTCCCTTCTACCTACATCTATACTTATAGTCTGATAACAAAAAATGGAAAAGACTTCTTGCCAAATCACAATTCTAAGTTACCTAAATGTGATTGGCTAAACATAACAAAAAGATACTGATAAAAACCAACTAAACTATGACTCTAAATAACTACTACTAAATAATAATAAATAATAATAAATAAAGAATACAATCCTAGCTCAAAGTGGACACCAATATTGCTAAAGTCGTGTGATTGACTTGCAGCAACTTTCCCCGCCAATCAGCTTCTCCTGTG
Organism: Adenophora triphylla var. japonica; assembly: GCA_022495995.1. Lineage (NCBI taxonomy): Eukaryota > Viridiplantae > Streptophyta > Magnoliopsida > Asterales > Campanulaceae > Adenophora > Adenophora triphylla. Next base: position 126,109 of record JAFEMH010000144.1, on the reverse strand, counting down.
TCGCCCATTTCTGATCCGTTGTTCCGTGTTACCATCCGAGCATCTGAAATTAATCCCGCTCTATCACCCTGCATCATTTGTGAAGTATATTGACTACCCTCTTCTTAGAAGGAAAAAGCCTCAAAAATCCATGAACGCCCTGTTGACAAACAAACAGAAAATGAGATAAGAAAAAACTAAATCAGGTGACAAAATAAGATGACAAGGAATATCCGAAGAAAGTACCTCGGCTGAGTTGATTGTATAGTTAAGTAGAGTTGGAAGAGCTTGGCTGCCAACGAATGCATCACCTTCAATGGATAAGTTTGCATATCTAACTTCAATTTTAGGAACCTCGATCCCAACCCTGCTCATCAGAAACATATAAATCTCCAAAAGATTTTCATTTAACCAAAACACCCGGAAATAATCTATTTTTAGCAGATTTTTGTCTTAAAATATAAATGTTTTTACCTATCAATCCGATCTCTGAGCCTCTGAAGAAGCCTCTCATTATCATCATCGATAACATTCTGTATATTCTTGATGAGATTCTGCTTTTTTTGAACTCCAAGATTGGCAACACCAATCTCTTCACGAACAATCTTCCCCTTATCCAAATACTGAGTTGATAATCCCTTTCTAAGGCGATCATAGAAAGGTTTCAATGGCAGCCCACTTGAGCTATTCTCCATCATCTTCTCTCCCACTTCTCTGAAATACTTCACCTCCCAGTCCAGCAAATACCTCGCGAAGATTTGCTGCACCCCAATCTTGGAACTTTTTCCCAAAATGACACTGTTTCAAAAAGTATTTCCCAAAATGTCATACTTTTAAAAGTATTGACCAGAATAGCCTAGTTTTTAGAATTCGCAGTTGGCAACTGCGTTTTCAAAGTTGAATTCGCAGTTGCCAACACCGTTTAAAAAAAAAAAATTAGAAAAATTATAAACTCGCGGTTGCCAACTGCGAATTCATTAATGAAAACGCAGTTGCCAACCGCGAATTCTAAAAACTAGGCTATTCTGGTCAATACTTTTAAAAGTGTGACATTTTGGGAAATGCTTTTTGAAACAGTGTCATTTTGGGAAAAAATTCCCCCAATCTTTCTTGCTTCCCGATGATAAACTTCCTTTTCTACACATATTTCAACTCATGTTCCTACTTATAGTCCTCATCAAGTCATCACATGTCTAGGCTGGTGCCGTTTTAACAAAAAACTACTTTCCTCCTTTTGTTTTCATGTTCCTACTCATATTTCTGTTTCCTTTTCTCACACCCTCTTTCTTTTTCTTCATTTTGAACTATTAACTCTTTCATTCACACGCTGAAATACCGAGAGAATCGAACATCCACGGACCTTATGCTGAAATCATTACAATTTAGCCACATTAGTAGTGTGTAGTGTGTACATTAAAAGAAAATTAACTTGCATAAAAGTAAGAAGCTTCATCAGAAAACTTACTCAATGAGATGTTGCCAACCAGTAATAGTTTAAAAAAATATACAAATGAAACTAAAGAAAAAAATATTTTTGGATATTTTGGGACTGTGGAAATATCTTCACTTTGAAGATGGTTGCAGGAAGGTGGAGGAGGTTGCTGAAATGAATGAGATGTTGCCAACCAGTAATCTTTTTAACAAATATACAAAGGTGGAGATGGAGATTTTAGGAGCAATATAAATAGGGTGATGTCAGTAACAAGGAAAAGAGAGTGAAGACAGAGATTGGTATAGAGAGTTTTGTTTAGTCAGTGTCAGACAACTCTGACTTCACAAGGAAAATAAATCCTGATTATTTGTCAAATATTGAGATTATAGCTAATTAAAAAAATTAATTAAAATAGTTTGATTCACTTATTTTTCCCCACTTTATAATAATGTTGTTCAAATTGATAAAGTCCCTGTTACACAAACAGCTGGTGAAGTTGAAACTTGAAAACTTACTACTGTTTTGGTGTTTTACTACTTTTGTTGTCCGCAGCGACTCATTTGACCTTGGGAAGCTCGATCCGATATCAAATCTTTCATCAATATTGTTTCAGGTCAGTATATTTTCTCAGTATTTTTCTGTTGATCAACAATGAAATAAACAGCCTTAGATGAACATGACTATTATTGAATTATATATGAAATAAAATTAAAGTAACAATCAATAATATTTACATACAGATAATTACTGGGAGAATATATATTTATACCCCTAAACTCTAGGGTTACATGCAAATATGCCCCTAAAAGCCTTAATTGGGGCTTTTGCCCCTAATGTAGCTACTCCAAACCGCAGATATATCCTTTTGTTAGTTCTCCGCCAAAAAATTGACGAAATTGCTGCAAGGCTTCCCATTTGGACTTTTATGTTTACACATGGAATTAAATGCACATGTGCCATTGCTGATGTTGGATTCTAAGGGTATATATGCATGAAAAAATAATATTTTAATGGTGGTCATCTATCTATGTGACATTTATTGTTTTATTTTTTAACAAATATAAAAATTCAAACTTCAATGGAGGTCATCTACGTGACATTTTTTAATCAATACTCCCTCCGTCCCATAGATTTATGGACTTTTGGGTTTTGCACGGGGATTAAGGAGGAAATATTATATTGAAAGTGTTGTGAGTGTGAAAATAAAATAGGAGAGAGAATGAGTGGAGAGAATAGTAAATTATAATGGTGATGTGAGTATTAAAATAATGTAGGAGAGAGAATGAGTGGAGGGAATAGTAAAGATTCCTTTCCATTTTGGGAAAGTTAGATATTATTGTGGGACGCCCAAAATAGAAAGTTTACATATTATTGTGGGACGGAGGGAGTATATGAAATTCGAACTTTAAATGAGGGTCATCTTGACATGAATTAGACAAATTCATACTTTGAGAATTTATGTTCTTGGAGATATGTCTAATCCTCTTGTTATAACACTCTCTTCTTAATCAACCACTCTGTCATCCTCTTAACATATTTTTCACACAAAAAAATACTCCCTCCTTCCCACTTCAAGAGTCCTACTTTCCTTTTTAGTCCGTCCCAGACTAAGAGTCTCATTCCATAAATGACAAATTTTGAATAGTGTTTCAGACATTTATACCCTTATAATGTAAATATGATTACAAAAGAGGTTTTATCCTTATAATGTAAATACAAGGACATTTATACACTTATAATGCAAATTTTGAACAGTGTTTTGAACAGTGTTTCAGACATATTTACAAAAAAACCAATCAAAAAGAGGTTTTATCATAAATGTTTTAACTTTTACATTCTCTCTCCTCTAATCTTCTGCCCACTTGCAATTCTTTATTCATTTTTTAAAAAAAATCTTAAGAAACGTGAAATACTACCCTAGGACCCTTGAAGTGGGACGGAGGGAGTACATAAATACTGATAGTATAACTAATAAGATTTTTTTATTTAATTAACGTCGAATATTTTAAAATAATACATAATGCATATATACATACCCCTTGAATCCTAAATTAGCATTGTCACATGTGCATTTGCTACATGCAAAAAGTACAAATGGGCAGCCTAGTCAGCAATTTCGTCAATTTTTTGACGAAAAACTAACAGAAGGGTATATATGCGGTTTGGAGTAGTTACTTTAAGAGGGAAAGCCCTAATTAAGCCGTTTAGGGGCATATTTGCATGTAACCCTATAGTTCAGGAGCATAAATATACAATCCCCCGATAAATACTAAAATGTGTGGTTCTGTTTCTCACAAGGTACAAAGTCACATATCTTAAACGGTCATGACTTACCGTTGTTGCAGCTGTTTTGGATGAAAGGCAAGTATTCGCTTTGGAGCGGGAAAGGCCAAAGTCACATACCTTAAACAGTCATGAAGGTCGACCCAGCCAAATATAGAGAGACTAAATAAAATAAGAAAAAGGAAATTCCATCTGCCATACTGATAACAAAAGAAAAACCACAAAACCACCACCTCTTGGATTATCTTATGAAAAAAAAAAATAGTCACTTTTAATAAAACCATGCTCTAGATGAATACTATTTTGACATTTAGCTATCAAAAGAATGAAGTATGTACTCAGTGTACTTTCAATTGAAAGCATGGTGTGTTAGCTAGTTGACCCGTTTCATAGGTAGAAATACAAGCTAGTCGACTATTTACCTACAGCAGATGAAAGTCAAATAATACGATATAAGATGTTGTGATTTCAATACTTAAAGCAGGTATAATTCATTCAAAAGATATATTCCACTAAGAATAATAAAATAACATCAGAAGATGAGATTGCATTACTAGATATAATATATTAAGAATCAATGTCATAGACATAACAAATTAAGACTGAATGTCCAAAAACAACTATGCAGAGACCTAATCATATGCAAGTGAGGGTCGGGATAAATTGGTGCGTGTTGAACCCGTAACTCCATGGAAATCGAGAGGTACACAGCCCTGGTAGCATATATCTACATAGCCTCTTTGTTGTCTTCTCCTTAAAATTGTATTGCACCCATTGGTTACAAGCTAAAAGCACCAAAGTAGAATCATCATCGACTTCTTCATTCCGAAAAATACTCATAAAAGTTCCATAGTCCTTTCGTGGATAAACTTGTTGTGGAAGTACTACTGATGCAATGGAAGCAAGATCAACTTGGTATTTCTGAAACCAACCAGAGTAATCTCCTTTCAACTCATAGACATCAAGAACTGAACTTTTGTAGAAATACTGGTGGTTAGAGTTAACTAAATGTAAATGGCCCTGAGATTCTCCCAAGTAAAGAATATTACAAGCTAATCGTGGAGTCCGAAGTTCCTTTATGCACTCAGTGTGAATATTGAAATAAACAATCCAAGTAGCATCGCTCGATAACCAGTGGATTGCACCGTTGCAAAAAATTCCACAATTTTCATCATAATTGAAAACTCCAGAAAAGGTGTTCGTTGCAGGTGCTTTGCAAGTGCCCGTTGTAGATGAGTAAACCTCGAGTTGGAAGTTATCGGAAAAGCTATATCGTCGCGACAAAAATATAATCTTATAATGAAGTGATTCATAAGGATCAAAAGCTAAACTTGCACAAACAAATTTATTGTTGCTAATGTGTGGGGGAATATCAAGAACATCTTTGGATTCCCCAGTGGTGGGATTGTAAACGTGGTACATGTGATCTGGTGCATTGCTCTTTGGTGATTTTGGTGATTTGAATAGTTGCAAGCCATTGCATGATGATACACAAGTCAACATGCTAAATCTATAATCAGCAGTACGTTTTACGCGGTAACTTGTATATTTATATTTAATCTTTGACTTAATTTGACGGTCAACATTGATGGGAAGGCGTCAGCAAATAAACATTTGCTCAAGGGGAAAGAACAGACCCGTTGCAGCTACTTTCTGTTGTCTAGAAGCATGATTTTGGCGAAATCTGTGACTAGAGGAAATAGAAACCCATAACTTTGAAACAGTTTTGAATTTAACAACAGATTTTACCGGTAATCGGAGTAAGATCTCAGCAAAGATGTCCTCGTTGAAGCGAATTGAAGATGACTGCTGCTGCTTAAGTCGCTTGCATCTATGCATGATCTCTGAAGGTAGCTGCTCGGATTCACGAAATCCTCTCTTGTAATTATCCATGGCCGGAAAACGATATTTGCCCTTTTGAATTGGAACATGTATATTTGCCGTTACCGGCAGTTCCAATCCCTAAAACGATTAGGATTGCTATTCACACGCCCATTTAAAAATCGGCCCAGCCCATGCCCATGCCCATGCCCATGCCCATGCCCATGCCCACTAGGGCTGTTTGATTTGGCTTATACACGAAAAGTGTTTATAAATTATGACTTTTCATAAGTTGGTTATGAAGCGTTTGATTTTGATTTCACTTATGATAAAATAATTCATAAGTCATAAGTTATGTACAAACCACTTAAAGCATATGTAAGGCTATAAGTTGTTCGACCTACGAGGTCCCGACCTAGCATGGTTTGACATACGATCCAGATCTCAGTTCGGGCATGACCCGATCCCATCCATCAGTCAGGTCGACCTAGACCCAATAGGCGACCTCGACCTATTATAATACATGACGAACTACATAGTCCAGGCGTGAACACAAGTCTTTCCATAATGAACTCCCTATAAATCAGGAGTTATTCGTGGACAAGATCTCTTATGCATATCTGATCCGAGATTATAGGGATTTAATACAATCCTACCACAATTATATCTCTCATTAACAACTATAAATACAAGGCAATGTCAACCGTTCCAAGGTAATTGCTATTTTGTTATTCTGAATACATTGTTCATTATAATATTTTAGCTCTCAAATCACCATACTTATTCTCACGCCCGAGGGTCTTCGCCGGAGACCTTTCCGGCTAGTCGTGGGTTCTGTTTTCAGGTCAGGAGTCAGGAGATTGATCTTACAGCTGGACGCAGATTGATTACGGCACAATTCTTGCCGCATCAGTTTGATTACAGCACGATTCTTGCTATTTACACGCCCATTTAAAAATCGGCCCAGCCCATGCCCAATACTGCTACGGGCTGTTTGATTTGGCGAGAGTGTTTATAAATTATGACTTTTCATAAGTTGTTTATGTAGTGTTTGATTTCACTTATGATAAAATAAGTCATGTACAAACCACTTAAAGCATATATAAGGCCATAAGTTGTAAGCACTAAACCTAGTGATCTACTTTTAAAAAACATGTAAGTCCTCTTCTTTATTGAAATTTTATATATTTCAAGATTATCCTTATTAATAATAGAAATAAAAAAAAGTAATAATAATAACAATAATAATGAATAATATTAATTATTATAAAAATAATAATAATAAAATAATAATAATAATAATAATAATAATAATAATAATAATAAAATAATAATAATAATAATAATATTAAAATAATAATAATAATAATAATAAAATAATAAAAATAAAAATAAAAATAAAAATAATAAAATAATAATTATTATTATTATTTTAGTCCTTATAATTTCATTAAATACTTTTTCAGTTTATTAATCAAATAGTCATACTTACTTATGACAGCTCATCAGCACTTAAAAAAAAAACTAAATACAAAAGCATCATTCATAAGTCATAAAAGCATAAGAAATATTTAAAAAAATGAGTTTAATCTTTTAGTCAATTTTTTAAAAAACCAGTTTTTCCTAAGTTTTTTAAAAATTTTGAAAATGCAAAATCGCAGTTTTGTGTATAACCTAAACTTATTAGAACAGACTCCCACTTTTCAACACTAGCGCTAACACTTTTAATACTAGCACTGACACTTTTTAATACTAACACTCTTTTTAGCACTACTACTGAAACTCTTTTAAAACACACGGCGGCATTTTGTTAATAATTTGAACTTATTAAAAGACGCTAGTACTTTTTAATAATAACACTAACAATTTTCAACATTAGCATTATCACTTTTTATTTCTAGCACTGACACTCTTTTTATCACTAACACTAACACTCTTCAAAACACACACTCACACTCTTTAAGGCACACACTTGCACTTTTAAGCCATACATTGGCACTCTTCAAAATGTATTTTTCCAAAGTGTCAGTGTTAGTATTATTAAGTGTCGGTGTTTATGTTACAAAGTGTAAGTACTTCCAATTGACACTTTATAACATTGAGTATATTTTATAATACTAGCATTGTCGCTTACAAAAAACTCGGTTTTCCTGTTGCTAAAGAAAAATTTGTTTTTCATAAGACCATGTCAATCTCTTATGTATAATATTTGAAAATAAATTAAATTAAGATATGAACGGTATAAATTGAAATACGAACTTGGGCTAGTCCGGGCAAGGTCCAAGTGAATTGGGCCCTAAACATAATCCTAACTAGTATGATGTACGAGGAAGTGAATGGGCTTCTCTACCTTCCTCGAACCAAGCTTTCTCGTCATTCCCCTAGGTCGACCTAGACTTAGTAGGTGAAATGACTAAGGCCCAAGACTAAATGCCGAGGAGACCTCCCTCCAAGGACGAGCTGAGCTCCATTGACGACGAGGAGACCTCCCTCCAAGGACGAGCTGAGCTCCCTTGACGAGGAGGAGACCTCCGTCTAAGGACGAGCTGAGCTCCCTTGACGACGAGGAGACTTCCCTCCAAGGACGAAGCTGAGCTCCCTTGAAGATGAGGAGACCTCCCTCCAAGGACGAGCTGAGCTCCCTTGACGACGAGGAGACCTCCCTCCAATGACGAGCTGAGCTCCCATGACAACGAGGAGACCTCCCTCCAATGGCGAACTGAGCTCCCTTGAAGACGAGGAGACCTCCCTCCAAGGACGAGCTGAGCTCCCTTGACGACGAGGAGGCCTCCTCGGCTATCAAATTACCAGGAATTGAGCTTCCCCAGTTCCTTCATATCTCTTCCCCGGCTCAATGTAAGCCGACCTGGCCACGTATGATGAGGAGAGACCTCCCCGGCGTACTTGCAGAATGGCAGTTATCCAGTCCTATTCAAAGTGGGACATTGAGCAGTTATAATCCCCATAGAATTGTAACCACCTCACATACAAATTCAGGTCCAACAAGGACTCATCAAGTATAATCCTCTTAGGATTTATATATTATCTCTTAGTAATCCAATTCAACATAGATTATACATTGCTATGCCTATAAATACAAGCCATAATTCACATATTTCGGTACGTTATCGTTGGACTCTAAACTTTTGTCAATTGATTTCTCTCTCTCTCAAATCAAATACTTACTCTCACGCCGGAGGGCCTTCGCCGGAGAAGCCCCGGCTTAGTTTATGTGTTTGTTTCTCTGTTTTAGGCTATTCAATCACTGGGATATAACCTACCACCGGATTTGGGCTGATCCGAACGTTTTTTGCATCATCAGTTTGGTTCCATTGCCGAAAAACGATGCGAACACCCATTGAAAAGCTTAAAATTACCGTTCGCCTGAATCTTTTTTCCAGCCGAAAAAATCTTATTTTAGCCGGAAAAAGCATTGCTCCACCTGGTATATATCGTTGGCTTGAGAAAATCTGTTTTTGACCGAAAAAAATTCTGTTTTGGCAGGAAAATTGTTGTTTGGCCGGAAAAACTTGTTACTGGAAAATATGTCCAATTAGAAATTTGGGCCGTCTGAAAATTCTGTTTGGTTTTTTTATTCTCATAAGAATTCTGGTTTGTTCAAAATTTCTTGTTACCAATGGAAGACGGAAATACCATAAGTGTCACTAACGAGGAACAATGAGCCCATGTCGAAGACATTCCTCTAAACGGGGCGACTGGTTTCCCTCTCGCAAATGGAGTGCTGCTTCCTCCATATCAGATCGACGGGCCGCCTCCCCTCGGCATGAATTTTCGTCCTCTAACTCAGCCAGCTGCCGAGGTGATCGCTGCCACTCGTCCTCGTTGTCAACGAGGAAAAAGAACTACGAGCAGGCAGACGACGAGGAACGCTGATAAAGGAAGAACTGAGAACTCCACCCAGCCAATTGATCGTCGTACCCTTTTACATCAACAAATGGAGACTTTGCAACGTATTTATGAAACTCAAAATGCTATGTTGCAATTGGATCCCTAAAATTCATTGGCCGAGTTCATCAGGCCTACGAGGATAGGAAATTCTCATGGAAGGAGAACTCAGGGTGACAGGAATGGTAGTCAGAGGAGCCCTCCTCGTGGCCAAGATCCCCCTCGCCATGAACTTGCTATACGACCTAAGCAAACCCTCCGAGATAAACCTCCTCATCCTCGGTCAAATAACCATGGAAACGAGAATGTGGTGGTAGACCTAAGAAGACACTTGAATGCGAGGGAGCAGGAGGTTAACTCAGCTGACTTACGAGCAAGGCTCAGTCAGGCTAGACGTTTCTCCCCTCCTCATCGTAACATTTCTCCTCGTCGTGTCCATCATCCTCGGCATAGCTCTCCTAGTCCCAAAAACCTTCTTAGGCCGAGGAGCCCTCATCCTTACAGAATGCTCCCTCACCATGAAGGGGAGACGAGGAAGGAAAAAACACCTTCCAGACATAGAGAGAACCAAAGGGAAGACGAGGAACATAGTAGGGTGAATGGTTATAGCAGGGGAGAAAGGTCCCATCGATGCTCCTACTGCAGCTCTGGGATTGACGCCAGAGAACTACTGCTCTTGAAAAAGAGATTAGATGAAATTGAAATGGGCAAAAATGAGGTGGAAGATGATACCAATGCCACCCGTCCTTTCTCCCAGGAAATCAATGATCAACCCCCCAACCCTGCCTTTAAAGTCCCAAGCTTTGACAAGTGTGCGGGAACCACCGACGCAGGGGACCATGTGCAGAGTTTTGAATCCACTATGGCCCTCCTCACCAAAGCAAATTACATTCTCTGCTAAGCTTTTGCGAGTACCTTCTCCGAAATGGCCTTGACTTGGTTTCGTGAGCTAAAAACGGGAAGCATTGACAGCTGGAGGACTATGAGGAGGAAGTTCCTGGATCACTTTGCCACGGCAGGAAAGAGGAAGAAAAGGTTGACTGACCTTGCCAACATCGAGCAAGGAAAGAATGAAACCACTCTAAACTACTACAATAGGTTCAGAGATATGGCAGACCAAGTGGAGGAAAGTTTAACCGACAGGGAAGTGATAGTGTGCTTCAACTCCGGGCTAAGATCCGACCAACTGATCTACGAGCTCTCCGCCAGAGAGCCCAAGACAAAATTTGACCTATACAACGTGGCATATGTCATAGCCACGGTGGAAGAAAAAAGCAAGAAAAGGTCTGATAAGTCGGAGACAAAAGAGGCTAAAACCGACCAGTCCTCCAATGGAAATGAAAATAGGGGAAAAAACAGAACTCGAGCTACCAAAAAAGCCGAGGTTTTAACCCCCCCCCTCACCAAGACCATCATAGAAATCATGCAACTAGTAAACCTGCCTGATCCCCGACCACTCAATGACAAACCAAAGTACCCTCGCGATACCTCCAAATATGGTGCATTCCACAAGGACCACGGTCACGACACAGAGAATTGCATCTCCCTTAAGAGAATGATACAGAGATGGGTAGACGAGGTGAAGCTTGACCGCTACGTTATGAGAAAGGATAACAAGCGGAAGAGAAAGGTTGATAGTGATGATGAGGATAAGGAGGATGAAGAAGAAGACAGGCCTCCTAGGGCTAAACTCCATTAGTTTCTCCTAACACAGTTTTGTCCGTCCTTGATACAGCCCCTCATCTCGTCAAATGGTCAGAACTCGGGGGCCAACCATGACTTGAGACAAGGAGAATTGTGGGATGCAGACGAACCAGTTGGAAGTGAGACACTAGATGGTCATAAAGACAACAATGATACAATTATGTCCGTCCTAGATACAGCCTCTCATCTCGTCAACGGCCAAAACGCAGGGGCCAACCATGACTTGAGACAAGGAGAGCTGCGGGACGCAGACGAACCAGTTAGAAGTGGGATACTAGATGGTCATAAAAGCAACAATGATACAGTTATGTCCATCTTAGATACAACCCCTCATCTCGTCAACGGCCAGAACTCGGGGGCCAACTATGACTTGAGACAAGGAGAGCTGCGGGACGCAGATGAACCAGTTGAGTTAGCTACCCCTACAAACAAAAAGTTCAAATTCAAGCTATGACAAGGTCAGGGAGCTACCAGACACATACCTAGCAAATAAATGAAGACCCCGAAAAAGCAAGAGCAGAATATTATCATTAGTTCTAGTCTATTTTTATGTAATAGGTTAGTCTTTGTTAGTCTTTTACTTTTCTAGCAAGGTAGGATTGCAGTTTGATGTAATCATTTCAATTAATGAAATTTACTTCGTCAACATGCAAATCAACTATCAAGACAACACTGGAAGATGAGGAGCGCCCTCCTCGGCCTTCAAAGGGATAAACTCCCATCATAACTCACTCAAGACCTATGACCAAGCGAGTTCCTCCTCGACATGGATAGGTGAGACCAGAAACCATCCAAGACCTATGTACGAGTCATCTTTCTCAGCATAAGGTAGATGAAAAAGAAGAAAGCCAAACGTCTTGATGAGGAAACCCCTCGACTCTAACGACTACCGACAAAACCATCCAAGACCTATGTACGAGTCATCTTCCTCGGCATAAGGTAGATGAAAAAGAAGAAAGCCAAACGTCTTGACGAGGAAACACCTCGACTCTAATGACTACCGAAAAAAACATCTAAAACCTATGTACGAGTCACCTTCCTCAGCATAAGGAGATGAAAAAGAAGGGTAAGCCAAACGTCTTGTCAAGGAAACACCTCGCCCTAACGACTATCGGCAGAACCATCTAAAACCTATGTATGAGTCACCTTCCTCGGCATAAGGAGATGAAAAAGAAGGGCAAGCCAAACGTCTTGTCGAGGAAACACTTCGGCCTAACGACTATCGGCTGAACAATCCTAGACCTATGAGTCATCTTCCTCGTCATAGAGAGATGAAAAAGAAGAATCCAACAGTCATGCCAAGGAACCCTCCTCGGCCTAATGACCTAAACTGTCAAACTACCAAGTGTTTAAGATCGAACGAGCTTCTTCCTCGGCTTCCCAAAGTTAGTTTGTACTTATGCAAATACACAACAAACAAGCAAGCAATGCAGTGCATATGTCAAAGCAATAAAGTGAATACGACTTGAATTTGAAGAGAGATTTTCATTAATATTCAATGTTGAGGTACAAGGAGACCTATGCTATTACATCAAAGAAAACTAAAAAGCCTAAGTCCGCTCGTCGGCAAAAGGCTCTTCAAAGAAGGCCTCCATTTCAGTATCATGAATTTGAGCCTCAGCTTGAGCTCCCTTGTTGGTTGGCTCCTCAGCATGGATGCCCTCCTCGTCCTCTATCCTCTCCATGATAACATTAAGGTTCTGAGGATCGACGGGAGGAGGAACCCAGACAGGTCGGCCAGCCTCAGCATCTATTATGGCAATCACCGAAAGGGCATTTTCAGAATATGGGATGAGGTAGTGCAGCTTGCGGGCTTTCTCGTCATAGGCATCTTGGCAAATCCACCTAGCTATCCTCTCCAGGTCGAAGGAGACGGACGTATCTGTTGTCATGGCCCTCCTGGCCAAGTGCATGTAACTATCCATGAACATGGTGGCCGTCTTCTGAGCTCTTGCTCCTCAAGTTTTTTATCATGGGTCTCAACCGCCTTGTATTTGATGGCCTCATATGCGAAACCGAAGCAAGCTGAACAACAAAGGAAAATAAAAATTATCAGTAAAATCGCAAGTTATAGATATGAGAAGAGAAAGTAATGGACGAAGAAGATACCTCGGCTAACAGGAGACCCTTCCTAATAGTAAGATGGTCGATAGTAAGCTTGGCCACCTTCAGCTGCTCCACATAATCCTCGTCGAAGGATCTACAGATGACAGCTCGGTCAACCCTCTGATTCCACCCTTCGCGGGCTAGGAGATCCATGCCCTTGAGGATTGGCACCTCCTTTGCCTCCTGGACAAACTGCTCGGCCTTAATATATGATTTAATATGCTTGTCAGAATGTCTGGTCAAGGAAATAGAGGCTGCCTTCTTCGAGGAACCGACCACCTCTGCCTCCCTTGGGCGCAGGGCCCCTCTCCTCGGCGTTGACCTCCTCGGCTGGAGCTTGGCCGTCAGATAGCTAAGGCACAAAAATACATAGGATGAGTATAAAGATCCAATATTTATACCCCTTTCCCCTAGTCCCTTGGTTCTTGGAGCATTTCGTGGTGAGGATCGGTGTAAAGACTTCATCTTTACATCGTTTCCACCATAAAAAATGCTACAATCTTTGTCCCTTTATAAATCGATGGATCTTAGTCCTGACATATCCGATAATCACTTGAGACGAACATAAAATGTCTCTACGAATCGTCATCGTCTCAAGATGTAGGATCGATGGGCAAAGATTCATCCTTTTCTAAAGAGTCTCATTCTTGGACTTAAAGATGAGCCCCTTTTGATCACATGTGACTAAATCCCCAAGAAATGTTAGATTAAGACATACCAAGGCTATTGTTGGATTTTATGGGTCCATGCGTAGCGGAATTAGCATCTAAATAACACAAAACCCAAGAGCCCTAAGATCCGTTCTATACGATTAAATTGAATTCCTATGAAATAGAATTTTACCAACCTTAAATGCTTTTCGTTCTTGAGCTATCGAACAATTTATCAATGTGATTTTGAATCACAAACTTCGATCTTCAAAAACTTGAATCTTCAGATTAGAACTCTAGGCCTTGATCGTCGTACGAGCGAAGACCCTCTAGTAGTATCCACACCTTTGAATGAACCAAGAACGGTTCTTGAGGATTGCTAGATCCTTAAACCTTAGAAAGAAATTGAGAAACCTTTATGGTGATTTTTCTTTTTGAAAATTCGTCTTTTTTTCGGCTGTTCACAGACCTCGTATTTATACTACAATAGTATAATATTTGTGCCCTAATCGTATTAGGAAACAAGGCTGTAAATCGCCTCTGGACAAGATCTGTCGCGCGATGACTCTTGCCACCTCTGTCGCGCGATGACTCTTGCCAGATCAGGAACTCTCAATTTTCTTCCTTTGGTTTAACCAATTCATTCTAATTGTGTGTGACCCAATAGGATTATATTATGTTGGCAATGAGCCCGATCATATCGACCCTCATAAAACATAAGTGGACTCTAGCAAGCCATTATGTCTACCCAATTAATATAACGTAAGAGTTCACGTTTCCAATGGTACACTTCCATTTCTCCCTTTGTCTCACGATGTTATATTGAACCAAGTCATGGTCCACGTCAACTTGTATTTGTTCAATGCTTTCTCGATATTGAGTATAATGATAATCCAATCGCATTGGGGTATGTCCATACACTTTCATCATTATCACTCATCGAGGGGCCCAAGCAAAACATCTCTCTTTCGAGGGACAAATTCCATCTTGACTTATCATCCTTCCCATCATGAATCCGATCATGCCAAAGATAGCCTTTATAAATATCGTGTTAAGATATCGTTTGACTAAAATCAAACATAACTTTCATCATATGTAAGGTCATGATAATCTCAGGTCTAGGGACTAAATGAAGTGACCATATGAGATTTAATTATGACATTTGACCATGACATAAATCTCATACGGGTCAAGTCCAGTCACTTGTTCACTAGCAAGTACCCATAATTTTAATGTGCATCTCTATGCATATAATCATCATATGATTATCCATTAACAATTATACTAATTATTCACTTAATAATTAGGGACGGAGATTATTACAATAAATATGCAAAATATATAACAATCAAATAATAAACTTTTCATATAATAATAAATAATGTCAACATATAAGTCTATCAACTATAGGCATAGGGCATAACACTAACAGCTATTATGCCTATCATGGTTGATTGATCTAACGGGAGGGTAGAAAAGTCCCGTAATGATGATCACAAGTCCAAAATAAGCACGGGATCAAAATCCCGAAAACATCAAAATCCAAGGTATCCCGAGCTATAGCCTTCTTAAATGGTTTATATGTCCGGCAGATAAACTTGGCACATTCCTTCCTCTGTTCAAATCACTCATGCACACGAGCACGCAAACAAGCACAAACTTCGGATCTAGGAAGACTTGCTTTTGCAAGGCTCCTTGGGTGAACACCAAACGTTCTTCCCAAGGAGTAACTTAACCTCCGGACCCTTATACTTTTTTTTCAAAGTTTTGAGGAAAACAAAATGGTGTGGCGACCCCATTTTTCAATAAAACCAGTGTCTTCAAACTGAGGTGAACGGCGACCCTTAAAACGGTTTTTTTCGGGGCCACATTCACAGTTATATATGTTGAAAAAAAATATCAAGGGGATTTTATTCAAAATGTTATCTTTTGTGAAAAAAAATATCAAGGGGATTTTATTCAAAGTTTTGAGGAAATCAAAATGGCGTGGCGACTCCGTTTTTCAATAAAACCGGTGTCTTCAAACTTAGGTGAACGGCGACCCTTAAAAAACGGTTTTTCCCGAGGGGCCCACATTCAAAGTTTGGCGACTCCGCTGGGGATATGTAAATGTTTCCAAACTTCTTTTACTCATAAGAAGCGTTGGAAACGTTTACGAGGGTTAGCCTTCCGTCCCGGGTCCAATTTTTGTGCTTGTGCGATTTTCCTTTTTCCTTTTTCATGCACCTTTGTATTCTTTTTTGGTTTATGCATACTCTGAATAATGAGCATGTGTCATTCTGAAGCTGAAAGTTGCCAAAAATGCCCGGAGAAACAGTCTGGAAATGAAGCAAATTGGAACCTGGAAAACTGCTGGATCTAGCCGGACGGCTTGATCTGCCTGGATCTAAGCCGGGCGGCTTCATTCGCAGTTCCACCAGGACACTTTTCTGAGGTTAATCTGGAAGCCATGGCAGCTTGGGGCTATTCAGTCCTGAGTCTGTCCAGGTTCCAGAAAATTTACGTGTCTATGTGTTGCATTTTCCTCGTCCCCAAAAAACATTCTTTTAAAACACATGATGAAAATCTCTATTTTAACTCAAAAAAGAATTTTTTAGGAGACCGCACACTACGCGCACTATATATCTTGTACACTTTGCACGCACGTCCTTTTAACCCGGGATGGTTGTTTAGCTGTAGTCACGGACAATGTTACGACGCTCCAGGGCGCGCACAGAATCATCCCAAACTCCCCATGGCAGCCAGTGTCGACCAATGCACTAGTCTGTGTCACACTTTTAAAACCGTGACTTTTTGGTTGGTTTTTGGTCTAGACCGTGTCATACAGCCTCATTGTATACCCCCATAAAAGTCAAACCTGAGCCCATGCTAAAAGTCAAGATTCCTCGCTGAAATTACCCAGGATTCGGCTCGCGCGCGGATTTGGCCCCCGGCTCATCTCGCATTTTTCGTGCGTTCACGTTCGGGAAGTCGCCCGGATCCGATAGGCAGCTCGATCGCGCCCCGGCATCTGGCTCATTCCGTTTTCCGTGTTGGAGGTGTCTCGCTGTGTTTTGCTTGTTGAGGCGCCACCCCGTTTTTATTAAG
Organism: Adenophora triphylla var. japonica; assembly: GCA_022495995.1. Classification (NCBI taxonomy): domain Eukaryota; kingdom Viridiplantae; phylum Streptophyta; class Magnoliopsida; order Asterales; family Campanulaceae; genus Adenophora; species Adenophora triphylla. Next base: position 109,141 of record JAFEMH010000144.1, on the reverse strand, counting down.
CCCAAAACATTGAAAAAGGGCATCAGTTTAAAAATAAACTGTTTTTGTGTGATGAGATTTTTGAGTTCGGAGGTCAGATGACTCCTCGGGAAGAGAATATTAGAATATTAGAGCTCACCTGAGTCGCCTCGTAAAAATGAGTCTTTCAGTACCCCTAATATTCTTTAACTGTTGTGTGTGTGTGTATGTGCTTTTAAAAATGCATGTTGTATCGGATGTCTACATTGTACACTGCTTTATTGAAATGTATTGAAATAGTGTAGGAAGGAAGTCTTACCAATGTTGGTTCGTGTCTGTCTTCCGCTGGGGAATAGTGTTTGAGGATGGAATAGTGTTCCGGTACGGACCGGGATTGCTTCGGGATGAGCCGGTTGTCTGCGGACAGAGTTTCGGCGTGTGTTGGATTGTCAGGTGTAAACTCAGGCAGAGGTTCGGCGCACGTTGGGATCACAGGGATCACTCGGACAGAGGTTCGGCGTGCGTTGGGATGGCAAGAGTCACTCGGGCAGAGTTTTGGCGTGCGTTCGAGTTGCTGGTTTGACTCGGAAAGAGCCGGGACGCCTCGGGAAAGACCAGGCAAGGCCTCGGAGTACCTCGAGAGTGCCTCAGGGCAGCGCGGGAGTGTCGCGGAAGCGCTCGGAGAGGCTTCGGAGCACCGCAAGGGGGCTCAGAAGGCCTTGGAATGATCCGAAAGGGGCCGGGAGTGCCTCGAGAGGACTTAGAGGGGTGCCAGAAGGCTGGAGGGAGAGGAGAAAAGAGGAAGATGTGTGAAATGAGGGAGGGGGAGCCCTCTATTTATAGTGCCATATTTTGTGCAAGAAGGTCCGTACGTACCTTCCAGCTAATCCAGAATTTTGGTTTTCCTCGATTTGAGGGGGACTTTAAGAAGATTCAGCAATGATGGTGTCTGGTTGCAATAAGGTCCGTACGGACCAACCTTGCATGCAATAAGGTCCGTACGGACCAACCATGTAGCTGGGTAATGATGTTTCCCGGGATTTGAGGGAATAAGTTGGACTTTAAGGGGATTCAGTAATTATTAAAACAAAGAGGTCCGTACGGACCACATTTTCTTTCCCAATTTCTGAAAAATTCCTAAAAGGTCCTTTTGTGCTTCTTTGTCCCAGAAAGGTCCCTCCCTTGGTTTGGTTGGGGGTTTTTGAGGGTTTTGAGTGTCACGGGTCTTCGAGACTGCGTTTGTGAGTCTGTGGTGTTTCCCGTGTGCTCGAAAGAGGGTGATCCAGATTGGGGTACTTACAGAAGCCCCTCGACGACGTCACTTACGGAGGAAGTGGGGTCGTCGACAAGATAAGGGTCCTAATCTGGATTGCGTGCTGGGAGAGGAAGTGACCGTGTAGGTCGGTGTGTGAGGACATGGCGGTGTCCTGTTGTGTGACCGCTTAGGTCAGTTGGCTGGACCCTGTGATAGGATTCCTACGTATCCCTAGCGGGAATCAAGCCTGGTCGTAGTTCAGAGGTCGTGAAATTGTGAGTGTACGCGGGCGTGATGGTGCCATGAAGTGTCGTGTGACCTCCGAGGTCGACTGTGAGGACGTGGTGGCGTCCTGGGTGACCGTATAGGTCGATGGTAAGGACGTGGAGGCATCTTGGGTGACCGTATAGGTCAATGGTAAGGACGTGGAGGCGTCCTGGGTGACCGTATATGTCGATGGTAAGGACGTGGAGGCGTCCTGGGTGACCGTATAGGTCGATGGTAAGGACGTGGTGGCGTCTTGGGTGACCGCATAGGTCGATGGTAAGGACGTGGAGGCGTCTTGGGTGACCGTATAGGTCGATGGTAAGGACGTGGAGGCGTCCTGGGTGGCCGTATAGGTCGATGGTAAGGACGTGGAGGCGTTCTGGGTGATCGCATAGGTCGATGGTAAGGACGTGGAGGTGTCCTGGGTGACCGTATATGTCGATGGTAAGGACGTGGAGGCGTCCTGGGTGACCGCGTAGGTCGATGGTAAGGACGTGGAGGTGTCCTGGGTGACCGTATATGTAAGTACCCAAATCCGGATCGTCCAAATCCGTCAGAAAGTTAATCGAAATCCGTTAACTGGCCCGCTCCAGGTTAACCGGAACTCGTTAAACTCCCCGTTGCTGTGCCAACGAGACGTCCCGAGACTGCCCCGTGAATCCCGACATCGAACCGTACATAACACGTGTCATCTCACGTAAAAGTATGGCATAGGTCGATGGTAAGGACGTGGAGGCGTTCTGGGTGATCGCATAGGTCGATGGTAAGGACGTGGAGGTGTCCTGGGTGACCGTATATGTCGATGGTAAGGACGTGGAGGCGTCCTGGGTGACCGCGTAGGTCGATGGTAAGGACGTGGAGGCGTCCTGGGTGACCGTATATGTAAGTACCCAAATCCGGATCGTCCAAATCCGTCAGAAAGTTAATCGAAATCCGTTAACTGGCCCGCTCCAGGTTAACCGGAACTCGTTAAACTCCCCGTTGCTGTGCCAACGAGACGTCCCGAGACTGCCCCGTGAATCCCGACATCGAACCGTACATAACACGTGTCATCTCACGTAAAAGTATGGCTTTCCCTGAAAAACGCATTTTCCGGCACTTTTCGGGAGCGTTTCAGACATTTTCCGGACTGTTATTTTAAAAAACGGACAAAACCGGGACCGGGGAACGAATTCCCATAAGGCTGGTGACTCAGAGGGCACATGGCAGCCATGCCACCTCCCTCTAGTCACCCTTCAATCACAAATCAAGGCCAAAAGACCAAAATACCCCTGATTTGCAAGCCAAGTCCGGCCGGACTCCCTGTGCACATTTTCTGAAATTGCCAGCAAGTCCTTCAAATTCTCAAAATACCACAAAACCCCCTGGATTCAGGCAAAGTCCGTCCGGACTCCTACTGCATTTTTCACCTATAAATAGAAATGGCTGTCAAAGCCAAAAGAGAGACTTTTTTACCCAAAAAAATCACCACCCTCTCGGCCCAAACTGGTTTCCACCCCTTCCGAGCTTCCGTTCCGTCTCGATTCGCGTGAAACCTTCGTATTTCGATCAAATACGCACCTTACTACTTCGAAACAACCTTTCGAATCACTTTCCGTGTCCCGTACACACCTCCCGAGCCAAAGGAGTCGACCCTAGCCATAGGTATAACTCCCTCTCTCTAAATCTCTCGTTCCGTCTCGGTTTACGCGCCAGTCGCTACAACCGTTTCGAACGTCGTTATCGAAATGTAGACGCCTCCGTCTAACGGGGTCCGATACGTTTTAGCCCCTCGATCCTCTTCTCTTTTCGTAAGAGAAGTAATCACGGGTTAAAACGGCGTTCCGACCCCGTTCCGTTTACTTTTATAGTCATTTACCAATTCCGGATCGATCGATCCGTTGATCGTCATTTAATATCTGTTATTTACAAATCCGAGCCGTTTGTCCTCGTTGATCGTCATTTACAAATCCGAGCCGTTTGGCCTCGTTGATCGTCATTTACAAATCCGAGCCGTTTGGCCTCGTTGATCGTCATTTACGAATCCGGATCGTTTGATTCCGTTGATACCGCACTTTAAATACTGTCATTTACAAGTCCGACCCGTTTGGATCGTGATAGTATTTACTTTTCAAAGTCCGAGTCGCAACCCGATTCGTTGATCGCATATCATTTAATACGCATTTTTCCCATAAAAATCGTTAACAATGTAATGCCCGGTTCAAAACCGGAGTTCGTCCGTCGAACTCTCTTTCAAAACGCGCGACATGACGTTTGGCCTCCAAACGCTCATCTTCAAACTAAAAGCCGCCATTTGACACTTAAAATCATTTAATACGTTTTTTCCCGTAAAAATCGTTAACAATGATATTCCCGGTTCAAAAAACCGGAGTTCGACCTTCGAACTTCTTTTTCAAACTCAAAATCGACGTTTGCCACGCAAACTCTCATTTCAAACTCAAAATCGACGTTTGCCACGCAAATGCTCATTTCAAACTCAAAATCGACGTTTGCCACGCAAACGCTCATTTCAAACTCAAAATCGACGTTTGCCACGCAAACGCTCATTTCAAACTCAAAACCGACGTTTGTCATTCAAACGCTCATCTTTTCAAACAAAGTCACCTAATCAACGTTTGACATTCAAACCAAGATTAAGCTTGTCATTCAAGCCCCCATTTCAAAAGACACACACACACACACGATTTCGAGAAAGGTAGAAAGACTTGTCATGCGAGGCGTTTCGGGCGATCTCGTAATACTCTACCCGAAATGTAACTTGACCTCCGAACCTAACAATCTCTGGTACTAAAAGCTTTTTACTCGTTTTTGCTGCCAATAAAAATGATCCCCCTTTTCAAAGCCTTTTCCTAAGTTTTTGCTACCAATAAAAACGACACCATTTTCAATAAGCCGTTTCTCAACGTTTGGGCTCAAAATACAAAAACCGCGTGGCGACTCCTCATTTTTTCCTTCCCATGAAGCGAGGTCTCAGACACCAACCCCCCGCGAAAGACAACCGCGTTTCGCGCCCGCGCGAAATCCTGGGTAATTTCAGTATAGGTCGATGGTAAGGACGTGGAGGCGTCCTGGGTGACCGTATAGGTCGATGGTATGGACGTGGAGGCGTCTTGGGTGACCGCATAGGTCGATGGTAAGGACGTGGAGGCGTCCTGGGTGACCTTATAGGTCGATGGTAAGGACGTGGAAGGCCCCGTGACCGATAGGCCGACGGTAAGGACGTGGAGGCGTCCCGCAGTGATAGGTCGATGGTAAGGACGTGGAGGCATCCTGGGTGACCGCATAGGTTGATGGTAAGGACGTGGAGGTGTCCTGGGTGTGCAATCTTACTAGAAAATGGGTAATCTTACGAGAAGATCGGTTAATCTTACGAGATGATGGGTAATCTTACGAGAAGATCGGTTTGTGGTGTAGGAGGACGTGTCCCGTCCTAAGATGATGCGAGGGCATGGTGGTGCCCTAAGGATGTGGTGACCGCCTAGGTCGATTGCGAGGACATGGTGGTGTCCTGAGATGATGTTTTTGGGAGGTTTATTCGGTCTTCCAGACCGAGTGGTTTAAAGCCTTCCGGGTTGGAGGTATGTCATGTATGAGGACTTGATTCGTCTTCTGACTGCGGTTTGCGGAGTCGTGGCTGCCTTGTGCTTTGATTGTGAGAGGTGTGAATGTCTCGCGTTTTGTCCGCTGGGGGAAAGGTTGGACTTACGATGACTGTCGATGTTCATTTGCTGGGAATATTGTGGCCTCGTAGGGGCTTTTTCCACTGAGACGGTGACTTCGGGCTTGCTTTGATGGCCGGTGGTTGATTCACCGTTTGGCGTTTTGGAGGCATTTTGTGCCTTGAGATTTGTGCTTGGTGGTGCTGGCTCATTCTCGCGCTTGTTTCACCGTTTAGTGGGTGAGGTCCGGGCTTACGATGACGGCTGGGGTTGGTGTTGCCGTTTAGTAGGCGAAATCCGGACTTACGATGACGGCCGGGGTTGGTTTTGTTGGGTTGAGGACCAAACTGCATTGAATCTATTTGAAATAGGCCTTTGGACTGCCAGGGGCAAAGATTATAAGGGCAAAGAAGTAATTTGGCCCCATGTTGCAAGAAGGTCCGTACGGATCTTCTACCTCTGCAAAGAGGTCCGTACGGACCAATGCTGATTTTTACAGTTCCCAGATTTTGACCGGCTACATAACCGAGGCCTTTCCCCATTCTTCTTCTTCCAGTTTCGCGAAAACCAGAGAGAGAGAGGGAGAAAACTCCGTTGTTGTCCCAAAATCCTTAGAAAATCTTCCACACTTAGCTTGAATTGCTTGTAATGGCGGAAGGATCAAGGAGAGGACGTCGTCAACGGAGCCAAGAGGCGATCGAGCAAAGGACGAAGCTTCAAAGGAATTGCATCTCCTTCGTGCCTTCTTTGAAGAACCCGGATGTGTTGTACCCAAATCCGGAGGTGCATAATAGGCGAGTTAGGAACGCCGGGGAGGTAAGAAATCAATTTTGTCTTGATTCCTTGCTTGAATTGTTGAATGCTAGAACTAGGTTTTAGTTTTTCGCATATTTGGGGCTTTTGTTATTTGCCATGCTTTTTGTGAAATTCGTGATGAATTGTTGAAATTGAGCATGTAAGGATTGTGGGTATGTGAATTTTATGCAAAAATGTGTAGATTAGCTCTTATTTGTAAAAATAAAGTGCCTCTCTTTGAAAATGCATGCTTTGGTGTTTTGTACCTTATGCTATTTTCGTATGTACATTGTGAGAAAATTGCCATGTAGGGACAGATTTTGTGAAAAATGTGACACGTGCCGTGTTTTGTGACGGGTTTTGTCTGAAAGTATGTGTCGTGTAGGGACGGACTTTTCTTTTGAAAATGTGTTATGCAGTGTGTGCCGTGTTTTTGGTGACGGACTTTGTGGGGAGTTTATGTGCAATATGTGCCGTGTTTTGTGACGGGTCTTTTGAAAATGTGTCGTGTAGGGCTTAATCCTCTCGTTGAGAAAATTTGTGCAGTGTGTGCCGTGTTTTGTGACGGACTGCATGGGGAAAATTATGTGCAATGCATGTCGTGTTTTGTGACGGGTTACATGTGAAAATTGTGTGCAATGTGTGCCGTGTTTTGTGACGGACCTTTTTTATGCTTTGGTTTCCTTTTGGTAATTTGCATTAAGTACTGTAACTGACGTACCTTTGCTGTGTTTACCTGCAGGATGAGGGGCTTTTGACTGGGAAAGCCAAAAAGATGAAGTCTCGGGAGTCGTTCGAGGCAGTAGTGGAGTTATGGCAAAGCAGCTGGGATATCTCTGGGAGGGCGTGCCGAGCCCCAAGAGGGCCGGTCTATGCTTCCGGCTTGGGCACGTTCGTGGAGAACTTGGCCGGATTTTCGATACGAGGAAGAACAAGAGTATCTTCCGGGCTTGTCTCGAGTATTGGTGGGATACCACCCACACCTTCCATTCGAGCCGGGGCGAGGTGACTCGTGGTGACTCCCACCGATTTTGCCGCTATCACCGGGCTTTCCTTCAAAGGAGGGCCAGTGTGCGGTGGAGGGGACAGGATATCCGAGGAGGTGGCCGGGCCGAGCCTGGCTTCGCGCCTCTTCCTCGCAGGGGCCTGGGCATGCTGTACAGCGATGTGGAGATGCGGATTACGGCCAGTATTGGGGCCTATTGCCGTGGTACCGGCCTGGTGACGGCGGAGCAGCTGGCACGCTCCTTCCTGTGGTTTGCCCTTTCCGAGACTCTGTTCTCGAATCACGCGACTACGGCTCCTTTTGCTCTGCTGGAGAGTTTTATAGATTTGGAGAGGTTCTGTGATATAGCTTGGGGCGAGGCGGGCCTGGCCGAGCTTTATTTCTCTTTGGACCGGTTTAGCCGAGGCGTGGCCAGTTCTTTGGGCTGCTTTGATTTTGCTTTGGAGGTATGAGTTTATTGCTGTTTTTGATTTAGCAATTTGTCATTTCTCCGTTTTCCTTTTGCACTGAGCCTTTTCTGCTTTTGTCGCAGGTGTGGTTCTATGAGATCTTCCATGCTTCCCGTGGATCGAGAGGCTGAGGCCATAGCGGCCTATCCTGCTATGTTGGGCTGGGCCCATCCGGCGAGGAGGAGGAGGACCAGTAGGGGGAAGCTAACCATTACCTACGGGGATGTGCAGGAGCATCTGGGGAGAGACAGCCCAGCGGAGTTTGATCTGCACCTCGGGCTCCAGATGGGCCGACGAGTTTGAGGGTGCTCCCGCGGTGACGGCGCAGGAAGATGCCGCGGGGCCCGACTCGCGATGTCATGTATCTGGGAGAGAGGGTCTTACTGCGGCATGGCCCGGGTATGCTCCCCGGCTCCGAGGGACCCGCCTTTTGGGATGAGGGATTCCCGTGATATGGACGTGCTGGAGTTTGAGAGATATCTTGGCGGCGTGAGTGCCGATGAGTTTGTTTTGTTTGGAGAGGAGTATGGGACCTTCGTTAGGAGGAAGCTGAGGACGCCACATGTGTTGGCGAGGGAGAGAGAGGATGGCCCGCCTGTGTCCCCTGAGGTTCCGGTGCTCGGGCCGGATTTCACATATGTTCGTGGGGATTCATCGAGGCGGAGGGTGTCGGTACCCGTCCCTGAGCAGGCTCCTGCTGCCTACCGGGTTGACCCTGATATGCGGGTGAGTGTGCTTACTCTTTTCTGTCTTGTCATCTTTTCTGTATTTTTCTCTTTTGTATGCATGTATCTCTTTAGCTGAGCGTTTCTTTGGCTATTTGTTTGTCCAGGTCCCGGGGAGAGCCTTCGACACGCTGACCCGCCGTTAAGTGGCGATGCGGTCCTTTGCGAAGAAGTTGGCGGGGAAGCTGTCTTGCCGGCCTCGAGGCGTGTGCCGCATACGAGCCGATGCCTTCGAGGCATTCTGTGGATGTTCCTCCGCCGAGGGCCGAGCCGGGGCAGCAGCTGGAGGGACCTCTCGGGGCGGCATAGCATGGATGCCTGGACGTCTTCGGGAGTCCAGAGGCCGCCGGTCTTTCACTCGCTCCGCCTTCGCAGAGGCACCGGAGAGAGTTCGTCAGAGCCTGCCTTCTTCGATCCTTTTGCCGGGTTTGACCCTTCCGAGTATTTTGAGTACCCACCCTGTGAGGGGGTTCGCATTCTGACGACGAGGGTGTGGCAGGCGAGTTTGCCGGGGTGCCTGACTTCTCGCTTGAGGATGTTGATGATGATGATGAAGAGTCGGACTAGGGCTCATTTGCTTTCCCTCTTTCCATATCTTCTCTTTTTTATTTTGTTTAGCAACAGACATTATGTGTACCTTTAATAAAACATTCGCATTTGCACTGCAAAGTATTTTATTTTAAGATGTAATGCCATATTTTGTGATTTTCGGGAATTGTCCTAGGAATTGTTGCTATTTTATTATTTGTGCATGCCACGTGAGCCGGAGTGCGTTTGTGGGTAGCTGTATGTCACGGAAAATGGCTTTGGCCGTAGTTTGGGCGCTTTGGAGCAAGGTCCCGCCGGGAACAAAGTGGTTGTTGTACCGTTTGGCCGGGAAAGTGGGGCCATGATGCAACAAGGTCCGTACGGACCAACATGGGATGCAAAGAGGTCCGTACGGATCACCTTTGCTTTGGGAAGGGATAAATGCTTTTCCGGATGTCCTGGACTTTCCTCACTTCCCATTTGCAGCCATTTTCGAGCTTTCTTCCCCATTTTCTCTAGGAACCTCCACTTTTGCCATGGATTCTTCGTACGTTCCAAGAATTTTGCCAAGGCTTTCGCAAGGAGCGGCAAGCATACTTCCTCGAGCGGCCGAAAATGTGGATGCGACACCGTATGAGGCATCGTAGGCGGGCTTTCGAGGTAAGGTTTCGACTTTGCTCGGCTTGGTCCCTTAAGGAGTTGGTTCCTGATTGGGAATTATTACGGGCAGCCGCGAAGTTCAGGGATGTTAGGAGGCATGTGTATTGCTTCTCCTACAATGAGATGGTGCCCACCTTCGAGGATTTTCGGGATTTGATTGGAGGACCGGAGGTGGAGGCCATCTCGCTTCCTTTGATTGGCGGTGTCGCCGTGAGCGTGAAGCTTGCAGGCTTTCTTCAGACTTCGCTGGGAGAAGTGCAGCATGATCCTTGATTCGGGTCATATTGACATTTCGCCGCCTGAGCGGTTTATGATTGATGATGAGAGTGATGTCTCGTGGGATGCATTTGCCTTGTGCGTGATAGCGACGCTTTTCATGGTCAGCTCCCTAGGGGTTTGCGACGGCGCTTTGCTAGATGTGGTTGGGCACTGCAGAGCTAGAGAGGATATTGTCCCATTGGTGCTGGGGTAGACTCTTTATGGTATTGATCGTCTGGCGACTGGGGATCGGTTCATGAGAGGGGGAAGCCCCGCTTTGCTCACCTTGTGGCTGCGAGAGAGACTTCAGGCCATGCTCGAGGCTCCGACGTCGTTTAGCCCGTGGTCATTTCCTCGGCGATCTCTTGTATTGGATATGGATCAGTCCGCCTGGGAGAGATGGATGGCACGGCTTGGTACGCATTAAATCCGTTGGTGGGTTCCGCACTGGGGGATTGAGACTAGGAGGGCCTTTCAGAAGGGTCCTATGTTGTCGTAGTTCCGTGTTTGTCTTGGTCCTCCTTCTATATTCCGTCGCTTGTTTCCCAGCTTGGGATGAAGCAGAGCCTTTGTTGGGCCGGGATGACCTTGCTACCGTGAGGTAGCTCCTCTTGTATGGCGTACCCCGTGTGCTCTTTTTGTATTTTCCGAGGGTATGGAAGTATTCCGCTTTCCCTCCCGTGGTGCTCCTTAGACGCCGGGAGAGTGTCGTATTGACTACCCAAGCACTGGCCCGGTATGAGCAAACAGGTTGGGCAGTCCCAAGTGGCTTTGGGGAGCAAAGTGCGGAGCGATTCTGGGGCCCGATTGCCGTAGTAGCTATTGCCTTAGGAGTGCCGAAGCCCGGTCTCGACCCTCAGATGTTACGGGAGACACTTTGTTTGACTACGAGACTAGAGTTGACCGACCGACGGAGAGAGGTCCTCTTGCACTCGCAGGAGGAGATCCGAGCCGAAGCACGGCGAATGAAGCCCCGAGAGCCGCCGGATTGTTTGACTCTACGGGAGGACCCCTAATCTCGGACCGAGAGACGCAGATGGCTCGCGTGGAGCGAAAGAAGACTCGCCGGGACGAGGGAAGAAAGGGAAGAATGGCGAGGGACAAGCGCAGATGGCGCAGAATGACCTCCTAGGTTTCCATTCATTGCATTGCAAACACATTATTTGTTAAATGTATTAAGTCGTATTTTAGCATGTTGTGAACTTGAGAGTAGACCGTGCTTGAAATCATCAAGAAATGTTGTAATCGTTAGTGATTTGTGATTTACTTTTAAAGCTTTGTCGAGACGCAAGATCTCTTGTTCGCTTGTTTCTTTTGTGCACCTCGACGGCGTCCATCTTTGGACTTTTCTCGTTGCATTTGCGGACCGAAGCACTGGCCTCGACGGCAATCCCTTTGCTTGGGCTTTGTGTTTGGCCGAGAGGTTGGATGATCCTCGACAAGTCGTTTTGACGGTCTTTTCCGTAGCTTCCTTGCCTCTTGTTTGTTGGCGTCGGGCTCTTGACCTCTTTTGTAGCTTCTGCTTGAGCTTATTATTATTATTTTTTTTGAGAGACTTTGCTCGAGCTCTTTTTTTTTTTTGAAGGGCGTGAGGGCGAAGACAAGCCCTTGGCTTCAGAAGTTGACATGGGCCGCCGTTTGATGCTGAGTGACCCTCGAATGTCCTTTGATGTTGCTGTCGTCGTTTGACTTGGTCAAGGTGATGGTGGGGCATGCTCTTGGAAAGTGCGTAGCTTGATGGAGGTCTTGATTGACATTCAAACTTTTGACTTTTTTGTGTGTTTTTTAGACCGGACCAATTAAGGTTGCCTACATTCCCTGACTAGAGGGCTCAGTCCGCGTAGTTCGACACTACATGGAGTGCCAAGAGATGCACATTGTTCTTCTTTAGGCGAAGTATCTCGCGAAGTTTGCTTCCGTTGACCGGATTCATGAAGGGATTGCCGTCTAGGTCCTGTCGCCTTCATGGCACCTCCGTGAGAAGATCTTTTGAACCACGAAAGGGCCGATCCATGTTGGTTCCCATTTTCCCAGCTGGTTGGTTCGAGCGGGAGGCTTTTCTTCGAGTACTGATCGCCTTCCCCGATGTCTCGGGACTTGACTTTCTTGTCGAAAGCTCTAGCCATCCCGCTGTAGGCTCCTGACGTGTTCCATGGCCTTTAGTCGTCGCTCGTCTAGCGTAGCCAATTCGTCCGTGTCGGCTTCGGAGCCATTCGACTTCGTTGATTTCATTTTCCAACAAAGACTCTGAGTGAGGGAATTTCCAATTCAACGGGAAGGACCGCTTCCATCCCGTATGTCGTGGCGAATGGGGTTTCTCCCGTGGTCGTTTCGACCGATGTTCGGTAGCCCCAAAGTGCAAGGTGCAGCTTCGGGCCAATCTCGTCCCTGGTGGTCATTTTTCTGATGATCCGTTCGAGGGTCTTGTTTGTCGCTTCTACGGCGCCATTTGTTTGTGGCCGGTAGGGAGAAGACTTGTGGCGTGTGATCTTGAATTCGGCCAGCTCCGTCCGCATTCTCCTTCGAAGTGGGAGCCGTTGTCCGATATGACCTGCTCGGGATGCCGTATCGGCAGATGATGTTTTCCTTGAGGAAATGTGCGACTTTCGAGGCGAGCACCTTGTAAGACTCGCTTCGACCCATTTGGTGAAGTAGTCGATGGCTACCAAGATGAACTCGTGGCCGTTGCCGCCCGGCGGAGCAATTTTCCCGATGACGTCAATTCCCAAGTGGCGAAGGGCCGTGGCGTAGTCATGCAAGAGAGATCGTGAGGAGGTAGATGATTGAGGTCGAGAACCGTTGACACTTGTCGCAGCCTTCGGACAAAGTGGATGCAGCCCGCTCCACGGAGATCCAAGAGTAGCCCATCCGAGAATGATTTGCATTAGTGGCTCGGCGTTCATGTGGGGACCGCAAGCCCCATTGTGGACTTCTGCTCATGAGCTCGTTGCTTCTTCCCCGGGCCGATGCAGTAGAGTGGTCCTTGGTAGCGTTTCTTGTACAAAGATGTCCCCAAGGATGACAAAGTGAGAGGCGAGGCGTTTTAGGGCCATGATGCTCTTGGCTTTGACTCCTTCCCCGTTGACCTTCTTCGTTCATGAAGGCGGTTTCCGTTTTTGAGGTATTGGAAGATCCGATTGTACCATGGCTCATTGACGGGCTCGGGCTCGGTTCGATCTCGCAACAAGAGGCGGTGTGAATTTCCTTTCGTCCGACTTTGAAGGGCTTGATTGCTTTTCCCTGGGATTTCCACGAGTGAAGCCAAGGTGGCTAAGGCGTTCGCAAACCGATTTCGGTCTCTCGGCAAGTAGTGGAAGGTGACCTCTTCGAATTGTGTGATGAGGTCCTCCATGCAGCGTGGTATTTTTGCAAGCCCGGGTCTATGGTTTTCCACTTGTTGGAAACTTGGTTGATGATCGTGGCCGAGTCCCCATAGACCTCGAAGTTTCGGACGTTCCTTTCGAGCGCGGCCTCGTAGTCCGGCGGCGCAGCTTCGTATTCGGCGGCATTGTTGGGTTACCTCGAAATTGAGCTTTATGGCGATTGGGGTGTGCTCGCCCTGGGATCGACCAAGAGCATACCGATGCCGTTTCCTTTTTTGTTGGCCGCTCCATCGAAGAACAGCTTGCCATCGATTTTCGCTTCGAGCGCGAAGATTCCTTCGTCCGGAAATTGTGGTTCGGGGCCTCGAGCCTCGGCTGGGAAGTCACCACTGCTCGGCCATCGCCCGTCCCTTGATTGACTTTTGGTTCACGTACTTGATGTCAAATTCCGCTAGGAAGAAAGACCATTCGGCGAGCCTCATTGACAGAGATGGTTTGTCGAAGAGGTACTTGACCGGGTCCATTTTGGAAACCAAGTGCACCGTGTGCGATCGCATGTAGTGCCGTAATTTTCCGACGACCCATACTAGAGCCGCGCAGTTTTCTCGAGGGCCGAGTAGTTGAGTTCGCCGCCTTGAAACTTTCGATCCGACGAAGTAGATGGCGTTTCTCGACTCGTGACTCTTTCTTTTCTTGACAGAGCATGGCTCCAACCGCGGTGTCTGGCCACGCTAGGTATAGCAACAATGGCTTCTCCTCGTGGGGAGGACAGAGAATCGGAGGACTCACAAGGTACGCCTTTTCAAAGGCATCTTGGAATTCTGAGTTCCATTCGATGTTGGCATTCTTCTTCATTAGTTTAAAGATTGGCTCGCATACGGAGGTCAATTGATTGATGAAGCGGCTGATATACTGCAGGCGGCCCATGAAGCTTTTCACCTCAGTTTGAGTTTGCGGTGGTCTCATTTCGATGATGGCCTTGATCTTTTGAGGATCAACCTCGATGCCTTGCTCGGTGACCATGTATCCCAAGACTTTGCTCGCCGACCCCAAATGTGCATTTGGCGTGGTTTAACCTCATCGAGTGTTTTCTGAGGCGATCCGAAGAACTTTCTCGTGTCCGTGAGGTGTTGTCCATCTCGATCCCTTCGAGTGGATGATCATGTCATCGACGTACACTTCGATCTCTTTGTGGATCATGTCGTGGAAGAGGGCGGTTGCCGCCCGCTGGTAGGTAGCCCCGCCGTTCTTTAGTCCGAACGGCATCACCGTGTAGCAAGAGGTTCCCTGTGGGGTTGTGAAGGCCGTTTTTTCTTGATCTTCTTCGGCCATCTTGATTTGATTGTAGCCGCAAACCCGTCCACGAAGGACTTGACCTCGAAATTGGCCGTAGTGTCTACCAACATGTCGATGTTTGGTAGTGGAAAATCGTCCTGGGACTTGCTTTGTTGAGATCTCTAAGTCCACGCAGCTAGCCGCACTTTTCCGTTGGCCTCGGTGACCGTGACTATGTTGGAGAGCCATGTAGTGGTACTCGATCACCCCGATGAAGCCGACGCGGAGCATCTTCTCGATCTCTTCTTCGACTTGTAAAGACCATTCCGGCTTGATTCGGCGTAGCTTTTGCTTGATGGGCTTAGCCTCTGGATTCAAGGGGATCCGATGTTCTACAATGTTTGGATCTAATCCGGCATGTCTCGGTAAGACCAAGCGAACACGTCCACGAACTCTTCGGAGCAAAGGCAGCCAATGCGTCTTGCTCGTGCCGGTGAAGAAACTTCCGATTTGCGTCTCTTTCGCTCTTCAAATAGCTCCCAAATTCACTTTGGTTAAAACCTCCTCGGCCTTGGGCCCGGTTTTTCTCTCGTTTGACAACATGCTTAAAGATGTGCTTAATGTATTGTTCGTTTAATGTGTCCGCTTCTTTATCAAGTGAATCGTTATTAACCGTTTGTGTGTTAGTTAATTTATCGCTTGTTAAAGATGCAATGAGAGGATACTCAAAGATCGAAGCATTCATTAAGAGCATACGGAATACATTATTGGCAATGAGTTCGTAATCTTCCGGCGTGAGGCCATCGATGACTCGAGAGACTCAAATTCAAAGATAATGGACTCAGATGGGTTTTGACACCGGACTCTAGGACTCGAGGGGTCGACCAAGTTGTTCGATCATGTCCTTTGGCCGGGCGCGGGTCCGGAGAAGGTGGCCCGCTTATTGAGTGGCAATGAGCTTGATAGGAGGCGGGGTTTGAAAGGCTTTGTGTCACCGTTCCCGATCATGGCTATCATAGAGTTATCGAAACAAAATCGATTAGGTCCGGCATCTCGATTTCTTTGTTGAAGAGCAGTGTGGAGCAGGGCTCGCTCCAAGCATCGTCGCGGAGTCTTTCGCTCTTGTCTTGGGCATTGCTAGCTCGAATGCACTCGTCCCGCTTGTCAAGTGTGGGTGTTGACAGAGAGTTTTTCGAGTTCTTCGCCAAAGAGGGGGTTTTCCCCGAACCAAAATTCATTGTGAATAGCGGTGGCGTGGGTCCCGCAGAGGTGGTGCGTCGAGAAATGCTCTTCTCGACGGGATTTGCCTTGAGGCCTCCGAATCTTGCAATGTTCCGCCGGAGCTTGTCCATGGTTGTCGGCCGCCTTTGTTTGGCGTTGATCAACTCGTTCCCTTTCCCGTGTCTTCATTCAAGTTGTCATCTTTCTTTGTGAAGTACTTGGTCATGTCGAAGCTGTAAGGGCGAAGATCGGAGATTGCGTGTAAGTCTCTTTTGCTATTGGCGGAGCATTTCCGTGCAGCTCGTTTGTCTTCCGCAGCGTCTTCGGGAGTAGGAATGTATCCCAGGCCATGGAGGGTATTTTGCTCCTTGATATTGATGATTTGTTGGGTACCCTGATGGCGTTTTCCCAAACCAAGCCCCGGGATGTAGTTCATGCGCTTCATCATTTTCATCGGGGGAGGGGTCTGGTCCCAAATCAAAGGCAGGTCTATGTGGCACACCCGGGCCTTTGGGCTTTCGATGGTGAACCCCGTCGCATCATGCCATCATTGTCGTGTTTGATCTCTAAGACTAGGACGCCGTTTGCGTCGGTCCCTTCGGTGACTATGCTATCACCGTAGATGATGGTAAGATATGTTCCTTGGACGAACTTTACGCACTGATGGAGGGTGGATGCCACCCCATTGATCTGGTGTAGCCATGGGCGTCCCAAAATGGCAGTGAATGTGATCGGGATGTCAATGACTTGGAAGTCGGTCGGGATCATCTGTTTTCCGAACCACAGTTCAAGGTGGCTATTCCCAAGATCGGGCGAGACGTTGAGTCGTATGCCTTGATTACCCGAGTTGAGGGTTTCGCATCGCTTGTTTTGATCCCTAGCAAATCCATCATTTTGGATGGAAGGACGTTCATGGATGATCCCCCATCTACCAAGACCCGAGGGAGACGGCGCTCGTCCGCTTGAACCTGTTATGTAGAGAGGCTCATTGTGGTCGCCCCAAATTTTGGGAGGTCGAGCTCCGTGAAAGTGATGATGTTGCCGTAATGAACATTGCCGATCATCCGAACCGCTTCATCGTGTGTCACTTGATGGGAACCATGGTCCGGGCCATGCTTTCTTCCAACTTGAGTTTGTGCGGGTAAGATGAAGTGAGTAGGGACCAGAGTGAGATGTTAGCCTCGAGTACGCTTGAGCTGAGTTAAGACAGGATCTTCAGCCTTTGGGTCAAGGGTTTCGGCTTCTTTGGCGTAGGACCCCTTTTCAGTTCGTGGCTCAGGTATGGCTGGACTTTTGTCTGCCCTTGGTGGATTTGTCGGTATTTGACCGAAACGTGTCAGAACGTTCACCTCTGGCTTTGCTGCTTCGCTCGTCCCTCCTATTTCAGTAATGAGAGGGCCTTGGTTGGCAAAGGGCCATACTGCGCACTTCAGTTCGTTTACCGTCATTGCTTTTGTCGAAGCGTCAATAGTGGCTTTGAGATCTTCCCAAGGCAGGGGTTGAGGTATTTGGATCCTCGGGCCGTCGGTGGCGGTGCGGAGCTCGTCTCAGCTGATCATGGAGCAGAAATTGTCATGGTCTTGCCAGGGCTGGGCTGAGGAGATTTGCTGGAGTACATGACGTAGTAGTCAAACTTTCCTGATGGTTCTCCAAGGGTTCCAACTGTGGGGTCGCCATATTCGTATCTCTTCTTCAGTTTTTGTTGAGAAGAGGGTTTCTTCTTTCTTCAAGGGCGGCCCTCGTTCATTTCATCTTGGAATTCCATTTCCAGACAAGCAATGCAATCGCAGACATCCCACCAGATATGTTCGTTGTTCGACTGTGGTACCGGGACCTCAGGATGCTGAATGGGCATGTCTTCCCCTAGGGGGTCTTGTGGCTTTATGTCGTAACTGCATGGCTCGTACGAGGGCAACAGGTTGACTTCTGGGAGACAATGAGAGACATTAGAAGCTGCATGAGTAGGCATGTCTTTGGAAGCCCCAGGTAGTTGGGTGGTGGCTAATGTTCCGAAGTGGTGCATGGCACCCTCGATCCAGGCTTGTTTTTCGCCTTGGCGTTTCTCAAGAGCCATGATGACTTGCCAAACTTCCTCCAATGTCGGGAAATTTCTCGGGGGTAAGGTCCCGTTTTCTTCGCTGTTATCCACTGACTTGGCCATGAGGATTTGACGGACTGCCCTGGTGACTGCACTGGGAAGGATGTTGGACCTTGCGGCTTTGACACTGGGAGAGTAGTTCCCGGGTATTTTCGATCACTCTCGGTTCGCTGGAGGGGGTGACGGGCAAGGTTTAGACACAGGAAGGCCGTTCGGGATAAAAGGGGGAAAGCTCACGTGACATGCGGTTTTCGCTTCTTTTTTTTTTTTTTTTAAATTTACTTAAAACATGTTTTCTCGGAATCCTAGGTAGGTTGGAAAAGATTGCTCTTCTTTTCACAACTATGCTAGATCTGGGTCAGATGGAGACCATACGTGCGGCTATAAGCCCTCGTTTTGCACCCGTATTTCGACATCCCGGGGTGGACGGCCCGGGCGAGGGTCCTATAGGGCAAGCGGTTTCCACCGGCCTAAAAGAAAAACCGAACCTAAGGACCGAGCCTGTCATGTTCGTTTTAATGCGTTAGCCATGTGAATAGTGAACCGAGCCGGCCATTGAGTCAAGATCGGGTCAAGAGTTCGACATGACCTCTCTTTACCTTGCTTGTGTAGACACCCCATTCTGAACACATCGGATCATATTTATACCACTCTAAGTCTCGCTTTGAGTCAAGAAGTAGAAATTCACCATTTCGTCGTGTTTCGTTAAGTTTTGACTAACCACCGTTAGTTTGGGACTAAACTGCATACGAGATAACGGGGAAAGGACAGAATTGTCCACAGACAACGATATTTCGCGTGGAATGGCGTGTCTCGCGCGAGATATTGTCCCTCTGCAGCATGCATATGACAGTTTCCTCGTCGATTTCAACCTCTTTTCGGGATAAAACTTCATCCATCCGGCCAACCAATAGAGTTTGGAGTCTGGAACCTTCTTGAAGTGTTTGATCTCATCTTCAACACCCCTCCAACACCTATAAATATTTGGTGACTTCCAAGGTTCAAAAGGTCCACAATTCCACAATTCACACACATTTTACTGGTTTCTCTCCTTGAAAGATTCCTGTAAAATCACCCTAAAAACACCTCAAAGTTTTTTTGTCAACCTTGTTGATAAACAAACATCAAGATCCAAGTCAAGGACCGAGGCGAAGCTCTGTCCGTATCAAGATTCGATTCTAAACTTGAGTCGAAACTCTGCCCAAATCACCTCACGCAAGGTAATCCCTAAATCCCTTTCTAATTGATTGTTAGAGTGGTATAAATCCATAGAATCTAGGATCGGCCTAGAGCCTTTCCAAATCATGGGGACGGTCTCGAAGCAATTGATCCTACATTCCGTTTAACCCTGTTAAATGGATCTTTGTTTATTTTTATTTGCAATCTTCTTCTCTTTTTTCGAAAACCTCTCTTTTATTTAGCAAAATAATCTTCGGATTGGGTGGAATGGGTGCTCCTTGACCTTTCCATTCCATAACCTAAGCCCCGAACCCAAATCTCTTTTCAAAAAAAATGATTTTTCTATGTTTTCCAACCGAATAATATAGGTGGCGACTCAAAAAGATGTCAAAATACTACGCATCGCTACAGTGGCGACTCCGCTGGGGATTTAAAATTAAGAGGCTTAAACTTGCGTCAAAATTAAAAGAGAGGTTTTCAAAAAAATTTATTGTAAATTCGATTTTATGTTCCCAGATCAGGCATATCTCGCACGAGATATCCTATCTCGCGCGAGATATCCTATCTCGCGCGAGATATCGCCTCGGTAATCTGTGGCTTTCTGGTTTCTCCTGTTCATCTCAAGGTCCGAGACCAAAGTCGAACACGTAAGGGGGATCCCAGAATCCATTATCTGCAGAGTTCCCTCATCTTAAGGCCTCCCTTAAGATGTCGAACTCAAAATCATATTTTGATTAAATAATTGATTGTTATTTATAAACTGCGTGCGATTGGGGTTTGTTTTATTAAAGTCCGGTCCATTGGGGATTCGGGAGTTGTAATTTAATTTATTCCTCTCTCTCTCTCTCTCTCTCTCTCTTTACGTGGAACTACGACGGCCTGAGTCTTCCTGATTTGGGAGAAACGTAAGCAACCACTTTGTGCGGCCACTATTTGTTTTCTTTTTGTTTTCAAAAAAAAATCTCTATTTTTATCTATCACCTAGATTGACTATCACACACGCGCACTCATGATATATCTGTCATTGCACTGCATACCCTCTATAAACCCGGGACCCACACTAAGGACGGATGACGGTAACCACCCAGTCGCCGGTCTCTCCGAAGTTGGATCATCCCACTCCGCGTATTCAATCCACCTAGATTGTCATATCGCGGGGAGCCTAGCCTTCCAGCCCTGTATCACCACATTTTCATGTAGATTGCCTTTTTAGGATCACTCCGTGACCGATCGATTTTGACTCGGTGATATTTTCTTGTTTTTGACCAAAACAAAGCCATGTAAAATTGACAATAAAGAAGGACTCGGAAAAGTCCCCTCGGAAAAAGTCCCTTCGGAAAAAAGTCCCTTCGGAATGACCCTTTCGGATGTCCCTTTGAAAAAATAATAATCCTTAAAAAAAAAACGATCTTACATGGCTTTGTTTTACAAAAATCGGATTGATTGCTTAGTCGTTAGGTTCTGATAAAGGCCTTAGAAACCCCTCAAAACGGATTTTCCGTTCCGACAAAAAATTAGGTCTAATAAAAATCGACTTTCCGTGTGATTATCTCGCGCGGGATTACATATCTCGTGCGGGATAATGTCTCTGTTTGCTGAAACTGAGCCTGAGCCATTTAAGCCTGCTTCTGACTTTTTGGGGCTAGATTTGATCCTGACGTCATCTCTGCATCTCTTCTGTCAGTTTTCCGAAGCTACTCAACTTCAAGACTCCCAACACAATGTCCGACATCGATAACATTCCGGGTAATGAAACTTTGTCTGAATACAACCACAAACTTCTGGAAGAAGCCAATGATCGCCTAGAAGTGCAAGCTTCCCAAATCCACACTTTCGTGGAAGAAATCCAAGAGCTTAGGGCAGCGCTAGCCAACAAAGAAAAGAAGAATAAAAATGATTCTTCCTCCGGAGAAGAGGAATCATACACCAAAAAGACCAAGGGTCGCCGCCAAAGCAAAAGCAAGAAAAAGAAGTACGAGTCTAGCTCGTCATCTTCCTCATCCGACAACGAGAGCTACACATCCAAGAAGGAAAGCAAAGGGGAAAGCAAGAACGAACCCCTTACCATGGCCATGTTAGAAAAGAAACTTGCATCCCTCGATGTGAGTAAGGGAGCCTCGCTCTCTATCGATTATGACACCCTTCGTCAATCCATGTCCAAGCTTCCTATAAAGTACAAAACACCCGACATTGCAAAATTCAATGGTACCACTTGTCCCAAATCACATTTGGAGACTTACTCTTGGGCCATGCTACCTATGGGTGTTGATGACAACCTGTTAGCCCAATGCTTCCCACAAACTCTTGATGGTGCCGCTAGGGATTGGTACATGACCCTCCCACTCTCTACAAGACTCGACTGGCCACTCGCTAGTTATACTTTCCAAAATCAATATGAGGATAACTCCACTTACCGCACCACTAGAAGGGATCTTGAACAAACCAAGCAGCTTCCGAATGAATCCTTCACAGATTTTGTCAAAAGGTGGAGGACCAAACTGACTGAAATCGTTGATAGGCCCAGCCTAGACGAACAAATCCATATCCTCATACAATGTCTTAGGGAGGAGTATCAAGACAAGCTGGCCGGCAACTATTTTCCTAGCTTCGTCGAACTTCACAAGTCGGGCATACGGTTAGATGACATCATCAAACAGAAAAGGGAAGCCAAGAAAGAAAGTGGATTCCGTTACAACAAGAGCTCATCTTCCTCTTCCAACCCCAAGGACACTTCTGTTAATGCTATTGTCTTCAATCATCCCGAAAATGGTAAGTACTCTGCGGTACCTCCACCACAAAAGAAGAAGAAGGATAGACATTATGACAAGCTTGAAGGAATCACTCAAGAAGAACTCTTCGAGGTGCTTGTCAAGAACGGAAAAATCAAACCAAGAGAAGGTGGACCTCCAAAGAAGGATCTTCCTGCCAACCATGCTCATCACCTCTTCTGCAAGTACCACAACTTCACCGGCCACGACACCAACTCCTGCTTCCACTTGAAAGACGTCATCCAAGATTTGTTTGATGATAAAGAGATAGGGTTACCTAATGTTGTTACTAATCCTTTGCCAAACAATGAGGTCAATTTGATAGAGATAGGAAGTAGCTTCGAGGATCCTACTCGTCTAGCCATAACTGTGGACGAGAGCCCTCTTGAATTTAATAAATCTTCTTTCTGTTATATGATGTCTTGGGAAGAAATCTTAGAACAAAAGGAAAAAGGGTCTAAAGCAGTTAATCTCCTCACACGATCCGGTCGTGTGACCATCAACAAGGATCCAAGGGATGAAAATCCTCCTAAACAAACAAAAGCCTCATCGCCAAGCGAACCGGAAGACCCTCTCTTAAATCAGTTGAAGAAGACACAAGCAAACATCTCAGTTTGGGACCTCATAGGAGCATCTCACAAGCACCGTGAGATGTTGAAAAAGGCATTGGCTCAAATGACCATTTCCTCGGAAGCAACACCCGAAGAGCTTACTCAAATGATTGGCCAAGTACAATTTGGCAACGTCATCACTTTTACTGACTTGGACCTCCCATCCTATGGGAACAATCATCATGAGGCCCTCTACATAACTGCTAAGGTGAATGGATACCGAATGCCACGCATTTTGGTCGACAATGGTTCTGCAATCAATGTCCTTCCAAAGAAAGCCTTATCATCATTAGGCCTCACCCACAAAGACCTTAAGCCATCCGGGCATACTGTAAGGGGGTACGATTGTACTGCTAGAACCGCTTTGGGGTCAGTTGTGATACCTGTAGAAATGGGGCAAGTCACAATGAGCATCGAATTTCAAGTCATCGACATCCCGGCATCCTTCAACTTGCTGCTCGGCCGCCCTTGGCTACACGACATAGGGGGTGTGCCCTCCTCCCTACACCAATGTATCAAGTTCAGACACAACAATACGATAGTCACCATACACGGAGAGATGGTTACTGCTAGCTCTATCCTCGAGGTGCAACATAGCACTTCTGATTTCCTGTTCAGTGGCTTTGAGATAGAGAAAGAAAGCACTGTGAATGTCATAGAAACTTGCAACGAAAATGATTACTCTAAGGCACTTCGGTTTTCTGGAAACCTTCCTGTCTGGAGAATGATGAAAGCAAAAGGATACTTCCCTGGCTTGGGGCTTGGAAAACACTTACAAGGGATAACGGAACCACCACCGGTTCCCCCACCTCACACAAAGCATGGCCTAGGATACATCATTTCCATCCACGATGGGGATGACGAAGAAGAGTGGGACTTCACTCAAATCAAGTGGGAAGGAACCGCATACAAAGGCCACAGTGACCCAAAGGTCAAGAATTACAACCTCGAGCCATATCGAAAGACACTCAATGGCTACTTCGTCCGGGAAGGGGAAAGCATTCCCTACTTTATCTTTTCAGAACCATGGACTGACGATAAAGGAAAGCGCCAACCGGGTTTTGAAATCTTCAGCGACTGCGATGCTTCACCAGATGAAACAGAGTCCGTCTCACTAATCCCTAAAGATTTGTGGGGCACAAAAGCAGAAATGACAAGCGAATGGGACTTTGTGTTGGGAGAAGACATGCTGCGACAATTTGAAGACCTGTGCCGGTTAGAAGATAGCCAGATCCATGCAATCTCCAAGGGGGACGCTCCAACTATTGATTACACAAGGCTAAGAAAGAAATGTGATGAGCCAATTCTAAACTGGCACGTCACCGGAGGACCAGTTGTTGATGAAGACTTCATGATCAAAGAGCTTGGCTGCACTCCCCACCCCCGCAGGAAGATAGGCCCTGTAACTTTCACATTATAATCAGGCTCCACCTCTGATGATCTCACTGAGAGGAAATCGAGGCGGTGGCCGAACATGTATTCCCTTACTTCCTTAATGAAAACTTTGATCTTTCCGAGTACTCTGAGATTGCTAACATCGTGAATGATGAATTAACCAATAACAATCAATATAACGAACATGTTAATAATGAATCATACGATGAGATAGATCAAGAAAACGAACAAATTTTAAAAGAATTAGCTAAGCAAGTAGGTCATTGTGGAAAGAATGGCCCCGTTGACGATGAGGAAATGCAAACGGTTAATCTCAGGACAACAGAAGACCCCAGAGAAACAAAGATTGGCAGCTTCTTCAAGGGGGAAGATAGAGAAACCTTGACGCGGCTCCTCGAGAGAATATGTCGACGTCTTCGCTTGGTCCTACAAAGATATGCACAGGTTGAATCAGTCAATTGTAGAGCACAAGATACCGCTGCTACCCAACGCCAAGCCAGTTAAACAGAAACTACGCAGAATCAAGCCGGAATGGTCAATGCAAGTAAAAGAAGAAATCATGAAACTCTTGAACGTAGATTTCATCAAAGTGATCGAATATCCGGAATGGCTGGCAAACACGGTGCAAGTAGCCAAGTCGAATGGGAAGATACGAGTCTGTGTCGATTTCAGAGACTTGAACAAGGCATCCCCTAAAGATGACTTCCCGCTACCAAACATAGATATGTTGGTCGACACTACGGCCGCATACAAAGTTCGATCATTTGTCGACGGCTTCGCAGGGTATAACCAAATCCTCATGGCAGAGGAGGATCAGCATAAAACAACATTCACCACACCTTGGGGGACGTTCTATTACACGGTCATGCCATTTGGTCTCAAGAACGCTGGGGCTACTTACCAAAGGGCAGTCACTACGCTATTCCATGATATGATCCACAAAGAAATAGAGGTATACGTGGACGACATGATTGTCCACTCAAAGGGGACAGATGGCCAGCGCTTCAGAGATCTCAGAAAATTCTTCAATCGACTGAGACAACACAAGATGAGACTCAACCCCGCCAAATGCTCATTCGGAGTGGTCAAAGGGAAGGTCTTAGGGTACATGGTCACAGAGCATGGCATAGAAGCAGACCCCGCCAAGATAAAAGCCATCATAGACATGCCTCCACCCAGAACACAGAAAGAAGTAAAGGGATTCATGGGCAGACTCCAATATATCAGTCGATTCATCAATCAACTGACCACCATGTACGATCCCATCTTCAAGCTACTAAAGAAAAATGCACCTCAAGAGTGGACCGAAGAATGTCAAGAAGCATTCGAGGAAGTTAAGCATTACTTAACTTCCCCACCCATCCTAGTTCCACCACACAAGGAAAAGCCCTTAAAGCTATACCTCACGGTTACTGACAACGCGTTAGGGGCTATGCTCGCTCAAGAACAGCCTACCTCACACACAGAGAATGCCATCTACTTTGTCAGTCGCAGATTCCAAGGCAGCGAAATCAACTACTCTCCACTCGACAAGTACTGTGCTGCTCTTGTTTGGGTTTCACAAAGGCTAAAGCACTATATGGAAGCCTTCCCGGTTCGTCTCATTGCAAGAATGGATCCGTTGAAATACATCCTAGACAAATCAAATTTGTCTTCGAGATTGGCCAAATGGTACTTCATGCTCGCGGGATATGATATCACTTACGTCACTCAGAAATCCGTCAGGGGGAGTGTATTCGCAGATCAGTTGGCCGAATTTCCTTGTGACGAAGTGAAGGGGGAAGACCCGCGATTCCCTGATGAGGACATCATGAGTATAGAAGAAGAAAATAAGTGGCAATTATTTTTTGATGGCGCGGCCAACAAGAGAGGGTTCGGCATCAGAATGTTATTAGTAAACTCTGACGACATCTATACTCCACTGGCAATACGTCTTGACTTTGACGCCACCAACAACACCGCAGAATATGAAGCTTGCATAGTGGGGCTTGAGGCAGCCCTAGAACGCAACGTAACTGAACTCGAAGTATTTGGGGACTCCCAGTTAATCATCAATCAGACACTGAAGAAGTGGAAGATCCAAGATCCAACCCTTCAAAGATACAGTGCCCACCTCCAAGAGTTGGCGCAACAATTTCAGGATGTCTCGTTCCACTATCTTCCTAGAGACAAAAATCGGTTCGCAGATGCATTAGCCACACTCGCTTCCTTGGTTGAAATTCCTAAAGGAAAGCCAGTCAAACCCTTCAAAATAACACGACGTTCAACTCCCGCCTACTGCGCTATTATAGATCTTCATGACTGCAAAGACAAATGGCTATCCGAATGTGCCACTATTGAGAACTCCGAAGAGAAACCATGGTACCATGATATTTGGCATTTCATCCTAGAGGGAACCATCCCACCTGAGACAGATCAGAAGACTCAAATCGCCCTTAAGAGGTTGGCCGCTAATTACTCCATCATCGCTGGCCTTCTATTCAAGAAACATTCCCAAGGAAACCTCCTTTGTGCCACCGAAGAAGAGGCCCGAGAAATAATGGACCATGTTCATCAAGGCATATGTGGAGTCCATATGTGGAACCCACATGAGCGAAAACATGCTTGCCAAAAAGATCATCAGATAAGGGTACTTTTGGCTAACCATGGAAGCCAACTGCACCAAAATGGTCAAGAAATGCCATAAGTGTCAGATACACGCCAACCTTCAGCACGCACCACCTTCCTTGCTGTACCCTATGACTTCTCCTTGGCCGTTCTCGATATGGGGGATAGACGTGATTGGAAAGGTCACACCTATAGGAGCCAATGGGCACTGCTTCGTCCTAGTAGCCATCGACTATTTCACCAAATGGGCCGAGGCCGCCTCCTAAAAGGTTCTGAATGCCAGAAAGGTTGCAGAATTCATCAAGCACAACATCATCTGCCGATATGGGGTCCCGCAAGAAATGATATCCGATAATGGGTCGCACTTCGAGAAGGAAACCGATCGCCTCCTAACCGAGTACAAAATCACAAGGCACAAGTCATCTCCTTATAGGCCTCAAACAAATAGAGCAGTTGAAGCCGCAAACAAGACAATCGAAACCATCATCAGAAAAATGGCAGTCACTTTGGGAAAGGCGGGCCCGAGCAAGTTACCTTTCGCCTTTGTGGGGATACCGCACTTCAGTCCGAACAGCTACAGGAGAGACTCCCTACGCCCTCACATTCGGAATGGAGGCTGTCCTACCAATAGAATTAGAAATACCATCACTACGGGTTCTCCTAGAAAACCAAGTGAACGAAGTCAACTGGCTAGAAAGCAGGTACGAGGAGTTAGCCCTGCTAGACGAGAGGAGGCTGAAAGCAGTCGAGCACACCCAAGCTTACCAAAGAAGAATGGCAAGAGCTTTCAACAAAAAGGTCAAGACAAGGAATATCAGAGTAGGTGACCTGGTTCTCCGTGAGCATCGTCCTGGACCTTTCAACCCGCTAGGCAAGTGGGGACCAAGATGGATAGGACCCTACATTGTGAAGAAAATATTCTCTGGGGGAGCCCTTCAGCTGGTGGACTTAGACGGAGATCAATTACCGAAGCCGGTCAACATGGACAAGCTCAAGAAATACTTTGCGTGACTTGGCTCCTTAACAGAAAATCGCTCGCTAGGTTGAAAATCCCGAAGGGGACGGCCTAGGCAAAAATTAGAGCTTGCACAAGAAAAGAAGCCCGCTAAATTGAAAACCCAAAAAGGCAGTCTAGGCAAAAGAAAGGGTGTGCATTAAAAAAAAAAGGGGGAGGGGGCCTTGTCTCGCGCGAGATTACCCTTCGGCCTGGAACCGTATTTTGTCCTTTTTCTCAAAAATGAACTACGTTAGACCTGAGCCTCTTATTTAATTGCTGTAAAAGAGGAACATAGGCAGCCTCCGGGTTCGGTCTAATCAAATAAATAAATCTACTTTTGTCCTTTTATTAATCAAATGCATTTTATTAATAACAAAAGGGAAATCCTAACCACAATGACTAATTTGCTAAGCTAACAAACTTGAAAAAATACTAATAAAATAAAACCATTGATCTATCAAAGCAATCTCTTGGTACTCCTTAAGATCTAGCCTTTCATTGACTTGGTAGGCCGGCGGACATGATCACCACCGTCTTCGCGATCCTTCTTGCGCTTTGGGCCCTTCGAAGCAGAGCATCCCTCGAGACGATTAAAGACAGACTCCGAAAGCCTCTTGAAGACATTGGGCCTATCTAAAGCTTGCGTCTTTCCAGGCATCCCTTTGCCTCGCCTCTCGTACCAATCCCCATCAAGAAAATCCTGGGTTGGATCGGTTCGTACATTAGCAGGATCAGACTGAGCCTCGCTCCTTCGCAAAATACTGCTAGCTACAAAAGAATCCCCTAACAGTGGAAGTCGCAGATCATCAATCTTCTCCACACTAGGGTGCCAGTATGAATAAAGCAATCCAAATACTTGTCGGATAAGAAGATGCTTGCATTAAAAGTTCGAAGGTTCGACCAGCGGTCTCGACTAGTTCCTTCACCCCATGCTTGAGCTAGCACCTGCGAAAACTCTACACCAATATAAGACACTTCACGAGAGGCCCCTTCGAAAAGATAAGTGTCCTGCTGACCAAACTGACGGAGCACCCGTTTGGGAAAATAAAAGGAGGAATCTCGCAAACCCGGAAGGACAACCCTGTCAAAACCCTTGGTATTGGCAACATACTTGTTCAATCTCCAATAAGGTGGGCACTAAAGAATATCAGCAGTTACCGTCTTCACAATCAACTCAGCCCATTCATCCGTCGAGAGATCCTTGATCAACAACTTTCGCGTATGATATGTGAAAGGGGAATATTCCAACGGGAGACCTATCAACTTGAGATGCTCCCTAAGCCAAATAGTCAACAAAAGAGGACTCCCTTGAGTCATAGCACCAGTCTTCTGCAGCTCATCAAAACCATGCAGGGTTTCACCCAAGATTAGCGGAATAATGTTCCTAGAACGTTTTCTAGCCTGCAGAACAATTTCCACCAATTGGGAGTCAACCAAGCCATCCCTGCATGTAAACAAAACATCTCCGAAAAGAGAAAGGGCCAGAAAGTTCTGTTTGTAGACATGAAAAGCATCATCATCCGAATCTCCGCTGAATCGCCCAGGAAAAGAAGAACAATCTACCCACCTCCGGTGAACCAACTCATAACAAGCATCAAGGGGGATTCCTAGCAATTCATTCAAGGCCTCTGAATGATACCTATTGTATTTAGGAACAACAATCTCGCCAGTCAAAGGCATATCCAAGATAATGGCAAATTCCTCCACAGTAGGCACCATCTCATTCAAAGAAAAATTGAAAAGATGAACAGAGGGATGCCACTGCTAACTATGAAGTCAAATCCTTCGTTGATGGCTTTGCTGGCTATAACCAGATCAAGATGGCCGAGGAGGACCAAGAAAAGACAGCCTTCACCACACCGTGGGGAACGTACTGCTATACTGTTATGCCATTTGGGCTTAAGAATGCCGGGGCTACATATCAGAGGGCAGCGACCGCACTCTTTCACGACATGATCCACAAGGAGATCGAGGTCTATGTCGATGACAAGATAATCCACTCCAAAGGCAAGGATGGACAACACTTTTTCAACCTGCAAAAGTTCTTTGAGAGGCTGAGACAGCATTCCATGAGACTGAACCCTGCCAAATGCACCTTTGGAGTGACAAGGGGAAAAGTGCTTGGGTATATGGTCACGGAGCGAGGCATTGAATTCGATCCCCGAAGATCAAGGCCATAATGGACATGAGGCCACCTCGAACTCAGACAGAGGTTAAAAGCTTTATGGGTAAACTGCAGTACATCAACCGTTTTGTCAACCAGCTGACTACGATGTCCGAGCCCATCTTCAAGCTCATGAAGAAGAATGCAGACACAGAATGGACTGAGGAATGTCAAGATGCCTTTGACCAAATCTAGGAATACCTAGTACATCCTCCGGTGCTATTCCCCCCCCCCCCCACATAGATAGAAACCTCTGCTCTATCTCACTGTCACTGATACGGCAGTTGGGGCTATGCTTGCTCAGGAGAAGAAAGACTCTCGGGTAGAAAATGCCATTTACTTTGTCAGCCGGGAGCTGCAGGGAAGTGTGAGTACCCCGATCCGAACCCATGATTTGGATCCACTTTAATTAAAATTTGGGCTTCTATAATTGCTAAAAGGCAATATTTAGTCCAAAAACCCCAACAGCCCATCAGTCCATTGGGCCTGCCAAGCTTTCGGCCCAATATGGCCAAAAGTACTGTGTCGTCCGACATAGAAGTCACTAAGGCGGTTTAAGCGCCCTTGTCGTGCGACATAAGACTCCCCATCGGCTGCCTATAAATACGAGGCATGGCTGATCATTTTAAGGGACTTGGAGTGAATATTGGGGTGGATGCCAGGAATATAGGGGAAACTCTGTCCAAATAGAGTCTCCCTCTCTCTCTCATACACACACTCACCTCCCTCCTCACACACACACACACTTCAAGGCCAAGACCTAAAGAAGCTTCCTTTGTTGGTGTGTAGAAGGGGTAGACACCATACTATTGGTGATCTCACCTTGTGGACTACAATAGGTAGCCACTAAACCCTTCTCCCTCTTTAAATAAAGTCTTTAATACATTTATAATACATTGCATGCTTACTTGCTTTAATATTATGTAAAAATCGGGATTTTTGCATGATAAAGGTGGTGGAGAAGTGAATCTTCAATATTCACTTCTCCCCACCTCAGATCTGGACATTTGGTCATCTTAGGATCAATAAAGGTTCAATCTTTACGCATTTGCATCGAGTTAGGAGGAGATGGCTACTTCAAAGTGGCCAAAAATATGTGATTCATCACATTTGGTCACTAAAGCCATGTGATCCTCCCATAATACTCATATAGTATTGTTATATTCTTTGTTTCTGAGTTGTTAAATATGCTTGGTTTGCCTTGAGGAACAAAGGGAAACAAACGGGCGAAGGGCACGAAATGGCCTATCCCTGTCGGACGACACAGGACTCCATGGAGATCTTGTGTCATACGACATGGAGATCCCAGAAGGCTGTAAAGCCATTCTTGGACTTCAGATCTGTCCAGTTTATTCCCTTTGCAACTCAGAGCTTTCTTAAGCATTCTCGTGGCTCATAAGCCACTATTTGAGTGCCTATGATCTGTTTGGGTGCGATTTATTGGAGGCGGATCGTCATATGACATGGATAACTTCGGATGTTCCATGTCACATGACATCCGTATCATTCAAAGTCTATCGTGACTTTGCTCACTCCCGTCAATCCCAAAGCTGATTTTAGACCTTCAAATAGTGTCTTGAATGAGTTAAATAAATGTCATTCAGTTCGTAAATAGCTTGGTCATTGTAAAAGACAATCTGACCAAGAGGTATCATGTCGTGCGACACCCTCTTCCTAGGAGGTCCTGTGTCGGACGACATCCAAGCTCTCTGGGCAGATTGTCTTACCTTCTGCCTTGTTTTTGATAATCATAATATGTAAAAGGGGTGTGGCCCCCTGTCATGGCTCACAAGTTGTACTCAGCTTTCATATTATCAATGAAAATGTCAAATTTGCATGTTTTACACATCGACACATATTGCACACACACTTTGAATGTCCAAAATTGTCCAATGTTGATTGAAAGTCTCGAAAGAGGCGTGTTGGGTGAACTCTCTAGTTCTTCCCAAACACGTAACCAGACTCCCGGACTCAAAATCTCTCAAAAATAGGTTTTTCAATGTTTTCCTCTAAAAACGGCGTGGCGACTCCCAAAACCGAAGTTTTCAAAACTCATCGTATCATTTTCAACACATTAAAAAACTCTTTCAAAAAAAGGGAGAAAATGATATACGATATTTTGATATCATCCTTTTTTCGGCGAGCGTTCATTCAGTGGCGACTCCGCTGGGGACATTGAAAAACTTTTTGTTCTAAAAAATGAAGACGATACTCGGTATATAGGTGGAAACCACTAACCTTCCTGTATCGCTCCCTAACCCGGGGCTTGGGATAAATGGTGGTCTAACAATCCCACGTACCAGTATCATTCTTCTATTTTCCGAAAAAAAAAGAGAAAAGTTTTTCTTAAGAGAGTCTAACTTTCTTCAAATCAACTTGGACAATTTCGACATTCACCTTGTGTGTACATTTGTGTCATTTTGTGTGCTCAAATGCACCTTGCCATGCTTTGGTATGTGACACTATTGGAAGCCGGGGCTTCCCCTTTTGCAATTTGCTCTTCCCGTTGATCAGAACAGGGCGGGATGGCGCTGGACTACAGCTACTGGTAAATTCTGACATTTGGGGCAGTCCCCTTTTGTCATGCTTTGACTCATTCTCTTGTTTTTTCCTTTGCATATTGCATAAAAAAAAAAGAAAAAAATCTTTTACAAAAAAAACAAAAAATTTTTTTTTTAGAAAATACCTTCACACTACTCGCACTCTACCCGCACATAGAGTTAGAACCCGGGAGTGTACGGACGGCATCGCGGAAAGTGACATGTTTCGCTGACGTTTGAGCGCCTAAAGTCCTCCTAGCCGGTGGAGTCGGCCAACACTTGTCGTGACACACTTTCTACCGTGACCGGTTGGTTTTTGGCCAATACTTTTCAAAACATTTTAAACTCGGTTTTCAAAATTTTCTCACAAAGTCCGAGTCATACACCGTCTCCAAAAATCTTGGCATACTTTCCCTCTTCGTGTCGGAATCACGACATAATTCAAACGTAAGTACACGTTAAGATCTCTACATGTCTCGACGTAGGTACATATCGATTTCTCGGCTTCGTGAGAAGTCATGACGTGTTCTCGACATGTGTCAACACGGGACCATGTCGAACTCTTAACGCATACTAACGAGAGTTATGCCAAAATTTCGCCACCAAGTGACGAGAGGCCATGCCAGATTTCCAACTCGAAAAGAGGAGAGGTCATGCCCAATTCCTCGAGGGTTTTACCTCCAAATTGCGGTCTCGTACGTTCAAACGTACGTTCGACCCTCTCTCCTCCCGAGTTTAGACGTTGACTTGGACTTGGTTTTGAAAACCCCGAGTTTGACTTGTTTTGGCTCGTATGCCCATAGGTTCGTTCTCCCTTTCGGTTGGTGGGTTCCACGTGCCCTATAGGACCTCTGTCGGGATTGTCCGTCCCGGAGGTGCAATACAGGTGGAATACAGGGGGTCTATAGACGTAGTGATGGAACCCACTGATCCAGGAATAGCGTAGAATGCGAAAAAGAAGGTTTCCCCCTTTTCCAACCATTCCTAGGATTAATAAAAATCATTTTATTAAAAAAATAAAAAAAAAGAAACAAAAAAAGAGAGCATATGCATGAGTCCGTCCTCAGCCTATCCTCTCCCCTGCCTAAAACCGTTCTCTCCCCCTTTCAGCGAGCAAGTATTGGGTCAGAGTTCCGGGTGGTCGGTTAATCGGTTTCTCTCCGGTCGGGGTTCATTTCCGGCGAGTCTCGAAATGGCGGATTTCGCAAGTCTCGGCGGGTTTGGGTCCGAATGCAAGTGTTGATCCGGCTCGGAATCGGAATGTCGGTCGGGGTGTAGGGCCGGATCAAGGTCGGAACACGGGGCCGAACACGGCTCTAAATGCCTCTCCTAGCAGTGGTTATGGCATGGGTCCTCACATGACACCCCAGGAAGTCCGTTTGTAAACCCTCACCCGAGGTTTCAACTTCTCTCAAGAAGCTTCTCTCCGTCTTGCTCTCGAAGCCGCTCGTGCCGTGAGGAAGCCGGTTGGGCTCGCTATGTCGAAGTAATGCGCATGCAAGGCGTTGCCGTAATCCGTCACCCCAGATGGGTCGTACGAAGAAATCGGGGAAGAGCCCGATGTTACTATCACCGGCCTTGGCTTTGTTCCACCATCCTCACCTAGGCAAAGCCTTCACAATATGCCCCACCGAGTCTCCTATGGTGTGCTGGCTCCCTCTCGATGCCAACTCGTGGGGGTATGTCAAGACCTCCCCTATCCCGGTATCTACTTATGGTATGCAATACGGGCCGAGGGCGAATCAAGCTCCTTACCGAAGGTCGGTGCTCGGGACCGGTTTATGTTTTACCCTCGAGAACCGGCTTGGGCAAGGTCGGCTGAACCAGGTGGTGTCAATCAAGAGCCGTTTGGGTATACTCAAAATCAGTTTTGGACTCGGGGTCAAAGTCCGTATAACAGCACGGGTCAGCCGTTCAACCCAACCGTCGGTGGTCAGTTTATGGCTCCTCATGATCGGTCCAATCGGCGGCGGAGCGGGTATCGCATGTCGGGAAGCCGAGATTTGCCGGATCGAGATCCCGCAATATCCATGACCCCAATTCCAAAACAACATCCCTCGGCCGGCGGTTTGTTCCCCTCTCACCCAACATGCATGCGGTTCCACCCCGTATTCGGCTCCGTGCACGATATCGGGTCCCACTGCTCATGAGTCGATTCGGCGATCAATCAGTACAGTTTGGGCCCCGGAATCCCGATGTCCAATTCAATGGTTACGACATGTACGGGAACAAGATCCCCAGCCCAGTTGGCTTAGTGGACAGCAATGTTAGCATACCCGGCCTCTTGGTCTTCCTCAGTTTGCCTTGCCAATCGAGGCCCACGCCCGAGAATTCCCGGTGCCATCCTCAGCGGTAGCTCCGACTATGGGACGACCCCCATCCTCAGAAGTTTCAAGTTTGAAAGAAGAAGCTGAAATATGTGAAAGAACAGGTTGCACGAGAATGACTTTCGGATCCAACATGGTCGGCTCAGTAGAGCTCAAAGACTCGAGGCTCTCCCGAAGAACTTCAAGATGCCCCCATAACCAAGTTTGAAGGCTCCACATGCCCTAAAACTCACATGAACAGCTACATCATGTCAATGGGTGCGAAAGGGGCCACGAAGAGATCTTTGGCCCTTTACTTTCACTTATCCCTCGATGACTCTCCTTTGAGATGGTTCCTAGGCCTTAAACCGAAGCGAGGGCTACGTGGTCCCAGATCGGTGATGCTTTTGGACAAATACAAGGGAAGTGTCGAGTGGTACACCACTCGTAGTGACTTGATCGGCACCATTCGGAGGCATGATGAGTCCGTGACAGACTTTTATAAGAGGTGGAACAAGAAGCAACGAGTGGTTCACCGATCCCCCTCTCGACGAAAAGTCCATCTTCCTCTCATGTGTCAAACCATCTGTCGGGGAAGCCATTGGTCGGGGATACTACCCGAATCTGCGAGAAATGGTGAGCGCGGGGGCGAAAGTGAGAATGCTACCTACTCCATCGTCCCAACTCCTACTCCCGGTAACACTCCGGCTCCCAGCTATCGAGTTCCAAGCTCTACCCTGTTGCTTCAAAGGCAAAAGCTGCGGTCTCTAACACCGTCAACTACATTCAAGGGGAAAACAATCGGCCACTTTGGCCGTAGTGGGGACGGCCCCGAAACCAAAGTATGATGATTTGGGGATGCCACTCGAAGAAGTATTCGATGGTTTGATGAGGACGGGAATGATCAAACCTTTGGAGAACTACCCCGCTCCTAATACCCGGGGCTGGATCGTAGCTTAAAGTGCCGTTACCATCGAAGTCGGGCCACACTACCAGTTTGCTTCACCTTTGAGAAGGATTGTTGAGCACGATCGACCGGCGCAAGATTGAGAAGCCGAACATCGTCACCAATCCTCTCCCAACAACAACAACGGGGTCGACATGATCGAGTTTGTCAATGTCATAGAGTTTGGTGAGGCTAGTCCCAACAAGGGTGTGAGTAAATTTGAGGCTATCATGCCGCAAACAATGATGTAATCAATGTTGATGATGAATTAAATGATCATTTACGCTATATGTTGTCTTGGGATGATATTGAGCTATGACAAAATTAACAAATGATGTCGGCATAATGACATTTCCCAGATTCTCAATCTACTCCCCTCACTTGGGAAGAAATTAAGCGCGCCGCAAGTTCAAGCTCGGCCATCACCGTTAATCAATTGCGACAAGCGGCACGGCCATATGCTACACAAGGGCCTCCAATGAATTGGTCGAGAATTAGAAGCAACCGACACGAGATCACGACAAGGGCCGGGAAGGCTGAAGTAAATTTGCTCACCGGAGTCGGGAAAAATGTTGGGAACCGATGTTGCGGATCATCGGGAAAAGACAAAGAAGCGAGTCATTCCGGGAGGCAGTGCAGTAAAAACCCATACGCGAAGGAGTAGCCGAAGAGGATTGAATGGAGAACGACCCAATCCTCGCACGGTTGAAGCGAACCAGGCCAACATTTCTCTTTGGTCCCTCTTAACTTCTTCTTATCCTCACAAGTTGAAGTTGGAGGAAGCCTTATCTAAGACAATGGTGTCAGTAAATTCCACCTGACGAAGCATGCCAATTAATAGGTACCGCCCAGTTCGGGATTATCATCACCTTTACGGAATTGGATTTGCCAAAGTATGGAGCCGATCACAACGAATCTACGCACATCATTTGTCCGGTTGGATGGACGCCGGCTTCCCCACGTAATGGTAGACAACGGCTCGGCCATGAACGTATTACTGCCCGAGAATGATGAGCTGTTGAACATTAAGGCAGCGATGCGAAACCGTCCGATCAAACTATAAAGGCGTATGACTCCACGTCTCGGAAGGTCTTGGGTGTAATACCATTAACCATGTGGTTCGGCAAGAAACCTCTTGTGGTTGAGTTTCAGGTGATAGACATTCCTGTCAGTTTCTCCGCCTTGCTAGGAAGGCCGTGGCTGCACCAAATCAATGGGGTCGCTTCCACCTGCATCGGTGCGTCAAATTCGTCCAAGACGGCGAGCTAACCATCATCTATGGAGATAGTGTCACCATCGAGGGCACCGATGATGAGGAAGGCCGGTAATGGAAATCAAACACGATGAAGCCAACTTGATGTTGAGCGGTTTCGGGTCGAGAGCCCAAAAGCCCGGAATCTGCGCAATCGACACGACAACTTCATTTGATAAAATTCCCCGGTCATGGTGATGATGAGGCGAATGAACTACATTCGGGGCTTGGCCTAGGAAGGCGTCGGCGGGGCACTCACAAGCTCGAGGAATTAAAGCGAAAAGGGACAAGGAAGGTGCAGGATATGTTGGGAAAACCCCCAAGGACAAAGAGGCCGACGAGAATTGAAGCCGCGAGAAAAGAGGAAGGCTAAGCGGCTGGCAGGAAAGCCCTATGTCAAACCTAATCTCCGTCCTTATCACCCTTCCTGGAAAAATACTTCGTCAAAGAAAGAGGCGATGATTTTGTGTGCAACCCTATCAAGGAGTTTATCATTGGCAAGTCCAATATTCCGGGGTGTGACTACTTTTTATAGCCAATACCGCTTACGGGAAGCCACGATTTCTTGACCGGTTCGGGAGGTTGTCTATGGTCGAACCTATGATTGGGAAAGTCGACAAATCCATCCGAGTTCGATATGGGTGAAGATGTTGCGGCTCTGTTCGAAGAAGCGGACTTATCGAAATAGCGGGTGATCCGCGATGGAAGCACCGTTGATTGATTTATGTGAAGAGACACGCCTTGATGGCGGGGCATTACTAAAGATCCCTTCGACATGGTTGACCTTCGGCCAGGGGATGATTATGTACTGTGGTTGATCTTCCGACGGGAAAGATTACGTATCGGTGATCGAGTTTGACGGGGACAAAGAGATTGATCCACGCACCTTCGTCGGCACCTCGGAGATGCCGCTCGGGTGGGCTTCCTTGAGGACCGATCGCCGGTAGGGAGATTATGATGAAAAAGCTCGGGCGACCCCTCGTCTGGTGTGTACGAGTCTAAGTCTGCCCCTGTAATCTGAGTCGGTCCTCGAGTCTTTTGTTATCGAATTTGAGTCTCTAGATAGGTCGATACTCTCACGGTTGATGATAATCACCGTGTCTTTAACTCTGTCTTCCCTTTTGCATTGAATGAAATGGTTGACCTTTGCGTATCCCTTAATCGCCACCTTAACAAATGATAAGTTAACTAAGACAAATCTTAATGACTTAAAAGTGGTTAATAATGATTCATTTGAAGAGGACACGAGACCTTTTAGATGAAAACTTTTTAAATGATAATATAAAGCGGGTTTTTGACCAGAGACGATAATCGGGCCCAAGGCCGATGAGGTATTAACTACGGTGAATTTGGGAACTGCTTGAAGAGCCCCGAAGAGACACGATTGGCGGTTTCTTCAGGGAAAGAGCGGGAAGCCCTCATTGATGCGCTTTCCAAGGAATATGTGGACGTATTTGCCTGGTCCTACAAAGACATGCCGGGTTGGATACTTCAAGCTGTTGAGCACCGAATTCCCTGGACCCGAAGCCGGGCCGGTCAGCGAAACTTCGCCGGATCAAGCGAGAATGGTCCCTCCAAGTCAAAGAGGAGATAGAGAAGGCTGCTCGAGTGGGTTTCATTAGAGTGGTCGAATACCCCAAGTGGTTAGCCAACATAGTAACGGTTACCAAGTCGAATGGCAAAGTCGGGGTTTGCGTGGACTTGAGAGACCTAAACGAAGCTAGCAGAAGGACGACTTTCCCTTGCCCAATATCGATCTATTGGTTGACACTACCGCCGGCTACGAAGTCAAATCATTCGTGGATGGTTTTGCGGGTTACAATCAGATTAAGGTTGCCGAAGAAGACCGGGAAAAGACTTCCTTCACCGGCCCTTGGGGAACCTTACGCTATACGGTTATGCCCTTCGGTGCGAAGAATGCCGGTGCCACTTACCGGCGGCGATCCTTTGCACTTTTCCATGACATGATCCACAAGGAGATCGAAGTCTATGTTGATGACATGATTATCCATTCCAAGGGATCGGATGGTCAACACTTGATCGACTGAGGAAGTTCTTGGCCAGGCTGCGGGAGCATGAAATGAGGTTGAACCCGGCAAAATGCACCTTTGGCGTAATCAGGAAAGGTTACAGGATACATGGTCACGGGCGAGGTGAAGCCGATCCAAGAAAAATCAAAGCCATCATGGAGATGAAGCCGCCGACGGCAGTCACGGAGGTGAAGGCTTTCATGGGCCGTCTCCAATATATTAGCCGATTCATCCATCGGCTAACCTCTATACGTGAGCCGATCTTCAAGCTGCTCGGGAAAGAATCGGGAGGTTGAGTGGAGCGAACAGTGTCAAACCGCCTTCGAGACAATCAAGGCCTACTTGGTCCATCCCCCAATCTTGTGTCCTCCGCATAAGGACAAGCCCTTGTTGCTATACTTAACGATTCTGAGATACGGTTGTTGGAGCCATGCTCGCACAAGAAAAGCCGGATTCAAAGGTGGAAAATGCCATATACTTCGTCGGTAGGAAGCTTCGGGGCGGCGAGTTAAACTACTCGGCTTTAGAAAAAACACATGCGGCTTTGGTATGGGTGGTCGGCAAATTGAGACACTACCTCTGGCGCATACGGTACACTGGTGTCAAAGATGGATCCCATCAAGTGCACATTCGGAAAGTCTTCTCTGTCATCAAGGCTTGCGAAATGGTCATTCTTCCTAGCCGAATTTGATATCAAGTTCGTAACCCGCAAGGCAATCAAAGGCCAAGCTCTGTCGAGATCATTTGGCGGATTTCCCAAGCTCGAAGCACCGAGTTCGAACCCCGGTTTCCGGACGATGGAATCTTCGTGATAGAAGTACAGACCGTTGGCAGTTGTTCTTCGACGGTGCCGCCAACAAAAGGGGCAATGGTATCGCATGGTATTGGTTGATCCAAAGGATGTGCACACCCCCATCGCTATCAAGTTGAATTTCCCGGCTACGAACAACGCCGCGGAATACGAAGCTTGTATAGACGGCCTCGAGCGGCTACAGAGCGAAATGTCGAAAAATTTGGAAGTGTACGGAGACTCTCGGCTAATCATCAATCGGGTATCCAATAAGTGGAGAACCGTGGACCGGTACTTGCAAATGTACTATGCCTACATGGAGGATCGATCGACCAATTCAAGGAGGTCACGTTCCACTACCTACCCGGGACAAGAACGAGGTTCGCGGATGCCACTGGCCACTTTGGCCTCTACGGTGGAAATCCCGAGAGGGAAAATCGGTAAAACCATTCGGGGTTGGGAGGCGTGAGAACCCCGCCTACATGTTGCCGAGATCGAGCTAGAAAAGGTCGATGACTTGTGGTACGGTCAGATCTTTCAGTACCTTAAGCACAGCGAAGCGTCGTTTCCAACGGAAAAGGATGGCAGGCTAAAAGAAGGTCTCCGCGCCAAAAGTTTACAAGCTTTGAAAAGGTTGTACGCACGATACGTTATTACGGGAGATGACCTATGGAAGAAAAGGCAGAGGCCCACTTCTACTCTGCATCGGCAAGTCTAAAGCCGAAAGGTCATGGAAGAAGTCCATGGTGGCGCATGCGGACCACATATGAACGCTCGAGCCTTGATGTTCGGCATACTCGGGATGGGTTATTATTGGATCTCCATGGAAGCGGCGCATTCGGTTTGTGCGAACTGCGATAAGTGTCGGCGGTTCTCCAATCTCAACCATATACCTCCCCATGATCTCTACTGTATGAGCACTCCTTGGCCATTTGCAACTTGGGGGATCGACGTTATTGGGAAGATAACTCCTGCCGGCAGTAACGGGCACGAGTTCGTGTTGGTCGGCGTGGATTACTTCACCAAGTGGGTTGAAGCGGCGTCCTACAAAGTCCTCGACTCCAAAAAGGTGGCCCGTTTCATAAAAGAAAACATCTGTGCCGATATGGAGTTCCAAACGAGATTATCTCAGATAACTGGTCACACTTCGAGGGACACACCGACAAACTGCTCGCAGAATTCAGAATTAAGCGACACAAGTCACTCCCCTTATCGCCCTCAAACCAATGGTCTTTGTCGAGGCCGCGAACAAGAATCTAGAAAGGATCATCAGGAAAATGGTGAAAGGAGCCGGGATTGGCTGAGAAGCTTCACTTGGCACTTTGGGGCTACCGTACGTCGATAGAAGCGCCACGGTGAAACCCCGTTCGCTTTGACATATGGGATGGATGCCGTTCTACCCATTGAGTTAGAGATACCCTCCCTTCGGGTTCTGCTTGAAAATGAGGTCAACGAGATAGAATGGCTTGAGTCGACATGACGAATTAGCTCTCTGGACGAGCGAAGGCTTAAAGCAATGGAGCACATCCGGGCTTATCGAAGCGCATGGCTAGGGCCTTTGACAAGAAGGTACATCTCGCGACATAAAAGTGGGTGATTTGGTCCTAAAGAAAAACCGCCGAATCGGTTCGGTCCTTTGGGCAAGTGGGCTCCAATCTGGGTAGGCCCGTATGCAGTGAAAGAGATCTTCTACGGCGGAGCAATGAAGTTGACAGATTTGGATAGTAATCCCTTCATGCACCCGGTGAACGGCGACAAACTGCGCCGCTATTACGTCTGAATCGAGTCTCCCCCTCTATAAAAAAAAATAAAAAATATATATATATAAAAAAAAAGAAACAATAAAAGCGCGAAAATAATGTACCCAGACGAGACTGAAAACCTCTCAAAAGGCAGTCCGTGCAAAACAAAGGGCACGCTCGGTGCTAAAAGAATATACCCAACTAGGCTGAAAACCCTAAAAACGGGCGGTCTAGGTAAAAAACAGGGTTGCACCATTTGTCCCCCTTCTATCTATCCCTTTCTTAAACACAAAAGTTAATTGGGTCGAACTACGGAGACCTGAGCCCCTTAGTCCATTTTGTAAAAGGGGAACGTAGGCAGCCGTTCGCGGTTCGGTCTAAAAATCATAAAAATCACCAAATCCTGTCAACAGTTGTATTTGTGATTACCAAAATGTGTCTTGATTAAGCTCTGAAGTAATTTCAACTTTCATCACATTAATACATTCATTGATGAGTTCAAGCACGGTTTACTCGCGACTCATTAACATTAGCAAAATAATATCTTTTAAAAAGGTACATCTAAATTGTACGTATTCGGCAAATAAGGGATACGAGGATAGGTCACCTAATCCTAGTCGCTCGTTCCCACTCTGAACTAGCACCCTTCTTCTTCCTCTTCCTCGGTCCTCGGGAGGTCTTTGGCTTAGCTATCCCAAACATTTACGTCTCCCGTCGCCGGCTCGGGAATAATACGAGTCGGTGAGTCGACCAATCCGGCGGCTCTCGGCGCCGCACAGGCGGCTCTCTCCTCTCTCGGAGGCTGTCCTCAGAGCCATAACCCGGGGTCATCCCTCATCTTGGCTCTCCTCTCTACGAGTCTCTCAAAATCCGGCTGCCGGATCATCGGTCACGTTGTCGGGGTCGGCTGTGCCTCGGCATCGCGTAACTCCGAGCTAGATTGGTCTCCTCCTCGGATCCCTGCAATACGCCTCAATGGTGTCTTTGGCTGGTCCCATCTTGCTCCCCGTACCGGATAAGGTACACAGGTGGACAGATAAGTAATCCCGGGTCTTAGTATCGGTATGTGAGCGGGAAAAAGCTGCTCTGAAAAAGCCACGGCAAAGAACACGAGAGTCTGGATATCGGTCATGTCAAGAGGCAGTATCCGGGCCATCTGCTCTCTGAACCCATCAACGGCTGCTTTGTGGGTATCCATCTTGCCTACGAACAAGCAAGGGGATGCTAAATGACGAGAAACGTAATCCGGCGGCCTCGCTATAGCGAGTCATCACACTTTGCCGCTCATGGTCTCGAGCCTCCATCAGGGAACCCGGTCTT
The DNA here is from genome assembly GCA_022495995.1 of Adenophora triphylla var. japonica. NCBI lineage: Eukaryota > Viridiplantae > Streptophyta > Magnoliopsida > Asterales > Campanulaceae > Adenophora > Adenophora triphylla. The sequence continues at coordinate 67,017 of JAFEMH010000144.1, read as the reverse complement.
GGATGTCGGTGGTAGTATACGGCCGGTCGCCTCTGCCCGGCCTTCTGTGAAGCCTCAGGAGCCACTCGCCTCTGGCTGCGTGACCCCGAGGTGCCGCGATGCGCGACGAGGTAATGGGGAGATGAGTCTCAATCGCTCGAAAGAGCCACAATGATAAGAGGCTGGGGCTGCCGCGTCCCATATACAATGACCCTCTAGACGGTCGGTCCATCCCATGGTAAGTCTCCGCCCGGCAAAGGGAACTACATCTCTCTCTCCTGCCGGGTCGAACATCGGCCAATGTGGTGCCTCGAGAACCCCGCATCTGTCTAACAACTCCCGGCGGTAAACGAGCACACCCCGTCGTACTCACAAAGCGATACGGGAAATCATAATCGGCATAAAAATATCCATGGCGTAGATGGGTGGCTTGACTCACGGGTGCGTCTGACCAATCGGGCTATGCGGGCCGAGTCAACAAAGACGGAGTCAAGAATCAGATCAGTCACCTGCTCAGTGGGAAATCCCAAGAAATTGGCCAGCTGCTCAGTCAAAGGTCGTGGATCTCGGGGAAAGGCGCATCTCTAAGCTCGGCTCCTCCAGTCGGCGCCGGAACTCCTCAATGGTGGGCGTAAGGTCATTACGAGAGGGTAAAGGCATGCCTCTCGCAATCCCGATATCTGGATGCGGCCGGAGAAGGTTCCAATCAACCGCCCACTCCTTTAATGCCCGAGATGCATCTCAACCCATATCGTTGGTCGATGATCCTCCTATTGTTCTTTGCGATGATGGCGGGTCGGATGTATGAGATCAGAATGAAATTCACGCTCTTTGGTCTTAGATCTGTCGTCCTAATGTTCCATTGTGGGCCAAAGATCGAATCTTGGGGCTAATTTTGAGGTGGAAGGCAAGTTTGACACTGCTTTGTAGCTTCTTTGGAATGAGTGGTTTACTGAGTACGCCTTTTATAAAGTGCTGGGGCTTGCTGATCAAGAAAGCTGTCTCCCAGGCACTCTTTGTCGTGCGACATAAAGGCTCCATGAAGTCCTGTGTCGGACGACATGGAGAGGTCCATCAGGATCACCAGCAGCTGCAACTGCAGCAGTCCCAAGCGACCCAACGCTTGCTCAAAAAACCACCCAAACCTATCCAGGACACCATAAAATCATACCTAAAAACTCCCCTCGCTCATAAAGCCCACGGGAGAGGATTCGGGACATCCAACACACCCGCAGATGCGTAAATGTCGCCCAAAGCATACAAAAAACCAAAAGACACCCAATCATGCCAAAAGTTACCATTTTGTGCCTTTCTTGGGACGAACTCGTGCATATAAGCTCACAAATGCATAATTAAACAATTATTGTAGTTTGTCAAAGTACAAAAACAATAAAACATTGTTTTACAATCCAAAAGAACAAAAAATACATGCATCTCTTCTCTCTCCTAAAAAGAGTCAAAGCATGGCAAAAGGGGACCGTCGCGATCACTCTGACTCGGAGTCATCGCCGGAATCATCCTCCTCACCCTCCTCAGAGCTGTCGTCATCCTGGACGCTGCCCACCTCCTCCTCGGAGCCGCTCTGCTCCTGGCCGTCGCCGCCACCCTCCGGCGCCTCATGGATCTCGCCGTCTGAATCATCATCCTCGTACTGGGCCCAAGGCTGGGGCTCGGCATAATACCCCTGCCACTCAGGCACGACAGAATAAGGGGGCTGGTAGGGATCATCCTCGCCATCATCACCCTCAGGCTGGGGCTACGAACTTGACCCGCCCGCCTGTGATCCAGAAGGAGCCAAAGCTGGCCTGGGCCTCTTCTTCAGAGGCACAACATCACCAGGATGAGAGCTACACCTCCCCCTCCAATGCTCCGCGCTCCTCTGGCGGCGCGTAGCATCTTCCACGGCAAGGTGGCGCCTTCGCCACCGTCTGAATGTCTTGGCGGAACTGTTCGATGAAAACGAGAAAAGGCGGTCGAAGCAATCATTGCGAGCAGATAAAACGAGTTAAAAGCTGGAACGAATCATAAAAGAAAAGATCACTCACGAGAGGTGGTCCCACGGGCGATCGCGAGATGCGGATGAGTCTCGAGACATGTCGAAGGAGGAGCGGCGAATGCTACCCGGCCTCATACTTAAAGAAGCGGGGAGGTGCCGGTATCTGCATCCCATTGCCCTCTGGCAGCCATCACACGAGTCACCAACCGGGTGAAGACGAGCTGGGCGTAGTCCCCATCATCGGAAAACTCGAAGCATCAATGCCGGTCCGCGGCCGCTCCAAGTCGGGCGAGCCGGACATGCCATATCCGCGGGAGGATCATGAGGGACGCGAGCGCGGCGCACGGGACCATGCTGCTGTAAACTCTCTCCCCCAAATACGGGGCATCTCCCTCCAAGCCAACCAACGGCCTCCTCGTCTGGTCACCGGGCGGCGGCACCAATCAAATCCTCGCCATACCGACCATGCCGGGAAATGTCTCAACCCGACGGGGTGCCCCTCGAGCAATCATGATGTCATGGTAGCAAGCCGTCTTACGGGGCTTAACCCCGTCCACCTTCGGCTCTCCCTCGCTCAGAATGTCCAACGGCGAATAGCGGGGAGCAGTGCCGCGATCCTCTCGAGCACGATCCGGGCGTAACGGCCAAACACCTCATAAGCCCACAGAAATCAAAAGACGAAAGCTTTCGGTGTGCGGCAACGATAAAAGTATGATGACAGAAAAGTCAAAATGCGGTAGTCAAGTCGCGAAAAGCAAAAGACATACCTCCAGCACAGTCTGATAGAAGTCCAAAGAGGTCCCCCTGCCTCTGCTCACCTCATCAAGGCCCCTGTACACCTGGGCCAAACCCGGCCTCTCCCCAGAGAAAGTGGACACCTGGCTCCAATCACGAAGAGGCTCCGGCAAAGGGTCGGTGCCGTCGTGGAGGCATTACAAAACGGGTGTCGAGACAACCCGGCCCGGACAAAGTCCCTAGCCAGCGCTCGGCGATAACAGTAGCAGCATCCTCGGCAAAAAGACGACACTGATGCGTCAAGGCAGAGTGCAAGTCAGCCAAAGGAACCCCATTGCCCTTCAGGCGAAGGGTCAATCCAGTCAAAGCCCTAATGGCGTCCGTGCTCAGCACACCAGGGTCCTCAGAGAAGGTGGGCCTATCTGTGAACCGCAAACCGGTGATAGCAGTGAAGTCGTAAGGGGTGATGGTCGTCTCCCCCCAAGACAGATGGAAAGTGTGTGTAGAGTCCCACCAAAACTGTCTGAAAGCCCGCACAAGCTCCACGCTCCTGGCTGTGTCTCCAAAATCTCCAACAGCTGTGAAGAATGGTCCAAGACCAGCAGCAAAGACCAGTCCCTTAGGACTGTCCGGCAAATCAGAAGAGCCCGAAAGAAGACCCCAAATGGTCGCAATAGCCTCAGGGGACCCCTTGGTCCGCAAAGTCTGCAGGTAAGCACAGCACAGGTATGAAAAACCATACTCATCACAATATGTGCATTCAATATGTGCATTCATTCATGTGCATCACCAAATTCTTTCAAAAAGAAGAAAAACAAAAACAGAAAAATCTTTCAAAATAATATGCCAAGCATGCAATTCCTCTTTGGGTGCTATTTTCCCCAATTTTCAATCTCAAACCCTAGAAATCAAATTTCAAAAAAGGGCTAATCTTTTAGAATGCTTACCCCCTTCTGCTCCATAGTAGAAGTATGAAAATCGAGACCCGGGTAAAGCCCGTGTCCCTCGGGGAATCTCTTCCGCTTGTTCCGATCCACAAGCTTCCGTCTCTCGGACAATACTTGCTGCACATTCCTTCTTGATTCGGCTCGCGGAGGCATTTCCAAATTCTTGATTTAAATCAAAATGGAAGAAGAATTTTCAAAAATTTTCTCTCTTTCCCTCTCCTTGGTCTCGGCGGCAATGGATGTTCTTTCTAGGTCTGTCTTACGACCTGTGGTTTTAATTAAAAACTGCCTGGGAACCTTCCCATGTCGGACGACATCCATGCTCCAGAAGGGTGATTTTCCCCTTTTGCCCCTAATTAAATTCTGTCAGCCTATCTTGGCTGCCCATCATCAAAATTCACCAATTCATTTGGGTTCAAATGCCCACCTCTCTTGGTCATCACAAAAATTAGCCCGGAATGGCTCTAAACTACCCGGTCCGGAAAACCGTACAGTTTCCAACACAGAAAATGGCCCGGAATGGCCATAAACTACCCGGTCCGGAAGACCGTACAGATCTCCCACACAGTAGAAATTCGCAGGTGACTCCCAAAGAAAAAAGTCAAATTCGCGGGTGACTCCCAAAGGAAAAAGTCAAATCATCGGGATGACTCCCCACCAAAAACAGTCAAGTTCGCGGGGTGACTTCCCAAAGAAAAAACAGTCAAGTTCGCGGGGTGACTTCCCAAAGAAAAAATAGTCATATTTCGCGGGTGACTTCCCAAAGAAAAAAGTCAAATCATCGGGATGACTCCCCACCAAAAACAGTCAAGTTCGCGGGGTGACTTCCCAAAGAAAAAACAGTCAAGTTCGCGGGGTGACTTCCCAAAGAAAAAATAGTCATATTTCGCGGGGTGACTTCCCAAAGAAGAAATAGTCATATTTCGCGGGTGACTCCCAAAGGAAAAAAGTCAAATCATCGGGATGACTCCCCACCAAAAACAGTCAAGTTCGCGGGGTGACTTCCCAAAGAAAAAATAGTCATATTTCGCGGGTGACTCCCAAAGAAGAAAGTCACATTTTTCGGGGTGACTCCCCTTGGAACAGTCAATCTCGGGTACAAAACCCGTAGCCTTTCATTTGGCACCCCATCTTCAACGAACTACGATTCGGCTTGATTCCCCCACGGGATACGTAGGAATCCTCTTCGTAAGAGGTCCAGCCACTTGACCATCATGGTCATCTCTTTCCCCGCCGTTCGTGTCCGGCTCAGGATTCTCATTGTGTCGACGACCCCACTTCCCGTGGAAGTGACGTCGCCGAGGGGCTCTGTGAGTACCCCGATCCGAACCCATGATTTGGATCCACTTTAATTAAAATTTGGGCTTATATAATTGCTAAAAGGCAATATTTAGTCCAAATATCCCAGCAGCCCATCAGTCCATTGGGCCTGCCAAGCATTCGGCCCAATATGGCCAAAAGGAGTACGCTGTCGTCCGACATAGAAGTCACTAAGGCGGTTTAACTGCCCTTATCGTGCGACATAAGACTCCCCATCATCCTGCCTATAAATACAAGGCATGGCTGATCATTTTAAGGGACTGAGGAGTGAATATTGGGGAGGATACCAGTAATATAGGGGAAACTCTGTCCAAATAGAGTCTCCCTCTCTCTCTCTCATACACACACTCACCTCCCTCCTCAAACACACACACACTTCAAGGCCAAGACCTAAAGAAGCTTCCTTTGTTGGTGTGTAGAAGGGGTAGACACCATACTATTGGTGATCTCACCTTGTGGACTACAATAGGTAGCCACTAAACCCTTCTCCCTCTTTAAATAAAGTCTTTAATACATTTATAATACATTGCATTCTTACTTGCCTTAATATTATGTAGAAATTGGGATTTTTGCATGATAAAGGTGGTGGAGAAGTGAATCTTCAATATTCACTTCTCCCCACCTCAGATCTGGACATTTGGTCACCTTAGGATCAATAAAGATCCAATCTTTATGCATTTGCATCGAGTTAGGAGGTGATGGCTACTTCAAAGTGGCCAAAAACATGTGATCTATCACATTTGGCCACTAAAGCCATGTGATCCTCCCATAATACTCATATATTATTGTTATATTACTGTTTACAGTTGTTAAATATGCTTGGTTTGCCTTGAGGAACAAAGGGGAAACAAACAGACTGAAGGGCACAGAAATGGCCTATCTATGTTGGACGACACAGGACTCCATGGAGATCCTGTGTCATACGACATGGAGATCCCAGAAGGCTGTAAAGCCATTCTTGGACTTCAGATCTGTCCAGTTTATTCCCTTTGCAACTCAGAGCTTTCTTAAGCATTCTCGTAGCTCATAAGCCACTATTTGAGTGCCTAGGATCTGTTTGGGTGCGATTTATTGGAGGCGGATCGTCATATGACATGGATAACTTCGGATGTTCCATGTCATGTGACATCCGTATCATACAAAGTCTATCGTGATTTTGACCACTCCCGTCAATCCCAAACTGATTTTAGACCTTCAAATAGTGTCTTTAATGAGTCCAATAAATGTCATTTCCAGTTTCAGAAATAGCTTGGTCATTGTAAAAGACAATCTGACCAAGAGGTATCATGTCGTGCGACACCCTCTTCCTAGGAGGTCCTGTGTCGGACGACATCCAAGCTCTCTGGGCAGATTGTCTTACCTTCTGCCTTGTTTTGACAATCATAATATGTAAAAAGGGCGTGGCCCCCTGTCATGGCTCACAAGTTGTACTCAGCTTTCATATTATCAATGAAAATGTCAAATTTGCATGTTTTGCACATCGACACATATTGCACACACACTTTGAATGTCCAAAATTGTCCAATGTTGATTGAAAGTCTCGAAAGAGGCGTGTTGGGTGAACTCTCTAGTTCTTCCCAAACACGTAACCAGACTCCAAAACTCAAAATCTCTCAAAAATAGGTTTTTCAATGTTTTCCTCTAAAAAAGGCATGGCGACTTCCAAAACCGAAGTTTTCAAAACTCATCGTATCATTTTCAACACATTAAAAAACTCTTTCAAAAAAAGGGAGAAAATGATATACGATATTTTGATATATCCTTTTTTCGGCGAGCGTTCATTCAGATAACCTAGCCATCATCAGCTCCCAGTCACCCTGGTCCTGCTGTCGAGGTAAACCCCTCCGGGAAATCACCCAAGGGCACTGAGTCGGTAAAGCCCCTGGCAAAGCCCCGAGCCTCTCCTGCAGCCACAAAGTCAACACGGTCGGACTCCCAGACCTCATGAAACGGTCTCCTCTAGCCATCCTATCGATGCCATCCTATCGATGCCATGCAGGGTCTCAACCAAAACCAATGGGACAATGTCCTTCCCAGCCCTGCAATCCCTAACCATGTCCAAGAGACCACCGTGACAGATCCCCATGGACTCAGCGGTGAACAGAGAAGAGAATATGCAGAGGATAAATGCATCCATAGCCACCGTGGTCGTAGCCATATCCGGAGACCTGAACCTGCCCGGGATATCAGAAAGGTCAATCCTGTTCGGAGTTATCATCATCCCCTCAGCCTCTCCCAGAGATATGTGCAGAAAAGATGCAAGCTTTGCCGCCACCGGCACATCTTCGATCAGAGGAATCGATATAGCCTCAATTTCTGGACCCCCAATCAAGGCTCGGAAGTCTTCATAGGTTGGGACAATCTCATTGTAAGAAAAGCAGTAAACGTGTCTCCGGACGTCCCAAAACCTTGCTGCTGCTCTCAAAAGGTCCCAATCGGGCGGGAGATCCCTCAAATGCCATAAAGATTTGATCTTGAAGGTAGAATCGAACAGCCCCTTGTGAGATTGAAAGTTATATCTCACCCAAGATTGAAGATCGGACAGAAAGCGGTCTCTTTTCCCCCTTTGCAATCTAACGGGCTTCTCCATTGCAAAATGATCAAAGTTGAGGTCTTTAGGTCAAATATGTACTCTGGGAACAGTTGGGACAAGTCTAGAGTGAAAATGAAATGAAATGGCCAAGCCTTGGTTTTATTCTAAAAATAACCAGTCCAGACAGAACTGTAAGCCGCACGGCTTCATTTGCTCCAGAGACCAGACCGCACGGCTTCATTTGCCTGATGTGAGAAAAAATCTGCAGCAACCAAGTTGCTGCCCAAAGGGAGTTTTCACCCCACTTTTCCAACAAAAACATGTGCAAAAATATATCCAAACACTAACCATGCAGTTATGTGTCATCACAAATCATTTTGGCCCAGTTTTAGCCCCAATTCCAAGCAAAAAAAACTACCCCGAGGCTCAAGTAATATGTAAATTCATAAAGCATAAATTTAAAAAGCAAATAAAAGATTAGTACATTGTTTTTGCCCCATCGGCAAGTTGTGCATAAAATTGTTCATTGTTTGTTTTTCCTCCTAAATCGATTCTAGAGACCTCCTAGGCCTCCGATTCCTCCTCATCACTACTCAACTCATAAAGGCTCGCCTCTCTCATCAAGTCCTCACTGTCGCTCACATCAGAAAGATAAACATTCACATGTTCATACTCTGCCAGATGATCTAGGATGCCGGCATTGGGTCCCCGTCCCCGAGGCATGGCACTAGAGGAGTACTCTGAAGCCGATGAGGTGGATGTCGTGCCCCCTACATGCCTCCTTTTGCGCACAGGCTCCTGCACATTCGCCGCAGCCTTTGAAGCGCAAGCCAGCTTCTTCAAGAGGGACCGGCATACATCCTTCCAGACCCTATTCTGCCTATCCAAGCCGTCATAAGTCCGAGCTGGAACCTGAGAAAAAAGAAAAGGAAATCTCAGAAAATCTTAAAATTGCATAAAGCAAAGAAGTCTAAAAAAGGGAAAAGACCCTAAAGTGTACTTACAGTGCTGTCCGGTGGCAGAGTATACTGGGGCTCCCTAGTGTCGGGGACAGGTATCCTGAACCTCCTCGGTACCCCATTGACTACATAAGAGAGATGGGCAGGAGGCATCGGCGGGTCAGTAGGCTCGGCCTCCCCATATCCCTGAGTGACAGCCAGCTTCACTAGCTTCTGTGGCGTCCTCAGTCGCTGCTCCACAAAGATAGCATAAGGGGTAGCCATGTCAAAATACTCCTCAGCTGCTACACCTGCCTGATATCTCTCTATGTCATCCGCCGACCAATCCCGGGGCTGCAGCATCCGTGCTGGAGGATCATGGGGGGTAATGGCATCCAATGGAGGGATATGGCCATGCTGCCTAGAGAAACGGTCCCCCAGATAGATGACATCACATGTCAACCCGGTCAACCATCGCTTCTGCCTCGTCGCCTCCACTGTCTCTCCTAGCAAAATCTCTGGATACCTCCCCCAAGGGTAGAAGTCCACTCCATCGTGTCCATCTTTGTTGATAACTGGTCTAACCATCTTGTAGTCAAAGGTGATCCGGGTCTTCCCGGTGAACTTATCTCTAGCATCTCCCTTCCAGCGGATCATAGCAGGAAAGATGGTAGCATCGCTCTGTTGGTTCCACGGAAAGAACCTGATCACCTCGCAAAACCAGACCTGCATGTTTAAAACATCAAAAGGGTCATTTTCTCTCATAAAAGTCTCAAAGACAGAAAGTAAAAGAGAGAAAAGAAAGTGAGACTACCTCGAGAGCAAAAGAGAAGCAATCCATCGAAGCAGCCTTTATTCACTGCATGATCCAGGGAAAAGTAAAGCTCCGCCAACCCGGCCTCGCCCCAAGAGACCGTCCCAATCCCATCTACATCCTCCAAGGAGTCGAGAAGGCAAGTCATAGCCAGCTTCCCAGAATTAGCAAAAATGGTGACTGACAACATCAACCACACAAAAGCCCTCGCAAGCTGGGAGGCAGTCACCTCATTAGCAGCAAATTCCTGCATGCAGTTCTGGACTGCCACCTCGACATTCCTAGTCTCCATCCCGAGACCCTTAGGAATAAGCTCAAACCCAACCAAAGCTCTAAACTCCTCCGCCGTAATATGGTTCCTCCAGGTCACAGGCCTCCCGGTGAACTGCAGGCCAGTGATAGCAGTGAAATCTGCAGGTGTCACTGTCAGCTCCCCCCAGCTAAGATGAAAGCTGTGGGTGGTGTCCCACCAGAACTCCGAGAGGGCCTGGATCAAGCCCTTGCTCTTCGAGGTAATGTGAATACCTCTGCCGATAGCCTCAATAAATAAATCCAGGCCGGTAGCCCTCACTAGCTGCTTGGGGTTCACCCCATCCTTCTCAAAATCAGGCATCCTCTGCCACAGCCTCACTGCAATCTCGGAAGGCCCCCTAGACTTGTTCTCCTGTAGACAAGCACAGCAAAAGAAACGTATCAGTCCTTCACCTCATTTCAAAAGCATGCATATATTCAAAAGTGCACATGTTTTCAAAAGAAAAGCATTCAATAAAATTTTTCTAGCATCCTTTGCATGAAAAACGTGTCTTTCATCACTTGAAACGCATCATGTCAAACACATCGCTATCCTAAGCACAAAATCACAATTTTCAAAATTATTTGCACATAAGCATTAATTTTTTCTCAAAAATGGCATGCATGAATCCTTTTCATCATCCAAAATCCCGTTTTAGCATCCATGATCAAAATTTGACCTAGTTCTAGCACATGCAAGGACTCCGTCACATCTTAGACAATTATTTTCCCAATTTATTTTCAAAAATGGGTCATTCTCATTATTTCTTAAGAAAATTGCACATGCATGATCGTTAATCTTCTTAGCCTCATAGGTTAATCATTAATATTTCAAAATCATCATAGAAAATCTTAGGAAAATTCGAGAAATTCCTAAAACTCGAGTCAAGCCCTAGAATCAATCAAAATTCAATCAAAATCGACGGAATTGAGCAAATTAAGAATGCTTACCCCAACCGATTGAGGATTCGTTGATTTGTGCTCCCTCCTACCCGGATAGAGCTCCGATGGAGGCGTAAGGAAGTCATACTTCCTCTCCGTGCGGACGAGCTCTTTCCTCCTCCTCCGAGCGGCCTCCGAGATGTTCCTTCTTGCTTGCCTTGGCATAGGATTCCCCTCCGGATCCATCTTAATCAATAGAAGCAAGGGAATTGAAGGATTTTGAAGAAATTCTCTCCCTCCTCTCTCTCTTCCTCGGCAGTAGATGGGCGGCAACAATGCCCAATGCCCGTTCAAATCTGTTTTAAATAATCTGGAAAAATCAGACTTCTAGCCGTACGGCTTCTTTTGCCCCCGTCTCACGCCGGGCGGCTTCTTTCGCCCTGAGCAGAAATTACAATTTTGCCCCTGGACTTCCCACTTGGACGTATAATTCCTGTTATCCTTTAACTAGGATAACTTCATTTTCCAAAGGATATCCGTTATCTCCTAAGCAAATAGACTTTCCTCCCCAGTCGCCTCCGTTACTTCCGTTATAACGGAATGACGCTAGGTGACAACCTCCGAATTGTCAGAACTCTAAACTTAAGCTACCTCTATCACAGATTGAGAAGTACGCTCAAGTTCTCCAAACTTAAGCTACCTCTATCACAGATTGAGAAGTACGCTCAAGTTCTCCAAACTTAAGCTACCTCTATCACAGATTGAGAAGTACGCTCAAGTTCTCCAAACTTAAGCTACCTCTATCACAGATTGAGAAGTACGCTCAAGTTCTCTAAACTTAAGCTACCTCTATCACGAATAGAGAAGTACGCTCAAGTTCTCTAAACTTAAGCTACCTCTATCACAGATTGAGAAGTACACTCAAGTTTTCCAAACTTCAGCTACCTCTATCTCCTCGATAGTGACGTAAGCTTTAGTCACCTCAGGTGACAACCTCCATTAATTGTCAAAACCTCAAGGATCCTAGACATCGTTCCTAACTATCTAGTGATGCTTGAACTACGACCAAGGCTTGATTCCTCCGGGATACGTAGGTAGCCTTTCATAAAAGGTCCAGCCATCCGACCGCAGTGGTCACCCCTTTGTCATTCATCACTCCTCGGTAGTGAAGTAGCCCCTCATAGAGGTTCAGATATCCGACCACATCGGTCACTTCTAGCATATCCCCAGTAGGATCAATCGCCTGACCTCCTAGGTCACTTTCTCTTCTATTTTCCCAGCAAGAGACCAGCTTCTCTCCGCTATTCCCCTGCAGATCTTTTCTGAACTACGGCCTGGCTTGATTCCTCCGGGATACGTAGGTAGCCTTCCAAAGGTTCAGCTACTCGACCACCTTGGTCACCTAATTCGTCTCGGCATTCGCCAGATCGGATCCTTTTTTATCAACAACCCTACTCGCCCTGTAAGTGACATTGCCGAGGAGATTCTGTAAGTACCCAAATCTGGCTCATGCCTTCCGGTTAAGTTTTCCGGCAATTTCCCGAACTTTCCTAAAGTCCGAGAGCAATTCCGGAACTGTTCCGAACCTTCCAAGGAATGAAGGGACTGATTTAAATTAAAAGGGCACGTTTTCCTTAATATGGAAAACCTTCTAGAAGTGCCACCTTGCATGATTCTAGAAACATACTGAGTCATACAGGATAATGCCGCACGGATGCATTAGGAGAGAACTCCTAGCCACACGGCCTCATTAGCCTTATCCAGACTGCCTATAAATAGAGCCCTCCTCTACCCATTTTACATCAAGAACAACATACCATATTCAGCACAAAAGCTCTGTTCAAGCCCTGCTGCAAAAATCCAAGAAGTTGAAGAGTGCTAAGAAGCCACCTCCCTCCTCCTTGAAGCCTTCCAAGTTGGTCCATCCACTAGGTAAGATCCAAAGAAGAAGAGGTCACCACCATTGGTAACCTCTCACTCCCTTCCCTTGCATTATACTTGTTCTATGTGATATAGTTGATCCTTGCATTCATATATTGCTATTATCTTGCTTGGGACTTGGTATTTGTTGTTAAAGATCCTATCTTTATTCATATAAATCATATCCCCTCCCCCTTTGCATCCTTTGCATGAAATAAGCATCCTTTGCCCATAAAAATGTAATCTTTGAGTTAAAGGTGCATCCTTTGTACCTAAAACCCTTTTTTTTACATAAAAATGATATCTTTATGCATCATTTGCATATAAAAATATAATCTTTATGTTCAAATTGCATCCTTTGCACCCTAAAACTCAATTTTATACATAAAAATGCATCCTTTGCATTAAAAATCACTTCTTTGCATCAAAAAAATGCATCCTTTGCATAAAAATCCTTTCTTTACATAAAAATGCATCCTTTACATAAAAATCCTTTCTTTACATCAAAAAAGCATCATTTGCAAATCAAAAGCATCCTTTGTACCCAAAAATGTCATCTTTTCACTAAAAATGTCATTTTTAACATGCACCCCCATGTCCCCATTAGCAACCTTCGGAATGGATCGGTGTAAAGATCCTATCTTTACATCGTTTCTTCCATTAAAGGTGCCACAATCTCTTTAGAAAGGGATAAACCTTAAACCTATAACTCCGATTATCACTTGAGACGAGCATGATAGCTCCCATATAAGCTCAATCGTCTCAAGGCGTAGGATTGATGGGCTAAGGACGCTCCTTTTCTAAAGAACCTCATTTTGGACTATAAAAGAGAGTCCTTCTCTCGATCACGTAAGTCCCAAGGTCAAATAGCGATGATTACAAGTCTAAGATGAGGATGGGATCAAAGTCCCGAACACATAAAAATCCAAGGAATCCCAAGCGACAACCAATTAAATGATTTGTACGTCCGGAAGACAACTTGGAACATTCCCCCCCCCTCTCTTTTCAACACATGCACACAAGAAAGCACACAAGCAAGCACGAAAAATGGAATCTAGGGAGACTTGCTACGGCAAGGCACCTTAGGTGAACGACGATCCGTTCTTCCCAAGGGGTAACTTAACCTCCGAACCCTAAAATCCTTTTTTTCAAAGTTTTGAGGAAATCAAAATGGCGTGGCGACTCTGTTTTTCAAATTAAACCGGATGTTTTCAAACTCGCGTGAATCCAAACAAAAAACAAAATCTAGAATTTGGGTACACATTCACAGATGCGGTGAACCAAATCAACCAGCAGAGTTGACCGTATGCCAGCAAAGCCCACCTCTAACCCTGAAAGAGCTGAAAGAATCTTCCAATAGAGCCAATGACTCAGGAAATTCAAATGTCTATGTGATGACTCGTTCTGGGCAAATGAATGTAGAACCACCCAGGGTTGACAAAAGAAAAATCAGCTCCGAACCAAGGGCAGGCAAAAGGCCTTATAAGTCGGAAGCAGAAAAGGTAGACTCTGAGAAGGAAGATCCGGTACTGACTTAGTTGAAGTGCACCCAAGCAAATATCTCCCTTTGGTCCCTGTTAACCTCTTCCTATCCCCACAAACTGAAATTAGAAGAAAGCTTGGTCAAGACCATGGTACCCATAAATGTCACCCCAGAGGAGGTCATCCAAATGATCGGGAACATTCACTATGGAAACATCATCACTTTCACGGACCTGGATCTACCAAAATATGGGACTAACCACACTGAGCCGCTCTACATCACGGTTTCAGATGGAGGAACGTCGGCTCCCGAGGGTGTTAGTCGATGGGGGGTCTGAAATGAATGTCCTGCCAGAAAAATGATGGACCTGCTAGATCTGAAGCCAACGGATTTAAAGCCGTCCAGGCAGACTAAGGCCTATAATTCCACTGCTCTATCAGTTTTGGGGATTGCGACTTTGAATCTGTGGTTTGGGAAGAAGGTCATGGCTGTTGACTTCCAAGTGATTGATTTCCCCATTTCATTTACTGATCTACTGGGATGACCCTGGATCCACCAGATAAATGGGGTGGCCTCTACCCCACACCAGTGTGTCAAATTCCAGTCTGATGATGGAACTATTACTACAATTTATGGAGACAGTGTGACTGTGGAAGGAACCAGTACCGGGGGAATTTCGATACTGGAAATCAAGCATGATGATGAAGGGCTTACCTTAACTGGCATCTCCTTGACCACCTCCAAAGTGCAAGTATGTTGTGCCGACCTCACTGCCACCTCAGACAAAATACCTCCTGCCATGCGAATGATGAGAAAGATGAGTTATCTTCCGGGGCTTGGACTGGGTAAAAGGCTTCAGGGTCATCACACTGTCATTGATGCAAAGGAAAAAAACACCCGACATGGCCTGGGCTATAAACCAACTCCTCAGGATGACAGGGAAACTAAGGGAACAGTTCAGGAAAGGCAAAATGAAGGGGTCCATCTCTGTCCTTATAACCTGTCTCTGGCCAAGTACTTCACAAAGGGCGAGACTCAGTATGATGAGAGTGACAATCAGCAGTCCGTGAGGAAAGAACTCTTGAAAAATCTTGAAAAGGCCTGGGGAAAGCCAGCCAATCCCATCAGGAGGATGTTTCTCGACCTGTCGAGTATTCCTAGGGCTACCACCACTGTTCAGAACGAGTATGTCTTCAAAGGGAACCCAGACCGCCTCAAAGAGTCAGCACTCTTCCCAGCAGGGGTGATAGATTTCTCCACCTTCGAGCTAGCTCTACCGAAGATCAGCCAAGTAGAAGTTGCCAGCAGTGAGGATAGTGGACCGGCATTGCAAAAGCTGTTTGATGAAGAAACACAGATTCCTGACCTGATCGACTTCAGCTCAGATAACGAGACAGTTGCCGTGATTGGGAATAGCAGTGAAGAACCTTTTGATCCTCGCTGACGCGCCTCGAACCGGGGACCTACTTGGCCCCACGTCCGGAACACGCTAGGAAAACGTCATAATTCCTTTTTGTCTTTCGACATGTCCTTTCTTAATATTGAAGATACAAAACCTGCTGTAACTTAAAAACTTTTCTATACTAATTGAAAATAACCATATCAAGCTTAAAATCTACACACCACATTTACAAACCATTTACAAACTTAGGGAACATAGTCCCAAACATACTCTCCTTACCTATCATATTTATAATCACTAACATTACCCAATTTTAATGACATAAAGTCTATATCTCCGACATACTACCCCATTGGTAATACATTTACATAATGCAACCAGTACTTTATACTTTCCCAAGTTACATACCCAACTTGACGTCCTCCTCGCCTCAGCGTAGCATATTACTTGGCTCGCCCTGGTCTAAAGTAAACAATAAAAGGACGGGGTGAGATAATATCTCAGCAAGCTATTATATATGCAGCAATATGATATGCAATCACAACAGGAAAGCATATAACCACATCTCATCATATATATATATATATATATATATATATATATATATATATATATATATATATATATATATATATATATATATATATATCACATTCTTGTCAACACAAAGAAAGATATATACATAAACACATAAGTGCAATATTGTAACACTAAGAAGGATACTGAGCCAAGGTTTAATCCTCAAAATGATATCACGATCCAAGCAGCATCATCCGCTGAAGAAACAGTTCCGGAACCAAATCATAATAACAACAACAAACAGGACTATGACACAAAGTCATATCCAATAGTGCAACTAGACTACTTCTTGAGCTAGTCTACTACTCCCAAACCATGGCCTATGGCTGGGCAAATAGGGAACCAGTGTACGGACTATAACGAACTCGGATCGGGTGCCATTATAGTCCCGTAACACTGCCCAATTCAAGTACCATCTGGACTCGAATTAAAAGCATAGTACTACATACTTGCTTACAATCACCGATGATTCCAAAGTAGGGAACCATACTGTGAATGTGTGCCTAAAATCTGGATTCACGCGAGTTTGAAGACATCCGGTTTAATTTGAAAAACGGAGTCGCCACGCCATTTTGATTTCCTCAAAACTTTGAAAAAAAGGTTTTTATGGGTTCGTAGGTTAAGTTACCCCTTGGGAAGAACGGATCGTCGTTCACCCAAGGTGCCTTGCCGTAGCAAGTCTCCCTAGATTCCGTTTATCGTGCTTGCTTGCGTGCTTTCTTGTGTGCATGTGTTTGAAAAGAGGGGAGGGAATGTCCCAAGTTGTCTTCCGGACGTACAAACCATTTATTGGTTGTCGCTCGGGATTTCTTGGATTTTATGTATTCGGGATTTTGATCCCGTCCTCATCTTGAACTTGTGATCATCGCTTTTTAACCTCGGGACTTGCGTGATCGAGAGAAAGACTCTCTTTTATAGTCCAAAATGAGGTTCTTTAGGAAGGAGTGACCTTAGCCCATCAATCCTACACCTTAAGACGATTGAGCTTATATGGATGCTTCATGCTCGTCTTAAGTGATAATCGGAGATATAGGTTCAAGGTCGTCCCTTTCTAAAGAGATTGTGGCACCTTTTAATGGAAGAAATGATGTAAAGATAGGATCTTTACACCGGTCCGTTCCAAGGTTGCTAATGGGGACATGGGGGAATGCATGTAAAAATGACATTTTTAGTGAAAAGATGACATTTTTGGGTTGAAAAGGATGCTATGGATTGCAAATGATGCTTTTTTGATGTAAAAAAGTGATCTTTATGCAAAGGATGCATTTTTATGAGGAAATTGATACTTAATATGCAAAGGATGCACTTTTATGTAAAGACATAATTTTTATGCAAAGGATGCATTTTTATGTGGGAAAATAGTATTTAATATGCAAAGGATGCATAAAGATTGTATTTTGAAAGCAAGGGATGCTAACTTTGATAATAAAGCAATGACTTTTAATGCAAAGGATGCATGAAAATGGATTTTATGTGCAAAGGATGCATAAAGAAGATATTTTTATTGTAAAAAGGGGGTTTTTAGGTGCAAAGGATGCACCTTTGATTCAAAGATTACATTTTTAATAGCAAATGATGCCTATTTCATGCAAAGGGGGATAGGGGGTATGATAAAGATATGATCTTTAATGATAACTACCAAGTCCCAAGCAAGATAATGACAATATATGAATGCAATGAAAAATTTAAATCACATAGAGCAAGTAAGATGCAAGGTTAAGGGAGTGAGGGGTTACCAATGGTGGTGGCCTCTTCTTCTTTGGGTCTTGCTAGGTGGAAGGACCATCTTTGGGATCTTCAAGGAGGAGGGAGGTGGCTGCTTGGCTTTCTTCTTCAACCTCTTGGATTTCCAGCAGTGTTTTGGAGAGCTTTTGAAGCTGAGTATGATGTTTGGTGTGTGTTTTTTGTCTTTCTAAAATGGGAAGAGGAGGGCTCTATTTATAGGCACTCTGGAAATCGCCAATGAGGTCGTGCGGCTAGGAGTCTCCTCCTAATGCAGCCGTGCGGCATTATCCACAATGACTCAGCATGTTTCTAGAATCATGCAAGGTGGCAATTCTAGAAGCTTTTTGTAATTAAGAAAAACGTGTTTCTTAATTACTAAGCCTTCCCTTCAGCCCTTAAGAGGTTTGGAACAATTGTTCGAACTCTAGGAAAGTCTGGGAATTACCAGTGAAATTTACCGAATTGCCAGGGAAATTAACCTAAGGCATGAGCCAGATTTGGGTACTTGCGTAAGCCCCTCGAAACGCCACTCAGGCGAGTGGGGTTGTCGATAGAAAAGGATTCGATCTGGCGAATGCCGAGACGGATTAGGTGACCAAGGTGGTCGAGTGGCTGAACCTCTGGAAGGCTACCTACGTATCCCGAGTGGGAATCAAGCCAGGCCGTAGTTCTGAAAAGATCCGCTGAGGAATAGAGAAGAGAAAACTGGTCTCTTGCTGGGGAAATAGCAGAGAAAATGACCTAGGAGGTCAAGCAATTGATCCTACTGGGGATATGCTAGAAGTGACCGAGGTGGTCAGATGTCAAGACCTTTATGAGGGGCTATTTCATCACTGAGGAGTGACGAAGGAACAGGGTGACCAAAAGTGGTCGGATGGCTGGACCTTTTATGAAAGGCTACCTACGTATCTCGGAGGAATCAAGCCTTGATCGTAGTTCAAGCATCACTAGATAGTTAGGAACGATGTCTAGGATCCTTGAGGTTTTGACAATTAATGGAGGTTGTCACCGATTGACAATTAATGGAGGTTGTCACTCGATTGACAATTAATGGAAGGGTTGTCTATCCGATTGACGGAGGTTGTCACCTCGAATCGACAATTAACGGAGGTTGTCACCTCGAGGAAACTAGAGCTTACGTCACTATCTAGGAGAGTAGAGGTAGCTAAAGTTTAGAGAACTTGAGCATACTTCGCTATCGAGGGAGATAGGGGTAGCTAAAGTTTGGAGAACTCGAGCATACTTCACTATCCGTGAAAGAGGTAGCTTGCTTTGGAGAACTTGAGCATACTTCACTATCGAGGAGATGAGGTAGCTAAAGTTTGGAGAACTTCGAGCATACTACTATCGAGGAGATAGAGGTAGCTAAAGTTTGGAGAACTTGAGCATACTTCACTATCGGTGATAGAGGTAGCTTAAGTTTAGAGAACTTGAGCATACTTCACTATCGGTGATGAGAGGTAGCTTAGGTTTGACGAACTTGAGCATACTTCACTATCGTGATAGAGGTAGCTAAAGTTTAGAGTTCCTACAATTCTCGAGGTTGTCACCTAGCGTTATCCCGTTATAACGGAAGTAATCGGAGGCGACGGGAAGAAAGATTATTTGCTTGGAAGATAAGGGATATCTTTTGAAAACGACGTTATCTTAGTTAAAAGATAACGGGAATTACATGCCCAAGTGGAAAGTCTAGGGGCAAAAAGGTAATTTCTTGTTCAGAGCGAAAGAGGCCGCCCGGCATGAGAGGGAGGCAAAAGAGGCCGTACGTCCAGAAGCCTGATTTTTCCAGATTATTTAAAACAAAATTTGAATGGGCATTAGGCATTATTGCCGCCCATTCACCGCCGAGGAAGAGAGAGGAGGGAGAGAATTTTCTTCAAAATCCTTCAATTCCTTTTGCCTCTACCGATTTAGGATGGATTCGGAGGGGAATCCAATGCCAAGGCAAGCTAGAAGGAACATCTCCGCGGCCGCGAGAAGGAGGAGGAAGGAGCTCGTCCGCACGGAGAGGAAGTATGACTTCCTTACACCTCCATCTGAGCTCTATCCGGGAGAAGGGAGCATAAATCAACAAACCCTCGATCGGTTGGGGTAAGCATTCTTAGTTTGCTCAATTCCGTCGATTTTGATTGAATTTTGATTAGATTTAGGGCTTGACCCAAGCTTTAGGAAATTTTTGAATTTTCCTAGGATTTTTGGATGATTTTGAAATCTTGATGATTAACCTATGAGGCTAAGAAGATAAAAGAATATGCACGTGAAATTTATTTGACAAAATAATGAGAATGACCCACTTTTTTCTCGAAATATAAAGAAGGGAGGATAATTGCCTAAGAGGTGACGGAGTCCTCGCATGTGCTAGAACTAGGTCAAATTTGGATCATAGATGAGAAAACGGGATTTTGGATGATGAAAAGGATTCATGCATGCCATTTTTTGAAAAATAATGCTTATGTGCAAATAATTTTGAAAATTGTGATTTTGTGCTTTAGGAAAGCAATGTGCTTGACACGACGTGTTTCAAGTGATGAAAAACGTGTTTATATGCAAAGGATGCTAGAAAATTTTGTATGAATGCTTTTCTTTTTGAAAATATGTGCACTTTTGAATATATGCATGCTTTTGAAATGAGATGAAGGACTGACACACTTCTTTGCTGTGCTTGTCTACAGGAGAACAAGTCTAGAGGGCCTTCGGAGATTGCAGTCAGGTTATGGGAGAGGATGCCCGATTTTGAGAAGAATGGGGCGAACCCTAAGCAGCTGGTGCGGGCTACCGACTTGGATTTGTTCATTGAGGCCATCGGCAGAGGTATTCACATTGCCTCGAAGAGCAAGGGCTTGGTCCAGGCCCTATCTGAGTTCTGGTGGGACACCACGCACAGCTTTCATCTTAGCTGGGGGGAGCTGACGGTGACTCCGGCTGATTTCACTGCTATCACAAGCTTACAGTTCACCGGGAGGCCTGTGACTTGGAGGGACCATATAACTGCCGAGGAGTTCAGGGCTTTGGTTGGGTTTGAGCTGATTCCCAAGGGGCTTGGAATGGAGACGAGGAACGTCGAGGTGGCAGTCCAGAACTGCATACGGGATTTTGTTGCTAGTGATGTGACTGCCCACCAGCTTGCTAGCCTTTGTGTGGTTGATGCTGTCAGTCACTATCTTTGCAAATTCTGGGACTCTGACTATGACTTGCCTCCTCGACTCTCTGGAGGATGTGGACGGGATTGGGACGGTCTCATGGGGCGAGGCCGGATTGGCGGAGCTCTACTTTTCTCTGGATATGTACAGCCGGAATAAGGCTGCTTCGATGGATTGCTTCTCTTTTGCTCTTGAGGTAGTCTCTCTTTCCTTTCTCTTTTACTTTCTGTCTTGAGACTTTTATGAAAGAAAAATGACCCTTTTGATGTTTTGAACATGCAGGTCTGGTTTTGTGAGGTGATCAGGTTCTTTCCGTGGAACCAACAGAGCGATGTCACCATCTTTCCCGCTATGATCCGCTGGAGGGGAGATGCGAGAGATAAGTTCATCGGGAAGACCCGGATCACCTTTGACTATAAGATGGTGAGACCAATTATCAACAAAGATGGGCATGATGGGGTGGACTTCTACCCGTGGGGCAGGTATCCAGAGATTTTGCTAGGAGAGGCCGTGGAGGCGACCAGGCAGAGGCGATGGTTGACAGGGCTGACATGTGATGTCATCTATCTGGGGGATCGATTTTCCAGGCAGCATGGCCATGTCCCTCCATTGGACACCATTACTCCCCATGATCCTCCAGCACGGATGCTACAGCCCAGGGATTGGTCGGAGGACGACATTGCTAGATATCAGGCAGGCGTGGCCGCCGAGGAGTACTTTGACATGGATACCCCATATGCTGTGTTTGTGGAGCAGCGACTGAGGACGCCACAGAAGCTAGTGAAGCTGGCGGTTACTCAGGGATATGGGGAGGCCGAGCCTTCTGACCCGCCGATCCCTCCTGCGCACCTGTCTTACATGGTCCACGGAGTACCGAGGAGGTTGAGGATACCTGTCCCCGACGCTAGGGAGCCCCAGTATACCTTGCCACCGGACAGCACCGTAAGTACACTTTAGGGTCTTTTCCCTCTTTCAGATTTCTTTGCTTTTCTTGCAATTCTGAGATTTCCTGAGATTTTCTTCTCTTTTTCTCAGGTTCCAGCTCGCACTTACGACAGATTGGTCAGGCAGAATAGGGGCTGGAAAGACATGTGCCGGTCCCTTCTGAGGAAGCTGGCCTGCGCTTCAAAGGCGGCGGCGGACGTGCAGGAGCCCGGGCGCAAGAGAAGGCATGTCGGGGGCACAACATCCACCTCATCGGCTTCGGAGTACTCTTCCAGTGCCATGCCTCGGGGACGAGGACCCAATGCTGACATCTTGGAGCAGCTGGCTGAGTACGAGCATGACAATGTCCACCTTTCAGATGTGAGCGATGTAGAGGATTTGATGAGGGAGGCTAGCATTTATGAGCTGAGCAGCGATGAAGAAGAAGAATCGGAGGCCTAGGAGGTCTCTAGAATTGACTTAGGAAGAAAACAAACAATGAACAAGTTTTATGCACATTTTGTTTATTTTTTGCTTTATTTGGGCGCCAATGGGGCGAAAACAATGTAATACTATTTTATTTGCTTTTTCTATTTATGCATTATTAATTTGCATATTACTTGAGCCTCGGGGCGGTTTTTTTGCTTGGAATCGGGGCTGAAACTGGGCCAGAATGATATATAATGATATATAAATGCTTGGATGGTCTTTGAACATGTTTTTGTACAGGTTTTGGTTGGAAAAGTGGGGTGAAAACTCCCTTTGGGCAGCAACTTGGTTGCTGCAGATTTGACATTTACATCAGGTAAATGAAGCCGTGCGGCATGGTCTCTTGAGCAAATGAGGCCGTGCGGCTCACGCGCTCATGCCTGACCGGTTATTTTCAGAATAAAACCAAGGCTTGGCCATTTCATTTCATTTTCAACTTAGACTTGTCCCAACTGTTCCCAGAGCACATATTGGACCTAAAGACACCACCTTTGATCATTTTGCGATGGAGAAGCCCGTTAGATTGCAAAGGGGGAAGAGAGACCGCTTTCTGTCCGATCTTCAGTCTTGGGTGAGATATAACTTCCAATCTCACAAGGGGTTGCTTGATTCTTCCTTCAAGATCAAGTCTTTATGGCATTTGAGGGATCTCCCGCCCGATTGGGACCTTTTGAGAGCAGCAGCTAAGTTTTGGGACGTTCGGAGACACGTTTATTGCTTTTCTTACAATGAGATTGTCCCAACGCATGAAGACTTCCAAGCCTTGATTGGGGGTCCAGAAATTGAGGCTATATCGGTTCCGCTGATCGAAGACGTGCCAGTGGCAGCAAAGCTTGCATCTTTTCTGCAGATTTCTCTGGGAGAGGCTGAGGAGATGATGAT
Organism: Adenophora triphylla var. japonica; assembly: GCA_022495995.1. Taxonomy (NCBI): domain Eukaryota; kingdom Viridiplantae; phylum Streptophyta; class Magnoliopsida; order Asterales; family Campanulaceae; genus Adenophora; species Adenophora triphylla. Next base: position 44,038 of record JAFEMH010000144.1, on the reverse strand, counting down.
AGCCCCGGGCAGGATTGACCTTTCTGATATCCCGGGCAGGTTTGGGTCTCCGGCTATGGCTGCGACCACGGTGGCTATGGATGCCTTTATCCTCTGCGTATTCTCTTCTCTGTTCACCGCTGAGTCCGTGGGGATCTGTCATGGTGGTCTCTTGGACATGGTCAGAGATTGCAGGGCTGGGAAGGACATTGTTCCACTAGTTTTGGGTGAGACCCTTCATGGCATTGATAGGATGGCTAGGGGAGACCATTTCATGAGGTCTGGGAGTCCGGCTGTACTAATTTGTGGCTGCAAGAGAGGCTTGGGGCTTTGCCAGGGGCTTTGCCGACTCAGTGCCCTTGGGTGATTTCTCGGAGAGGTGCACCTCGACAGCAGGACCAGGGTAGCTGGGATATGATGGCTAGGTGTAAGTGCTCCAATTTGAGTTGTTAGTATTTTCGTTAGAAAATTAACGAAAGTTTTAACATTCCTAACATTTCTAACAATTCCTAACCTTTCTAACAAAGTAAGGGTAGATTAGGGATTGCCATTTAAATTTAAACCAAGAAAAGAATCTCAAAAAGCAAAAGAAATTGGAAAAATCCGAATTAGGCAAGTTGAAAAACACAAACTGCTGGAATTTTTGAATAATATTCTTCCTGTCCAAAGCCTGGAGCAGCATTTAATGCACCAGGGCACGCGTCAAGACCATCCACGCGGACCAAAATGATATTTCCAGAGGCCTATAAATTGAACCCTCCTCTCTCAGTTTACACAACACAATTCACTCACAGCAACATCACCTTGGCGAAAAATAGGGAGAAAACAGTGGGAATTCACTTGAATTGCCACCATTTTCTCTTCAATCTTTCCCAAATCCCACTCACTCAATAAATTTTCAAAACACTCTCATACATACTCTCATACATACACCAATCCAAGCTCAAATCACCCCTTAGGAGGAGGATTAGAGAGAAAACATAGAGGACTTCATTGTTATCTACTTGTTTTCTCTTTAACCAACTCAAATCATCAACCCTAAACACTTTCAAACCCTAAACACATTCAAGCCTTTGAATCCATTCAAACACAAAACATATGGAAGATAGGTATAATCTCCCTCTCCTTACCCTAAAATTCATCCATGCATGCATTTTCAAACTCCAAAATGTAGTTTGTTCATCTTCTTGCCCTAGATCCAAGAAGATCACCATGGAAGTTCATCTCCATGGTTGATCTCCTACAAGGATCAACATTCTCTTCAAAGTGTTCTTACTTACTTGCAAATGCATTTTCAAAACCCTAAAAACCATTTTCATACATCAAATCTCATTTTCAAAAGATAAAATTCCCCTTCCCAAGCAAATGAAGTGCTTAGTCCTAATGTACCCCAAGGATGGTTTGATATAGTTGATTCACCACTAAAATGTCAAGTGATCACTAATCAAAACCTAGGGAAATGGGGACAAGCATGGATGCAAAACCCCCCTTAAAATCATGTTTTTCTTCTTAAGAAAGTTGCTGTCCAGTAGCAATTTTCTAAGACCTCTGTCCATGGTCTAATTTTTTAGACACAGATAAACTTGGAATTTGGTGTTGACTACAAAACACTTTTTGTATCCAACATCCAGATATTTCCAGACATATTTTTACTTAATTTTTTCCGTGAGTAAAACTCCATTTTTCAAATTTTCTTTTGAAGGTCAGATCACCAGTCTCTAGAAATCCAGATCTCATATCTGAGATTTCCAGAAGGTTTTGGGTCCTCAAATCATCTCCAAAATGGAAAATTCTTTCACAGAAATCCTATTTAAGATGTCTGGAACAACTTTAATTCTCTGAGTTTTCTCATATTATGAAGTTTTGAAGCCCTTAAGTCCATTTCAAAGTCAGGTGTCCACTGCCTTTTTCATTCTGGCAGAATTGGTTTTCAACTTCCAAAAATCTTTTGAGTCCCAAAACTCAACCCAAAAATCACACCAAAAATCATGGGATTTTTTCAAAGTCTAATAAAGAGTTCCCAATTTCTAATTTCCAGTTTCAACTTATTTTGGCCAAAACACACACACACACACGCACAAATGGTTTTTAATGCTTGGAAGACTCGTTTTACGAGGCATTCCGGGTGAACACTAACGTTCTTCCCGGCATGTAACGTGACCTCCGAATCCAAATCTCTCATTTCGGGCATTTTTCAAAGTTTTGGCCCTTAAAACAAAAATGGCGTGGCGACTCCGTTTGATTTCAAAAATCGGGTACATCACAGTGGCGACTCCGCTGGGGACAAATAAGTTTTATCTTTTCAAAAAAAAAAATAAAAACTTTTGAGGGTCAAGCTTCCGTCCCGGCATTTAAAACCGTTTGTTGTGTGTGTGTTGATTTTTCACATTTTCGTGTTGTTTTGGCCGCCTTGGAAAAGTCAAAATTTTGACTATCGGACCCGTTGCCTTGAATTTTGAATTATGTGCTTATGTGTTATTTGCTTTCAAAAAAAAAAATTCAAAAAAAAAAAATTTCAAAAAATTTTTTTCAAAAAAAAAAGACTTAAAAAAAAAAAAAAATCAAAAATCCAAAAAAAAAAAGAAGGATTTTCCAAAAAAAAAAAGGCTTCAAAAAAAAAATTTCAAAAAAAAAAATCATTTTCAAATCATTTTGTGCATGCATCATACTTTTTGAGACACATGCGAAAATTTCTATTTTACTCAGAAAAAGAAGATAGACTGCTTGCACACTACGCGCACTTGGCCTTACACTGCACACTACGTTCCTAACCCGGGGAAATCCCTGTAGCGGCCCGTTTGGTCTTATTACGCCTCTCGGTGCAAGCACGGGACTACCCAAACATCCCATGGAGCCTCGTGTCGACCATGCACTTGTCCGTGACACACTTTGTCCGAGACCCGGTTGGTTTTTAGTCTGGTCCGTGTCATGCCCTGTCTGTGTATAGACCTTTCCTTTCAAGCCTTAGTCGGCATACCGAGTCAATATCTTTCGGGACCCTAATCAGTCAAAGTCCTGCCGGTTTTCCGTCACGGGCTTTGACCAGATATTGACTGGCGCCTTGACTTTGACTCTGACTGGCACAAATTATACACTGACTCCCAGCATGACACTGAGTCATCAAGGATTAACGATTATTCCATGCCCAATTACGACCTAATTGACGACAAGTCAAGATCAATTGTGGACATTTATCAGTCCGAATCATGCCGACATTTTGTCGAGCCCTCGGGCATGATCTTGACTTTGACGTCAGCTTTGTCCGTAATTTACATCGAATGCTCGTTAAAACTAGATTACCCGCCAGACTTTTAGGATCGTTTTCATTTTCGGTCGGTGGGACCCGCTTGCCCTATAGGACCCTCGCCCGGGGGTGTCCACCCTGGGAAGTCGAAATAGAGGTGGAATACGAGGGGCTTATAGACGTAGTGATGGGGCCCACTGATCCAGGATCCAGAGTAGTTTGCGAAAAAGAAGAGCAATCTTTTCCAACCGATTAGGTTTAATAAAACATGTTTTAAATAAATTTAAACGAATAATCGCATGTTGCATGAGCCCTAAGCCCAAACACCAACCTGTTCCGCTTTCCCGAGTCTGAACCACACCCTTTTGTGCCTTCCATAGTAAGCAAAGTTTGGATCAAGACCCCGGTCATCATTTGCTTAGCCTCGGCCATTCCGGAGTCGATACTTCATCAGCTTTCCTCCTTCGCTTCACTCAAAGTTTCGTAATGGCCAACTCAGAGGAGAACTGTGGGGACGTACAACTCCGCACCCCGAAAATCCGCAAAATGCCGAGCAGGGAATCAGTATGTTGGAAACGTATAAGACAACATCAAGAGGCTCAGATCGCGCTTATTGGAAGGTATCGTAACCTGTGGGCTAGCAATTGTTCGCAACCCTAATGGAACCTTTACTGATGCGAAGATTGGAACTAATTACCCTCCCGGGCATGCCAACTACCATCAAATGCCCCGTTACCTTTCGTGTGGAACTACTAATGGGCCAAGCATCCCCTGCCTTATCACTCGCCTCGCCTCTTGGCCTCATTGTATCAATACTCCTCGACAGCCCGATATTGGTCAACTTCCCCCGCGCCTCTCGGTTTTTTCACCTTTGGGTTTCAATCGCCCGTTTCGCCCGCACTGGAATGGGCCGGGCCGCTACTCCAAAACCTCGGGCCCGGCCCGGGCCATCGGCCTGAATTGGTCGGGCCAAGTACATCTCGCCCCTACACTGATACTCCTCAACAGCCCGATCTAGGTCAACCCGCCCTCGGTGCCTCTCGTGTCTCACCACCAGGATTGAATCCGCTTGGCTTTCGCCCCACGCCTTGGAAGGGGCCAGTTTACTACTTCACAACATCACCTGGTTCGGGTCATCATCTCGGAATGGGTCGGGCTTCACGACTTCTCAAGCCCAACGGTTTGACATGGCTCCGCAAGCCATTTTGGGACAGCTTCGCTTCTCGTGCTCCATGGTTCAGGGGGCCAGCCTTGCTTCCTCCAATTCTCGAAGCACACTTGCCCCTATGATACCGCAAGATCACATGGGCCACGAGGCTCTTATCACCACTTCATCGTGTTTACCGTATTCATAACATCCTCCAAGCTCTACCTCGCCCCTCCTATTGGGAAGTCCGACAAGGTCAAATGCTCCTCATCAAATTCTCCACCCGGCCACGCAAGCCGCCCGCTCATCAAGTAGTATGCACATTACCCTTGTAGTCACGTTCCTCGGTGTGGTCAAGACACGTTCACCCTACTGTTACGATGCCTCAAATCTCATATCTTCAGCAGCCTTTGATCTCGCACTTACTGCTCCCTGGTATCCAACCATTACGAGCCATATATCCTCATCTTCGACAACTGCCAGGCCTTATGAGGAGGGTTACGGTCACGCTTTTAATGCTCAGACTGTCATTCCTCCCACCAGAGTACTTCCTACTGTGGTTTCGTTTGCTAATGCCAATCTTGTGCGAGGTCATGCAGTCCTAGTGTTCCTATTGACTCGTCCAATGGATAATTGGTAGAACCAATTAAGAAAATACAAGAAAAGCCTAGCAACGAAAGTATCGACGATCGCTCGACTCGGCCATCTCACCATACCAATCTTGTGTATCTGACATGAATGAGTCTTACCAAAAGTCAAATCTTGACGCTTACATCGATGGTTACATCAAAAGGGTTCGTGCACGGGGAAGCACTACGGGTCGGAACATGTCTCATCGCTATAAACCTTACCCTTCCAACACGGCTGCAACATCCATCAAAGGAAAGAAGGCATTGTGTACAAATGACGGCATCCAAAAGCAACCAAGAAATGGTGGTCCTCTAAGGCAACGAGAACATTTTGATGATTTTGGGATGCCCATGGGCTTAATTTTCAAGGGTTTAGTAAAGGAAGGCCTTTTGGAGCCTCTCAGGGACTACCATCCAAGGAGCTCAAATGCACCCCTAGAAATGAGTAAGCACTGCGCCTTCCATAATCATTATGGCCACACGACCAACGACCGCATAGCCTTGAAGAGAGCGGTTCAAGGGTTAATCGAAGCGGGCAAGCTTCGAGCGCCCCAATGGACCAAACCGGTAAGCCCTGCTCGTAATGGTAACCAAGTCAATGACCAAAGAGCACTAAGAGTTTATTCTCCCCCAAAGGAGAAATTACATCCCAAGGATTTGGGTGTTCCCTTAAGCAAAGTTTTAAAAAGCTTGCTAAAGCAGGTCTCCTCGAACCTACGAGAGACTATCACCCCAAGGATCCCAAAATCCCTTTGGACACCACTAAGCATTGTGCTTTCCACCGCATCACGGCCATATAACCGACAACCTGTGCATGTGCCTTTGAGAAAGGCAATTCAGGGGTTAATTAAGAAGGGCAAACTCGAGCGCCTCAGTGATCTCAACCCTGCCAATGATCATTTCCCAAACAACACGAGTGTAAACATGATTGAGTTTTATGATTCAAGCTCCAAGCCAGATGATTTAGTTGCAACAAATGTGGAGAATGGCTGGTTTGACGGCAACAAGCATGTGACCATGGCCGGATTTGGTGAATTGTTTTGAACTCTCGATCTAATGGCAGATAAGGCAACCGTCAGGGCCGGTGAGAGGGGAATTCCTGAAGTTACCAAAGGCGAGCATAGTCTGTCATAGCTTCATGAGGAATTTGCTTCCAATGCTGAAGGGTAGAGACGTGGTCCAACAACAAAGAGTAGCTAGACTAGGGGCTACCCATCCTTTAATATTAAAACAATCTTTTAGTCAACCTTCGTAGGTTCTAGTACTTTCTTCAATCAAGTCCTCCTTGGACATTGTAGTTAATCTTAAATTTTCTATAAAAGAGTCTTTTTCTTTTCTTGCTAGACTTGAGACATTATTTGCAAACCTACATTACATGAAATGGTTTTATTTTAAATGATCACTCACATTGCTCAACAAATAATCTCTGGAAATGATTAAGATTTTAATTAATTGGTGCGAGAAAGTCAACTAATGCCTTCCCTATACACTTTCCTTACCTCGCAAAGGCCCCCATCAAGCCATACACTTTCCAAAACATGTCCCCACCATCACCTTGGCCAAGTCAATGACGGCGGCAGCATCAAAGAACAACAAAAGGTCACTCAGCATCGGAAGATTGACCCCATGTCGACAAAAAACCGGGGGCTTTTCTCCACCTCCCGTGCATCAAGAAAGTTCAAGCAGAGGCTTGCCTTCATCCTCAAAAAAAAAAAAAAAGAGCTCCAGCAAAAGCTTCAAAAAAAAAAAGAGCTCAAGCGAAAGATTCAAATAAAAAAAAAAACAAAAGCTTCAAAAAAAAAATGAGGCCAAGGACCCAGCACCGCCGATCAGAAGGCTTGACATATGGGCAAAATTAAAGCCCGAAGAACGGAAGTTGTCAACAACAAGGGAGCAGCTAAAGCAACGGCAAAAACATATCATAAGCCCTTAAGCTGCATTCAAAATCTTTCTCCCCCGATGAAGGACGAAGATTAAGAAGCAACGGAACCGCCAAAATACCAGTCAAACTGACTTGTCGAGGAATCACCTCAAGGCCCGAACCTTATCATCCAAACATCCTATCCGAACCTTTTCACCAAGAGTACCACAAATGTTCATACCCCTTTTCCAAAGCCAAACACAGTTCAAGCCCGAACTACGGCGACCTGAGCTCCTTATAATAAGGGGAACGTAGGCAACCAGAAATGGTCCGGTCATAAACATATCCAAATCCCAAGAAAATTCGGTCTCATCAATGGCCTCTCCTATACACAATCTTTCTTCACAATTCGCCAACTTTACCCTTGGTATTGGTCGACTTTCTCCTCATGATTAATCAAAATGTTTGTTCATATCGAGATTAGGGGTGTGAGTAACCCGAACATTAATAAAGGGTTTTAAGCAATCTTGTGATTATTTTGAATAAAACATGTTTTCAGATGTCTCGACATGTCTTCTTTTTCTACATTATAGGAAAAATAGAGCTAAACACTAATTTTCTGTCAGCAGGGGCTTCCATACACTTTTACAAACCTTTCTACACTTATGCTCTCTCAAAAGAGTCAAACCCAAAGCGAGTTCTTTTGTGCCTTCATCAAATGAGGCCATCAAATAATACAAATCGGGGATTCGTCCCCACTTTTCGAAAATATGCCCCTGCAGGTATACATTTCTAAATTGTCTTTCTTTTACATTTTCTTCCGGTTGACTAATTGACTAAAGAAAATAATAAAGTAAATATAAAAGGATGGGTTGCCTCTTTTGCTACATGACAATCTACATTAGAGCTGCACTGTACTCTTTGAGGGAGGACTTTCGTCAAGCCATTTGTTTAGAGTGGGGCTTCTCTGGTCACGCCGGGTCCACATTGATTCTTCAATTTGCTACAAGATGGGTTGGGTCTTTGTTTAGACTCGTCTCAGTATCAGTCTGCAATGCCTACCAGGTTTGTGTCAGATTCGCAATCATAGGACAAAGGCCCTACCAAGTCACTTCTTCAAAATCAAGACTTCGAAAACACGTCTCTTCAGACCAAGGCTTCGCCAAGCAAAGTGAGATTTGATCCCCATGTTGGTCATGGGCTTGTCAGGTACAGTTCTTTGATGTCCAAGGCTAAGGACGGAATTTTAATCAGAACCAGGGATTCATCATGGCTAATATTAAAATCCCTTGTACCAATCAAAATGAGGTGTTGATGATCAATTTGGAAGGTGTCAGGAATTTTGGTTTGACGATTGCTCTCAACCCCGATGGGACTTTCATGGTAGAAAAGGACGAGGATCCCCATCCCTATCTTGGCCAGACAGACTATCGCCAAATACCACCACCTTCCTCACATGGAACCTCCTTCGGGCCACACTCTTCTCAACCTGTGAATCAGTCATCCTTTCAGCCTCGGTCTGGTATACATTCACAGTTCAGTCTGGGACAGTCGTTTGGGGAAACAAATTGAATTCAATCCGATTTGGGCCAGTATGGTGTGCCTCAATGCAGTAAGGGTCAACTCGGTATGTCGCAGCCCTGGGTATGCCTCGGCAGCTCGGTGAGATCAGTCGGGGGCTTCGTTACATCGCCTAGTATGACTTCTCGCTGGATTTGGGACGGCAGTCAAACTATGGATCGTTTGAACTTCTCAGCCCCTAGCTTTAGAATGCCTCGACAAAGAACTCCAATTCAAGACACCTGGGCCCCCGACACCGCACAAGTCCCACAAGATCCCTTCATGATCGCCTAATGGGACAAAGAAACCCCAATCCCACTCTGCCGCCCGTGATTATTCCAGGATGTCACCACCAGCCTCCTATGGTATCATCTCCTCGATCTTTGGGTCAGCCAGCTCCCCAAATACAAACCACTGGACCCATGCAGTCTGACGTGACCAATCAGTTCGTAGTTCCTCAGTGGGGGCAAAATCAGCACGGAATGTCTTCTCAGGGTTAGGGATACCTTAGAATGCCACAGCAAATTGGGATCCCGCCTCAGTTTGGAATCGATCAATCCGGACCTTCGCAGCAACAGTTCAAGGTGCCATAGCGACAGTTTGGAATGCCACAGCTTTGGTTCGGGGCAATGAGCCCCTCCTCAGAATGATGCTAGCTCAGCTGCCCCTCACACAGCTTCCACAAAACCATTTCTCACTCAGGGTTCGATGGACCACCAAGCCTCCATCCCAGTTTCATCGGAATCATCAGGACCACAGTACCCCCCTGGTTATACACCCTCGCCAAAGGCAACCATGCAATTCAACCATCCGGGACGGCAGCCCGCACTTAAACCTACTTATGGGCCTCACCCCGAAAATCCGAGCTACGCTGCTACATCAGGACTGCCTTCACCCTCTTTGCCAGTTGAAAATCAACAGCAAGATGCAAGGTTCTATCCCTTCGCCCAGGCTCCTACTCACACTCCCCATTATAATTTCGGCCAAGGACAGGTTTTTACCTACGTCATCGGATCGGCCGTTCCCTCTGCCGCCAGTGGTAACTTCTCTCTCTAGCTCAGTCGCTGGTTTGAATGCCATGGTTCTACCACAAGACCCTCATCTGGCCTGGTTCATGGAACAACACAAGGAAATGAAAGCTCAGATTGTCGAATTGACCGCTAAGAAGTCTACCTTCCGGCCTACGGACCCGGACTCCATTGTTTCCCTGCCCCATAAATTCGTGATGCCTAATCTGGACTTCCTTGATGGGATTGCATGCCCGAAAACCCATCTGGACACGTATACCTTGGCAATGAAGGTCAAAGGGTGCACCAATCAGCAGTGGGCGGACTATTTCAGCCTCTCTTTGAAATCCAGTGCTTTGAAGTGGTTCTTTCGCTAAAAAACCGAGGTCAGGACTACATGGGACCAGATTACAAGTGCCTTCACAGAAAAGTATAAAGAGTTGACTTGCAGACAACAGTGCAGCGTCCCGACGAGAACATCGGGGATTTTTACGAGCATTGGAACTTGAAACTTAGCGAAATGGCAACTCCTCCTTCTGAAGAGTCACAACTGGACATCTTTCAGTCATGCTTGAAGCCGCATTTAAGGGCCTCACTTAGCAATTTCCCCTATCCGGATTTGCGGGTAATGGTCAATTCCGGGGCTAAATTTGAGAGGGCTTACAATCAGCAGCAAGTTGTTGCACCTGCTTACAGATACCGGGTTTCTTCCACCTCCAACACGACTCCTGCCCAGCCCTATTCGGGACAGGATTACAACAGTGCCACTCCTTTCGTGCCAAGGAAAGGTGATGTGCCCAAGTCGCGAAGCCTTAAGCTTGAAGATTTTGGAATACCTTTGAGCGACGTCTTTCAGGGATTTGTGAAGGAAGGTTTGACCAGACAACCATCAGCCCGTGGATCCCGGTGTCCCTCTGGACACAACTAAACTCTGTGCTCCCCACTAGTATGCTCCTGAAAAAGGGCAGTGTGAGAACTGATCGAAAAAGGGTACCCCAAGGACCCAATACAGTCAACAATCCACTCCAAAAAAAAAAGGTAGGGTGAATATGATTGAAGCCATAAACAAGCCAAGTGCCACTGTGGCTAACAGTTCCCATATGGAAGACACTCTTCGAAGAGAGGGTTCTAGTTTCATAGTTGTTATCAAAGATGGGTTTCTCACTTCATGACGTAATGCTGCAATGAATCTGGGGTCACATCAACTTCACCTCGAGGTCTCTCATGTTGATCGATCGGCTAGGTACTTCATCAGTATGTCAGTTTTACAGTCAAACCTTTAACTGGACCTCTGTAGTGACGCTTTGTTGAACATGGGGCCTCATCAAATCATTCAGAGAAAGATTCTGTAGCTTTCAGAATGGGGCTTTATCAAGTCACACCTATCTTCAGAAGAAAGACCTAGTCACCTCAACAACTGTCTTGGAGTTTCAGCTTTAGAACTTGGTATATGGCAACTCCCTGCATCATCAAAAGTTGAGAATCGGGAATCTCCTCATATCAGCATTCCGCCAAATCATTCTCCAAATTTATGTCTAATCACAACTAACCCAAGCGAAAGAGGGTTCATTCATATCAACATACTTTGATGCTAGAGCCTGTCAACATCAGCTTCAAATGTCCGAGACTGAAAAGAAATTTCAATCGAGACCCGGGGTTCAAATCCAACTTCATCCCAAAATCAAAATTGACCTCATCAATGACGTGCAATTCAGTCCGCGACCAAAGGATATCACCCCACCAGCTCAAAGCTTGTCCCAAATTGTCCAAAACACATCCAAACCCTCTCACCACATGCATCCCCACAAAAATTTCCCCAGGGCTCATGTAGCATGCAAAACATGAATCAATAAAAAAAAAACCTAAGCAATCGCGAATCATCTTAGTTCCATGCATGCATCCATCATCATGAATGTCATATGTGCATTTGTCCCTCTACTAACAAATGTAGCAATTCAAGCACGAAAGACCAGTTTTCCATCACTACCCGAAGCCTCTCCGCAGCAAGGATGGTCTCCACCGAAGCGTAATGACTCCAACGGAACTACTCAAATGACTGATACCTCAGGTCAACACCCTCTTGGTTCAAACCCCTCAAGCCCACGTCAGCTTGTGCTCGGACACCTAAAAGTCGACATCAGCCTGATTCAGACACCTCAATCCTGCACCATTTTGGCCTCAGACACATTAGGACAACACCACCTTGGCTCCAGATCTGCAGTGCATCAACTCCGTGAAGACATCTTCCGACATCTCCAGTTAGGCAAGGGCGACCTCCAATGTCCACAAATGGATGAAGACAGCCTCCAACATCTACAGTTTGGCAAAGATAGTCCCCATGTCTATAGCTTGGCAAAGACAAGTTCCGGCATCTGCAACTTAGACAACCCCCAACATCCACAAACACATGAAGACCGCCTCCAGTGTCTACAATTCGGTCAGGGACGCCAAGTTCTCAAATACAATTCGGTCAGAGGCGCCAAGTTCTCAAATACAATTCGGTCAGAGGCGCCAAGTTCTCAAATACAATTTAGTCAAGGACGCCAAGTTCTCAAATACAATTCGGTCAGGGACGCCAAGTTCTCAAATACAATTCGGTCAGAGGCGCCAAGTTCTCAAATACAATTCGGTCAGGGACGCCAAGTTCTCAAATACAATTCGGTCAGAGGCGCCAAGTTCTCAAATACAATTCGGTCATAGGTGCCAAGTTCTCAAATACAATTCGGTCAGAGGCGCCAAGTTCTCAAATACAATTCAGTCAGGGACGCCATGTTCTCAAAATACAAATCGGTCAGGGAAGCCAAGTTCTCAAAATGCAAATCGGTCAGGGACGCCAAGTTCTCAAATACAATTCGGTCCGGGATGCCAAGTTCTCAAAATGCGAATCGGTCAGGGACGCCAAGTTCTCAAATACAATTCGGTCAGAAACGCCAAATTCTCAAATGCAAATCGGTCAGGGACACTAAGTTCTCAAAATGCAAATCGGTCAGGGACGCCAAGTTCTCAAATGCAAATCGGTCAGGGATGCCAAGTTCAAATGCCAATCGGTTAGAGGTACCTCACGCCCCTAAATGTTTCGACATCTCGATCAGATACATCAAGACTCTCAACAGTACCATACAGCCCCCGCAACTTGCTCTCCTATAGGTAAGCACATCAAAGGTACGTTAGTCCCTCAACATATCTCAAACGTTGCATGATTACCCATAGCTTTAGCTATCTCTATCTCCGCAAATAGCGACGGAAGCTTTAGTTCCTTAAGGTGACGGCCTTCGAATTATCAAAAGGCCCAGGATCCTAGACCTGTTCCTAACTGTCCAGTTGATTTCGAACTACGTCCAGGCTTGATTCCCACTCGGGATACGTAGGTAGCCTACCATAGGTCTAGCCGCTTGACCAACACGGTCACCCTTTACCCCGATAATCATCGTAAGCTCTAATCTTCCCCAGCGAGAATGCCCTCAAATGGTCTCCCTCAACCTCGATTTAGGTTCATACAATGGAACTAAACCTCAACTTAGGTTCACCCCTGACGAAAGCCAACGGAATTCCGTCTCTTTCACCTCCGGCAGCATTCGTAAGACCGATCCCTTCAAATTAAGTCCACCAAAAGACTGTCCATCCCCTCGGAGTCTGTCCCCAACGAGAGGATACGAACATCGAAGGAAATCGTTTCAAAACAAGTTGATACCTCCATAACACGCCATCACCAAGGTTCGAGGCACCTAACACGCCATCACCAAGGTTCGAGGCACCTAAAATGCCATCACCAAGGTTCGAGGCACCTAAGACGCCATCACCAAGTCTCGAGGCACCTAAGACGCCATCATCAAGGCTCGAGGCACCTAAGACGCCATCATCAAGGCTCGAGGCACCTAAGACGCCATCATCAAGGTCCGAGGCACCTAAGACGCCATCATCAAGGTTCGAGGCACCTAAGACGCCATCACCAAGGTTTAAGGCACCTAAGACGCCATCACCAAGGTTCGAGGCACCTAACACGCCATCACCAAGGTTCGAGGCACCTAAGGCGCCATCACCAAGGTTCGAGGCACCTAAGGCGCCATCACCAAGGTTCGAGGCACCTAAGGCGCCATCATCAAGGTTCGAGGCACCTAAGACACCATCACCAAGGTTCGAGGCACCTAAGACGCCATCACCAAGGTTCGAGGCACCTAAGACGCCATCACCAAGGTTCGAGGCACCTAAGACGCCATCACCAAGGTTCGAGGCACCTAAGACGCCATCACCAAGGTTCGAGGCACCTAAGACGCCATCACCAAGGTTCGAGGCACCTAAGATGCCATCATCAAGGTTCGAGGCACCTAAGACGCCATCACCAAGGTTCGAGGCACCTAAGACGCCATCATCAAGGTTCAAGGCACCTAAGACGCCATCATTAAGGTTTGAGGCACCTAAAACGCTATCACACACAACACTAAGAAAAGGATAAATCGCAATCATCCCCTAATTCGACAAACCGAAATCATTACTAGGGCGACTTCCCAAAAATAGTCAAACGATAGGGCGACTTCCCAAAAATAGTCAAACCATAGGGCGACTTCCCAAAAATAGTCAAACCATAGGGTGACTTCCCAAAAATAGTCAAATCATAGGGCGACTTCCCAAAAATAGTCAAACCATAGGGCGACTTCCCAAAAATAGTCAAACCATAGGGCGACTTCCCAAAAATAGTCAAATCATAGGGCGACTTCCCAAAAATAGTCAGATCATAGGGCGACATCCCAAAAATAGTCAGACCTTAGGGCGACTTCTCAAAAAATAGTCAGATCTTAGGGTGACTTTCCCAAAATAGTCAAATCATAGGGCGACTTCCCAAAAATAGTCAGATCTTAGGGCAACTTTCCAAAAAATAGTCAGATCTTAGGTTGACTTCCCAAAAATAGTCAAATCATAGGGCGACTTCCCAAAAATAGTCAAACCATAGGGCGACTTCCCAAAAATAGTCAAACCATAGGGTGACCTCCCAAAAATAGTCAAATCATAGGGCGACTTCCCAAAAATAGTCAAACCATAGAGCGACTTCCCAAAAATAGTCAAACCATTGGGCGACTTCCCAAAAATAGTCAAATCATAGGGTGACTTCCCAAAAATAGTCAAATCATAGGGCGACTTCCCAAAAATAGTCAGACCTTAGGGCGACTTCCCAAAAAATAGTCAGATCTTAGGGTGACTTCCCAAAAATAGTCAAATCATAGGGCGACTTCCCAAAAATAGTCAGATCTTAGGGCGACTTCCCAAAAAATAGTCAGATCTTAGGGTAACTTTCCAAAAATAGTCAAATCATAGGGCGACTTCCCAAAAATAGTCAGATCTTAGGGCGACTTCCCAAAAATAGTCAGATCTTAGGGCAACTTCCCAAAAATAGTCAAATCTTAGGTTGACACCCTAAAACTAGGGTCGACGACTGAAGATAGTCGAAAGACCCGAACTACGACTGGCTTGATTCCTTTTAAGGATACGTAGGTAGCCTATCATTAGGTTCAGCCACCAGACCAAAATGGTGATTCCTATCCCCAGCAGAGCGAATATACAACTCTAGCCACCAGACCAAAATGGTCATCTCCTATCCCCAGCAGAGTTTCTTTCAGCAATCGACTGCAGAACTCGCTCGCCAGGTTGACATCCTAAAACAATCACTCTAGGGTCGACGACTAAAGATATTCGAAAGACCCGAACTACGGCCGGCTTGATTCCCATTCGGGATACATAGGTAGCCTATCGCTAGGTTCAGCCACTCGATCACTTGATCATCCTGTCAAATATGGAGCCTTACTCTTATCGACGACCCCGCTTCCTTCGAAAGCGCCGTCGCCGAGGGGCTACTGTAAGTGCTCCAATTTGAGTTGTTAGTATTTTCGTTAGAAAATTAACGAAAGTTTTAACATTCCTAACATTTCTAACAATTCCTAACCTTTCTAACAAAGTAAGGGTAGATTAGGGATTGCCATTTAAAGTTAAATCAAGAAAAGAATCTCAAAAAGTAAAAGAAATTGGAAAAATCCGAATTAGGCAAGTTGAAAAACACAAACTGCTGGAATTTTTGAATAATATTCTTCCTGTCCAAAGCCTGGAGTAGCATTTAATGCACCAGGGCACGCGTCAAGACCATCCGCGCGGACCAAAATGATATTTCCAGAGGCCTATAAATTGAACCCTCCTCTCTCAGTTTACACAACACAATTCACTCAAAGCAACATCACCTTGGCGAAAAATAGGGAGAAAACAGTGGGAATTCACTTGAATTGCCACCATTTTCTCTTCAATCTTTCCCAAATCCCACTCACTCAATACATTTTTAAAACACTCTCATACATACTCTCATACATACACCAATCCAAGCTCAAATCACCCCTTAGGAGGAGGATTAGAGAGAAAACATAGAGGACTTCATTGTTATCTACTTGTTTTCTCTTTAACCAACTCAAATCATCAACCCTAAACACTTTCAAACCCTAAACACATTCAAGCCTCTGAATCCATTCAAACGCAAAACACAAGGAAGATAGGTATAATCTCCCTCTCCTTACCCTAAAATTCATCCATGCATGCATTTTCAAACTCCAAAATGTAGTTTGTTCATCTTCTTGCCCTAGATCCAAGAAGATCACCATGGAAGTTCATCTCCATGGTTGATCTCCTACAAGGATCAACATTCTCTTCAAAGTGTTCTTATTTACTTGCAAATGCATTTTCAAAACCCTAAAAACCATTTTCATACATCAAATCTCATTTTCAAAAGATAAAATTCCCCTTCCCAAGCAAATGAAGTGCTTAGTCCTAATGTACCCCAAGGATGGTTTGATATAGTTGATTCACCACTAAAATGTCAAGTGATCACTAATCAAAACCTAGGGAAATGGGGACAAGCATGGAGCAAAACCCCCCCCTTAAAATCATGTTTTTCTTCTTAAGAAAGTTGCTGTCCAGTAGCAATTTTCTAAGACCTCTGTCCATGGTCTAATTTTTTGGACACAGATAAACTTGGAATTTGGTGTTGACTACAGAACACTTTTTGTAGCCAACATCCAGAGATTTCCAGAAATATTTTTACTTTATTTTTTACGTGAGTAAACCTCCATTTTTCAAATTTTATTTTGAAGGTCAGATCACCAGTCTCTGGAAATCCAGATCTCATATCTGAGATTTCCAGAAGGTTTTGGGTCCTCAAATCATCTCCAAAATGGAAAATTCTTTCACAGAAATCTTATTTGAGATGTCTGGAACAACTTTCATTCTCTGAGTTTTCTCATATTATGAAGTTTTGAAGCCCTTAAGTCCATTTCAAAGTCAAGTGTCCACTGCCTTTTTCATTCTGGGAGAATTGGTTTTCAACTTCCAAAAATCTTTTGAGTCCCAAAACTCAACCCAAAAATCACACCAAAAATCATGGGATTTTTTCAAACTCTAATAAAGAGTTCCCAATTTCTACTTTCCAGTTTCAACTTATTTTGGCCAAAACACACACACACACACAAATGGTTTTTAATGCTTGGAAGACTCGTTTTACGAGGCATTCCGGGTGAACACTAACGTTCTTCCCGGCGTGTAACGTGACCTCCGAATCCAAATCTCTCATTTCGGGCATTTTTCAAAGTTTTGGCCCTTAAAACAAAAATGGCGTGGCGACTCCGTTTGATTTAAAAAATCGGGTACATCACACTAGGTTATCCACTTCGGACATCCGCTGGTGGGTACCTCACTGGAGGTTGCAGACCAGGAGGATATTTCAGGAATCCTACATAGTGAGGGTTCCAGGGTTCTGCTGGTCATCCTTCTACATACCCTGCTTGGTATCCAGGCAATTTGGGGCCTTACAGGAGCCGTTGGGCGATTGGGAGGACATCCGTACCATGGAGGTGGTGCCATTTGATATGAGAGATCCAGCCAGCTTCTCATTCTTCTCGAGGGCTTGGACTTACGCTGTTTTTTCACCTAGGGCTATCTTCAGGAGCAGGAAGAGTACCATTTTGACCACTGTCTACTTGGATTGGTACGAGAGGGAGATGGGAGCGACTCAGGTCATATTGGGGGAGAGACGTCAGGCTTTATTAGGGGCTGACTG
The DNA here is from genome assembly GCA_022495995.1 of Adenophora triphylla var. japonica. Lineage (NCBI taxonomy): Eukaryota > Viridiplantae > Streptophyta > Magnoliopsida > Asterales > Campanulaceae > Adenophora > Adenophora triphylla. The sequence goes on along the minus strand of JAFEMH010000144.1, from coordinate 26,525 downwards.
TGACTCGAGTAGGACTCTGAGGGAGACTGAAGCTAAAGCGAGTCGCCATAACCAGTCGGGTGACCTGATTAGAGATATGGAGGCTCGATACAAGAGATTGTCCGAGGTCGCTCCTTTGACTGAGGCTCAGAGGGAGGAAGTGCGGACTCGTGCTCGGGTAGAGAGGGCACTTATTGACACGGGTTTGATGGAGGCTTCAGTGAGGATACCTGAGATCGAAATGAGGGAGACCGACATTATAGAGAAGAAGAGAAAGAACACTCGACGGGGTCGAGGTAAAGGGAAGAAGACCAAAGAAGACTCAGCGAATGACGACTGACAGATCTTTTCTTAGGATTCCCTTATTGCCATTTTGCAAACACAGTAGTTTTATTAGGCATTTTATTGTATTTTAGATCTTTGTAGCAGGTTAGCAGAGTCAAGAGTAGACCGTGCTTAAACTCATCAAGAAGTTTTTAAATTGTAATGGACAAGAGATATTATCTTAGAAATTAATCAAGACACAATTTCGTGGAAATTTCAGCTGTCTTATTGATTGGGGCCCGTTTTATGAAAACTTGAATGCCCTTTATTGATTTTTTTTTAGGAAGCATTTCATGGAAACTTAATCGCCCTTTTTATTATTTAGACCGAACCATAAATGGCTGCCTACGTTCCCCTTTTACAAGAAAGACTAAGGGGCTCAGGTCTTCGTAGTTCATTCTAGTGAACTCTTTTTTCTATTTTTTTATGTGCAGCCCTGTTTTTTGCCTAGACCGCCCTTTTTGGGTTTTCAGCCTAGCTGGGCATTACTCTTTTTGCACTAATATTTTTTTTATTTTTCTCTTTTTTTTTATATGTGCAACCCTGTTTTTTGCCTAGACCGCCCTTTTTTGGGTTTTCAGCCTAGCTGGGCATTACTCTTTTTGCACTAAGATTTTTTTTTTGTTTTTTTGTTTCTTAGACATAGTACCTTCGGAGCTTATCACCGTTGACTGGGTGGACAAAGGGATTGCCGTCCAGGTCTGCAAGTTTCATGGCTCCTCCCGATAGTATCTTATGCACCACATACGGGCCGATCCAAACGGGTTCCCATTTTCCCAGGGGGTTGTCTCTGGTAGGGGCTTTACTTTCGACTGAGTCACCCTCTTTAATGTCCACGGCCTTGACCTTTTTGTCAAATGCTGCTGGCCATTCGCCTACGATAGGCTCGGGTATGCTCCATGGCTCTAAGCCTTCTTTCGTCGAGCGGGGGCCAACTCATCATGCCGCTACGCAACCATTCTACTCCGTTGACACTGTTTTCCAGGAGGACCCTTAATGACGGGATTTCCAACTCCTTTGGTAACACTTGCTTCCATCCCGTAGGTTAGGGCAAAGGGAGTTTCTCCTGTGGGCACATTCAGCCAGGACGTTACGCCAGCCCGAGTGCAGGTGCGGCTTTTCGGGCCAATCACGACCACGGGTGGCCATTTTCTAGATGATCCGTTCGAGCGTCTTATTAGCGGCTTCCACGGCTCCATTAGTCGAGGTACGTATGGGGACGACTTGTGGCGAGTGATCTGAACTCTGACAGCAATCTACCGCAGTCCCCTTCAAAGTGTGACCCATTATCAGAAATGATCTCATTGGGCACCCCGTATCTACACATTATGTTTTCTTTGATAAACTGGGCCACCTTCTTGGAAGTGAGGACCTTGTAGGACTTGGCCTCTACCCACTTGGTGAAGTAGTCGACTGCTACTAACACGAATTCATGCCCATTGCTTCCTGCCGAGGCTATCTTCCCTATCACGTCAATACCCCAAGTTGCAAACGGCCAGGGAGTCGTCATGCAGTACAGGTCATGAGGCGGGAGATGGTTGAGGTTAGCAAACCGCTGGCACTTGTCACACGCTTGGACATGCTGAACACAGTCTGTCTCCATGGAAATCCAGTAGTAACGCATTCTGAGGATCACTTGCATCAGGGCTCTAGCATTCATATGAGGACCGCAGGGACCATTGTGGACTTCAGTCATCAACTCTTTGGCCCTTTCTTGAGTGACGCATAAGAGGAGTGGTCCTTGATACCGCTTCTTGTACAGGTTGCCTCCTGGAATGACATAATGGGAGGCCAACCTTTTCAGGGCTTGCAAGCTCTTGGCTTTGACACCTTCTTTCGGTCTACCTTCTTCATCTTTGAAAGCTGACTCTCCATCTTTGAGGAACTGGTAAATTTGATTGTACCACGGTTCCTTGATAGGCTCGGGTCCCAGGTCTACTTCACAACAGAAAGCTGGGGCTTCTCTTCTACCCACTCTGAAGGGTTTTATGGCTTTTCCCTCAGGGATCTCTACCAGTGAGACTAAAGTAGCAAGGGCATCTGCGAATCTGTTCTTTTCCCTTGGCAAGTAGTGGAAAGTCACTTCTCTGAACTGTCCAGTCAACTCCTCCATATGGGCATGATACCGCTGAAGATTAGGGTCCACAGTCTTCCATTTGTTGGAGACCTGGTTGATGATAAGGGCTGAGTCTCCATAAACTTCGAGCTTCTTTACATTTCTTTCTAAAGCAGCCTCTAAACCAGCAATGCAAGCTTCGTACTCGATGACATTGTTCATGGCAGGGAAGTTCAGCTTGAGGGCTATGGGTGTATGTTCATCTTTCGGATCGACCAGTAGCATCCCTATGCCATTTCCTCTTTTGTTAGCAGCTCCATCAAAGAAAAGCTGCCATCGGTTTTCAGGCTCGACTACGAAGATCCCTTCATCTGGGAATTGGGGTTCAGGCCCACGGTCCTCATTACTGGGGAAGTTTGCCAGATGGTCTGACAATGCTTGGCCCTTGATGGCCTTTCTGGTCAAGTAGCTGATGTCGTACTCTACTAAGAAGAAGGACCACTTTGCTAGACGCATCGAGAGGGAAGGCTTATTGAAGATGTACTTGATGGGGTCCATTTTCGAGACCAAATTCACAGGGTGGGCTTGCATATAATGCTTCAACTTGCCGACTACCCAGACCAGTCCTGCACAAGTCTTTTCACATGCAGAGTAATTGAGCTCACTTCCCTGCAGCTTCCGACTGACAAAGTAAATGGCATTCTCTACCCGAGAGTCCTTCTTCTCCTGAGCAAGCATAGCCCCAACTGCCGTATCAGTGACAGTAAGATAGAGCAGAAGAGGTTTCTGTCTATGTGGGGGGCATAGTACTGGAGGATGTACTAAGTATGCTTTGATTTGGTCGAAGGCATCCTGGCATTCTTCGGTCCACTCTGTATCTAAATTCTTCTTTATGAGCTTGAAGATGGGCTCGCACATAGTGGTCAACTGATTGTGAAGCTTGGTGATGTCTTGCGGTTTACCCATAAAGCTCTTAACTTAATGCAGGTTTGAGGTGGCCTCATGTCCATAATGGCTTTGATCTTTCGGGGGTCGACTTCGATACCTCGCTCCGTGACCATATACCCAAGCACTTTTCCCCTTATCACTCCGAAGGTGCATTTAGCAGGGTTTAGTCTCATGGAATGTTGTCTCAGCCTCTCAAAGAACTTTCGCAGGTCAGCAAACTGTTGTCCGTCCTCGCCTTTGGAGTGGATTATCATGTCGTCTACGTAGACCTCAATCTCCTTGTGGATCATGTCATGGAAAAGCGCGGTCGCTGCCCTTTGATAAGTAGCCCCGGCGTTCTTGAGCCCAAATGGAATTACTGTATATCAGTAAGTTCCCCACGGTATGGTGAAGGCTGTCTTTTCTTGGTCTTCTTCGGCCATCTTGATCTGGTTGTAGCCTGCAAAGCCGTCAACAAAGGATTTGACTTCGTAGTTGGCAGTGGAGTCCACCAGGATGTCTATGTTTGGCAAGGGGTAATCATCTTTGGGGCTGGCCTTGTTCAGATCTCGGAAATCTACACAGCAGCGCACCTTCCCATTGGCCTTGGTTACGGTCACAATATTGGACAACCATGTCGGATATTCGATGACTACGATGAATCCAACCCGGTAGCTTCTCAATTTCTTCTTTGACTGTAGAGACCACTCGGCTTGATTTTCCTCAATTTACGCTTTGCGGCTTAGCATCTAGTGCTAGAGGGATTCGTGCTCTACTATTGAGCTGTCTAGCCCGGCATTTCCTTGTACGACCATGCAAAGACGTCCATGTATTCTACGAAGCGATTAACCGGTCTGTCCCGTTCAACCCCACTGGAAGAAGTTTCCAATCTGTGTCTCTTTAGGTTCCTCGACGGTACCCAAGTTCACACTTGTCAAAACCTCCTCGGCGGCTTGGGCCCGGTTTTCCTCTTTTACGTAACTTTGCTTAAATATTTCTTTAATGTATTGTTCATTTAGTGTGTTTGCATCTTGTTCAAATGATTCATTATTAAGCTGTTGTTAAGTTTTGAGTTAATTTATCATTTGTTAAGTTGGCAATAAGGGGATAATCGAAAGATCTGTCATTTCATTCAAAGCAAGAGGAAAGATGACATCGATTACATATTGATAATCCTCGGGCGTGAGGCCTTCGGATGACTCGGAAGGACTGGAATTCAAAGATTCTGACTCGACTTGGACCCTACACTACTTATTGACTCGAGGGTGTTTGACAAGGGTTGGACCGGGATCTCACTCCTTCCTGCTTTGTTGCCACAGGGAGTAGCGGTCTTGTCGGCTCTTCGTAATGTTAGAGACTTCAAACTGGTCAAAAACTTGCCGGAAATCATTGACAGGCCGATACCGTGGAAAGATGGTGAGGGGAGCTAGAGTAGCTTGATGCAATCTCTCGGCGAGCTCGTTTGTGACAACTGGACTCATTGACTGAAGAGTCTGACTCATCTTATCAATGCACTGCTGATAACTCATTGTCTCTTTGCGATCTTGGACACTACGACCTTGTCGGTATAGCCAACGGGAGGGTTGGCACGGATAATCTTGATGAAGTCTTCTTGAGAAGGGATCTTGATTCTTCCTTGATTGGCCACGTATTCAATAGGCTTTACGTATTACGCTTCTAAATCTGCTAACTTCTCATTGAATTTCACGATGGCCACAAATTCAGCACTTTCTGCTTCAAGAGGGTCACTGTCCATAGGGGTATCAGGCGGGACTGTGCTTTGAATGATGGGTTCCTTGGCGGGCTCTTTGGCATAACTAACGTAGTAATCAAACTTGCTTGAAGGCTCTCCTAAAGTTCCGATGCTCTTGTCCCCAGCTTCATACCTTTCCTTTAATTTCTGCTGCGTGGACTTCCTTTTCTTCTTCTTTCTTGAAGGAGCGTCTTCATTAATCCATTCTTGATACTCGTATTCCAGACAATCCTCACAGTCGCATACATCATACCAGATATGGGGCTTGGGTTGAACTGGGATGGCCTCTCCGACTACTTGGTCATTACCATTGTTGACTACCACGTTGGCCATTTTGACACCGGAAAACTGAGACTTGAAGATTTTGACGGGTTACTTGAGATCTTTGGGCCGACAAAGCTGGCTGTCTTGGTGTTCTCACCCAATTCTTTCTCACCGGGGAAGGGATAGGAAAGGTTTAGACTCGGGGTAGGTGTTTAGGCTGAAGGCTCAAGCAATATGCAAATTATGAATCTTCCGAGTTTACTTAAAACAGTGTTTTTTATTAATTTCTATTTGGGTTGGAAAAGGGGATTTGCCCTTCTTTTTCGCAACTACTCTAGATCCTGGATCAGTGGGTTCCGTCACTACGTCTATAAGCCCCTCGTATTCCACCTGTATTTCCACCTCCCGGGGTGGGCGGCCCGAGCGAGGGTCCTATAGGGCACGCGGATCCCACCGACCGAGAGAGAAGAACGCTCCTAACGGGTCTAGCGGATCATAGGAACTTTTAACGCACAAGCGATGCGAATTATAGTCAAGGCAATACCGGGAAAGTCTCGTCTTTCAGCCTTGATAGAATTTTGGCAGAATTTCGCTTGCGCGATTGACGTTTTGACTTTTTGGTAATGTCCGAGAAGATAATAGGCATGGGTCGGGCGGTAAAAGCCGGATGACACAGTGTCACATTGAACTTCGTTGCATACGCCGTGCGTGAGTCAAAATCGAAGTCAATGTCGGGTCAAGATCTTGCCAATTTTTCCTTGTCGGAATTTTGGCAGAGCTTCGCTTGAGCGAAAGACCTTTGGACTTTTCTTGGCAAAGACTCGGTCCCGACTCTTACGCATTCCGTGCAGGTCAAGGTCAAAGTCAATGTCGGAGTCAAGGTTCTACCAATTTTTCCTTGTCGGAATTTTGGCAGAGTTTCGCTTGTGCGAAGGACCTTGACTTCCGTTATGAACTAAGGCTTGACCTTTACGGGGATATGCAACTGGGCTATATGACACGGACTAGACCAAAAACCAATTAAAAAAGTCACGGTTTTTTGAAACGTGTGACACGGACTGTGCATTGGTCGACACTGGCTGCCATGGGGAGTTTGGGGTGATTCCGTGCGCGCCCGGGAGCATCGTATGGCTGTCCGTGACTGCAACTGAACAACCACCCCGAGTTTAAAGGGACGTGCGTGCAAAGTGTACAGGATATATAAGGTGCGCGTAGTGTGCGGTCTCCTAAAAATGTTCCTTTTTGAGTTAAAACAGAGATTTTCATAAATGTGTTTTAAAGGAATGATTTTGGGACGGGGGAGAATGCCAACTGTTAAGCACATAAATTTTAAGGAGCCCAGTCGGTCTTGGGCCCGAGTAGTCCCAAGCTGCCCGGGGCGCAGAATAACCACAATTTTTCCTGGTGGAATCGCCACTGAGGCCGTCCGGTCAGAATCCAAGGAGGATTGAGCCGTACGACTGCATGGATCAATTTTCCAGGTTCCACTCCTTTGCTATTTTTTGGTTTGTTTCCCGTTCAAAGTATGCACAAATCCCAAGATGCAAATGATGCAATGCAAGGCAAATAAAGCAAGCAAAATAAACGGAATCCACGATGGGAGTCTAACCCGCTCAAAGGGAAAAGCTTTCTTTTATTTTTTTTTCAAAAAGTGATACCGGTACGTGGGATTGTTAAACCACCGTTTATCCCAAGCCCCGGGTTAGGGAGCGATACAGGAAGGTTAGTGGTTTCCACCTATATACCAGGTATCGTTTATTTTAAAAATGGAAGCTTTTCTCCTTTGGGATATTCCCCAGCGGAGTCGCCAAACTGTGAATGTGTGCCCAAATTTGGATTCACGCGAGTTTGAATACATCCGGTTTAATTTGAAAAACGGAGTCGCCACGCCATTTTGATTTCCTCAAAACTTTGAAAAAAAGGATTTATATGGGTTCGGAGGTTAAGTTACCCCTTGGGAAGAACGGATCGTCGTTCACCCAAGGTGCCTTGCCGTAGCAAGTCTCCCTAGATTCCGTTTATTTTGCTTGCTTGCGTGCTTTCTTGTGTGCATGTGTTTGAATAAAAGGGGAGGGAATGTCCCAAGTTGTCTTCCGGACGTACAAACCATTTATTGGTTGTCGCTCGGGATTTCATGGATTTTATGTATTCGGGATTTTGATCCCGTCCTCATCTTGGACTTGTGATCATCGCATTTTTAACCTTGGGACTTGCGTGATCGAGAGAAGGACTCTCTTTTATAGTCCAAAAATGAGGTTCTTTAGGAAGGAATGTCCTTAGCCCATCAATCCTACACCTTAAGACGATCGAGCTTATATGAATGCTTCATGCTCGTCTTAAGTGATAATCGGAGATATAGGGTTCAAGGTTGTCCCTTTCTAAAGAGATTATGGAACCTTGAATGGAAGAAATGATGCAAAGATAGGGTCTTTACACCGGTCCGTTCCAAGGTTGCTAATGGGGGACATGGGGGAATGCATGTAAAAATGACATTTTTAATGAAAAGATGACATTTTTGGTTTGCAAAGGATGCATTTGATTTGCAAAGGATGCGTTTTGATGTAAAGAAGTGATCTTTATTGCAAAGGATGCATTTTTATGAGGAAATTAGCATTTAATATGCAAAGGATGCATAAAGATTGCATTTTGAAAAGCAAAGGATGCATTTTTATGATGAAGGAATGACCTTTAATGCAAAGGATGCATGAAAATGGATTTTATGTGCAAAGGATGCATTTTTAATATAAAGATTGCATTTTTATGAGCAAAGGATGCATAAAGATGACATTTTTATATAAAAAGGGGATTTTTAGGTGCAAAGGATGCACCTTTGAGTATAAAGATTACATTTTAATGACAAATGATGCCTAATTTATGCAAAGGGGAAAAGGGGTATAATAAAGATATGATCTTTAATGAAAACTACCAAGTCCCAAGCAAAGATAATAACAATACTCCCTCCGTCCCACCAATTGCTTCACCATTTTCCTTGGGCACGGGAATTATGGTAATGGGAGGAAAAAAAAATGTTGTGAGTGTAATTTGAAAATAGGAGAGAGAATTAGTGGAGGGAATAATAAATTATAATGGTGTTGTGAGTATTAAAATAATGTAGGAGAGAGAATGAGTGGAGGAAATAATAATATTTTATATCCAAAAAAGGAAAGGTGAAGCTTCTAACGGGACGCCCTTTTGGGTAATTGGTGAAGCTTTTATTGGGACGGAGGGATGAATTCAATGAGCAATCTAATTCACATAGAGCAATTAATATGCAAGACAAGGGAGTGAGAGGTTACCAATGGTGGCCTCTTCTTCTTTGGGTTGAGCTAGGTGGAATGACCAACTTTGGGATCTTCAAGGAGGAGGGAGGTGGCTTCTTGGCTTGCTTCTTCAACCTTCTTGGATTTCCAACAGTATTTGAGTGTATTGGGACTGAATATAGAGTATATTGTGTGTGTTTTTCGTATGTAAAATGGGTAGAGGAGGCCTCTATTTATAGGCAGTCTGGATAAAACCCATGAAGCCGTGCGGCCATAGGTCCTTGGCTAATGCAGCCGTGCGGCATTATCTCTTGTGACTCAGCATGTTTCTAGAATCATGCAAGGTGGCAATTCTAGAACCTTTTCCAATTTAAGAAAAACGTGTTTCTTAATTGGTAAGCATTCCCTTCAGCCCTTAGATGATTTGGAACAGTTCCGGAATTGTTTCGGAACTCCAGGAAAGTCTGGGGAATTACCGGGAAAATTACCGGAATTGCCGGGAAATTTAACCAGAAGGCATGAGCCAGATTTGGGTACTTACAGTTATGATGCGCACTTGACAGAGTGTCGCAAGCTACTTGTGGGCTTATCTGGGGATGCTTTGTATCTGGGAGAGAGATTTTACAGGCAACACGGTCTGGACAGGATTGCTCAGGTCCCAGTTGATCCTCCGAAGGATATGTGGTTTCCCCGGAAGCTGGATAATTTGATTACTTTGATCCAGGGTGATGGTGCCTACAACCATATTGATGAGGGAGGAGATTATGCTGTGTATGTGGCAGAGATACTACGGTCACTACAGGTGATGGCGAGACGTGGTGCTCGGGATGCAGGCTTCTCATCTGGATTTGTGGCGAGACCACCCTTACCTCCTCCGTTTGTTGACTTTTGGGATGGGGATTACATGAGGCGAGCTCCTCTTGACACGAGTCGGATTCGTCCCCATTTCCAGCTCCCTGAGGGGTCCAGATCTGTGAGTGCTATCTTTTCTCTCTTTTATGCTTGAAACTATTAGTGTCCTTTGTTATTGTCACAACTGGCCTCTTGATTCTCCTTTTGTTTGATTGTATCATGTCTCAGCTGAGGCTTATAGGAGTTTTGCTCGATCTTATATGGGAGCTTTGGACATGATTGAGCAGCTGGAGAGGAGTGCCCATTTTTGGAAGGAGCGGTGCCTATCCCAGATTTTAGATGATGATGATTCCACTCCTAGCTTGCCTGAGAGGAAGAGGGCTCGAGTCGGCATGGATATGAGCGGGCAGAAGAGACCCCGGACCAAGAATGCATCATACACTTCTTCCAGTTCTTCTAGTTCAGAGTATGAGAGTGATGATGATGATATCCCCGTTGATCCCCATGAGATTGAGTCTGTTGCCATCCCTGCCATTGATGAGTTTTATCGAGTGGACCCTGTGATTTAACAAGCTCCTGCTAATGATCCGGATCATGTACTTGCCGAGGAGGATGATGAAGAGGGAGAGGATAGCGAGGAGGATGACTCGAAGGATGATGATTCGGAGTAGCACCTTGGATTAGATTGCAACTTGCTGATTATTGTACTTTTGTAGCAAACAAACACTTTTTTTTGTCTAGACTATTTTTCTACTCATTACTTTTTGCAACGCTAGATTTAAACATGATTGCTTATTATCTTAGTATATTAGCTTTTGTTATTTGCACGAGTCCATCTTTTTTTTGGAAAATGAGAATGGATGGGGTAAATGGTTATGATATCGGTGTATATGTGATTTGTATGCTTTATGTATGTGCATGGGATGATGGATTGATTGTGTGTGGTAAATTTGTATATGAATGAACCCTCTCCCGAGTTGTTGGCAAAGTGGTGGCTGATGGCTGGAGTATTGGACAAGTCGGGGCGTGCCCTGGTAAGAATTGAATACAGGTTGATGATGTTTGATGTGAGGCCAGAGTTGTCGCACGACCCAGGACACCTTGTGGTAAGTTGTGTCGCGTGACACAATAAGCCCCACTGGCAGGTTTTTCCCAACCAAGCTTCAACATTTTCTCAATACCCCACCTTTGTCTAGGGCAAGAAATTCAGCAGCCCCTCTTGAAGTAGGCTTCAAGTACAGAGCTGTCCTCAAGGATCGAGATTGTAAAACCAGCCCCACAATCTGCACAGATGCACACACAATTCCTCTTCTGCCTGACCAAGCCCCAGTTTGACATATCTCCAACGCAGCCTCATTGCAGATAGAAACATCACGTGGCCAAGGAAGCGATTATCTTTCAAACTTCAATCAATCAGTCATTGAATAAGACTCGGAAATGCATATGTGCAGGGGGCACATATTTTGAAAAGTGGAATGAATCCTAATTTTGTGACACACTCGCTTTTGGGTTTGACTCTTTTGAGAGAGTATAAGTATCACAAGGTGTGGAAAAGTGTATGAAAGCCCCTGCTGACAGAAAGACAGTATTTGGCTCTATCTTCCTATGATGTGGAAAGATAAGACTAGTCGAGACCTTTGAAAACCTGTCTTATTCATGATGATCACAAGGCTGCTTAAAACCCTTTAACTTTTGCTTTTGAGAAAATTGCTAGGGACTAAGCTTGTTTTTTTTTTTTTGAGAGAGAGAACTTATGTTAGTCCCTAGTGTGGGTCACTGCATTCGCCGTTCTTGAGCTTGGAGACGGTCAATTTTCCTTTGAATCATGGGAGCCTCGAGGATAGCCCCTCTTCTTCTGGAGATGGCTAAACGGGTTTCAAACACGCCGATCTTGAAATGAAGGGGTATTATTTGGTGAGGGTGAGGTAATGGCTTTCCTATGGGTGAAAGGTTTCAACTGCAGTCCATACCGGATGGTCTAAACGAGATTAAGGCCTCATTGCTTGCTTAAGCTTACTTGAGAAAGATTACTGCAAATCCATTGAGCAACGGAACGATGAATATGATAAAGGAGATGTGAGCATATGAGATGCGAGGTGAGGAGTTGATAAGCCCCAATTTAAGAAAGATATCAGTTGATTTTCTCACTCCGATTAATTTTAAACATTAATCATTTCAAAGCATTAGTAATTGAGCAGCACAAGTGATCATATAGAATAAAACCATTTCAATCAAGTGTAATGTGGATGCACAAGTGATATCTCGAGTCTAGCAAGAAAAGAAATAAAGACTTTTATTACTGAAAGACTCATAACACAGACATAACAGACTCAAATCACAAAGGGGACACTCACTAAAAATGAAAAACAATCTAGACCCTACGATGACTGATTAACTTTTTCAACACTGGACGGAAAGGCCTCCTGGCTTCTGCTGATCTCATGGAAGAGAATTGGCAACCACATTGGGATGAACCTTCTCAATCCTACCATCATCAACAAGCCTTTGAATAAGCAACTTCAGAGGAGTGCAATCATTGGTGACGTGGCCAGGATATTGATGGTAATGGCAATACTTGCTATGATCCAAATCCGGATTGGGTTTGATGGGATTGTAATTGTCCAGTGGCTTGATCATTCCTCTTCGAACTAAACCATTGAAAGCCTCTTCGGTTGTTATTCTGAGATCATCAAATTTTCGCCGCTTGCGAGGTGGAAACCGGCCATGGTTCGAAACACCACTTTCCTCATGGAAGCCCTTTTCAATCTTCCCTTCATCAATGAGCTCTTGGATGATCACCCTCAAAAGTTTGCAGTCGTGAGTGGTATGGCCAGGATATTGATGGTAATGGCAGAATTTCCTTTTATCCAGGTTAGGCCTAGGATTAGGAGGTTTATAATTGACCAGTGGCTGAACCAATCCTCCGCTTACCAAGACCTTGAGGAATTCATCCATAGGCATTCCCACATCACCACAGTACTGCTTTCCTCCTTTCATCTGAACCATCTTTGGAGGTGACTCGAGTATTGGCGCCCCTTGCTGAATGGGATTCATGGCAGGAATGAAGGACATTTGATTAACGGTTACGTATGGGGTTGGTCCTGAACACTGACTCTGCGTAGACAACGAGCTGAAACCATAAGATGATCCCATTAATGGTTGAGAAAAACTTCCTTGAAGCGGAATTTGGTTAGTGGGAAACGGCAGCAATCCTTTCTGGTTGAACTGGTTGTCCACATAATGCCATGATCCTTGGGAACCTTGCTGATATTGACAATGCGACCCAAACTGATTAGGAGATTCAAAAGCATTGGGGATCGGTTGTATACCTTGAATCTGAGCTTGGCCAACTTGAGGTGCTGGAGGAGGATTCCTACCTTGTGCATTCATATTCATCCCTTTCATCCCATGCATTTGGTGATTGGGGGGAGATGTAACATTAACAGTGGGATGAAGAGGGATAGAAACATTTCCAGTCCCATAATCAGGGTTGCTAGCACCAATGATCTCCTCATAAGACCCATCTTTGTGACGAATGACTGCAATCCCCCGAACGCGCATTGCTTCCACAAACCGAGCATGAGTTTCCTCTTCTCGAGCTTTAGCAACTTGGGCAATCAATTGAGCCTTGCACTCACGAACCAAAGCAGCCTCAAGAGAAGCTCGCAACTCGACCACAGACAAATCGTTTAGATCCAGCTGACCTGAAGCAGAGGAACCTCCAGGCTGAGCGGATGACATATCCTTTGTACCAGACATATCAAATATCAAAACAGATGAGAGCTCTGTAAGAAACTGCAACTACCCCGGAAAGACAGACCAAACGAACACTGGAAGCCGGAGCACGCACCCAACTTGCCGCAACTGCAGAGGTAGATATGGGTTGGTAAGGAGGTATAGGAAAGAGCCTTTGAGAAAGTACGGGAGAGGGAAGGATAAAGGGAAGGACTCGTGCAAACAACTTAATTATGTTCAAGTAGAAATCGGTATCTTTTAAGTCCTAAGTAAGGTTGGAAAAGGATAAGCCTTTATTTACGCAATCTATACCTCGAGAGAACCTAGGGATGCAACATTCAAATTATACCAAATGTTTTGCATAGAAATTAATAATAGGCAATAACACCTAAACAAGACCTAAGCACGAGTGATCCAAATTTCTGGGGAAATTCGGGCAGCATAACGGGTATTCTTGAAGAATTTCAAAGAAAAATCCGGCATAACCTCTCGTCGGCGCATGATGACAATGCGGCATGATCTCTCGTTAGAACACGTCACGAGAGTGACATGTCCATACGTGAAATCATGTTGCATTGGCAACATGCCCACACGTGCTAGGTTTTGGGATAGGTATGTACGTTCTATTATAAATTTCGAAACAACTCATTTTAGTGTAATTTTAAAAATGATGTATCCAAAAACCAACCATGGGGCAAGCTTTAAAAGTGTGGCGCCACCTATGATGCGCTAGGGGGATAGGTTTGATTTCAGGCGCTCAAGCGTAGGCAAATTACATGGCCGTCCGCGATGCCGTCAATCGCACCCGAGGGTTCTAGATCTATATGAAGTAGTGTGCGGATGTCTATGTTCTTTTATTTATGAAAAATAATTTTTTTATCATTTTTTTTATTTTTATTTTTTGGAAAAGGGGTGAGAAATGAAAAACAACACACACACACACACACACATTCAACCCCACAGAATACAATAATCAGATGATCATACACTTTGATCATGGGGACTGCCCACGATCACCATTGGACTGGGAACCAAAACCTGCAGGGTAGCAAGAACCGTAGCGGGACACAGGACATGGAGGGCGTCTTATGTCGCACGACTGATCCAGCCAGTCTTCCAGAACCAAAACAGAGCAAGCCCCAGCCTTCCAGTCATAGCAATATGTTCAACCCCAAGCCTCAGCACACCAAAAATTGGACACAAGGAGGAAAAGGAATAAGGCAAAGCAATAAAATGCAATTATACACATATAATATCACCAACAATGCACACACAAATGAATGAAATAGATGTTGAACAAGAATGAAAGTTGGGCCCACTTTTGAAAAACAAGTTTCAAGTCCCCAGCAGAGTCGCCACTGAATGAACGCTCGTCGAAAAATAAATTTTGAGAGTCGCCACGCCGTTTTAAAGGAAACATTGAAAACCTTTTGAAAAGAGAAAATGGGTTCGGGGGTCAGGTTACGTGTTGGGAAGAACCGAGAGTTCACCCAACACGCCTCGTAAACACGAGTCTTTCTATGTTCAACATCCATGATCATTCAATGAGTGTGTGCAAATGTGTGAGACAAAATATGTATAAAATGCATATTAATGCTTTGTTTTATTGATCAAAATGAGAGAAATACATCTTGTGAACCATTTGATAAGGGAGGCCACATCCCAATTACAAAATATGAAAACAACTTACAACTGAAATGGACCAGCTGCAAGGTGGCTACATGTGTCACCCGACACAGGACCTCTGATGGTCAAGTGTGTCGCGTGACACAACAAGCCTACTTGCAGAGGTTTCACAAAGCTGAATTACAGAGGAAATCAATACCCAACTTAAATTACCAGAGGATGGAAATGGATTACAGAGACTTCAGAGAGATCGAGACTTGGATGAGTGTGGATATGGAACGATCCACACTCACCTTAGCATCCAAACACCCCGCATATCAATACTAAACAGGAGTATGCATCATAACTAGAAGAAACGCATAACCAGAACATGCAGAGATCACAGGGGGAGAAATCAACACTCAGATGAGTGTGAATATAGATGATTCACACTCATATTCATGCTTAGATCACAACCAACACAATTCAAACAATGGTATGGATAAAGCATAAGAATCAGCACATGATTAACACGGTTAGAAACTCAGGCAAGGCAATTCTAACCCGAATTCAGATTGAACATCAGAGTAAACATGGAGAATCGGATGAATAAGGAAAGAAAAGAGAAAGAAGAAGGGATTAGACAATATTACCCTTGTAGTGTCCACACTCTCTATACCATGTCGGTATAGGGAGCCTTCAAATCGGCTTCGGAAATCAGATCTAGATCTCAGATTGAGAGTTGCTTTGGAATCTCAAGCGTATGTGCGTGAGTGTGTGTTGAATGGAGACAGAGGTTTAGGGCATGATTTGATGGAGAGATGCTAAGGGATGGAAAGGGCCGGAGCTAATAGGTGAGATGACTGGAAGTTGTTGGTGAAGCGATGGAAAGGGATGCCGTTTGGGGAGAGCAGAGAGAGGGCGTTGATTGATGTGTTTGGCGTTGTTGGGGAGCGGCACCCGTGAACGTATTTTAAGTCTGAAATGGGGAAGAAGCTATTGACAATTTAGGGAGAGTTGAAATGAGAAAAAACGGTCATCACCGTTGCCGGAGAGAGAGGGAACACCGATTTGGGTACAGAGAGAGAGCTAGATGATGAAGGTCATTTTGATGTAGAGAAATAGAGAACGGTGAGGAGGATTGAAGGGGAATTGGGTCGTCGATTTTGGGGAGAGTAGAGAGAGGTGAGGAAACGATTACTATGGCTAAAGAGAGGGAGAACTGGTGAGGAAGAAGACGATTAGAGAGAGAGTCTCTCCAAACCATTTAGAGAGAGAGAGAGAGAAGAGAGAGAAAAGTCCTCCTGTCAAATGAGAAAATCCTTTATTTAACACTACTTGGGAATTGGCCCTTGGTGTCGCACGACTTGCTGCTTTGACTTTTCGTGGCTCATTCTGTCGCACGACGGGATGAGCCAATAACCATTTCTGGAACATTCCAAGCTAATTCCCCCTAGGTCCAAAACAAATAATTCCCTATAGGTCCTTTTGCCCGGAGAAAAGATTTAAAAGTACTTCCTTCGCAAGAAACTTATGAAATGTTTCCGGAAGTCTCGGAATGGATCGGGAATTTACCAAAATGCCCCTAGTGCAATTTTATCATATTAAAATGCACCTAAAAAGGGTCGCGAATTGGATTGGCGTACTTACAGCTGCATATAGGGTAAAGATCATGGGTTTCAAGCAGGAATTTAATGAGCCTTTTCATGAGGCCTGAGACAGATTTAAAATGTTACAAATTCAGTGTCCCCATCATAATTTTCCCCAATCCATGTTGCATCAGACTTTTTATACTGCGTTGTCGCCAGAATTTCAGAGGATGGTATATAATGCAGTAGGGGGATATTTAGGGTCTAAAACTGTTCAGCAATGTCAAGAATTGTTTGACATGTTAAGTGGGAACGCTCAACAAAAAGGGGACAGGGGGGAACATTGGGAGTGTGAATGAGGTAGGTATGAATAAAGAGACAATTAATCAATTTGCCATGTTAAATAAAAAATTTGATAAATTAGCATTGATGGCCTCTTCTTCTTCTAGTTCTTCTAATGTTTCTGTTGTTGATAAATTGATATATGATAGTTGTGTTACTTGTGGTTCTAACTCTCGCTCTTAAGAAAATTGTCCCACCACAAGTATACACAATTATGAAACTGAGCAAGCACAGACAATGCAAGGATATGGGCAAGGATATGGTCAGAGGTTCCCCCAGAACAATTACCAATATGGGAACACTTATAATCCTGGGGCTCCAAGACATCCAAATCTTGGATGGGGAGGCAATCAACAGCAAAATAAGTCTCTCCACTCTCAGCCACCATAGGGACAATTTGGTAGGAAGAAAGAGCCATGGGAAGTGGCCATAGAGCAAATGCAGGCTGAAAACAATCGGTTGAGGGCGGAAAGTCAACAAGCTTCCAAGAACCATGAAGCTGCCCTTCAGAAATTGGAGATTCAAATTGGGCAAATTGCAACTGCTTTACAAGCACACAAGCCTGATACCTTCCCGAGTCAAGGTCATCAAGCCAAGGACATCTTCACACTTAGAGGTGGTAAACAAGTAGATAATAAGGTACTTTCTCCTTCATCTTCTATCCCTATATCTCCTGTTTTGGATCAATAGGTGAATCCTGTTATGGACAATGTTGTGGTTGATAATGTGGTGCTTAATGATAAGAGTAATAACGATTTGGGGGAGAATGTGATTGTTGATACTCCCACCCCCAAACCATATGTACCTCCTGTACCATTTCCTGGTAGGTTTTTAAGGAACAAGTTGAATCACCAAATGAAGGAGTTAATTGAAATGTTTTCAAAAGTTAGCATCAACCTCCCACTTTTAAATGTGATTAAAAATGTCCCAGCTTACGCCAAGTTTTTCAAAGAAATAAACTCCAGGAAATTCAAGTATGGGAAAGATGAAAAGTTGTTGTTGGGAGAGAGTGCTATGCTGTAGTACAACACAGACTTCCACCAAAATTAAAGGACCCCGGGAGTTTCTTAATTTCCATTACTGTGGGGGACTCAAACAAGGTGAAGGCTATGTTGGACCTTGGCGCTAGCATTAATTTGTTGTCTTACTATTTGTATCTTGAGATGGGTCTTCCTGAATTAAAACCCACCATGATGGCCTTACAACTGGCTGATCGGTCCATTAAAAGACCTTTGGGCATTGTGGAGGACGTTTTGGTTCAGGTTGATTCTATGATCATCCCTATTATTTTTGTGGTACTTGAGATGCCAAGAAGTGAATGAATTCGCCGTGATTCACCCATATTACTTGGGAGACCTTTCATGGCGACGGTCAACATTGTGATTAATGTGGGAAATGGCACCCTTTCTATGACTGTTGCTAATGAGAAAATTGAAATATCTGTGTTTGATGCCATGCATAATTTCATTGATGATGATGAGTCATGTTTATATGTAGATGACATAGAGGAGGATGAGTGTGCCAAATTAGATAAGAGTGACGGTGAGAATTCTAGGGATAAAGCGGACGTCCATGACATGGCTAGTGACAACAAGGCCGACAAACACTCTTCGAGTGACGGACCGTATCACCCCCTAGGACGATCCCACAAGGGGTCGGTGTCCTCATTAAAATCTTTCTTCCCTCTAAAGTCTAATACTATGGACTCATGTGCTAAAATTGAAGAGTGTTGCTTTCTTGAGATATGTGATACTTTCTTTGTTAATATGTGTGATCAAGATAACATCTCTTATGATTTGGTTGAGGAAGGTGAGGTGCTTGATGTTGATAAGACCAAGGCACCGAATGAGTTTGGGGGAGAGGTCCCCACGAAAAATAAAAAGAAGATAAAGGCCAAGAAAAAGGCCACAAAATTTCCTTGGGCTCCACCCGAGCTAATCAAGAATGGTACATACATGTGGAAGTTATGGGCGTTTGTGCCCGTGAATGTGCAAGGTGGGCCAAGGGAAGAAAAGCTAAGGCCGAAGATAATGTGGCCACCTCTAATCCCCATTGAAGTGGGAATACGGTCGGGCTAACGACCTTAACCAAATGTGCTTATTGGGAGGCAACCCAAGTAGGTACGTTTTATTTGCTTTATTTATTTGTTTTGTTGTGTCATATTTTCCTTTAAACATGTAAGTACCCAAATCCGAATCATTACAATCCGTTAACTCACACTTTCCAAGTTAACGAGAATCCGTTAACTCTCCCTTTCCGAGTTAACGAGACTTTTCAGGACTGCCCCGTGAATCCAAAATTCAAAGTGTATTCAACCCACGTTCATATACGTGAAAATACCACTTTTCCAGAAATATGCAATTTCCGGGACTTTTCGGGACTGTTCCGACATTTTCTCGGACAGTTATTTAGAAAACAATCAAAACTGGACTTAACGGAGCAAAAATCCTAACTTAGTGACTAAGCTTGGACACTTGGCACACATACAAGCCTCCCCAAATCAACATCAATTAGATTCAAGGCTGAAAAGACCAAAATGCCCTCAAATTGAGTGACTGGCTGGACGGCCTGTTCTTCATGTTTAACAAATCAGTCTCAGCAATCTCCAAAATACCCAAGAGGTCCCTGAAATTGAGGATCTGGCCGAACAGCCTGTTCTGCAGTTTCACCCCCTATAAATACAGCCCCTCCCCTTCAGTGAATAGGGCCCAAAAATATTTACTCCTCAGCAAAACACCTCGGTTCCAGCAACCTAAACACCCTCCTGAGCCTCAAAAATGCCTCAATTTGCATGAAAACCACGTTTTCCAAGCCAAACACGTCTGAAACACCTTTCAAACACCTTTTCGTATCCCGTATACGTCCTCTCGAGCAAGAGAGTCAACACCTAGCCATTGGTAACACTCTTACTCTCAAACTTTGCTTTGCCTCGTTTTACGCATCATACGCTACTTTCAATCCGATCAAAGTTTCCAAAATGTAGATGAAACTCCATCTACGGGTCTCGATACTTTTTAGTCCTCTATCATCTTTTCTCCCTCGAGAGAAGTAATTTAGGGTTAAAACGGAGATCGAGCCCCGTTTTTACTTTTATGTCATTTACCGTCATTTTCATCGTCCGAACCGTTTGGTTCGTTGATTGCTATTTACCATCCAAATCGTTTGATCCGTTGATATTGCTATTTACATTACGCACCTTTACAATCCGAACCGTTAGGTTCGTCGATTCGCACTTTTACCGTCCGGATCGTTCGATTCGTTGATACCGTCAATTTCAATACTGTCATTTACAAGTCCAAACCGTTTGGTTTGTTGATAGTATTTACTTTCAAACGTCCGAGTCACAAAATGACTTGTCGATCACTCTTTATTTGCCGTCTTTTTCATCAAAAAAGGGTGACATCATAATGCCCGGTTCAAAACCGAAGTTTGTCATTCAAACTCCCTTTTAAAACTCCCTCAAAATCAAGGTTTGCCACGCAAAACTCCTTTTAAAAAATCAACGTTTGTCATTCAAACCAAGATTAAAGTTTGTCATTCAAACTCATTTTCAAAAGTAACACGAACACATACACATGCACGCTTTTCGAGAAAGGTACACTACAAGAAAAATATGTTTTGTCACATTTTATTTGTCACGATCCGTTAACCATGGCAAATAATTTACTATAAACCACAGTTTTTTTAACCAGAGCAATTTTATTTTTTTTTTGCACCGGTTTAATGGATGACCGTGGTTTGCCCATTAACTAATTTTTTTATTTTTTTTTACGTCCAAAACCTCAAGGCAGGCGTATTCATTCTTCTTCAGCTTCCCCAAATTCCCCTCCCAAAATTCCCTCCACAAATTCCCTCTCAATCCAAATCTTAAATCAAATCCAAATTGGTTTTTGATTTCCATTCCTCTCTTAGAATTCTAACCTAATTAGGATTTCGGCCAGGCGCAGTTACTTCAACAACGCAAATAGCAAACCTTCAACGCAAACCGCAATCCCTAGAAATCTTCAAACGCAAATCAAATCCAAATCGTTTTTTGATTTCCGATTCCTCCTTGAATTCTAAACTAATTAGGATTTCGGCCACTTCGTATTGGCGCAGTTACTTCAACTCAAACCTTTAACGCAAAGGTAATTGATAGCTTGCAAAATCCTCCCTCATGTTCAATTATAAATATTCTCAGCGCATAAACCTTTTTTCCCAGGTCAATTCCAAGTGAAACTGTACCAGGCTTTATGATATATTGTTTGCTGTACTCCCTCCGTCTCTAAATGAATGTCTAAAAAAGTTTCAAATTTGCTCTATGATATATTGTTTGCTTTATATGGTGCAACTAGTACATGCCCGTGTCCAAGGACACGTGTTTTTTTTTTAATTAAAAAAAAAATTAAGGGCAAAATGGGAAAGGGACAAATGTATGAGGGCAAAATGGGAAATTCGCCGCTTGGTACTGTTCATTCAACTGTAGATAGTGGAGGTCTTATTTATACTATAGATTCGTTTATTTGCCTACTTTATTAAATTGAATCTAAGGTTTTATGTCTCTCACATGTTACGATTGAGAATATATGCAACTAAAGTATTTGTGTCAAGACACTTTAGAGTATACTAAATTCTACAGAGGTGTAAGTACCCAAATCTGTGTCATGCCTTCCAGTTAAAGTTTCCTAGCAGTTCCCCAAACTTTCATAAAGTTTAGGGGTAATTCGAGAACTTTTCAATACTTTCCAAGCAAGGAAGGACCTGTTAGGAATTAGAATTCTAAATAGGACCTCACTGGAAAGAAGCTTCCAAGCTGCCACCTTGCATGAATCTAAAAACATGCTGACGCGACGGAAGAAGATGCCGGACGGCTTCATTAGCCGAGAGATCACGCCGGGCGGCTTCATTAGAAGCACACCAGACGCTTATAAATAGAGGCCTCCTTCCCATTGATCCATCTTTCCAAGGATTGTCCACCTTATGATGTATTAAGGACATAGTAAAAGCCATAAAGACCATCCCTTTTACATTATGTATTTAGTTTAATGATACTCATTGTATTGTTCATATTAATAATGCAATCTTTACATTAATGTTATTTTCCCCTTGTCCCTAAAGATGGATCTTTTTCTCTAAGGATTGTCGAAAAGCCTTCTAAGGCACAAAAGGACATATGATGAGCATAAAGATTCAATCTTTACATCCCATTCCCCTAGTCCCATGGTTCTTGATGCATTCCATGGTGAGGATAGGTGTAAACACTCCATCTTTACATCAATCCCATCATAAAAATGCCACAATCCTTGTCCATTTAGAACTCAATGAGTCTTAGTCCCGAAATCTTCGACAATCACTTGAGACGAACATAAAAATGTCCCTACGAATCATCATCGTCTCAAGATGTAGGATCGATGGCAAAGATTCATTCATTTCTAAAGAGTCTCATTCTTGGACTTAAAGACGAGCCCCTTTTGATCACATGTGACTAAAATCCCCAAGGAAAGTTAGGATAAGACACCAAGACTCCTATGCCTATGATGGTTGATTAATCTAACGGGAGGGTAGAAAAGTCCCGTAATGATGATCATAAGTCCAAAGTGAGCACGGGATCAAAATCCCGAAAACACCAAAGTCCAAGGTATCCCGAGCTAAAACCTTCTTAAAATGGTTTTTACGTCCGGATGATAAACTTGGCACATACTTTTCTCTTTTCAAATCATGCATGCACACAAGCACACAAACAAGCACAAATTTTGGATCTAGGAAGACTTGCTTTTTGCAAGGCTCTTTAGGTGAACGCCAATCGTTCTTCCCAAGGAGTAACATAACCTCCGAACCCTTATCCTTTTTTTCAAAGTTTTGAGGAAATCAAAATGGCATGGCGACTCCGTTTTTCATAAAACCGGTGTCTTCAAACTGAGGTGAACGGCGACCCCTCTTTTTCGTAAAAGGAAAAGAGGAAAAATCTCGGGGCGACATTCACAGTTTGGCGACTCTGCTGGGGACATGTAAATGTTTTCCAAACATCTTTTCCCATAAGAAGCGTTGGAAAACATTTACGAGGGTTAGCCTTCCGTCTCGGGTCCGATCTTCGTGCTTGTGCAATTTTATTTTTTGCATGCATCTTCGGTGTTATTTTTGGCTTTTGCATACTCTGAATAATGAACAGGTGCCATTATGAAGCTGAAAGTTGCCAAAAATTCCTGGAAAAACAGTCTGGAAAGGAAGCAAATTGGAACTTGGAAAGCTGTTGAATCCAGTCGGACGGCCTGATCTGCCTTGATCTGAGTCGGACGGCTTCATTTGTAGTTCCACTAGGACACTTTTATATGAGGTTAATCTGGATACCGTGGCGATTTGGGGCTATTCAGTTTTGAATCTTGCCTGGTTCCAGAAAATTTACGTGCTTATGTGATACATTTTCCCTGTCTCCAAAACATTCTTTTAAAACACATGATGAAAATCTCTATTTTAACTCAAAAAAGAATTTTTAGGAGACCGCACACTACGCGCACCATATATATCCTGTACACTTTTGTACGCACGTCCTTTAAACCTGGGATGGTTGTTCAGCTGCAGTTACGGACAGTGTTACGATGCTCCCAGACGCGCATGGAATCATCCCAAACTCCACATGGCAGCCAGTGTCGACCAATGCACTAGTCCGTGTCACACTATTAAAAACCGTGACTTTTGGTTGGTTTTTGGTCTTGACCGTGTCATATAGCCTCGTCGTATACCCCCATAAAAGTCAAACCTGAGCCCATGCTAAAAGTCAAGATTCCTTGCGCAAGCGAAGCCATGCCGAAATTTCGTTAGTCAAAATTGGCAAAATCTTGACCCCGACATTGACTTTGACTTTGACTTTGACTTAAACGGGGTATGTAAAAGTCAAACTCGAGCCCATTCTAGAGTCACAATTCCTCGCGCAAGCGAAGCCATGCCAAAATTTTGTTAGGCAAAATTGGCAAAATCTTGACCCCAGTATTGGCTTTGACTTGCACAAAGTATGCAACAACGCTCAATGTGACACCGTGTCATTCGACTTTTAATGTCCGACCTATGCCTATTATCTTCCTTGTACAATGCCGAAATCAACGTCTATCACGCAAGCGAAGCTCTATCGAAATTTCCTTGAGGCTAAAAGACTTGACTTTCACGGCATTGACATTGACTATAATCCGCATCGCTCGTGCGTTAAAATTCCTATGATCCACTAGACCCTAGGACCATTCTTCTCTCTCGGTCGGTGGGATCCGCTTTCCCTAAAGGACCCTCACTCGGGGCTGTCCACCCTGGGATGTCGAAATACAGGTGCAAAACGAGGGGCTTATAGACGTAGTGATGGAGCCCACTGATCCATAATCTAGAGTAGTTGCGAATAAAAAGGGCAACCTTTTCCAACCAAATAGGGCTAATTAAAAGACACAGTTTTAAGTAAACTTGAACAATTAATGGAATCACAATTGCATGGTACCATTTCTGGAATCTTTAATCGCGACCTTAACGGTCCGATCTCCGGTCTTCGATCTCGAACTTTCACGGTCAAATCTCTAATCGCGACCTTCACGGTCCGATCTCCGATCTTCGATCTCAACCTTTCACCGTCAAATCTCTAATCGCGACCTTCATGGTCCGATCTCCGATCTTCGATCTCGACCTTTCACGGTTAAATCTCTAATCGCGACCTTCACAGTCCGATCTCCGACCTTCGATCTCGACCTTTCACCCGTTAGTTTAACCGGCCTACTACTGTGGTTCCCTCTACTGGTAAAAGTCTTGTTGCGAGTTCCAGTAACTCGAGTGTTCCCATTGACCCCCATGTGGAAATATTGATGGAGCAAGTGAAACGAATGCAAGAAAATCTTGATCTCATGATGAGTACCGGTACTCCCTCGACCCAAGATGTCGAACCAGGCAAAGAAGTGATTCTGCCGGGCAAAGTTCAGACGCCTGAAGTGAGAGAGCCTGATAGGACAACTTGCCCCGAAACTCGCATGGTCAATACCAGTTCTAAGCTCGAGAAAGGCCCGAAGACACAACCAGCCTCAAACATAACCCAATACTACCAGTACCAAGCAGCAACTGCACCCAACTCAGCATCGATTCCTTAAACATAACCCAATGCCACAACCTCTTTTAGACAGATCCAACAATGGAACCAACTGAACAATGGAAATTCGAGTCTTGGGAACAATAGTGCCTCCCCAGAACATCGCTCCCTTCATTATGACAATGAGGGGATGCCTTTGAACGAGATACTGGAAGAACTAGTGAAAGAAAAGCTGATAAAGCCACTGGAGAATTGGAAGCCCAAGAACCCTAAAATTCGGTTGGATGAGCCTAAGCATTGTCATTTCCACCAGTACCACGAACACGACACTAATGATTGCCACTATTTGAGGCATGAGATTTGGAAGCTGATAGAAGATGGGATGCTTGAATGCCCACGTACATCTAACAATCTTTCCCCAAACAATGCCAACATGAATGTCATGGAATGGGAAACAGGGCCAGTCAACTCAGATTTAACTCCTTTGCCAAAGGAACACATCTGTTATAACAAGTGTTTGAATTTGAAGAAAGAAGTCCAAGGGTTGATCGACGAAGGAAAGCTCAAGTGCCCTGGCAGTCCAACCAGTGAAGAGTAGCTATGCTAGGGGCTACCTATCCTTAAACAGAATTAAAAGATGAAACAGTCTCTCAGTCAACCTTTGTTGGTTCTAGTACTTTCCTCTTTCAATCAAGTCCTCCTCGGACATTGTAGTTAATCTTAAATCTTCTATAAAAGAGTCTTTTTTCTTTTCTTGTTAGACTTAAGACATTATTTGCACACCTACATTATATTTAATGAAATGGTTTTATTTTATATGATCACTTGCATTGTTCAACAAATAATCTCTCGAAATAATATACGTTCTGATTAATCAGTGTGAGAAAGTCAACTAATGCTCCCCCCATAAACTTTCCTTACCTCACCAAAGGCCTCCATCAAGCCATACACTTCCCAAATCATGTCCTTACCATCACCTTGACCAAGTCAATGACAGCGGCAACATCAAGGAACAACAAAAGGTCACTCAGCATCGAAAGACTGACCCCATATCGACAATAATCTAGGAGCTTACCTTTGCCCTCATGTGCTTCAAAAAAAAAACCAAGCAAGAGCTTCAAAAAAAATGAGGCCAAGGACCCAGCATCGCCAATAAAAAGCTTGACGGACACGCAAAATCAAAGCTCAAAGAATGGAAATTGTCGGCAAAATTGGAGTGGTTAGAGCAAAGGAGAAGCATTTCTTAAGCCCTTAGGCTATATGCAAATTCTTTCTCCCCCAATGAAAGACAAAAATCAGGAAGCAATTGAAGCAGCCATCCAAAACGACTTGTCAAGGAATCATCTCAAGGCCCGTGCCTCATCATCCAACCTTCTCATTCGAGCCTTTTCACTAAAGGAACCACAAATCCCCTTTCCCAAAGACAAACACAGTTCAAGCCTGAACTACGAAAACCTGAGCTCCTCGCAATGAGGGGAACGTAGGCAACCAGAAATTGTCCAGTCATAAACACATTCAAATCCCATAAACCCGGTCTCTGACCTCCTCTATACACAGACCTTTCTTTCACACATAGCCAACTTTGCTCCGTGACACTGGTTGACTTTCTCCTCATGATTAATCAAAATGTTTATTCATATCGAGATTAGTGGTTGAATAACCCGAACATTAATAAAGGGTTTTAAGCAATCTTATGATCATTGTAAATAAAACAAGTTTTCAGATGTCTTGACAAGTCTTCTTTTTCTACATCTTAGGAAAGATAGTGCTAAACACCGCATTTTCTCACGTCGCAGAGGGCTTCCAT